>JARHVA010001103.1:1200000-1847500 GCA_037957365.1 Torreya grandis | reverse complement strand
CACCTAATTAAATAAGGATTTTAGGTTTACACTATTGTAAAAGCCATGTTATGGTATAAATGTTGGTTTAGACCTGAAACATGATCAATCACCATTTCTTAAGGTCTTATGAAAGTTTCATGGCTACCCAAGAAACAAACACTAAGTTACTAGGCCTAGTTGTCTAGTAGGCCTATTTTGGCAACAATGGAAGATGATTTTGGTATAGAGGGGCTTCTAAATGCATAAATTTAGGTCATAATATTAATGTGATAGCCTAATGAAGGTGATCATTCATACTTATCATGGCCATTATGAAGGATTGGGTTAGTTTCATGAGCCTAGTCAACATATAAGGAGAAGGGTAGGCTACTTAATGACCCATGAAGTCTAATATTATAAATAATGCACATTTATACTATTATGAAGAGAGGTTACTTGAAAAAATTATCATGGCCATGTTTTTTATGAGTATAAGCAAGTTTGAATCCACCTCCACCACTCCATCTCAATTCCCAAAAAAGGCTCATTGAAGACCACCAACCATGAGGGCAATAAATGGAGGGAGTGTGAAGCTATTGAGGCTAATTGTAACTACTATCTAATGGGAATGATGACAATTATTACTTCTCCATGTAATTTCTATGCCAATATTATTCTTCTCTCTCTTGATTATATCCTATAAAATTAGGCTTGAAAGCCATTGTATCCATCTCTTTATTGGGTATGAAGAGATTCTGCCCAAATTTGTACTTTGTCACATCTTGAATTAATACAAGGATTGTCTCAAATTATTCATTTTTTTATCTAGTGTGATATATTCTTGTTTTATATTCATAAGTGGTATATTTTCTCCCTTTTTAGGTCTTTACTTCACCTAGATGCTTGTAGATGTTCTGTGCAGGGTACATAGTGTGCAAAAGTGTTGGTGATTGAGATTAGAGTGGAATATGATTGGTTAGTGTCTTGAATTAGACCTCCCTTTCAAGTCCCTCATTTTTTATCCACATAGAACAACCTATATATGAAACATTGATGCCTAAAATCTCTTGGAGATAGTAGTTCAGTTTCATGTATGATTCATTAGTGTTGTTAAAAGGTCAAATAGAGTGAAAAAACTATATTAGTGCATCATCTCTAGTAGTATAAGTTTAAATTTCATTCATTTATCTATCCTTTTTCACCCCTAAAATTATTATTTTTAGTATTTGAGCCATAATTTATGTACCAAGGGAGCTAGCCCCATAAACTAGAGGTTTAGCCCATTCATAGGTCACCCATAACCTTGGGATAATCCCATGTTACCCCAAACTTAGAGAGGTCTAAATCATCTTCTCCTAAGGGTGTAATTTGGAGTGTTAACTATTATGGCATGCTCTATGGGACAAAGATTCAAGTGAGTTAGATCATGTGCTTGAAGAATTGGATGACATCAAAGAGATTCAAACACTCAAGTGGTAGATATATAATCAAAATCTCATGTCAAAGGTCATCAGAAGGTCTCCTCTTAAGGGTAAGAACATATTTTTATTTATATTTCACCTTATTTTTAGTTGTCTCATGATGTATAATGGCTAAAATGGAGCATACTTCTATCATACACCTCCTTATTAGTAGTCTTATGACCTCTACCTACTTCACCATGAGCCTTACCAACCTATATTAATCCCAATCAACAATATGATGGCTTACATCAGTCATATGATCCCCTTTACTACCTATAATATCACCCTTACCCCCTTGTGAGTCTTATCAGCCTCCTTGGTAGCCCACCTATCCTTCTGATCAGCCTCAGAAAGATCACAATACTCCTAATCAACATGGCCATGTCCTAGACTAATCCATTTCAACCCTTAAAAAAATTCTTTAGAGTTATGAGAAGTACATGGTTGGGATTGACACATAGAGATGGTTTGGCCAAGAAGTTCCTAGGAATATTATTAAGAGTATGAGATCTTTATTGCAACAAGATAAGGATTAGGCATCTCTTATGAAAGAGACTCAATAAATTCCAACTAGTGATATATTAGATGCAGATGGTATATTTTCAAAAATATAAGATGATAGTGGTACATAAGGGGTAGTTATTTAAATATTATTAGCCTCATTTTCCCCTTTATTATATTAGTCCTCTATTTATCATCCCATCCTTTCTTAAAAGGCCCAAGCAAGTGAATGTCAAAACCTTCCAATTTCCCCATAGGATCATCAAGCCTTCCCTACTTAGATACTCATACAAGAAACTATGTAAAAGAGAGAAGTGTGTGTTGAGAGGGTTGAGTTTCATGGTTCATATCATACCTTCTATATTCATTCCTTTCCCAATCATCATGAGGAGATCTTTGATCAATTGAGACTTGACTTTGAATCTCACCTAGCTAGAGAAGTATAACTTTCAAATGAATAGTTGTCTCATTCAATGGCAATATAAAGAGTAATTTAATTTCAATAAAAGGTGTCTTCATTTATTCCTCAAGATATAACACATGTTTCTAATGCCAAAATCCCAACTTGGAGCCAAGTGGTGGAGTCATGGGTAAATAGAGGTGAGTCAAACATGCACCAAGATGTTAAATTTAAAGTTAAATCTAAAAACACTCAGTCCCCATCCATATCTCCTTAATATACCAAAGAATTTCCACTATGGAGGTCAATTAAATACAATATGGAGAATAAATATGAGGTGATAGTTGTTAAAAGTGATCAGCTTATTGATAGGAATGAAGTATCTATAACACAATTAGACTTGACCTCTCTTCTAGATTTTTTTCAAAAATATCCCACTCTACTTCTTGAAAATGATCCTATCTTTGAGGGGAAAAGTGAAGAAGGTAAATTTTTGGTGGAAATTGATGAATGTGATATAAGTGAGATAGAATAATAAATTGCCTTTGGTACACCTCATGGTGAAGAGAGGTACAACTCAACCTTAAAGAATGTAGGAGATGGTGAAATTTAAGAAGATCAATGTAAATAAGGTGATCCACATGAGGAAAAAACATCATTTGGACAAGAAGAAGGTGATTTACAAGATCTCCTTGATGACAAGGTAACCATTCTCTTTCATGATAGTCTTATAGAGTATGGAAATGGGAAACTTGTCGAACTTATAGTACTTGCATAATAAGGAGACAACACTCAAGAGGTTACAAGTGGCCAAGAAAGATTCAAACTATCTTATGAGGATAAATAATAAGGTATATTTGATGCCATACAAGATGATCAAATTACTATTATAGATGAGAAAACTTCCAATGGTTCATCAACCACTATCAAACTTAAAGAGAGTCCAATCAAATTAGAACTAAATGAGAATCATTAACATGACTTGTTTGATATCATAAATTTAGGTTACTAACTTCTTAATTCATGTCATGATCTAGTATATATTGAATAAGGTAGTATCATCAAAAAGGATGAAGGTAACCCTCCAACCATGTTATCCCAAGAGGTTGTCTCATTAGAAGGAGACTTGTTTGAGATCTTCAAGCAAGGTTATGAATCCCTCATTCTATTTTCAAATGTCTCTTCACTCTTAGAGAATGTATATAAAATTTTTTAGCTGCAAGCTCTCACAAAACAAGATTCATCTCTATTCAATATCAATGCTCCAAACATGCCACAAGATCCACTTTAAATTGTTCATCTTGATCAGGAGTAGCCTATGGGTGAAGTAAAATTGAGATTGTTCATGAAAAGTAGACAAGTGTTGTATGAATATGAATGGGTGTTGGAATAATATAACTAGTCTAACCTAAGAATAGATCAAATTGGTCTAATTACTATTCTAAGAAGCTATTATCATGCCAACATCTTCAAATGTGAGTGGAGGTTCTCATTCCTTTAATAACACCTGATTGGACACCAATAAACACATGATAATTTAACCTTATGGTGCCATGGTGATAAAAGGATCTTCCCATTTTATCCTAAAGGATAAAGAGGTTTTGTTTAGGTTAGTTGTTTATAGTAGGTTTTTGTCTTATTCCTAATAAGTGTGTCAGCACAAGTCTAGTGTGTTAGATTTTATTTCTTAGATGTCTTATATTGTTAGTTACTAGGTGTTAGGTATTGTTTATTTTTGAGGTTGTTGTTTTAGTCCCTAAGGAGGTATGCTTAGGTATTTATCTGATTATTAGTCTAGGTGAGGATATCATTTCAATTTGGGTCATGACTATCATAAAGAGTTAGTGGGTTCCCTTGACTAGTAGGCTAGTAAACCCTTGTGAGTCACCAAAGATGTTGATAGTTACCCCCCCAGGATAAACATCAATCCATACAATAAAAACATTTTCATGAAAACCCCTCCAAGTGTGTACATCATGTCTAGAACTTGTCATGATCTTCTAAATGCCTCTTGAAAATATTTTATCTTGTTTAGGGTTTCATGTATGTGTTAGAACTTGCTTGAAGGACCCTCATGTATCAAAATGTTTGAGTCATTGGATTATGTCTTGGAGTATTAATGAATTTTACCTTAATGAGTGAGAGGGTGTCAAAGGTCTTTTAAAACTGACTCAATGGTCTTTTCATTTTTTGACAAAATTAAGGTTTCTAGTTATCATAGTGTTTAGTCATATTTTAGTTATTTCTTGAAAAGGAACCTTGATATTAGATGTGAAGGGTGTCAAAATCATGTTTGGTTTATAATGTGAAGTCTAATGATGTATTCAAGGTCATTCTCTGAGGTTTACTCATTCAAACCTATTTCAAGCCTTGATTCACCCTTCAAGTCATCAAATGGTCTTTCAAACTCTTATATGAGTCAACTTGCATTGTAAAAATTTGGAAAGGGAATTTTTTAATATCACATTGTATTTTAATGTATCTTAAAA
This sequence comes from Torreya grandis, assembly GCA_037957365.1. Classification (NCBI taxonomy): domain Eukaryota; kingdom Viridiplantae; phylum Streptophyta; class Pinopsida; order Cupressales; family Taxaceae; genus Torreya; species Torreya grandis. The sequence continues at coordinate 1,842,686 of JARHVA010001103.1, read as the reverse complement.
GGGGTATCATTGACATACTAAGTCATAACAAGGTGTTCCCATGAATAAAAGGGCCCATTTTAATGGTCAAACCCATCTTTCACTCACCAAATGGGCCTCACATGTGTGAAAATGTGTCCTTTCATATTACCCACCTATACCATATATTTTAAAATATTTTTTGACCTATATTTTACCTTCTCCCATCATTTAATGGTCTTTTAAGGAACTAAAACCTAAAAAATATAGAAAAGAAGGGATTTTGTTGGTGTTTCAACCTTATACGGACTTGTGTGGACATGTCAAGGGTAGATAAAGTTATAGATATTTAGAGGAAGATAATTTTAGGCATCATATAAGTATATATTTGAGTTTTAATCCAAGAAGATCCAAAAATTAATCCATATATTACATCGATCTCCTAGGCAGATCGAGAGACCCAGTCAGGTTTGTAATTTATACAGACATGAAAGAGAAGGTAAGGATCCAATATTTTGGGAAAAATAAATGGGTATCATGACCTTTACATCATTTTATTTAGTTTTCATATTCATGTCCCATTCTCTATGAATAATATTTAATAATTTAAGTATTCAGAATTACCTTCTTGATATATGCAAGGGTCAAATTTATAATGGTTTTAGTGCATTATTGAAATGGTTTAACAAATTTATGGTTTTATGTATGTTAATTGTATAATAACATCCCATATCCATATTTACCCATTATTTTTTCACATTTTTTATCTCCTAAATATCAAGGAAATCTCCAAGATTGTCACATTGATAAGTTATAAGTAGTTTATAGAAATTCCAAGGCATGCAAATAGAATTGTGTGGTGGTTTTAACCTAGATGGTGAGTTACTTGGATTAAAATTAAGGTATTAATTATATTACATGAAGGAATAGTTAACCCATCATACCAAACAATCCCTTCAAATTCTTGTCTCCAAAGTGATTGTCATTCATGTAATGTGGTCTCCTTGTAAGTGTGAATAGGGTGTTATGGTAATGACTGTGAAGAACCTTCATTAGGTTATTTTAAATGAAAACATGTAATTAACTTAATATTAATTTTATATGGTTTTTTAATCACACCCCTCATTTCCCTATACTCAAAACAATTCTCATCCTCATCCTTAAAAAGATAAGCCCTCACATTCCTGATTGCAATGGCCTATTAGGTAGACCAAGCAAATGAAGGACTATTGGGATGGGATATAGAGAAGATTTGGAGAGTATTTAATAGTAATAAGGACATAAAAATATTTATTTTAGATAGATATATCATGTTCCATCAAGTATCAAAACATCAACTCTTCCCAAGAAGATAACTGAGTCAAGGTTTCTCTTTAATACAAACAAGGCTATGTTGACAAGTCCAAGAAACACTAATGGAATGGTGAGGTTAAGAAGGTTTAGGGGGTTATAAAAAAATTAAATGTCATAAATATGTTTATTTAATTCAAAATAATAATTTAACACCATCCCACCTCTCAAATGAATCATTCACAACATAGTCACAAAAGGGCTTAGAACCACCACCTATGGGCCTCATTATGGATATAGGATAGATTGAGTAAAGGATACCTTTTAGGGTGTATTGAGTGTATTATATGTTGAAATATTAACAAATACATGTAAATTACTATTAGTTTTTATAAATTTATAAAGTATCTTCATGAAAGAAAACTCACCTCTTATCTCTAACACAGGCAACAAACTAGAACTACCTACTATAGATAGCCATAGCAGCCAAGTGGATTAATTGAAAGTGATTAAGAATTATTAGAGGTATTTAAATACTATATATCTATATTTAAAAATATCAACATAAATTAAAACTATTAACAAATCAAATGAATCCCCTCTCACTCAATCAAGATGTAGGATTTCAACAAACAGGCAAGGTTATGAGTAAGAGAGTGGAAGTGTGAATACTAGTAGAGAGGTTAGATATAAGATGAAAAATAGGGTCTATAAATTTATTTCCTAATTTTTTTAGTGTTACCCATTCAAATATTTTATTCCTTTGAGGTATAAATATCTTAATGACCTAAATAGGCTTAACAAACCTAAATAGGCCTAAAACATGCTTAGACTAAAAATTAGGGATACATTTACATGTTTAGAAGTATTTAGGATTTAAAGCTTTAAAAAATACATTGATAAAAGTTTAAAATAGTTTTAAGGTGATAATATCCTCAAGTTGAGGTAGGAAGTCACCCAGCTAAGTCATTAAGGCTGCATAGGCCTAATTATTCATAAACCCTAGGTAAGGGATGAAAGGTATGAAGGGATAAGGGTTGAAGGAAGTCATATTGGAAGGGGTGTTATTATAATATGATAACATGTAACACAATTTTATAACCTCATAAAAATTTTAAGTATGAAGATAAGAACCTATTCTTAGGTCTTTAATACTAGTTGTTAAACACTCAGATTGGGCATGATAGTAATGGCACTTAAAGCAAACCTAAATGAAAGAGGGTAGAGGTGGTGGTTAAAGAATTTAATGGAAAGAAAAAAAAGGTTTAAATTAGGTATGTAAAATTTATATGGTGATTTTTAAGTCACCAATTCACCTACATGGTGGCTCAAAACACTAGGACTCAGTCTAGGCCTATTAGGCCTAAAGCCATTCTTGACTACTCAAGACCCCACCTTAAATTTGTGATAGAATCAAACCCCCAAATTATATTTAAGGCCATTATAAGGTATATAATTATGTTACAAGTCATAATAACTTTTTTCTAGGTATAAGAAAATAAAGAAGTGTCAAACCTAGTCCCAAGACCTATGTCAAATTGCACTACCCTAGGCTACCATCTTAAACCATCAACTCAAATGATCATATCTCACCAAGAATAATTAATTATATCTATTTCTCTTATGAGGAATTGGGTAACCATAATCACTCACCATACATGGAGTAAATATTTGGATTTAGGATCCCAACTCTATGAACAAGAATTAAAACTATCAACCCACCTAAAATGTTTACAAGGAGCTTGAGGTCTACCAACTTTCACTCACATCTCACCATACAAGATGCATGGGACTATTATATCTTAAAGATTTTTTATGGGTTATATGGTATAGATATCCATGGAAAAAAGTTATGGATTTAAGGCCTATAATTTATGAACTATGTTTAATATGATAGGCTACTTAAACCTTGATTAAACCCTAATAGAGACCTGATTGAAGAAAACTTAAGATATTATCATCCAAATTCCATGAATTGGTCTTAAATTCACCTATAACACATGATTTAATCTAATGATGTACCATCCATGGCACTAGTTTATACAATTAGTTATATAGACTTATCATAATATATATATTTTCAAGGTTTTGAAAAGGAAATGGGGTGTAGATTTATTTTAAAGGTTACAGATCATTGGATAAGGTATTATGAGGAATTTTTCACCCTTTAAAACCATAAACTACTCACAAACTTCCATGTAAAGTCTTTTAAAATTCTGCGCAAAAGAACTAGTCTACAAGCATTAGTGAGAGGTGACTTAATCACCTAATTGAATAAGGTTTGTGGGTTTACACTATTGTAAAATCCATGTCATGGTATAATATGTTGGTTAAATCTTAAAATATTATTAATCACCTATTATTAAGTTATTATGCATGTTTCACAGCTATCCAAATAATAAACACTAAGTTACTAGGCCTAGTTATCTATTAGGCCTATATTGGCAACAAGAGAAGATGTTTTTGGCATAGAGAGGATGATAGATGAGTCAATTTAGGTCATACCATTCATATTAAATTATCATTAAGGTAATTATGCACACTTATAATTTCCATTATGAATTATTGGGGTAGTTTCATGAGACTAGTCAACATGTAAGGAGAAGGGTCGGTTACTTAATGACCCATGAAGGATAATTGGAGTAATAATGTACCTTTATAACTATCATTAGGAGAGGGTGGTTTAAAAAATTTGTGTGTCCATGCTTTTTATGAGTTCAATAAATTTTTAATCCACCTCCACCATTCTATCCTAATTCCCAAAAAAGTCTCATTGAAAACCACCAACCATGAAGGCAATGCATGGATGAAGCATGGAATATTGAGGCTAATTTTATCTATTGTCTAAAGGGAATGATGACCATTATAACTTATCCATGAAAATTATATGATAATATTCTTCTTATCTCTCTCTTGTTCATGTCCTATAAAATTAGGCTTGAAATCCATTGTATCCATCCCTCTAGTATGTATAAGGATATTGTGCCCAAATTTGTATTTTATCACCTCTTGAGATAATACAAGGACTATTTCAACTTATTCATGTTGGTCTCTAGTGTGATATATGAACTTTTTATATGAATTAGTGGTATATTTTCTCCATTCTTAGGTCCTTACTTCACCTAGATGATAGTAAATGTTTAATGTATGTCACATAGTGTGCAAAAGTGTTGGTGATTGAGCTTGGAGTGGAATTTAACTAGTTAGTGTTTTGAATCAGACCTCATTTTGATGTACCTCATGTTATAGACACCTATCATATCCTCTATGTGAAACATTTATGCCTATAATCTCTTAGATATATTATTTTAGTTTCATGTATGGTTCATTAATGTTGTTAAGAGTTCAAATATAGTGGACAAACTATATTAGTGCATCACCTCCAATAGTATAGGTTTCAAATTCATGCATTTATCTATCCACTTTCACCCCAATAGTTATTAGGTTTAGTATTTTAACCATAATGGATGCACCATGGAGATATCCCCATAAACTAGAGGTTTATCCTAGCCATAGGTCATCCATAGCCTTGGGCTAATCCTATGTTACCCTAAACTTAGAGAGATCTAAACCATCTTCTTCTAAGGGTGCATTTTGGAGTGTTAACACTATCCCCATGAGGAGAATGAGTTATATCTAAATCCAAATATGGATCAGGATGTGTTAGCTAAATTGAGGTAAAGAAGAAGAAGAAACAAAAGTAGGCTCAACTATGGCCATCCTCCCAAGCTAGCCTTGCCTCCTTTGCATTAGTTCAACTCAAAGGGGATGTTTAGGAAACTCCCCCCATATATCATGAATAATTATAAAAGGGGTCATACCTCCTTCTCTACTTAGGTCTTCTCTTATATGATTTTCACCTCCATAACCTTCTACTCTAGCTCTACCATCTCTCACATTCTAGGTAGCTCAACCCTAGGTAGCTCAACCCAAGGTATCTCAACTTCAAATAGACAATATAAGTCTATTTTGGTACTTATATTCAATGTCAATAATAACCTAGAGATGATTCCAAGGTAGGACCAACAATAAACACCCCTATAAATCCCTCTCCATGCTCTCATCATTCCTTAAAAACCTATTGGGGCCCCTCCTAGTTTATCTTACCCAAAAAATCCCACTCTAATTGTGCCTCCATTTTTCCCTATTCCACCTATATGGCACTTTTTTTGACAAAAATGATTTTGAAGTTCACCTAGGTCATGATGAAAAGGGTGGAAAAATCCAATAAGGTTAGAGATCAAGCTATGTTAAAACTCTCTACTTATTTCACTAAAAGCATTAATCAAGTCTCAAAGGTCAAAGTGTCCATAAGGTACCCACTCTAAATGTATCATAAATTAGTTTCCTAATTAGATGTCATCTTATAGGAACCAATAATGAATATGGCTAAGCTAGATCAAGATTTTGACTTGGTGGAAATCATGTTATTTGCCAAGGAGGAAAATTCTAAGTAGTTAGGAGGTAATTTATTGGGCCCCTTATTTTGGTAAGTATAGGATTCATGCCATCTCAACATCTATATTAGTACAAGGTAATCATTTTGAATTATGATGACATTTTAGAATTTTGGCACTAGCTAAAGGGTTCAGTGCATACCTTGCACTAGCTGATAGGTGTCTAAGTAGTTCCTAGATCTTCAGGACCTATTATAAGATTAGAAATATGTGGAGACTATAGCATGAAATTTTCAAGGTGATTAAGATTATGGGAATGATCACCAAGGCTCAATTTTGGTACTTGGCATGCACATTCCACCCTCATAGACCTACTCTTAAAGAGTTATAAAAGGAGTTCAAACTGGTTGAAATGAAGGATGATGGCAGTGTAGTGATGCTCTAGGAAATTTATTTAAGAGTTTTATATGCATATGTTTAATATATCCATTAAAACATAAGAATATTTGGATGCCATGAAGGCTCCATTTGTAAGTTCCCAATCTTGCCTATGAGCCTCTATGCCATTACGTATAATGAGATAAACATATACTTTGTTTTAAATGTTAGGAACTATATATTCTTATTTTAAACTTATTTAATGAGAAAGAATGGTTGTAGTAAATAGAATATCTATTTTATGCATTTTATTTAGTGTTATTTAAATTCATAATGATTATAATGATGTATTTTTAATACATTTATGTTAAGAATATTATTTATGAGCTTATGATTTTCATCATTAATGGAGTCCCTATGATAAATAATGGCATCATCATAAATATATAGAGATATGAGTTTAAATCCTATGCCTATCATTCATATCCTTACTATAAGTATGAGCCTAATATGAATACTTAAATTGAAAGCCACCCTTTGACCCTTTAAGTGTGGATATGATGTTAGGCTTAAGTTAAATAAAGGCTTTCACCCATATGAGTCAAGGATTAGTCCACCAAAATCCTTACACCTATAGGCCACTAGGCTTAGCCCATGTAAGGCTTGCACCTATGAATCTACTTAAAGCCTTCTTTGAATTGACCAAGTCCCATAATTATTATCTTGTACCATGGCATAACTATCCCAATTCATGCCCTAGTTCATTTTTAGTTGTGTTTGAAGTGAGCACATAAGGCATATGCCTTATATGGATTGAGGCCAATGCAACTAAGTGTAAAATGTTGAGTATAGAGGGAACATCCCATGTTTTTTCTTGGTTGTAATAATCCTATAACTAACTAAGACAAATTTGTGTGCCCTTTCTACAATGTTTTGGTTCCATTACCAGGACCCATGTTGATTTTTTTGTTATAATGGTGTGGAATAACAATGTACTGAATCTCCCTCAAAAACATCAAGAACTAGATATAATAGGTAGAAGATAGATTTGCACTGAAGCATCTAACCTACAAAGTAAAAATTCATAAAAATGGGCTCATAACAACCTATATGATGTTTTTTATGATGTATTTTTATGTGAGTTACCTAAGCATGTGTATCGATGGTTGGATTCATATTCAACCCATATAAGAAGAATATATGGATAGAGGTATGAGTGGATGGAGTACTTAGAGAGACTTGAGACCCTATATGCCATTTCAACTAGATTAGTGGATCAATGGTGGCAAGGAGTGATGAATAGATACATACTTAAGTTTGAAGACTCAACATACTCATGTCTTGAGGAAGTAGAGTACCAATTCTTATGCGACCCTACAAGCATATTTGTGAAGGAATTTGGAGTAGATCTCAAAAGGTAATACTGGATTATAGATTTAAAACTTTGGGGACAGAAGGCTAAATTCCTTTCATGTATGATCAATGTAAAGGGGGAAACGGTGATGTGTAGGTGAGGCATAATATAAGGGGATGAGTAGATTTACAATTGAGAGCTTAGAAGATAGACATATAATAAGAGACAACATAGACTGATGGAAGATATATAAACTATAAGTGCCGATAGAACTTATACTAAGTGGTAATGTCATGGGGAAGGATCTCTTTAAATATAGTTGTGCAAGAATGTGTTATATAATGAAGTGATGGATCAAGTTCAACACTTGATAGGTGTAGAATTCATTGGGTTCCTATAATATTTTGTGACTAAATATATGCTTGATGTTCCTACCCCCTTTATACCTATGGTGTATGTTCATATACTAGATCCCCCACTTGAATAAAGTATAAAAGTAATAAGTAACCCTATTATCAACATAGACATTAGACATTTTATACACTTGAAGTGTAACTTTATGATTGAATAGATTATTCCATACAAGGATGTGAGTGTAACTACCCCTAAACCTTTGGGTTCTATCTCACCAAAACATAAATTAAGTACAAGCATATAATTTCAATCAATTTTAGCAACACAAAGTGTGTAGTGGCCAATAAGAAGTGGTCTAGCACCACAATTAAGTAGCATAGTGTCATTAACATCAACTGTGATAGTAGTAATGATGGTACCATCACCTAACCTAATGGATGGAGGCATTGGAGGACCACTACCAAGATATATTCTAGGGGGAAAATCACCTCAAACACAAGTTACCCTCCCAAACCAAATATACTCTGAGATGGCCATGCACTTTCAAGAGTATCACAGTATGGAAAATCCCTGTGCTAAAGTGTGAACTATAGTCCCACGTGTGGGGCATAACCTAACCAAAGAAAAAAGTGACCCAATTTGTGACTACTCTACTTTATTTTATCCAAACTTGGTATAGTAAATTTGAACCTAACCAAGCCATGATTGACTATGATATCCTAAAAGATGCATTCCTGAAGTAATTTGACATTCCAAAATTTGAACAATAGAGCATCACCACATTAAAAGAGATTAATAAATGAATCTTAGAAATCATGTCCCTATAATATTCAAGGTTCAATATTCTCTTATAAAATCTCTAATATGATATTCACCCTTCCTAGTATGCGTAATGGTTCATTGGAGGAACGTTAGTGCCAATCCAAAGAGTAATTTCTATGAAGACTTTTACAGACCCTCAAGAAGTGCTTGAAGTTACACTTAGAGCTGAGGTAGTTAGAAGCACAAATATTGGGATTAACCCATTTATGGAGGCATAGATTGCATATATGGCCTGCCACTCCAAAATCTTATTACAAGCTCATCACATGACATTCAAAGTGGACTATGGTGCATTGACTATGAAGTGGAAGGCCATAATAGGAATAACTTCCCATGAAGTAATGTACACACCCTACTTATAAGCTATGAAGTCTATCAAGAGGTACATGATGTTTGAAACTTCCCTTTATTTTAATGTGCCAATAAAGTCAACATAACCATCAATTGTCAATTGTGTGATGCCTACACCCATACCACTATTGATTGTTAGGTGATTGACAAGATGCATGAGAATATGGAAAGAGGCACATGGTAGGCCACCATAATAGTCAGATGGTAATAAAACTAAGGTAATGAGGGATATGATAAATAGAATGCATGTTTTGGAATACAATGAGGTGCTAGAAGGTAATATGTAGGATGCAGTGGTTAAAAGTTCCTACCACACTCATGTTATAAGTTTTTCTCAATAAAGCATTATCAACATGACTAACACACACATCCCACATTTGGGTATTATCAAGAGTCCCATAAGGTTGAAGAGTATCCTAACTTGTATAAAATTTTAACCCAAGGTAGGCCTAACATAGATAAGGGCACATGAATGATCAAGCATGAGCCAAAAATGGAAAAATAGATGTCAAAGGTGTAACTAATCCACACAAAGATAGTCAAGGTATAGGAAACCACTTGTAATGGATTCACCACTCAGTCACTAGTTTTACCAATACCTAAGTTATGATTATAATATGGGGATAATGGTCACATTAAGTGTATAATATGGCTTAAATCCAAAGTTGTACCTTACCCAAACCCAACATGCTAGAAATATGTATTGTAGTAGGCCATGAGTGTAATCCAAAACCTATAATTGGAGTTTTAATTAGTGTGAGACCTATAAATGTAGGTTATTGCCTCTCAAAATAAGTAGGACAACTACGAAGTTATGATACAAGAATTAACTTAGATCTTATGCCTCCTATAAATAGAGGGAATATTGCCACTATTAAATAACTTACTCTTGGAGTATGTGGATCAAAATTGAGTTGAATTTTATGTATCATGCATGGAGATGGTGAAAAAAATTATCATGCAAAAAATATGGAGCACAACTAAGAACTCTTGGTGAATACCACTATTAATGGATGGTCTATCTATGAGGTCCTTGTAGACATAGGCACTTAGGTCAACATCTTGACTAAGAATGCTTGGGATAGCATGAGTAGTCCAACATTGATGCCTTACCATCCTTTACTTTTCATGGCCAATAAGACTCAGGCATAACCTATCAAAATTATAAATATTATAGTTGTATATATCATGGGCACTGAATTCCACATTAAATTTAAAGTGATCGAGTTAGTAGAGTAGGACAACTATCCAGAGCTTCTAGGAAGGCCATGGTGTTATTTAAACAATGTATACATGTAATTCAAAAGGTGTTGCATGAAATTTAAGAATGGGAAAGAGAGGGTAGTGATAACCCTCTCAAATAACCAAGGACCCCCTATATCAAGAGTCTAGACATAGAGGATGAGATCAACCACATATATATCATCACGGTGCAAGGCACTAAGATGCTAAAACCTAATGATCAAGGAATCATCTCTTAAGAAGATGTAAAATTAGCCTTAAACACCACTAATTTTTCCTATGACTAATGGGTCAAGTAAGAATATGAGACCACTGGTCAAAAGTGTCACTTAGTGCATGCGAAGGCTGGTTCCATATTGATCATGGTTCTAAAAGGTGGGTCCATTGTGCTAAGAATAAGGGAAAGAGAGTATTTTACCTTATTAAGGGAAAAATTTTAGCACTCCCAATATATTAAGGGATTAATCTAGTGGAATAATATGTCCATGACCTTGAATCATGCATCCCAAAAGAGGTGGATAGAATAGGCTCACTAGTGTATACATTGAAGAGCATTACCACTCATTTGTTGAAAGCACAAAGGCATATCTTTCCAACTTGGTAAGAGGTTAAGGCATCTATTTTCACTATATTTATGAATATTAATGAGGAATTAGACATCTCATCCTACTCTAGTGACTCTAAACCTATAGCACATGTGACCTTTGTAAAGAAACCTAGACTGTCTATAGCAAAAACATCCCAAGGAATCTATGGGTGCAAACCTTCTACAGGACCTTAAAGACTTGGGTGTGGTCATGGTATATTGTAAATGATATGCACCATGTGACAAAAAATTAGGATGCACTTAAGGAGAGGTTTGTTCACACTTTCTCCTTTTCTTTGCAAAACCTTGAACTTATTGAGCTGCTACAGGTAGTTTGATAGTCAATGTTTGAGGACACTACAATATTGGAGGAACACCTAGAATAAATGTTAAATGAAAATGGGTTGGATCTCTAAAATTTATTCAAAGAGAAAACTCTTAATAGTTACTCTAGTGATGAATATGATGACACATAAAAGGCATGTAACTAGGTGAATTAGATAGGCAAAAAGAAGTTAGTGTACCAAGTTGAGGATAGTTACCCAAAATAAGAAGACCTTACCCACCTTTAAATAGAAACAACTAAGGTTATAAGATAATATAAGGATTCACACAAGGATAAGAATGATCCCTACCATGCACCACTAAAAATGACAAAGGTAGATATTAGCTCAGGAGGAAAACTAAAGATTACTACTCTAGGCACTTATTGATCTAACATGAAGATGGCACATATTGTTGATCTCTTAAAGGAATTCCAAGACTTGTTCCCTTATAAATATAGAGACATCAAAAGCATGCACCCATACCTTAAGAAGATGAGCATAAATCTAGTCAATGGTGCAAGACTCATCAATAAGTGACCTTACAAGATAAACCCCAATCTTTGTAGCAAGGTCAAGACATAAATTGATGGAATGATAACCATGGGAGTCATCTACCTTATGTAAGAATCCAAATGGTTTATCCCCATGGTCGTCATCATTAATAAGGATTAGCGCATCTGGATCTATGTTGATTACATATTATTAAACACTACCTACATGAATGGACCCTTTCCAACTCCATTCACCAATGAAGAATTGGATGGTGTTTCAGGTTACAAGATATACACCTTTACTGATGGGTTCTCAAGATACCATCAAGTCTAGATTAAGGAAGAGGACAAGCCCAAAACTAGCTTTGCAATGGAGTGGGTTTTTTTCATATAAAGTGATTCCCTTTAGGTTGAGGAATGTGCCAACCATCTTCTCTCGAGTGGTGATCATTTCTTTCAAGGACTTCATTCAAAAGTTCCTCTAAGTATACTTAGATTATTGGATTGTGTATGGGTTAGTGAAGTATCACTATGAAAACTTGTGCCTGATGTTTGAAATGTCTAGGCAATTGAAAATATCTTTTAATCTCAAGAAGTGTGTTTTCATAACACCATTTGGCACTTTTCTTGGGTACATCATCTGCAAGGATGGTCTGCTCATTGATCTAGAAAATATTGTAATCATCCTTTAGTTTCAGACCCCATCAACATATAAATATGTTCATTCCTTTCTTAGACACTATAGGTATTATAGTAAGTTTATAAAGAACTATGTTAAGATCGTAGCACTAATAAAAGAAATCTTCTGAAAAGATGGCCCATTTTATTATGATGTAGTGCAGGAATATGCCTTTGAGACCCTAAAGATCAAACTAGCAAGTGCCATGATATTATAATTTCATGATTGGATAAATCCCTTCCATATCCATGTTGATTCAACTTGTACTATAATCATTACCATTATGGCACAACTAGGTGAAGGTAAAATGGACCATCCTATTTCTTTCATAAGTAGAAAACTAAGGTAGAGAAAAACTACACCACATTTGAGTGTGAGTCGCTTGCCATGGTCTACTCCCTAAAAAAATTTGATAGTACTTCTTGTTAACCCCCTTCATCTTCTTCATTGATCACAAGGTGCTTAATTACCTAGTGAACAAACCTATTTTTCATGGGCACATTTGTCAATGAATTATTTTATTTCAAGAATTCCATTTCTCTATTGTAGTAAAACTTGGAAAACAAAACTCAAGCCCAGACCATTTAGCCTACATCAACTATGGTGATATGGTAGCACCTATTGAATATGATATGCCTGATTCACAACTTTATATATTCCATCACATCTTAGAAGACTTAATGGAGATAGTCATATTTTTGACATTTAGGTTCTTACCCTAGACCATGACAATTAAGGAGAAGAAGTAGTTTGCAGTTCACACTGCCCCTTTTCAAATAATTAGTGGGTAAATGTACAAGTTTAGTCATAAGGAGGTCCTATGTTGATGTGTCATAGAGCATGAATAGGACTCAATCTTATAAGAGGTGCATGAGTGGATTGTTATAGGCCATTGTGCTAGAGATTTTATGGTATGCAAGGTACTACAATTATGTTTATGGTGGCCAACTTTGTTCTAAGATGGAAAAGATTATGTAAAAACATGTGAAATCTACTAATGTATGGTAAATCCCAACCATCGAGATGAGATAACTCTCATCCCCATCTTTGCCCAAGTGCCATTTGAAAAATGGCCCATTAACTTTATTGGGCCTATTACTCCCACTATGAGGCACATACGTGCATGATAAATTCTAGCAGCCACATATTACTTCACCAAGTGGGATGAGGCATCTCCAATCAAAGATAACATAGTTACTATCATAATGAGATTTATCTAAGATAACATCATCAGTCGCTATGGATTTCTACTTATCTTGATTAATGGCAATGGCATGTATTTCATCAATAGAACCATTCAGATCTTGCTAATATAATATATGGTGGTGCACCATAATATGACACCTTATCATCCCTAAGTAAATGGAACTATAAAGGTATTTAATAATATATTGGGAACATGCCTAAAAAATATATTTAATGTTAGTCATAAATATTAGAATTATCATGTGTTAATAATATTGTGGTCCTATTGCATTAAGTACAAGAACCTAAATAAGGTTACACCATTTCAATCGATGTTTAGCATCAAGGCCATTTTACCTATGGAATTTATAGTTCCCTCATTTTGCATCATGTTTATTAGTTTATTAGATTACCAAGAGTCTTTTAGTACATTCCTAGAAGACTTGGAGCATTTAGACAAGACACATGCCTAAGAAAGATAGAGCTAACAAGTAGAAAAGGCACCCCAAAATCTATGGCATGATAAGCATATCGAGTACATGTTGTTTACCGAGGGTACACTAGTCTTTCTATATGACTCAAAGTACCTCAATCACCTAGGAAAATTGAATATTAGGTGGATGGGACCTTATATCATCCACATCATATTGGAGACTAGTGCATGCAAGATGCACATGTTGATGGGTGAAAAGTTCCCTAGGCATTTCAATGACAATAGATTGAAGGCCTATAATCAATATGATGGAACTTTCACCATCAAAAACCAACTTCCTAGTCACAAGTTGATTGCTTTGTGTTGACCATAATAAAATTTGGTATAAGCCAAATCTTTCCTTATATTTTTTTTATTTGTGTTTGGTAAATAAGTGTGTCACTTTCAAGCTCATAAGAGAACTCTTTTGGTACTTACATGCATAAACCCAATCGAGTGAGTCAAGCACGATCACTCTCTAAGTGTCTAAGGCCATATACATAATTTTTTTGGCACATGAAGTTTTCCATATTTATAAAGTTGTGAGTACCAAGTTGACAAACGGAGGCACATAATATGCTCATGTGGAACAAATTAAGAAGAAATAATGAAGTGCTAGAGGACTAGTGCAAGGATTTTTATGGGGTAGGGAAGTCTGAAGTAAGAGACATAAAATCATAGATAAATTGACCAAGAAATAAATACATGCTTGAAAGTAAGCACAACACAAAGAAGAGATGGAACCGAGGAGGCCAAAATGTGTGCATGTGAAGCACTACACCTAAATTTCTATAAGAAGGGTAAAGGTCATGCCAAGGTGAACAAAACACAAAATAAATATCATTAATATAGTTGGCACCCACACAATGGTCAACATGAATTGGTCATTTGAATCACTTGTCACTTCACTAAAAAAACCATTAGAAAAATTAATGCTATGATGGTAGAGGCACAAATATTCTCAATAAATGAGAATTTGGTGGTGGATTTTTGTAGATTTCATGGGTTTAGTTGTTTTTAATAAATCCATGTTTTGTCATTCTATTAATCACCATCCATTAATGAGGTAGATAAAAATAATGTATAAAGGGGAAAACAATAAACTTTGAAAGGTTACAAACCTTATATGAATCCAAACCAAACATAGAGAGCCAAATAGATTTGAAGCCACATAAACCAAAAAACATTACCATAGTGAAAAATAGAGAATCCATATCCCCAAAATGAGAATGGGTAAACAAAGATAGGATTGCATTCCACTTAGAATTAGAAAGGAGGTGATTGGAGAATAATTGATAGTGAGACAGGGTGGTAGAAATTCTACAAAATATCGAGGCCATAATTAACGATACATGAAGCTCAAGAGTGAAAGACATAGTCACAGTTTCCATGAATATGAAGAATCATAAATTACCATTAAGATATTTTGAAATATCAACCAAATATGATTTAATAGCATCCAATTCAAAATGGGTAAGAAAATGTTAAGTATAGGTCCACCACAAGTGCAAAAGGATGCCAAGAAGGTGAGGATGGTAACATAAGTATTTGTTGTGAAATGAGAAGCACAATTGGTAGAAGGCATTAGCATCATGGTGATATACCCATAAAAAAGTGTAAATCTTACTTAAGAGAGATACAATTCACCTTAGAGGTCATAGTGGGGGAGAAATGGGTATCTTTTGCACACGTGTAGATTGAAGGACTATAACCATTGGATTGGGATCAATGCATGAGAAATAAACTAGAACTAAATGGTTGATATAGGGAAGAATAATAAGGTGTACACGTCACTCTTCAACGTCTCTATTTGAGACAAACTAGAAATAATAGGCATAATCCAATTATTTAAGCTACCAAGTTTTGGTAAGCTAGAAGAATGGGTACAATTCATACTTTCACATGTCATTAGTGACCACTTATATATTTTATGGAGGTGTATTAGGATATTGATGTTCCTCATCAATAGGATCATAGGACTCCTAGGCATAGAGGAAGACATTCATCATATGATAGAAGATGATGTGGAGGTGGAGAGGATCATGAAGATCCTAGGTTACTATAATGTAGGGTTCACATTAATTATCAAGGATATACAGGACATTAGCATGAGGGCCACAACATACCTATTTAGCTCCAAATTATGCCCTATTGGCCTATGGTCTAACATTAGCAAGACCTACTTGTGCATCATCTACCACATGGTACAATGGGTGAAGTTTAACATCTCTAAATTTATTACTAAGGATATTTTTAATAAAATATTGGAGTGCCAAAAAGCACATGAAACCTTTAGGTGGGGTTATATGTTGATATTGATTATGATGGAGGAGATAAGTGTACCAGATGGAGATGAGGACAACCTTTAGGTATTCTCACCCCATAAGGAATCTCCTACAATAAAGTATCAAGACTTCATCTACCTACCCATATTTTCACAAATATAAAAGACAAGGGTGTAAGGGTGGTGTTATAGATATATCGAGGCCTTTGGGATTAAATTGTGCATCCCTCAAGATCTGCCCCAATATCTTGTGGGAATAGTTACCTTCACCATAATGCAACATTTCAATGTAGTGTGTCCATCTCTCATAAATGGGAACCTATGTAGATGGCTTAAGTTGCCTTATGCATTTTCTACCAAATATTTCATGGTAATGCTAAGGAGGATTCCCAACACATAACATTTAGAGATCCTGATCAAGACCATAGATCAAGATAGGAGTAGGTTAAGGTGTTAGTTTGTGCAACCTAAATCTAAGGCCATAAAGTATGAGGAAGATGACTTTGATTGAATGAACCTCCATCCCCTCCATATGGAGATAATAAATGTGTGCATCTTCAACCTCTATTATTAAATTCATCCATGCAAGAAGGTCATTGATCCTAAAAAGATGCTGATCACCCCATCCTAATTAGAAATGAAGGGAATGTTGCACTAAATACATAGGATAAGACCATCTAAAATAATTGAGGGGAGAAACTTGAAGAGGTCACAAAGTGAATTAACTCAAAGATTGCCTCCAGAGAATAAACTACACCTCCAACTCTAAAGAAGCACATGACCTTCATGTTAGAGAGTGATTCTTCTAAAAAGAATCATAAAAAGAAGAATATTAAGGGACCAGTTGCATTACCTACCATAACTCTGGTAGAGATGGAGAAAGAGGTGACCCTCATACCTATAATAGAGGAATATATTTAAGAAGAGAGAGAAGGGACATACATCTTATAGAGAGAAGAGGAAGAGGAGCCAAACACCAAATATGTATAGGAAGCCTTCCAAAGTGGCACAACCACTATGCTTGAATAAGTAGAGGAGATAAAAATCTCCTCATCTAGTGAATAACCCTCCATACTACCTCTGCAAATAAAATAGGAGAGGAGAAGGGTGTGGAATAAAATGGGCTTGAGTGAAGAAGACATTGAGAAGTCACTAGCACTTGAATAAAAGCATAAACTAGCCTAGGAAAATAAAGTGGATAAGGTAGAGAAAAAATCCAAGAATGTTACCACAAGTATAGGACCAATCATTGAAGTAACTAATTAAGCACCCAACCCCCCACCAAGAAGGAAAAATAAGTTACACAAGAGGCATTCACAAGTACTAAAGAGGAGCTTGAATAAAAATAAGGTGATATTAGTACCTTAGAAAAATAAATGGAGATAGTAGAATAACCCCAAAAACAACAAGGTGATGCTAGCATCAAAAGGATTACCCTATAGTTGAGTATTGAAAAACCCTAGGAGGAGGAAGTGGAAAAGGGGGAGAAGTATAAAGAAGAAAACCCTAAGGAACAAATAGATGAGTCCTCTAAGGAAAGTGTTGAAGAAAGTAGTGGTGTCAGTGAAAAACAAGGAGAACAAATAGAGATGGCCATCATCAAGAAAAATGATGTAGAACTAAGCATAAGGGAAAAGGTTAAAAAATGATGAGGGGAAAATGAGATTTTCATGTATGATATCATGCCCTTTAAGCTTCCAAAACTAGGATGCATAAAAAACTTACATTTACATTTAATCATTATATAGATGAGCCTCATTTTGCGGCACCTAAAGTGGCTACCTCAAGCCTAGAAGAGCCTGAGGAGAGGCATGACTCCCTCTTCATAAACCCTCATAGCATGAACCTAACCCAATATGTGAATGTGCTAATAAAAATGGCCACTAAAGTTATGAGTAGGAATATCATCAATGATAGTAGGGTGAGAAAATAGAAGAAGCTCCACAAAGAAGATAAAGATGAAGCAGAGTCCACAAAATTCAAGTTATAATAGCTCTATGAGCAAATAGAGATGACCAAACCATCCCTTCTAGTTGATGCCAATACTTCAAACCTCACTAAGGTTGATAAAATCTATGTGCTAGTGGAATAGATGCTCCCAAGGTTAAAACCTGAGCTGGCACAAGAAAAAAAAGAGGACCCATGCACCGTGTTATAAAAGGAGATAGCTAGTAAGCTTAAAGAGGTATAAAACTTGTTTGAAAAATAATATGAGGGTGTAGATGTATCAAACTCAATATTTTTTAGCTTCTCCAACCAAGCCTCAATCATAGACGCACACCTAAAACAAAAAAATGAGGAAAAAGAGAAGTTAATGGTGCAAGTATACTTAATGAGCAGGTCAGAGTAGGCATAAATCATGGGGAATGTCAATGCACTCATCACCCAAATCAAGTACCAAGAGTAGAAATTGGAAGCATTCTTCCATTCTCTATAGAATAAGGACTGTGAGTAAAGATCAATCCTATATGGGCATGTGTAAAAGGCTAAGGCAAATGTAGAGGCCTTCTGAAAGGAACTGAAGAAGACTAATCTGCTTGTACTTAGTGTTTCATCCACTGAAATAGAAAACACCACTAAATAAATCAAGTTTATCATTAAGGGCTTTTAAGACTTAAATGTTGAGCTTAAGGAAAGCATGCTCAATTTCTTCATGCCAAAGACATTGATAGCCTAGTCTAAGGATGGACTAAAAGTTTTGTATGGGGTAATGTTGGGCCCCTTATTTTGGTAAGTATAATATTCATTCCATATTGACATACACATTGATGTGAGGTAATAATTTTATGTGATGATGATATTTTGGCATTTTGGTGCCAACAAAAAGGTTTAGTGCATACCTTGTGCCAATTGGTAGGTGGCTAACTAGTTCTTGGATCTTTAGAGCATCTTCTAGGATTGGTGATACATGACAACTACAACATAAATTTTTCAAGGTAATGTAACTAGTGAGAATGATCACTAAGGCTCTATATTGGCACTTGGTGGGTGCATTTTACCCTTGTGGAATGGTTCTTAAAGAGTTATAAAAGGAGCTCTAACTAGTTGAAATGAAGGATGATGGTAGTCATCAAATCTTTAGAAAATTGATTTAATATTTTTATATGCATTTGCTTAAGACAACCATTAAAGCATAAGAAGATTTGGATGCCATGAAGGCTCCATTTGTATGTGCCCAAGCTTTCCTATGAGCATCTGGGCTATTACGTAGAATAAGTTAAATGTATACTCTATTCTAAATGTTATGCACTATATACTCTAGTTTTAAAATTGTTTAATGACAATAAATGGTTGCATTAAACAAAATATTTGGTTTATGCATCTTTGATACTGCTATTTGAATGTGCAATGATTAAAATGATGTAATTTTAATACATTTATGTTAAGAATGTTGTTTATGAGCTTATGGTTCACATCATTAATGGAATCCATGTAATCAAGTAATCCATTAAGGGTGGTTAGATTATATGTTACCTTCACAATGAAAAGAAATCAAAATGAAAGGAAACATGCATAACATTATCTTGCCTAGATCAAAGGGAGGAGCATGGTGAAGAAAAACAACTAATAAATCACAACTAAAATGCAAGAAAACATACCTTTCTTACCTTCCTTCAATGCTCCAAGAGATTTCTTAATTTGCCTTACTCAGCTTGTGTTCAAGAGATCTTTGACAAATGGAGTTGTGTGGCTCCTTCTCCCCTTGGCCCCATAGTTTGGATCATGCTTTCTTGATGTAGCTTTATGTCTTGGATTGTGATTTTGGCATTATAACACTATTATCATTCAATCTTGCCCTAAAACCTACATTATAACATTACTCTATCCAAGATCTCCAAATGAAGAGGCAAATGCGTGCATTTATAGGTTTAGAAAAAGGGATTGGAATGGGTTTAAAACTCACCTTAGTTTATTAATTAACCCCAGTAGAGTTAAAATATGTCCAAACCTCATGATTAGCATGGAATAGGCATGGGTGAGATATTTTGGATTTTGGACAACTCACAAAAGGTAATTATGAATTCCTAGGATATTCTTTGATTTTTAAATTTCCTTTTTGATAATTCATTTAATTGCTCATGGTTAATTCATTTTAGGCATTTTGTTTGATTTAGCATGGTAATTAATTCTATTTAGGATTTTTTTCATTTTTAAAGATTTGAATTAATTGATGTATGCATTTGGTCCCATTTAATAGTTTTATAAGACAAATTTTATTTTATGAAGCCAATTTTGAGATGTTTAGTGATTCTCAAGTTTGATTGGTAAAGGTTGGTAAGAATCAGTCTAAAGTCTAGTATGAAGCCATTTGTGGCCAATTTTAGGTGTCTATAATTTACCCTTATTTGGGAAGGCATTACAAGATATAAACATAGTAAAGTCTTCTCAAATAATGAAAAGGTCTTGTTATGCTTAGGACTTCAATGATAATGGATGAACTATAGGGTGTCTCCTCAAGGGAGTGGCTAGTAAAAGGGGTTGGTGAATGGTTCCTCAAAATGACGAAGTGATTAGACTAAACAAATGAAAATAATGGGGTAGAATGGATTGATTTGCCCAAAGTCAGTTATAATCAGTGGCATATGGAGCTACCCCAGTTAAGATAGATAAACAAGATGATTTGCCCATCAGTAGTTATAATCATCATCATAGGTAGGATAAAAACATGCCCTAATTGGGTAGAAGAAAGTGAATGATTTTCCTAAAGGTATTTATAATCATTAACCTTAAAATTGGTGGAAACATAATGATTTTCCCAATGGTGATTAAAATCATTAAGAATGCAAGTGTGATGGTGTTCAATGATTTTCCTAGAGGTAGTATAATCATTGGACCCTGATTATGGCAAATAAGTGGGATGAGATACAATGGTTTACCTAGAGGTGTTATAAACATTATATCTTGATAGTGGAAAACATGATATGAAATGATGATTGGTAAACATGATGATGTCAAGCATGATTTCGAATTAGTATAGAGGATAAAGATGAAGTAGGCAACCTACTAGTAGGGAGATGCTCATCCAAACTGTCAAGGAGGAAAATTCTTTCATTATTTAATTACTCTATTTGGGACATGATTTGACCTAAGTCGAGACTATTATTAAAGCTAGTGCCAAAGAGATATCATTGATGAATTTATTGTGTAGATGTCTTGAAGCTAATTTTTGATATAACACATGATGTTAGGCATCATGATAGAGCACCATGAGGATTTGGATGAAATATACATAAGGACTAACTCCCGATCTAATACTCAATGGAAAACAATGTGTATACACATAATATTTTCAACTTTTATCAAATAATGACACTTCACATCTTGTAAGAACCTATTAAGACTCAATATCTTTGAGTGCATGCCCTAAATATTACATGAAGAAAGGGGTGAGTAGACCATTAATGATTCTTAGGATTATTGTCCCTTATTTCCACATTATTACCAATACAACCAACTCTTAAAACCATTCCCTAAGATATTACCCCTCCTTTGGAAAATCTTCCAATATTTTCCACTTTCCATCCCTCTTTTATTCACCTTAAGTCCCTTTTGTTAGTCAACTATGCTAGGTCAACTGGATTGACCTTGTACATTTTGGGTAATTTTTACTTAGGAACTAGTTTGGCTCTTGGCCAACCTAGCTCATGACCTAGTGAATAATTGTTCAAAATTGTGCTAGGTCCACTGGGTCAACCCTATGGGCTAGGATTTTTGGAAGGGTTTAGATTCAAATCCACCTATATATATAAGATCATTTCATCATTATTTAAATATGCAATCAAGAGTTATTATTTGCTAATGCTTCTTTACAATCTGCTCTTATACCATTATACTTAAGGAGTCTTATCTTAAGGTTTCTACTTGGAGAATATAGTCTTGTGGATAAGTATTCTATGTTTTGGCCTTTATTAGTGATCCTTAAAAACCACAACAACCTCTTGATAATCCCCTTTTTCCAAGGGAGAGATTTAGTCTCGATGGGTTCACCATTCAGGTAAGTATTCTCTAACTTTGCTCGTCTCTTTAATAGATAGAAGTAGCATAAGTATTGGCTTTGAATAATATTACTCTTCATATTACATATATTAGGGTCTTACTCAAACATAACCTAATTGATATTATCCTATACATTTTTTGATTGTTTACTAACCCCTCATGTTGTGGCACAAGCTTTGGTGAGCACTAGATTAGATTTACTTTGCTTGTTATTAGTTTAGTGAAATATCAAAACTCAAGACTCCCTTAGGGTTATTTCATGATTGTTATTGACTGGAGGATTTATAACCCTCCATAAAATATTATATTATGGTAAGATATCCCTTAATTAGGTCTAGAAGATCCCCATATTGGTCATGTTTCTGCATAACAAATGTTTTCCCAATCAAAAGTGTATGGTATGATCTATCTTCTCCAAGTTAGGATTGATTTATAGACACGATGCATTTTGATTGCATACACTCTAGTGAACTTGATGTGAACCTAACCATTATAGGTTTTCATTTCACTTGTTTCATCATTTTATCATTTTATTTTTATACTATATATTTTTCCCCTGATTACTATACTAGGTCGACCTTATCAACTTTGTACAATTTTTAGCCCCTATTTTTTATACTAGGTCGACCATGTTGACTCTAGACAATTTCTAGCCCCTATTTTCTATGCTAGGTCAACCCTATTAGTTATGTATAGTTTTTAGACCTTATTTTCTCTACTAGGTCATCCTAGTTGACTCTGTACCTTTTTATTATTTCTTTATTTACCAATCAAGTTCTTTGTTTCTTCTTATTAGAGTTTTGTTCATTTTTCTCAAGTCATCATCATATCTCCCATTAGAATCTTCCTGGATAACATGAATACATTTATACACTATATGGGGTTCTCTTTGTTTCTTATATTTTCCTATCTTTTCTTCCTATTTTTAGTTATTGGGGCATCTTACAATGCCCATCCACACATTTATCTAGCCTTTGGGGCATCTTGTGATGCCCACCCACATATCATTTCAAACTCTAGGTCATCTTGTGATGACCATCCCTACATCCAATTACCCTTTGGGCATCTTGTGATGCCCACCCTTATTCTACCTGACATGCTACCAAAATAATTCAACTTCAAGAAACCTTTCAAGATACATAACCTTGTTTCTCACATGCTCATCTTTGATATAGATGTTAGTGTAGGATCCTTCCCTTCTTTTCATGCTTTATATATTCTATCTATCTAACACTTTTTGTAGGTTACTTGCATGGGTCTCTCCCTCTATAGTATTTCTCTCTTGTTACAAAACTTTAGTCCTTTATTTTTGGTCTTTTGGTTCCCATCTTTCTCTCTTGAGTTGCATTATAAAACTATGGATAAGACCTGGTCTTCCTCATGATGTACCATAGTCTTATTTATTTTTATACTCTTTTCACACACTTTTTAGCATCCCTTGGATTTTTATTTTATGATTTGCATTGTAAGACTATGGATAGGATCTGGCCTTCCTAAAAAAATACCATATTTCTTATCCCATTTATTTTTTCATGTGATTGTTTTTATCGCATTGATAGGTTTCTCTTTTATGAGTTTCATTGTAAGACCATGGATAGGACTGGCCTTCCTCATAAAATTACCATCATGTTATTCATTTTCTAGAATGTGTTCATGCTCCTTATTCTCAACTTTAGCTTTTGCTTATTTTGATAGATGGAATTTTCACAACAATCTATGCTAGCATGTTTTCCTCAATTTCCCTTATTCTTATGATAAGAAATCACAATTTTCTATCATTGTATCTTTTTTTGCCTTTGGTCACATTTTTTTTGGTTTGAATTAATTTAAATTATTTCATGTGTCATTCCTCTTGATTTCCCTTCCTTCCACTCCACATTGGATAAAACAAGGTCAAATTCAAGGTAGCACTATTATTTCACCTAGATTTATGAGACTCTTAGACCCCATGCTATTTGAAGTTCTCCATCTTAGAAACCAAGTCCCAAGTATTCAAATAAAATTAATATTTAGCTCTAATGTTTAGTTTTTTAAATCTGTATGGAGGAGGAATATAAAAATCAATTAAGAAATTTAAAAGCTAAATCATTTTAAATAAAAGGCAATCATATATAAAAGGCAACATAAAAACTTCAAAAGTCAATATCACACCAAAAGACATGATTACAAGCACATATCCTATCTCTAATCGAAGCTCAAACTCCATAGTTGGCCTCACAATAGAGCTGAGATCCATTAGGGTATGGTAGGCTAGTAGACTTAAATAGGAGAACTCAACAAACTCTATGGTTCTACCTACTTTCTCATGTAAGTACCCAATCTTTTCAGTAGGCTGATGACTCTATAAGGGGTCCTGAGGAATGGGGAACTCATTATGGGAAGGTAGGTTCAATTTAATTTTCATGCATATAGCCTTAATGGGATAATTTATATATTTCATTTGTTGACCTAAGACTTATGTGGCTAAGAGAAGTTCTTCAGAGTCCTTAAGGTCGATAGTCCTCTTGTTTTGACAAACCTAATTTGAGTGTCTTGACTTCGATAAAGAGTTCCTCTACCTTGGTTTTTCCTTCATTCTCCCCTCTATCCATTTCATTTTCCCCCTTGATAGGAAAATTGTGATTCTAAATATATTTTCAATTCATCTATATTCCCTTATTATTCACCTCTTAAAAACATGCTAAGCACTACTTTGTGTCAGTTTTATTTATCCTTAGAACAAAACAATATGTTTTAGTAACATGGATTACTTTATTCACACCAAAAAATTAAATTTCTAGACTTTTTTTATTTTACCATTTTCCATTTTTGTTATATTTCCCTTCTATGATGGGCACTTGAGTATGTACCTTTTTCCATTATTGAGTGAGATAAGGCTTGTTACTTCTCACTCAGTAATGTTGTTTTCCCTTTTATGCACCTTTTTCCATTATTAAGTGAGATAAGAATTGTTAATACTCACTCATCAATGTTGTTTTACCATTTTATTTTGCCTGTCCATCTTTGTTTAAGAAAGGATTGTTACTATATTTACATCGATGTTTGATTACTTTCCTTTTTGACATATATCTATGGTTTGACTTGGTGTGTTTTCCTTTCTTATTTAAGGTTTACTTGTTTTATTTTTTCAGTCTTTAGTAGTCTTGGATTTTCAATTACCTAATTTACTCTTATTTTTTGACTTGGTCATTTGGTCTAACATAGCATTTATCACCCCAACTTTCCAACTTCCCAATTATGTCCCATCCTCATAACACTAGTTATCTTAGATTTCCTGCATTTGTTTATTTTTGCTCTTTAGTTTTGCATTCTTGGGTTTGATGAAATTAGTCTCTATGCCCTCCATAATCAAAACTAACAACACAATAGACAATCATCTAATGATAAAGGTAATTCAATATATGCATCACATTTACCTTTTAATTATTTCCCTTTTCGTCATTTACTTTTATTTATTTTATGATTTAAAATACTACAAATTTTTATAGCATCAACATTAGGTCTTCTTATGTTCTTTCTCGAAGCACCATCCCCTATTGTACCTTAATAACATGTGATGAGTTTTGAGTGGGGCATATGCATACACAATAGTTTCAACTTGTATCAAATACTAATGCTTTACATCTTTTAAGAACTTGTCGAGACTCAATCTCTATGAGTGCATGCCCTAAGGGGTATACTAAGAAAGGGGTGGGTAGACTATTTGTGTTTCACAAGATTATTATCCCTTATTACCAATCTAACCAACTCCTAAAACCATTCCCTAAGCTATTACTCCTCCTTTGCACAGTCCTCCAATGTTTTCCACTTTCTATCCCTCTTTTCCTCACTTTAAGTCCCTTTTGTTAGTTGGTTGTGCTATTTCAACTAGGTCTACCTTGTATAGTTTTCGGTAATTTCCACTTAGGAACTATTTTGGCCCTTAGCTGACCTAACTCATGACCTAGTTAATAATTATCTAAAATTATGCTAGATCGACTGGGTCAACCCTGTCAACCAAGATTTTTAGAAGGGTTTAGGGTAAAATCCACCTATATATGCAAGATCATTTCATCATTATTTTAATATGCAATCAAGATTTATTATTCACTTGCGCTTCTTTATATATTTCTCTTCCACCATTCTACTTGAGTAGTCTTAATTTATGTTTTCTACTTTAAGAATCTAGTCGTGTGGATAAGTCTTGGATGATTTATCCTTTATTAGTTATCCTTAGAAACCACAAAAACATCTTATGAAGCCCCTTTGGATAGGGGAGATATTGAGTCTAGATGGGTTCACCATCCAGGTGAGTATTCTCTAACTTTGCTCCTCTTTAGTAGATAAAAGTAGCATAAGTATTGGCTTCTAATAATATTACTCTTCATATTTCATGTATTAGGGTCTTACTGATACATTTCTTAATTGATATTATTTTATACATGTTTTTATTATTTACTAACCCCTCATGTTGTGCCACAAGCTTTGGTGAGCACTAGATTAGATTTACTTTGCTTGTTATTAGTTTAGTGAAATATCAAAACTCAAGACTCCCTTAGGGTTATTGTGTTATTGTGCTTTATTGAAGGATTTGAAACCCTCCCTAACATAGTATATTATGATAAGTGATCCCATAATTGGTTCTAGCGTATCCCTATATTGGTCATGTTCTTGCTTAACAAATGTGTCCCCAATCGTAAGTGTATGTATGATCTATCTTTTCTAACTTAAGATTGATTTTTAGACATTATGTATTTTTGCTTGCATACAAAATGCACCAATGATAAAAACCATGATGATAATTTTGATGTATGAATATGGATTGATTCAAGAATAATATGAAAGAAATCACCCAATGAACACACATAGACTAAATTGAGGCAACAGTATTGAAAGAAAACAAAAAGGCATACAAAGAAACAAATAAATAAATAATCAAAAAGAAACAAACCAAAAAAAAAAAACAAATAAACAAAGGTTAGTCAAAACATTAGTACAAACAACATGACATAAACAAGATGATACACATTGCCCCTAGAAAATAGGAAACAACTTAACAAATAAATAGGATGGGGGAATAGAATAAAAGGAAGGGGGTGGTTGAGCTATCTCCAAATGAACTAGGAAAGTGGACACTACCTACATAGTAATACGGATGTAATATCCAACAAAACTTCAGGCCAAATTTAGTTGTCCCAAGAAATGGGATAGAAGAAAATGATAAAAAAAGAAAACATGATGAATGTTATAGAATAATGTGGTAATGGTCTTGAAAAATATCAAGTGCACGAGATAAAAAAGGCCAAAAAACATGGGGAAACTAAATGACAAGTGATTTCTTATGTCTTAAGGAGGGTTCCCAAAATCCCTAAGGCAAAGAAGTCAATATTTTTGGTTTTTCTAAATCAATTTTATAAATGTTTTTGGAATTTTTGGAGTATCTCAACTTGATTAAGAATGACAATAAATTGATAATTAAATATCACAAAATGGTAAGAGCATTCAAACTAAAATTGCTTGCAAAATAGTGAGAGCATATGGAAAATGGGGAATGAGATAACCTCAACAAGTATTGAATTCTACCCACATAGTCCCAAAAATGGCCTCAATTTATAGTAGTTCCACCTTATAATGGAAGAATCTAACTAGTGTAGCATCTAATTCAAACAAAATAAACATAGTTGGCATAATGGAATAGTACAACATAGAAATGGTAATTTGGTATGTCAAGGCACAATAAATAAGTGTTGCCTCTAGTTTGGCCATACGTAGTTATAACTAGGAAACAATGACATAGATCAATGATACTAATTTTCCCATAGGTGGTTATAATTAGTATCAATACTAGTGAGACACTGATTTGGCCAAAGGTAGTTATAATCAAGCTCACACAAAAAAAGCATGATAAAGAACAAAATAAAAAAATGAAGGATGCAACTACCAAATTGCTATCATACTGCTTCAAAATATGACCTCTATTTGGAATTCTTGAAACAACTACTGAAATTTATTTGAATCTTCATGTTGAAAGTTGAACCAATGGATGAACCAAGGTCAAACAAGCTAGGTAGATAGGGTGAAAACATGTTAGTCAATAAAAAAGGTATGGTAGAATGGAATATGAAATGGGTAAAGTGATTAGATGGTAGGATGGTATAATGGTATAGTACAAATAATAATTTTTATAATATGGTACAACTTGAAATGGTCCTCATAGACAATACATCAAATCAGTCAAGTGTAATAATGCTTGAGGTGTATAATGTTCATTTGTTCATCAATTTCTTCTCCATTTGGTGTGGCTAGTCTATATGCTCTAGTGTCATAGTCTACAATAATGATGAAAGGACCTACCCAACTAGGTTTAAACTTGCCTTTATGCTTCTTCTCAATCATAGTATTATTTTGGTTTTCTTTATAAACAAGATCACCAAGCTCAAATTCTTTGTGTTTCATGCACCAATTGTATTGGCCAAAAAGTTGGTTTTAATATGCTTGAAGTCTATTTAATATGTCTATGCATTTCTCATCAAGTAACTCCATCTCTTTTAGGTGAGCTACTCGATAGTATTCATCATCCAAGACATGCTTTAAAGAGATGCATAGTGAAGGTAATTTGACCTCAATGGGAAGAATGGATTCAGTATCATAAAAAAATGAGTATGGAGTGGCACCCATAGGAGTGCAGTGATTGGTACAATATGCATAGAGGGTATGGAATATCTAAAGGTACCAATTATGACCAAAATCATTAAAAATATTTTTGAGGATGCTGACAATGGTTTTGTTTGATGCTTTGGCCTAGCCATTACCTTGAGGGTAATATGACATGGAAAAATGTTGAGTAATTTTATACTTGACACATAGCAATTTAACATCATTATTTTTTAATGATCCACCATTATCAGATATAATGTTAGAGGGGATGTCATAGCATCAAATGAGATGATTAAAGATGAATTTGTAAATTTGATTTCCAGTCACATATGTGAGGGGTATAGCTTCAACTGACTTAGTGAAATATTTTGTGGTAGTAAGGATATGTTTATGGTTGTTGAATGAGGTGGGTTTTATCTTCCCAATTAGATTAAGGCCCCACATAGTAAATAGCCATGGTATCAACATTGGTTTCATAGTCTTGGCTAGGGCATGAATCAAATTGGTATGTTGTTAACATTTATCACATATTATCACATATGTAGTTGCATCTACATCTATTATTAGCCAATAATACCTAGTAAGTAAGAGATTTTAGATAGGACTACCCCACTAGTGTGGGATCCACATACTCCTTTATGAACTTCTCATAATGCTAATGTAGATTCTACCAAAGGTAAATAATGAAGCAAAGTTTCACCAAAACTATGGTAGTATAGGGTTGGTCCAAGTAAATTATAATGTTGGGCATTGTGGATGAAGGCTTTAGATTGTTTTTGGGATAATTATATTGGTATAAAATGGTTTTGGAGGTAATTTTAAGGGTCTAGATACCAAGTAGAGCTGGGGCCAGCAATATCATAGATCATTGTGATGGTTGATGGTTCATGAGATGACACTAGAATATTTTCAACAAGAAATTGGTATACCTTGGTTGTATTTATTTGTTAAATGAGTGAACCAATATTATCCATGGTATTTGTTTTTATGTTACTTTTTGTCCCCCAAAAAAATATCACTCATTTTTGGGACAACATTTGAATTATTTTGGTCCTACAGACCAAATTGTCTCTTCCCTTTTTGAAATTTGTCCTGGTCATTCAAATTCCTCATTTTTCAAGCTTCTCAAAAATCTACGGACTCTACAAGCTTGAATCTATGGACTCTACAAGAAGATAAATCTACAAACTCTATAAGAAAAGAAAATATATGGACTCTACAGGCCAAGTTTAATGGGCTTCATAGGTTGATTTCTATGAAATCTTTCAAGGTTAGAGAAAACTACGGACTTGGTTTCTATGGACTCTACAGGTAGGTTCATTTTTATAGGTTCAAAGGCTTTTACAAGTGGGTTTGATCAAAATAATCAGTTTCTAACACTTAGTTATTTTTGAGATTGGTTCAACACCTTGGTCCAATCAAAAATGTCCATCGACAAGCATCTAAACAAGGATCCAACCATTGAACCATTAAAATGTTGAACCTTGAACCATTTTGATTCAACAAGTTCAACAAGTTCAAAGGTTCAACGTCATCGGCAAGAGTTAAGCACTTCATCAAGGTTCAAAGTTCAACTGCTTCAAGGTTCAATGGCTTTAAAACACTTATCAAAGAGAAGAAGGCTTGAACCATTGAACCATTGAACCACTTTGTTTCAAAGGTTCAACAGGTTCAAGATTCAATAAGTTCAATGCATTTGGTTCAATGAGGATAAAAAGGACTTAGCCAAATCAAAGGGAATGAACCATTGAACTATTGAACCAAAGCTTAGTTCAATAGTTAGTTCAATGTTTTAGTTCATTCAGTCAATTCACTCAGTCAATTTATCAAATTGTTTAATGGCTTTTGGTTCAATCAAAGGGTTCATCAGCTTGAACCATTTTGGTTCAAAGCTTTGTTCAAAGCTTGGTTCATCAGCGTGGTTCAACACTTGGTTTATCAGCTTGGTTTAAAGGAATAGTTCAATGTAAAAGTTCAAGAGAGCCTCCTAAAGGACAAATTCCCTTGTGGAGGGCACTTGGTCGACAAAAGCACCATTCAAGAAGCCGCAAAGGTAAATTCTTTCAGATTTTTGTTTAAGGCAGTTGAAAAAGACTAAGGCACAATTCTTCTAGACTTTTGTCTAAAGGAATTTCTGAAGAAGCTGTGGGAGGAAAGCCCAAAGGAATTTCAAAAGATAAAGTAATCAAAAAATTTCCATGGACTTTTTGTTCATGGGAAAATTTTTGCAAACTTTTTGTCTATGGGAAATGCCCATGGGAAATGTCTGTGGGAAAAGTTCTGAAGGACTCCAAAGAAAAGGCCACCAAAGGACCCCGAAGGGTAGGTGCCCTTGTGAAGGACTCTCAGCTGCCAACTTAAAGGACACTTCCCCAAATCCGAAGGGTCACCTTCCCTTTGGGAGGATGCAAAATAGGAAAGTTGAAGAAGGACCAAGGGGTGACATGCCTGAAGACATCAAATTCAAGAACGGTAAACTAGCCATTGAAAATGCAGTGATAGGTACGTGAATGTTAATTTCAAGGTTCGTAAAATGGCCATTAATTTTGAAAAACCTTAAAGAAGAGCCAAAGAGCTTAGCAACCTACTAAAAGAAGCCTGAGAGCCATCCAAAGATAGCCTGAAGGGTAGATACCCTTATAGGGGGCTCTTCATGATCCAAAACAGACCTAAATGCATTCAAAGGCTTTAAGGCCAAGACCAGTAGGAAGCAACTAAGGTGTAGAGCATCAAATTGAATTAAGGACATGATTCACTTAACCAAAAAAAGAGGAATGATGAGGAAGGACTAGAAACATTTACACATCAGATATGTTTCTATAAGTAGACTACCAGGTGGATATTAAAAGAGGAAAACTTTCAATAGCGTGACTTGTTTCTCTACATTGAGAAAAGCAAATGGGTAGATGCCCCTAAATTCTAGCCTATCTTCTTAACAAATTTCAATACAACATGATGTGTTACTATTCCTGAGTCCTTCTTGAAGAGGCTATATAAGGGACTCTCTTTTATTGTAAATATATCTCTCTGATAATCAGAAATGAAACTCTACCCAAATTAGAAGGCCTTACTGAGACTTTGAGCTCAGATTGTTGATCATATTTTGTTATTGGAATAAGAAAGCAAGTGACTTTTCAAACTTTGTGCTATGATATCTTTGTTGTTGGGGAAACTATTCTTATGTCCTTTTCCTTAATATGTTTAATGTTCCTTTAATTCAATAATTAAAATTAGTGAAAGTAGTTAGGAAGGTGTCCAAAAGTCAACTGTGGAGAGACTTTGTGCCCCCATAATTGCCTTTAGTGTGTTTTCTTTTCATTTCTATGTAAAGGACCTTGGGATGACTTTGTGCCCTCATTGTCCTTCGTATCTCACTCTTGGGCAATTTAGGTGGAGACTTTGTGCTACATCTCAATTTGTTGGTTACTATGTCCTTAGTTACATTTTGCTTTTACTACTAGGAGTATTCTTATGGCTTGTTGAATAGTATTTTTGAAAGAAGAGGAGTGCTTTCTATCATTTCCTTTAAGTTTTTCCTTTGATTTGCATGCATCATCTCTGAAGAAAGAGAGATGGATGGTTTGTCCTACCCTTGAGTATTATTTTCTGTTGATCTGTGTGTGTGTGTGTGTGTGTGTGTGTGTGTGTGTGTGTGTGTGTGTGTGTGTGTGTAGCATATGCATAGGGAACCTCCCCTTAATGAGAAGAGAGATTAGTCCCCTTTTGATGTGGTAAACCTACACATTTGGATGACTAATCTTCCTACTTTGGCTGATCAGACCTATTTTGTTTATCAGTACGCTGATTGACAAAATATTCAACCAATAGTTTTTGGTGACTCCACTAGGGATATAACCCATTAGCTATTTATATCCTTACCATTCATCTCCACACTAACTGAGAAAGAGTGCACAGTTTAAATCCTCAAGCTTCAAACTAAAGCAAGGTCAATTCTTTTCTATTTTTGTTTCACAATTTGGTAGATTTAAGGTATACACAAAGCCAAAGGGCTAAAGGTATTATTAACCCTGTATTCAAGTTGGTACAACAAAGTGATTTTGATTTGTTTCCTTCACCATCTCACCTCCAATGAACCAAGAGCTTTCCTCCTACTAAAGTCAGATCTCCATTGCTAGATAAAGTATCCACTTCTACTGTTGATAAAGCTTTGCCAATAATTACCCCTCTGAGATATGTTATTCCTCCTTTTCATAATCCTATAATGGTAGTTCAAGGCCCATGGGGTAATTCTTTTGGTCCTCTTAATCTTACTCCACCTCTTCATGAGCTTCCATGCAATTCAAAGAAGAATTTCCCCAAATTCTATGGTGATGGAAAAGTTCATCCTGATGAACACATTACAACCTTCAGCATAGCCCATGGCATAATTGGAGTAGAATTTGAAGATGCAACAGTCAAGATATTTGTAGAAACATTACAAGGTGATATTGTAGATTGGTTTTATCATCTACAAGCTCAGTCAGTAACTGATTAGAATACCCTCAAAGTTAAGTTTGAAGCCAGATTCAAATCGATAGAAGATGCACATGCACTACTGGCTCAACTTACATAGATGAAGAAAGAGCCTCATGAACCAATGAGAGACTTCATAGCCAAATTTGACAAACTAAGGAACAAAATTCTTGTAATTTCTTGACCTACAACTAATAATATCAAATGCTTCTTCATTAATTCTTAGTTGCCTAAAGTCAATTTTCTTTTAAGATGTGCTAGTCAAATAGATCTTGTTGCAGCTCAACATTTGGCCACTGAGGTAGAAGATGATCTCATCTTAGTAGGGAAGATAAGAAGAGATCCAATAAAAATAGACCTTCATCATCTTTTGAATATGCATCTACAAGCACCACAGATCCAATGGTGTAGAAGTTGGCAAATGAGTTACTTGCTCTCAAAAATCAAATGGTGCAAGGAATATCTTCTACTCCATGCAAAGATATGCCAAGAAGGACATTCCCAAATCAGTCATATTAGGGAAATATTGCTAGGAATCAAGGGCAACAAAATCATCTTCCTCCCCCACAAGGGAAACTTGCCCTGGAAGCTCCTCCAACCAATTTAGCAATGGGATATCTTGAAGTAGAATCAGAGTTCTCTTTCCAACCTGAATTGAATCAAGAAAATGATGCTAATTTCCTTATAGAAAATCAAGAAGAATTAGTTGATGACTCTCACATTAGTTTTTTGAACTACCAGGATGAACTCAGAAGTAAAGGAGAAGCTTTTGATGGATCATATGTAGTGTTTACCAGGTCTAAGAACTAATCAGTCTAGCAAGTTGATAAAAAGAAGACAAAGGAGAAACCTCATCCATTAATTACAATTGTTAAGTGTGGAACCACTCTACCTTTTTAGTCAAAGGATCTGGTGATCACCCAAAAAGTAAGTACATCAATTTCACCTTCACCTTCTACTTCAATTTTGCAAACTAGCCCTCCTACCATCCCTCCTAAAACCCAAAAGGTTGAAATGCTTTCCTCTATTCCTAGTCCAATTCAACCATTTGACATAATTGATCATGTAAAGAAGACCAAAATTCAAATGTTTGAATTCCAATCCTAATCAATTGGATAGGTTGGTCCAATGTGTCAAAAACCAAACCATCCCTGCAAGACAAGAGGTTAAGAAAATAATTCCTGATTCCCCAAAGAACATGCCCATTCCAAATAATCTTGTCATTACTCCTCCAGCTACCCCTAAGAAAATAGAACCTTTCTGTTTCCTTATTGATAAATGGTTATCAACTCAATAATTACATCATTGATTTTGGGGCATCTAACAATGTCATGCCTACTAAAGTAGCTAAGTCTCTGGGTCTCACACTGACCAAAACCTTTGGGAGATGTTTCTCCATGGAGAACAAGCAAGTACCACTATTAGGGAAAATCAAAGATGCCCAATTTGCATTTGTAGCCTTTCCAGAAAAGAAAATCAAGATGACTGTCTTAGTGGCTAATGTCCCAGCATCCTATGGCATTTTGCTCGGATAAAATTTTTGTAAGGATGTGAGAGGAGAACTAAGCATGGACCTTTCTGAAGCAAGGATCCCTATCCAAGGCATAATTAAGAGATTCCTCCCTGAAAAAGAGGCAAAATACGTGGTCACCCAAACATCGACCCCTACAACACAAATCTTATTTGGCTCTTCAGGTAGGGGTAATTATTTCTTAACCACAGAGGATGTTCATGTTTCTACAGATGAAATTCCTATAGCTAACAATCTAGGAATTGATCCAAACAAGACTTTAGGAGAATTGGTAGGGCATAGTAAAAATAAGGAAGGATCTTCCATCTCTAATGAAGAGAAATCTGATAGGAGATTAGTTTTTGATGATGCTTGGATCCTAAAATCTAATGGCAGTAATTCTTTCACCAATGATGGAGTTGGGACTGTGTTGATATCTCCTCAAAGAGATATTCTTCCTTCATGCAATTTTCAAGTTAGCAACACCAAAAACATAGCTGGATGTGAATCTCTATTACTTAGATTAAAGATTGTTCAAGATGAAGAGATCAAACTCCTCCACATCAAAGGAGATGATACACTGATAGTTTTTCAGGAGTTTGATGTGAACAATCCAATCATGTGCTGGACTGAACTAGAAGAATAATCAATTACAGTAATGGACCATGCTTCTGCAAATCAAAATCAGGCAAAGAAACCCTTCACCAAGAAAGCAAGGAGTTATGGCTTTCAAATTGAAACCACATCCTACTATGGGACAAGAAGAAGAAAAAGCCAAGAGGAAAACACAAAAAATTGGTTTTTTGGTGGAGAGCTCCCTTTGCCCATCACCGTTTTTGGGAGCAAAATGGTTTCCTACTAGTTTACCAAGGTAGAACACTATTTTCACTATCTCTCAAGAAGCAGCATTTGAAATACTTCAATTCTTGAAGTATCAGATCATTTCATCTGTACATATGTATATTTGTATAGTTTTTAATTCTATTTTGTTTTGTTTGTTTCCATTTTTGATGCCTTTCATTTCTGGGTAGCATGACTCCATAGCCCAATGGTACACATGAAGACACTAGAGATTCTAAATTCTACTCCCTTCAATTCTTTTTACAATTGATAGAAGTTCCCCAACTGGAGCCAGCTGTTGTCCCCCAAAAAATATCACTCATTTTTGGGACAACATTTGAACTATTTTGGTCCTACAGACCAAAATTGTCTCTTCGCTTTTTGAATGTTGTCTTGGGCATTCAAATTCCTCATTTTTCACGCTTCTTAGAAATCTATGGACTCTATAGGCTTGAATATATAGACTCTATAGGAAGAGAAATCTACGAACTCTGCAAGAGAAATCTATGGACTCTGTAGGAAAAGAAAATCTATAGACTCTGCAGGCCAAGTTTAATGGGCTTCACAGGTTGATTTCTACAGACTCTTTCAAGGTTAGAGAAAACTCTAGACTTGGTTTCTATAGACTCTATAGGCAAGTTCATTTCTACAGGTTCAAAGGCTTGTACAGGTGGGTTCAATCAAAAGAATCAGTTTCCAACACTTAGTCATTTTTGGGATTGGTTCAACACCTTGGTTTAATCAAAAATGTCCATCGACAAACATCTAAGCAAGGATTTAACCATTGAACCATCGAACCTTAAAACATTTTGGTTTAATGGGTTCAAAAATTTCAAAGTTTTAACATCATCTGCAAGAGTTAAGTGCTTCTTTAAGGTTCAAAGTTCAACCACTTCAAGGTTCAATGGATTCAAAACACTTATCAAAGAGAAGAAGGCTTGAACCATTGAACCATTGAACCATTGAACCACTTTGGTTCAAAGGTTCAACAGGTTCAAGGTTCAATAGGTTTAATGTATTTGGTTCAATGAGGATCAAAAGGACTTAGCCAAATCAAAGGGAATGAACCATTGAACCATTGAACCAAAGCTTGGTTTAATGGTTGGTTCAATGCTTTGGTTCATTTAGTCGGTTCATTCAGTCAGTTCACTAAGTTGGTTCATCAAATAGTTCAATGGCTTTTGGTTTAATCAAAGGGTTCATCAGCTTGAACCATTTTGGTTTAAAGCTTGGTTCTTGGTTCATTAGTTTGGTTCAACGGAGCGGTTTAATGCAAAAGTTCAAGAGAGCCTCCTGAAGGACAAGTGCCCTTGTGGAGGGCACTTGGTTGACAAAAGTACCCTTTAGAAGGTTCATTTTCAAGGAAGCCAAAAGGTAAATTCTTTTGGATTTTTGTTTAAGGCAGTCAAAAAAGACTAAGGCACAATTCTTTCAGACTTTTGTCTGAAGGAATTCCTAAAGAAGCTATGGGAGGAAAGTCCGAAGGAATTTCAAAAGATAAAGTAATCAAAAAAAATTTGTGGAATTTTTGTCCATGGGAAAATTTCCATGGACTTTTTGTCCATGGGAAATGCCCATGAGAAATGTCCATGGGAAAAGTTCCAAAGGACTCCAAAGAAAAGGCCACCGAAGGAACCCAAAAGGTAGTTGCCCTTGCGGGGGACTCTCGATTGACAAATTAAAGGACACTTCCCCAAAGTGGAATGGTCACCTTCCTTTTAGGAGGATGAAAAATAGGAAAGCCATAGAAGGACCAAGGGGTGATGCACTCGAAGACATCAAATTCAAGAACAACAAACTAGCCATTGAAAACGTAGTGACAGGTACGTGAACATCAATTTCAAGGTTCGTAAAATAGCTGTTAATTTTGAAAAGCCTTAAAGAAGAGCCAAATAACTTAGTGACCTACCAAAATAAGATTAAGAGCCATCCAAAGACTACTTGAAGGGAAGATACCCTTGTGGGGGGCTCTTCCTGATCCAAAACAGACCCAAATGCATTTAGAGGCTTTAAGGCCAAGACCAGCAAGAAGCGACTAAGGAGTAGAGCATCAAATTAAATCAAGGACCTGATTCACTTAACTAGAAAAAGAGTAATGATGAGGAAGGACTAGAAACATTTACACATTAGATATGTTTCTATAAGTAGACCACCAGGTGGATATTGAAAGAGGCAAACTTTCAATAGTGTGACTTGTTTCTCTACATTAAGAAAAGCAAATGGGTAGATGCCCTTAAATTTCAGCCTATCTTCTTAACAAATTTCAATGCAACATGATGTGTTATTGTTCCCAAGTCCTTCTTGAAGAGGCTATATAAGTGACTCTCTTTTATTGTAAATATATCTCTCTGATAATCAAAAATGAAACTCTACCCAAATTAGAAGGCACTACTGAGACTTTGAGCTCAAATTGTTGATCATATTTTGTTATTAGAATGAGAAAGCAAGTGACTTTTCAGACTTTGTGCTGTGATATATTTTTTGTTGGGGAAACTGTTCTTATGTCTTTTTCCTTAATATATTTTATGTTCCTTTAATTTAACAAGCAGAATTAGTGAAAGTAGTCAGGAAGGTGTCCTAAAGTCAACTGTGGAGAGACTTTGTGCCCCCATAATTGCCTTTAGTGTGGTTTCTTTTCATTTCTGTGTAAAGGACCTTGGGACAACTTTGTGCCTTCATTGTCCTTTGTATCTCACTCTTGGGAAATTCAAGTGGAGACTTTGTGCTACATCTCAATTTGTTGGTTACTATGTCCTTAGTTACATTTTTCTTTTACTACCAGGAGTATTCTTGTGGCTTGTTGAATAGTATTT
Source organism: Torreya grandis (assembly GCA_037957365.1). Lineage (NCBI taxonomy): Eukaryota > Viridiplantae > Streptophyta > Pinopsida > Cupressales > Taxaceae > Torreya > Torreya grandis. The sequence goes on along the minus strand of JARHVA010001103.1, from coordinate 1,804,248 downwards.
TTGAAAGAAGAGGAGCACTTTTTGTCATTTCCCTTGAGTTTTTCCTTTGATTTGCATGCATCATCTCTATATAAAGAGAGATGGATGGTTTGTCCTACCCTTGAGTATTTTTTTCTATATATATATATATATATATATATAATATATATATAGCATATCTATAAGGAACCTCCCCTTAATGAGAGGAGAGATTAGTCCCCTTTTTATGTGGTAAACCTACACATTTGGATGACCAACCTTCCTACTTTGGCTGATCAAACCTATATTATTTATCAGTGTGCTAATCGACAAAATATTCAACCAACATTACTTATACTTGATATATGTTAAAAATGGATATCAATAGTCTACTACTTGAGGGTGTCAACCATGGCCTTGTAGGGAACCAATTTGTCATCTTTGTTCTAAAAATGGTTTGTAACATGATTGATGATTAACTAAGAATCACCATAAACCTTTAGATATCCTATGTTATGTTATAATACCTATCAAATCCCTACTACAAGTGATTCATATTCAACCATGTTATTGGTATAAGGAAAGCTGATTTTGAATGACTTAGGGTTTATATCCCCCTATGTAGTGATAAAAAAAAAATGTCTACCCTCGATCCATGTGTTGTGAATGAACCATAAAAATATAGCTTCCAATACTTCTCCTCAAGAGGTGTTTCAATGATGGTCATGATGGGTTCCTTAGGAAATTGGAATATTAGTAGCTTTGTGTTTGTAAAGGGTGCTTCAACAAGTTGATCTACAAGAACTTGCCCCTTGAGGGATTTTTAGTTCACATATTATATCTCAATCTCACTGAGAAGCATGATATATTTGTCCATTTATCCTTGTAAAGTTATTTTATATAGTAGATACTTGAGCGAATCTAGTTTTGAAATTACCATGGTTTTATTGTTCAATATGTAATGTCATAATTTTTGAGCTACAAAGATCATAGCTAAATAAACATTTTCAATGGGCATATAATTATGCTCATGCATGACCAATGTATGGATTAGATATTAAACAACATGTTTCTTTCCATTATCATTATGTTGAGCTAGAAGCTCCCCCAAGGCTTTGTCTATCACTGATAGGTATAGAAGAAATGGTTTCTCTATTATTGGAGGTAATAAAACTAGTGGATTTTCTAGATAGTCTTTTAGTTATTGAAAATCTTTTTGATAATCATCATCCCAAATAAATGTGACACCCTTATTCAAAATATGTGTAAAAGGATGGCACTTGCCAAGTAATTGAGATATGAAGTGTCAAATAGACTAGATCTTTCCCTACAAAATATGGAGTTGCTTAAAATTGGTTGGTGGTGGCATGTTTGTTATGGCTCATACTTTAGTTGGATCAACTTCTATGCCTTGATGAGACACAATAAAGCCAAGAAATTTTTTGGAAGTAACTCCAAAAACACATTTCTTAGGGTTGAGCCAAACTTTGTATTCATGTAGTCATTCAAATATCCTCCTTAATGATGTTAGATGATCAGCCCTAGTCTTTGATTTGCCTAGTATGTCATCAATGTAGTCTTCAATAATGTCATGTATCATATCATGAAATATTAATATCATGTCTCTTTGATATGTGGCCTCTACATTCTTATGATCAAATAACATAACTTGATAATAGAATGTTCCCCATAAAGTGGTGAACATTTTTTATGTTAGTCTTCTAATGTGATTCAAATCTGATTGTAACCTGAGAATCCATCCATCAGTGAAAGTATATCATAACCCACTATGGATTTTATAATCATGTCAATGTTTGGCAATAGACAGTCATCCTTGGGTAAATCTTTGTTAATGTCTCTAAAATCAGTGCAAATTATGATTCCTTATATATTTTTACTAATAGGTACAACATTAGAAATCCATTTAGAATAGTCAATAGGCCTAATACATCTCACATCCAAGAGTTTATCTAACTCTTTCTTTACTAATACAATAATGTGAGGATGCATTTTATGTAACTTTTGTTTCATTGGTTTGGCATCAAGATGTACCACAAGATGGTGAACAACCAGGGTAGGATCCAAACAAGGCATGTTAGAATAGGCCCATATAAATATATCTACAAATTCCTTAAATAAGGTTATAAGGACTTCATGCTCCTCCTTAGTGAGGGACATAGCTAATTTAATACATTTTGGATAATCTAGAGTCTTATTGTTTACCTCTATTATGTCTTGCACTAGAAGGGTTGAACTATCTTCAAGAATAGTGGGAAAATATTTAAACTATTTTATAATGTCAAAGTCCTCTATTAGGACTAGTTCTTCAAGTTTTCCTAGACATGATGAGTCAAAATCTCCCAATGGGAGGGATGTTCATGTAACAAACACTATCATAAACTATTTAATGATGTGATAAAATGCCTACCATTCTTTAAGATTTAACTCAAACCCATAGGTAAGTTCATCATCAATGGTTTTCTAGATGATTCACTCAAAATCATGTTCTTCTTCAAGACTAAACTTGGACCCATAGAAAAGTTCATCATTGGTGTTCTCCTAGTCTATATTTGAAGAAGGTTGAACACCCCTATCAAATAATGCCTAAAATACGTTTTCATCACTAGACTGGCCTTTATCTTTACTTTTTCCCTTGTTAAAAAGCACCTCAAAAGGTTTTCACTTTAAGACCTCAATGCTTTATTTATTTAGTTTTGGCTAAGGGTATTCACCTGCTATCCAAAATAGGATTAAAGATTCAACTTGATTGAAAATCCTTTTTTGTGGTCTCTCAATGAAACATTGTCTCTAAGGCCTAAAAAATCATAGAAGGCCTCATCATTTTGTAACTCATCACTAGCACATTGGATTCTTGTTGGCCCCAGTCTATTAGTTGGGGATAATATAATGGTAGTGGATTATTATGAATCATTGGTTTAAGGATAAAAATTGCATTAGTTTCAAATAAATTAGTATGGGATAGGTCATTAAATAGGCTATGATCAAAATCTACTTCACTATTGGCATTATTGTCACTAGTCATTGGTGATGAAACTCAAATAAGATACATGGGGTCACCCCTAGTTAGTTTAATATTAAGTTGTGGAGCTAAAAGCTTCACTGATGTAGACATGGGAGGAGGTTGTTGAGTGTCATAGTCACTGGCATCAGTTAGGCCAACTGACGTTGGTCAGGTGTAGACAGGAAGCTACCAATATCAGACAGGGATCAGCCGATGTCGGTCATCTCCAGGCAGATAGGGACCGACGTCAGTCACCTTTGTAGTTCAAAACTATGAGTTTCATAGATAGTTTGTTAATGAACTGGTTGTTTGCATGATAAAGGCTATTTTTAGTCTTGAGATGCAGATCTAATTATTGTAATTGGATGTCTAATTATTGTTTGCATGAGATCTATTTAATAGACTCATGGGTTGTATTGTAATTTGTGCTAGTTGAGTTGAGCAAGGTTAGCTCCTTCAAAGGGAAGAGAGCAAGGTGTGTTCCTCCTAGTTCCATAGGGGTGTCGAGTGTGTATGATTAGGTAGAGTTGTAGGTTATGCAATTTCTAGTAGAAGATCCACTGGGGTACTAGTTTAGAGAATCATAAGGACTTGGTGAGGCAAGGACAAGGGTTCTTCGGGGTGTAGAGAGATCTACATGGTAAGTAAGATCATTGATTTGCAGGTGTGTGTGTGTGTGAGGTTAAAGGAGATCTGTGGGGTAGCAAGATTAAAGGTGACAGTAACACATCAATGAGCAAGATCAGGTGAGATCTACTTGAAGTATGATTATATACTTGGAGTGCGGTGTGTACTCAGTGTACTGGCAGTTTTCTTACTGACTGGTTGATAGCTCTGTGTGTTGAGTTGTGTTTGTAATTGATATTACAAGAGAGACAACTCTTGAAGGTGAATTACTGTACACTTGGTGTGGGAAGCCTATAAGGTGTGGAAGAGTGTGGTGTCTCTTCATTGTAATTTCTTTTTAGAAGAGTATTAATACAATTAGGTATTGTCTCTCATATTCTGTGTTATTTTTGAATTCTAGTTACTTGTTACTTCTAGTTAAATTCCACATTTAGCTGATTGTACATGGTAATCAATGGTGCTTCCTAGGTCCTAACAGTGGAATCAGAGCATGTTTGTTGTTCTAGATTCCTGACAAGTGGTATCAGAGCTAAGGTTGTAGGGAACAGGTTTGTGTTTGATTATAGGTCACTCTCAGGGGTTTTTGATTGAGTAGGAGTATAGCAATGGTAGAATAAAGTACACTAAGAATGGAGGAATTGAAAATCATGAATCGTCAATTACAGTGTTATGGAAAGAAAGAGCAGGTAAAGAAAAATTGTTGGTTGGTAGAAGATCAGCATGAAGGAATTGAAGAAGTAGATGTTGCAAGTGTTGTTGCACAAGATGCTCTGGGATGTTCCTTGGATAAAGTAGAATCCTAGTTTATAGATTCTATTGCTTCTTTCCATGTAGCCCCAAATAGAGGGGTTGGTGAGCCTTGTCAAAGTATTGGCAAAGGGGAAGTGTTGCTGAAATTGTAGGTGGCCAACACATGGGTGTTGAAGAAGGTCATGCAGGTCCCAGTCTTGATGATGTAGCTAATTTCTTTAGGAAAGTTGGGTGATGAGAGATGCACAGGAACTCTCATAGTGGATGCACTTGAATTAGCATGTGGTAAGAAAGTAAGTACTCTTTATCTACCTACTTGTATTACTGATTCCACTTTTGTTGCACAAGTGTGGCTTTGTAGGCTTGGTCACATAAGTGAAAAGGGAATGGATGTTCTTAAGTCAAATGGTAAGAGTTCAGCTTCAGAGAGCATAGACCAAGATTTTTGTGAGCAGGGGGATGCTACAAAAAAGGATTGGATTTATTACAAGAAAAGGAAGTCTAATGTATTTGACAAACTTAAGAACTGGAAAGCCTTGGTGCTTTTGGAGGAGATAATGGATAGAGATCAGTGGATGGGGCTGGATACTTCTAAGTAGGGTAGTTTGGACATGGGTATGATTCAAAGAAAGCTTGCGGGTAAAAAGTCATCACTCATAGGAAAACATAGGTACCAGTGTCAGTCAATGGTAACCGATGTCTAACAAATAGGCACCAACATCGGTCACGTGTAGACTAGAGGATTTGGTGGTGTCAGGTAGGTGGAGACTGATGTCAGTAGGATAACTAACATCGGTGACTTGGATAGTCACATGGAACTGATGTTGGTCAGATGTAGATTATGTGGTGACTGAGGTCAGTCACTGGAACGGATTTTGGGCAGACAGCAAGCTATCAAGGAGTCTCAAATACCCATGGGGAGGACTGAAAGGGTAAGTAAGCCTCAAATTCATTATTCCTCTTCTTTATACTCATTGCTCACTACAGAGTAGGAAGGATCCAGGAAATAGTGGGAGCATGGCATGAATGAGGAATTTAATTCCTAGGATGCAGAACCAAATGGGAGATTTGGTAGGGTTGCCAGCCAAAAGAAAGCATTGAGAGACGAATGGATTCCTTAGTTAAATAATAGAGTGAATGGATACGTGAGACAGAAGGCCATGTCATATGGTCTTGAGGAAGCTATAGGATAGTGGTACAGGTTTGATAGGTGGATGACAAATCATGGCTTTAGTTAGTGTCATTGTAACCATTGTGTTTGTCTTACCAGGTGGATGATGGTCACGACATTATCCTATTACTGTATTTGGATGGTATGCTTGTTGCAGGTTCAGACATATAGGGTTTTGTTGAGCTAAAGGTAAGGTTAGTTTAGTGGTTTGCCATGAAGGATTTGGGAGTAGAAAAATTATTTGGCATGAGTATCCTAGAGACAGGGAAGATCACATGTTGATGTTGTCACAGGATGATTGTGTGAAGGTAGTGTAGGATGCAGAACAGGGAAGCACACCTATGGATGGATAGTTCATAGAACAAGGTCCCCAATCACATGATGAGGTTGAGTACATGTGTCTCCCTGAGTTTGCCCCAGTAGTGGGAGTTGTCAGTAGGTTTGTGGCCAATCTGGGAAAGAAGCACTAGAAAGTGGTTCAATGGGTTCTCAGGTATCTGAGAGGGACTAGTAGTAGGGATTCATGTTATGTAGTGTTAAGTACATCAGATTTGGTAGGTTACTTAGATGATAGGTGTTGCACCATAGCTTGTGTGGTGGTTGGTCTTCAAGATTGAGCTTGAAGAGGGATACGAGCTAGGAAACAAATTAGATGGTGTATAGGTACAGGTACAATGCAACTATTTATCTCCAAGTGGGATATTGTTAGGTTGTGGAGCTAAAAGCTTCACTAATGCAAACATGGGAGGAGGTTGTTGAGTGTCACAGTCACCGGTGTCAGTCAGGCCAATCGACGTTGGTCAAGTGTAGATAGGAAGCTACCAACATCGGTCAGGGATCAGCTAACGTCGATCATCTCTAGGCAGATAGGGACTGACATCGATCGCCTGTGCAGTTCAAAACTATGAGTTTCATGGACAATTTGTTAACAAACTGGTTGTTTGCATGATAAAGGCTATTTTTAGACTTGAGCTATAGATTTAATTATTGTAATTGGATGTCTAATTATTGTTTGCATGAGATCTATATAATAGACTCATGGGCTATATTATAATTTTTGCTAGTTGAGTTAAGCAAGGTTAGCTCCTTCAGAGGGAAGAGAGCAAGGTGTGTTCCTCCTAGTTCCACAGGGGTGTCGAGTGTGTATGATCAGGTAGAGTTGTAGGTTGTGCAAGTTATGGTAGAAGATCCATCGGGGTACTAGTTTGGAGAATCATAAGGACTTGGTGAGGCAAGGATAAGGGTTCTTCAAGGTGTAAAGAGATTTACATTGTAAGTAAGATCATTGATTTATAGGCGTGTGTGTGTGTGTGTGAGGTCAAAGGAGATCTACAGGGTGGCAAGATCAAAGGTGATAGTAACACATCAATGAGAAAGATCATGTGAAATCTACTTGAAGTATGATTATGTACTTGGAGTGCGGTGTGTACTCAGTGTACTGGCAGTTTTGTTACTGACTAGTTGACAACTCTGTGTGTTGAGTTGTGTTTGTAATTGATATTACAAGAGAGATAACTCTTGAAGGTGAATTACTGTATACTTGGTGTGGGAAGCCTATAAGGTGTGGAAGAGTGTGGTGTCTCTTCATTGTAATTTCTTTCTGGAAGAGTATTAATACAATTGGGTATTGTCTCTCATATTTTGTGTTATTTCTAAATTCTAGTTACTTGCTACTTTCGGTTAAATTCTGCATTTAGTTGCTTGTACATGGTAATCAATGGTGCTTCCTAGGTCCTAACAGTGGAATCAGAGCATGTTTTTTGTTCTAGATTCCTGACATTTAAATCCAATTCCATAGGTTCCTTTATACTTGGTCATATAAATTGGCTTAAGTGTTCCCTGTTGATTTATTCCAAGGCCTCCTCCTTCATAGTCTTAATTTTCCATGATCGAATTAGGAACGAGATACTTAGAATTTTTGTAATAATTAACTAATTTATCATCATATAACCATGATTCATCAAATTTGAGAGGGTCTTGTTCTTGTCTAGAGACCAGTATGAAAGTGATAGGTGTTGTACTATGCAAATGGCCTTTTCCATTTCTTTACCATTACATGAGTGGTTTGGATTTTGGTCTTCCAAAGGACTTGGGGTTCTATAGAAGATTTTTAATGTGAAAGGTGTCATGGATCAAGTAGTCCCCTAGGCCATTATCTAAAATAGTGTAATAATTAGACATCTCAGAAGGCAACATGTGGGAAAGTGAATCAAGGGTATCAGGGTTAATGCATTTGGCCTTTGATGAATCAACAAGTATTTTCTTCCCTTTTTCCTCCTTGGTAATTGGATTCATGCCAAAATGGTAGTTATAGCTCTTGAACTTGACCTTTAAATGTTTTCAATGCTCATATGTATGCAAATCTCCTGGAATAGTCACCTCCATCCCTAAAAGGTAGAACTTGATACATTGGTGAAATGTTGATGAGATTGCATGAATTTTGTGTATCTAAGGTCTACCTAAAATCATGTTATATGATAAATCAATATATAACATATGATGAAGTGTATCATGGGTTAAGGTCCCAATGATAACTAACACATTTATAGTTCCTTATGATTCTTATTCTTCATTGTCATAAACTTTGATGGTGATTATTTATATTGGGAAATCTAATGTCATGTACCCAAGAATCTTGATGAGCTTAAGAGACACAATATTCAAGCATAATCCATTGTCTATGAGGACATGTTTCACTTTGTGCCATGTTATGTAAACCTAAATGTATAATGGGTTATTATGAAGTGGGCTAAGGGATGGCATATTGCTTTGATTGAAGGTTAGTTGTTGGCCTGGAGTTAGGTGTCCAATCAAATCTTTAAATTTGTCAATATATATGTCATTGGGAACTTTGAATTGGCTAGGGAACTCTGTCAAGATGTTTTTGTGGATAGTAGATGTTTGTAACAAATCTAAAATGGAGACTTGTACTAGCATATTTTATAATCATTCCACAATGTTAAATGTATTTTTTGAGATAATAGGAACTAGCTTGTTTTAAGGAAAAATTATTGGTTGGATGATGGGTGAAGTGGCAGATGGTGGTTGGCCTAGGATGGTAATCCTTGACTGTTGAGTTGTGATTTCACAATTGGGATTAGGTATAGGACACTTGTTTCTAATAAATGATGGTAGATGGGGACTAGATAGGATAAATCTTGGTTGATAATGCACTTGTGCATGGTCACAAGCTAGTGACAATTTATAAATATCAAGCCCAAGCATTGGAATTCTTACTTGTTAGTTCACCTGTATACAGTCCTTGGTCAAGTAAGGATTACCAAAATAGGTTGGTTGATTAGGTATGATTAGCAATGGTATTGTCTAATTGGTACTTGGTCTTGGATTAATGGAAATGGTGTTAAGATAACCTCCTACAATATGGCCTACAACTAAGTTGTAGTCATAAGCAACTTCATGGTAGGTATATTGGTTATTTACAATATTCTAACCTTGGTTATAACCATTATTTTATGTTGTTGGTTTTGCTTTTGATTCTATCAGTTTAATTAGTTTAGCCTTAATTATTGATACTATTTTTGTTGGTATTTTAATATCCATTATTGTTGTTGTTATTGGTTGTTATGTTGGGGAAAAGGATTATAATAAATTCCAAGGTTTTAATTAGATGTGGAATATCTATAATCTAATGAGATCTCTCCATTTTTCAACATGTTCTCGATCACATGTTTAATTTTCAAACATCATTTAAAATTATGGACATTGAGCTAATGATATTCATATAATTTATTTGGCCTATACCAGTATGGATAGGTAGTACCATTAAGAAGGTTCTTTGGAATAGGCCATCTAATCAAATTAGTTGTGGCAAGTTTGTGAAACACAATCTCAATAGGCTCTCCAAAGTTACTAAAAATGTGACACATAGGCATAGTTATTATTAGAGGAGGGTTTTGCAAAGGCAGAGGTTATTGCATTTACTGTGCTAGTCTAGATTGTTATGCTTTTTGTGCTTGTTGCATTTTCTAAAGATGTTTCTAGTTAAGAGGTATGTGCATATGTGGCATAGGATGTGAAAATGGTGGTTTTACCATTTGGACATGTTGTGACTCTATTACTCCATTACCAACAACATTCTTTTTATGGTTGAATTGCTTGGGTCCATCAAAATTATTAGTTTGGGTTTGATGTGATGCTTATACTTAGACTAGAATTTGATTATGGCTATTATTCTGGTTCTAGTTTTGATTATAGATTTAATTTGATGAGGTTAGTATAATTATCCCTTTGTTAATGAGGGATATCTCAATCAAAAAACCTTTGTCAATGATCTCTTTAAATGTATGTGCACACTAAAACTCTAAATTATAAGATATCTCAATGCATAAATTTTTGGTAAACACAATGGCTAGTTGCTTGTCTAGTAGATTATGGGTAAATAAGCTTGTAAGGGCTCTTCATCATTACAGATATATTGTGAAGCTTTCTTTGAGTTTTTGTTTGGCCTATGTTAGGTCTACCAATGAAATCTCATGCTTGAGATTGTAAGAGAAGTGTTGCATGAGTTTGTCTGAAAGATCATCAAAATTAGATACTAAATTCTTGGGAAACTTCAAGAACCACTCCAATGCTTTCCCTACTAAGCTACTTGTAAATAACAACAATAGGTATATGTCACTATATGCCATTGGTTGGCATGCATTAAATAATTATATTAAATGGGCCTCAGGGTCACCTTTCCCCTTGTATTTGTCAAACATTGGTACCTCATACTCTAGAGGAAATGGTATCTACAAGTATTCCATGTTGAAAGGGTAAGAACACATGTCATCCAGCTTGAAATTTTTGGTTTATTTCCCTACTTGAATGAGGGTAATTTCATCCTTCATTTATTGTAGTTCTTCTGTGAGGAAACTAGTGGGATCATTGGCCTATTTATGTGGAGGCTATGTGGTCATAAGTGGATTACTTTGAATAAGTTATGATGGAAGCATTTTCTAAGTAATGTTGGATTGGTTAGGGAATAGACCAAGAATATGCATATGTGGATTAGGTATGATTATTGAAATTACACATGTGGTTGTGTGATATTGCAGTTAGGGTTGGGTATGTAGGCTTGATGTTGGGAATATTATGGTTGGGATGGAATTATATATCCATACTATGACTACTGAGGTTGAATAGGGACATGCTTCTAACTAGTCATACCTTGTTGATTAAGGGGAACTTGTGAAACAAGACCCTATCTTTGAACTTATGGTATGTTTTGCATGAAAGGAAAATGTTACTTAATAGGTACTTGAGGAACATTAAAACCTCCCAGTTACACTAATACCTATTAGGAAGTGGATTCCTATTGGATATTTGGCATCTATCACTAACCAATATTTACATGTTATTGGTTAGACATCATTTGGTTTTGATTAGAATATTATTATATGACTAAAGAGGTATTTTTGTTGCTAGTTAGAGAGGTAGAACATTAGTTTCCCCTATTGAGGTGGAAATATGTTTTACCTCAGTTATATAGGTACACTTGATGGTGCTTTTTATTATGGAATATTACTTGTCACATATTGGGGTGGAGTAAAGTTCATCACATTATATTGTGGCATGGCACTGGTCATTGGATAATTACTTAATACTTTCTCATACATTGATGATGGTTCATAAATTTTGAACCAAAATGTTAGTCTAAAAACTAATACATTGTCATATCCAAAAACTCTCTAGTAAATCAATGGACTATGGAAATACTCTCTTGTTACTTAATCCTTCTTGTTGGGTGCTTAAAGAAGAAGTTGTTTGAGGATTAGAAGTAGTTGGCTAAGGTTGGAAAGTAGAAACTCCCACCCCCTAAGTTTTTGAACCACTTGTGGTATTACTTAAAATCACATTTTATTGTTGACTATGTGTTTATGTGCTAACACCACTTTGGTTTAAATTGGACATTACTAGTGTATTGTCCACTATGTTTTTCTCAATATTCTACATAGAAGCAAAAGACATTTCCTTGATGATTAGAGTATTAAACATTTTTTTTCCCAAAACATTTTGCATAATTAGTTTAAAACCATGATTTTTCTGGCCTATCAACTCAAGTACGACTCTTGTTAAAGGAAGTAATCGAATAGGAGTTGTATTTGACATGGCCATATTATTAAATTTATGCACTAGGTTTTGATAGGTCTAGTGTGCTATCTGTATTTGAATGAATTGGTCCTCCATGAGGCATTTTTGTGTGAAAATCATACATAGATCTTGATACAACATTGGTACATTGACATTAGGATTAATAAAAGAGGCTTGTTCATTATAAGACATGTTGTAAGGACCTCTTACTAGACTTGGAAAATTTTCATGCCCTACCTCTACATCTCTATTAGTATCATATGTTAATGACATTGTTACATAATATGGTTATTTTTTAACATTTTCCACAACCAAAGGTACACTATCCAAATATTGGGCCATCTACTCTTGGTCTTGCTTCATGTATGGAGGAGTGATAACCAAATAATTGGCTAAAGGATATTGACTCTACTCCCTTGTTTGAGTGTTTTATAGTGGATAATAATCTATCTCCCAAACAAAATTATCTCCATAAGGGTCTTGAACAAAGTCCTCTTATGTGAAAACATTTCCTTATCTAAGATTATACATGACTTCATTACATGTATAGTATCGTGAGACATGGTCAAATCAAATGGAAAATATTTCATGATAAGAGGGGGTAGATTTCTACAAACTCTAAAAATCTATGTCTAAAAATACAAAAGGTTTAAACTAGGTCTAACTCAATCAAAAAGATGGAGTTGTATCTCTAAAAGGTCTACACAAAGATTTGGTAAAAATAGTATAATGTCAAATGTCTAATATTAAATGCTTCACACAAACAAGGTCAAGTAAAATAAACTAAAAACAAGATGCCAAACTCTAGGTCCAAAGATGTTCCAAATAGGTATAAACTAGGAAAGGTAAAAGAGTCGCTATGACTTTTGGCCAAACATGGAAACAAAAAGCTCAACTCAAAATGAGGTTGATGCTAGGAATTTTGGCCAAACTCAACATCAAAATCTAGACTTGAAATAAAGGATGATGATTTTAATCTAACAAACTTGGAATACTTTAGCATAAATAAGGCACTTACTTCGAGACATTAACATGATCAATTTGGCATAAAACATAAAATAAAAGGTAATTAAAGATAGATTGATTCTATCAAATAAAGGCACAAATAATGTAGTTTCCAATTTTGAGTAATAAATTAACCTAAGTTATGTAACCCAAAAAAGAAAGATTTGTGTATTAGCCCCTATATATTGAGGCCTAAATTTAAATCAATTAGTGTTTAGATCCAAAATTTTAAAAGTTAATTGAAGACTCAAGTTAGGTAAACTAGGGTTTTAATGACAAAAAATCTAGGCAAATTTGAATAGCATGACTATGATAAACAAAGATCTAACAAGACATAAATGATTGGTTTCAAGCATTGACAATTTAGACACAAGATAAGATGAGTCTATTGAAATAATTTGGGCATCATAATGGAATTATCACTCTTAAAATATGTGATAATGGTTTGTTTCAAATACTTATAAAGAACAAGACTTGAAATGATTTGGGTAGCATAACATTACATATCTCAATCAAGTGCCATACTCAATGTTTTTGACACAAAAGTTTTCTAAGTTAAAGTAAGGTGTCAAACTAAAGGCATAATGCCTTTTCAAATAATAGAGTAATTATACAAACAAACTCATTCATGATGTGGTATAAATTTAAAAAATTAGATTCAACACACCAAGTAATAAAAGAATGAATGAAAAAAATACAAATAAGTATAATCATCCTAGATCCAATCAAGGTGTAGCAAAGTGGGGTTGCCTAAAACTTACAAATTTAAGACCATATAAATTGATCCCAAGTGTGGTTAACATAAGAGAATCATCTCATTAATCGATTTTATATCGATTAACTTATCATGCAAGATTCTATTCATTTACATAATGATATCATCCATAGACTCCTTAGTGGTATCCCCAGACTTGACTCAGGCCTTTATTACTAAAGGAAAGGTTAGCCACTCAACCCCCTAGCTCTAATAGTATGTGCACCCTAATTTTTATACCCCATCATGGATTGGGTTTGAAAGACTATTGAGAGATGAAGCCCTGGTTCAATTCTTCCTTAAAGAACTCATAAGAGGTAATGACATCCCCTTCACAAGCCAAATTGTATGAAAAGAAAAGACTAGTATAAAGACTTTAGGGCTGCTTTTTGATCAACCAAAACCATTTGGGTTTTAGGGAGAGCCTAGACAAATTTATTTATATGCCTTGGACTAAGGCATAAATACAATTAAAATGTACTTTTGATCACCCAATTTCCCTATAGGGGATTGAGGGAAAGCATAAAGGTGCTATTATTTTTGCTAAAATAATCAATCAATAAATAGTTTGAAAGTAATTGTGAGCGAAGTTTTATTTTAGGTACCAAAGTGAAATTTGAAAATGTTATTTACTTAACCCCTTGGCTTAAGTGTGAAATATTAAAAGAATTACACAACACAACTTAAGCAAAAGCATGTATGTTCATTTTAAGCCCAAAACCCAAATATTCAAGATTTAGCCTAAGCCCATTATTAAACGCCAAAATTAAGTGTTCAAGACTTAAGCATTCATTTTAAGCACTAATAATGTAGTTTTTCTAAGACTTATCCACTTCTAATTCTTTTTAAACACCAAAATCCAAATGTGTAAGATATAACATGTTCATTTCAACACCAAAACAAAATGTGAATGATTTAGCTAGATTCCTTTTAAAATCCCAAAATGAAATTTGTATTAACCAAAACTTGTAAATTTTGTGTTCAAATCACATACTAGACCTACACTTGTTAGATAGTAACCTTATACTTTAAAGCACTTTTGATTGTGAGAAAATGAACTTTAGTAAATGATCTCTCAAGTTTTATTTATGAACACACAGTGACCATGATTGGTCATAGATGACCAATGCCTATTCATGGTAACTATGGCCAATCAGTCTCAAAGATAACTGATGCTAGTCATGAAGAACTGATGTTGATCTATTAAGATCATCACTGATCACTTATGAACCCAAAGTCAAAATTGACATGAAATAAAGAATGTTATGTTAAGCCTTGATTAGATAAAATTTTGACAAAACTTGTAAGGAAAAGTTTAGTTAAGAAGCTTAAATGTTATTAAAACCAAGAAATCACAAAAAGCATTAATAGAAAGAATTAAAATACAAGATTTAAAATTAGTTTTCCCCTATAATTTGATCGATGATGGTCACATAGGATTGAACTTGGTTAGGTAGAATCATGGTCAGTTTGGGATAAATTTACACCGATTAGGCTTGACTGATATTGGTCTTTGTGAAGATTTGAGTTAGAAAAATAATCCCAAATATGGAAAAAAAAAAGCTAAATTTGTAATTTTAGAGACATTCAAAAATTCAGTTGTCAATTTTTGACTTGCATCTTCATCTCCTTGCTATGTGGGGTACATATGGTCCCACTGAGCATGTTATTTTTTATCAAGGAATACAAGAAGGGTAGTTAGATTATATGTTAGATTCACAATGAATATAAATCAAATTGAAAGGAAACACACTAACATGCATAACACTATATTTCCTAGATCAAAGGGAGGAGCATGGTGAAGAAAACTAATTAATAAAGTACAACTAAAATGAGATAAAACATACCCTTCTTACCTTCTTTGAATGATCCAAGATATTTCTTCATTTGGCTTGCTTGGCTTGTGCTTAAGAGATCTTTGGCAAATGGAGTTATGTAGCTCCTTCTCCCCTTGGCACCATGGTTTGGCTCATGCTTGCTTGAATTAACTTCATGGATTGGCTTGTGATTTTGGCATTATAAAATATTATCATGAAATCTTTCTCTAAAACCTACATTATAACATTACTCTATCCAAAGAGCTTACCCTCATGCAATCTAAGGATGAGTTAGCCGTAGAATAACATTGCCCAATAATATCTGCAATGGAGATTACCACGCATACGTGATTTCAAAATACATTAGAGGTGGTGGTGCCTGTGTCAGATGCCAGTAGAGATTCTTTAGCATTTACCCATCCTCCTTTTCATGCCATTGTTCCTCCTAGAGGGGCAGTTGGAGAGCTCCCCACTGCAGGTGGGGTTTCCCATGCATGTGGGGGTAGGGTTTTGATTTCTCCTCACGCAACTTCTACGGATGGGGGCTCTCTTACCTCTGCCCCACGACTGGCTTTTAGATCCCTTGCTCCTAGCTCAAGTATTGGATCTGATGGAAGGACTTTTGCTGATGTGGCTACATTTGAAGCAGGGTTACATGAAGTTCCTCTTCTTGCCTCATCTGGGACTTTTCATACTTCGCCTGTAAATGCTTTAAAGCCTATTAAGGTAACTCTTGACTCTAAAGTAGTTGAAGAAATAGTTGATACGGCAAAAGAGCTTTCCTCTTATGTTGTAATTTGTCACTTTCATGGCTTTTGGCCTTCTCGTACAGATCTACATGGCTGGATCTCCAAGAACTGGATGCCACTCTTTGAAGATTTGATCCATATATTTCCGTGTGCTAAGGGTTTTTTTATAGTTAAGTTTTATAGCCTTAATGACAGAAATATTATTTTGTGTCAAAATAATTTTTCTTGGCAGGGTAGATATCCTCTAATGGCCAAACCATGGCATGAGGACTTTGATCCTCTCTCAGAATCCTTTAATAAGCTCCCTATCTGGGTTAGGCTCCCTAATCTTCCAATACACCTTTGGCACGATACGGTTTTTGAAACTATTAGAAATGCTATTGGGGATTTTTTATATGTGGATGAAAACACTTTGAATATATACCATTTGACCTATGCTCGTTTTCTAGTAGATTTGGATGTTTCAAAGGGACTTCTTGAGGCGATCTGGTTGGAGTCCCCGAGGGGTATTAGACACAAAAGTTGGATTTTGAGGGTATCTCGTTCCGTTGCAGGAAGTGCCACCAAATGGGTCATTGATGCGCGATGTGCTGCTGGTAAATCTAAACTAGGTGACCATCTTCTTGGTGGTCTGAGGCCTCTTATGAACATTATATGGTTAAATAACCCTTGGAAGTTTTGGATGGTTATGAGTTTGAGGATAGTGCTCACTCTAAGCCGGAGGCTGTGGAGGATTTTTTGGTGAAACATTCCTCTAAAGGTTGTGCGAAGGCTATGGTAAGGGATCTTCCTGAGCTAGTGGATGAGGTGACATTGGCCTCTTCCCCTATTTTGAAGGATCCTCCTAGAAGCTAGACATTTTCTCAAAGGGATTTTGTAGAGGCGTCTTTGTCCCCTGGGTTCCATGGGTCCTTGTCTTCTGAGGCAAGGGTTGCTGAGGCAGAAAAGTTAGAGGATGGTTGGATAGCAGTGAAGAGGAAGAAGTCAAAGCCCATGGCTCCCCCTCTAGATAAGAGCCTTCGGTTGCATAATAAAAATCTCAACTCAAAAGGAAAATCTAATGTTTCCTTATATTGACTGGTTGTTTGTCCTGGTCTTCAGGTGGCATCACTGGTTTGTTGGTTACTAGTATGGGAGGTTTTTAGATTGCTGTTCTAGTCTATTAATTTTCTAGTTTCTAGTGTTTTGACAAGTGTTTTAACTGGTCATATTTATTGGTAGCAGAACCCTGCAAAACTTGGTTTTGTTGTTCTTTTTGGTTTTAGGTTCTTTTGAACTTGGTTGTGCTTAATGGTTTTTCTTTCTTTTTTGTAAAGGGTTTTGGGATCCCTCCAAAACCCATTTTTACCTTAATCTAAAACATTACTTTATCCAAGATCTCCAAATGAAGAGGCAAATACTTGTATTTATAAGTTTAGAAAAAGGGCTTGGAATGGGTTCAAACCTCACCTTAGTTCATTAATTAACCCCAGTAGAGTTGAAAGGTGTCTAAACATCATTACTAACATGGAATAGGCATGGGTGAGATATTTTATATTTTAGACAACTCACAAAAGGAAATTATGAATTCATATGATATTATTTGATTTTTGAATTTATTTTTTGATAATTCATTTAATTGTTCATGGTTAAATTATTTTAGGCATTTGATTTATTTTAGCATGGTAATTAATTCTATTTAAGATTTTTGTCATTTTGAAACATTTGAATTAATTAGTGTGTTCTTTTAGTCCCATTTAATATTTTTATAAGCCAAATTGTATTTTATGAAGCCAATTTTGAAATGTTTAGTAATTTTAGGTTTGACTGGCAAAGGTTGGTAAGAATTAATCTAAAGGTTAGCAAAGGTGGCCAATATTATGTGTCTACAGTCCCTATGATAAATTATGATGTCATCATAAATATAAAGAGGATATGAGTATAGATCTTGCACCAAGCATTCCTCTCCTTGCTAGAAGTGTGACCCTAGTATGAATACTTAAAGTGAAAGCTGCCCTTTGATCCTTCAAGAAATGATATGATGCTAGGCTTAGTTTAAACAAAGTCTTATACCCATATGACTCAAGGATTAGTCCAGAAAAAGCCTTATGCCTATAGGCCACTAGGATTAACCCATGAAAGTCTTACACCTATGAATCTACTTAAAACCTTCTTTTAATTAGCTAAGTCCCATAATTGATGTCTTAAACCATGGCACAACTAGCCCAATATGGGCCCTAGTTCCTTCTCAACTGTGCTTCAGGTAAGAACATAAGGCATGTGCCTTATGTGGATTGATGTTGGCATAGCTGAGTGTAAAATGTTGAGTGTAGAGTTAATATCCCATGTTTGCACTTGGTTGTAATAAGCCTAAAATTGACTAAGACAACTTTTTGTACCCTTTTCTATAACACAATTCATTAGTGGCTCATCCACATATTATTTAGGTGGACCCTTAGGTATCTTTTGAAGAAGTGGAGGATACTCTCTCATTTTTTTAAATCATGCAGTTGTAACAAACTTTGGGATGCCATCATGGCCATGGATGGGAATCTCATGCTATTTAGAGGCAATTCTCATTTTATATATATATATATATATATATATATATAAACTATAATCCATTTGTATGGTTAGCAAATTAGGTATTGAAGTTTTGTTGGAATCAATCTAGGATTACACTTGTTATTCTTTCACCCTTTTCAGCTTTAAGTGTCTACCATGGTTGATAACTTTGTAGAAGCAACCCTATTTAATGAATGTAATTTCTCTCTTTATATTGAACTAAGTTGGTTTGTTTTCTAGTGTGTTAATCATTTTAGTTTAAAATAGACATTAGTGTTAAAAAATCAAACGAGTGGTTTTTTACACCAGTGAAAGTAGTAGTTATAATGTGCTCACTATTCTAACTCATTTTTAAAATTTTATTTTTTTCTTCACAACACCTTTAATATACATACTTAAGTTAAGATTATATTGAGGAATATGTGTTACATATTACATCATCTTTTAAGCATTGATATTTAGTGAAAGGTTTATAAATTAAGCATTACAATCTATCTTCATTAGATCAATTTCCCTATTTAAATATGATTCAAATCCCTCAATAAAACTTGACACACTGGGATAACTATGGTAGGGCATATATACAATTTGGCTCTTGAAGTACTGAAATCATTTCAAGTATAAATCCATTTATTTTCTTCCCTAGTTTGCTTTCCTATTTTATGTTATTTTGGTTTTGAAGTACCCCTCTCATGTTTTATACATTAATGAGGTTTGATTTGATTATGACTAATGAATGAGGTTTCCCTCACATAGTACTAAAATATGGTGAAATCATACATACATTTAACCCTAGTGGTGATAAGTACTTTATGAGTATATTAAGGTTAAAATACTTAATCCTTGGACTAAACCAAAATCAGTCCTACTATTAATGAGGGGATATCTTTATCCCATGTATTATCTCTCACTTTCCTCTCTGGAACTTTAAATCTCATTAGTACCTCTAGATTCTAGGATTCTAGGGATAATAAATAGCCTATCAAAATTGTTACAACTACCAAGACTCAAAATAAATGGAATATTATCCACTTCACCCAAAATATTCTTGGGGGACCATTCTCTGCTAATGAGATATATAAATATCATCTCCTAGTTGCTTACGTTGTACCTCTTTGGTAGATAGTGCAACTACCACTAGATCTAATTCCATATCTAGCTTAGCCAAGTTCATGGGAGGCTTTATAATATCACTTTTGACTAGGCTAATAGTCTTTGATTCACCTAGAGTGGGGCCTCAATATAAACCTTCACCTATGATACCTAGATAATACTAGCTATGGATTGGGCTAAGAGATCTAGAATTACCTTGGCCCTAACATTGTTGGCTTTGGCTACCCTCCTCTTCATGACCTAGTTAAAATGACCCATGTGGTCCTCAAACTCTCTTCTATAAAGAAGTGTGCCATCCAAATGGAATTTCATACTAATGTTAAATTCCTTGACATAATTTAACATCTTTTCCCTACCTTCTTGTAGAGGTTTCATGACCATTTGTGCCACTTTTAAGTATTCCTCAATTGAAGTTCTCATGCTTCCAACATATGTCTAGTATAGGTTTAAATTAGAGAGAGACATTATTTTTAGCTCCTAGAACATGTCGTTATTGATAAATACAATAATATTTTAAATTTTTTGGTCTACAAGGGAAATCCTCTCTAAATATGCATGTTCTCATTGGAGGTGCTCTTCACCTATAGTCAATGTCCTAACTAATTTCCTTAAAGTTATGAAGAGTTGCAAGATGGCCTCTTTGACACAACTAATTAGTTTTGTAGGGAATTTAATCTTCACTTATGCCTATATTACCCAGACTTAATCTTACATGTCCTCCATATTATTTTCAAACATGTGAATGGCTCAAAGCGTGTGCATTGGATCTTCATCCAACCTCTCCTCCCTACTAGACGTTATCACTTTTACGAGAGGGAAGAGGTAGTTCTTGGTCTTCTAAACCATTAGGTATCCTCCTTGAGTGAATTCATATGTTAATATCTATTTCATGTTCCCTAAGTTCACGTCTAACTCCCACTAAACTTCTATATCACCTTGTAGAATCATCTTGGGCTCCTATGATCCTATGGCATTTCCCAAGGTAGAAGGGGTTGAAGGTGGGGTAGTAGAAATAGAGGTATAAGGTGAAGGCATGGAATGAGGAGGAATGTATGAAGCATAGGGAAGGAAATAAGAGATAATTTGAGAGGTGGAGGCATGGGGGTGAAAGGGGGAAGGATTAATGGGGAAGCCCATGGGAACATTTGAGCATACTACTAGATTTGGGTCAAATTGACTTGTGGGCTCATGGTACTAAGAAGAGGAGTGTTAAAAAGTAATGAGGAGATTAGATGATTAATATAAATCCTTAAGAACCCAATACAATTTAAAGGGAGGAATGAGAGGCACATGAAGAGAAACATGGGGTTGAATAATAGGAGTTACCTTTTCTTCTTTTTGGGCCTCACCCAAATTAGCTTGCACTAAACTATTAGAAGGAATAGTGGTGGAAGTGGTGGTTAGGGTTTATTATAGAGTATAAAAAGTAACTATAGGTACCAATTAAGTGATTGGATATTATATAATTGTGCACACTAGTGAACTCATTTCTAAGGTCATCAAAACTTGAACTTGGGTAGGTCAAGTAGTAGCCACCTACTAGGAACTGGTCAATGGAATCATAGGGGGCCAAGCAAATGTAGCTCTTGAAGACTAGATGCTAGTTATGGGGATCCCTACTAATGAAATGAGATGAGTGGGTGAAATTTGGGATGTGATTATGTTGTACATGTCTATAGTTAGAGGTACTTGAGGGAATTATAGGTGTTGGAATGGGAAACATGGGAGACACCACTTGAGTAGGATTGGTATGAAAAGGGAAACTTGGGGGTGTTCTACTAGGTTTTTGAGGGATGGTGGAAGGTAGATAAGGAATTTACACATATTATTACTACTGAAAATTTTTTTGGCTCATCTCAGGGCTACTACTAATATTAATTTATAGTGCCTATGCCACCTAAGGTTGAGTAGCTTGAATTTTAAGAGGTGGTGGAGTTGGATTTAAGACTAGGGGAGGTGAGACCCATAGAGGATAATAAGATGGGACTCCCTATATTATTTTAATTGAAATATGGGGTGAATTTTCCTAAACATCTTCCTAAGGTTAAGTTGGTGTAGGTGAAGTAGGGCCAGTCTGGGTGGATGGCCTAGGTTGAACCTTCTTTCCCTTCCTTTTATTCACCTCAAGCTTGGCAAACACCTCCTTGTCATCTACAAGGATAAGGTGGATCTCTTCATCTAATTCATTCATGTGGATGTAATTGATGTTGATATGAACTTGATATCTTTCTACATGTTCCCTTAATATGCCATAGGGGTCCCACTCTCTATGCTCTACTCTACCTAGGGCATAAGAGTCCAAACTCATCACCATAATCTATAATAGAGGTAAAATTTTACTTTAAGTAGTAGTGGATGTGATAGGGAAGGATAGGAAAACCTTTCATTAGTATTTGAGGTAGTGGCCAAAGACACCTTCAATGAGTTGGTAGGCTATCTCTTGTTCAACCAATCAATCTAAAACTTGTTATGGAAAATGAAGGTGGGCCTTAAAAATACCTACCACTTGAATGATGGTTTCATCCCTATAGTACCAATAAACACCAATGAGGATAATATATTGCCTAATTTATTTGGATATTTAGGCCATGGCCACCTCATTATATACATATAAATCACCAGGTATAATGTCTCATAAATTATATGCAAATGGAAATTCAACTGATCTATAAATCAATCCTAGCTCAAAGAAGATAAATCTTACTTACAGTTATGATATTTGATACATTATATATTTGGGACCATGACCAATATGGATCCACTAAACCTATCCAAGGGATATATTAACACAATAATATCCTTAGGGAGGGTTCCAAAGCCTCCAGTCAAGAAAAACTATGCAATAAACCTAACTACATCCTCTGAAAAATTCAACCTCTCAGGCCAAATTTCAACCCCTACAATCAAAAACTTTCCTATTATACCCATCTAATATTGCACATGGTGATATGCATGAATTGTGATGTATTATTTGTTCTCTTTTGTAATCATTTTACCATTTTTTTGAGGTGTCATGGTATGGGCTAGACACTACTTAAGTGATCCTAATGTCATAACCTATTTTGAGTATTTAGATGGTAAACTAAGTTATCATGATGGTCCTTGGGTGAGTGGAGGAGTGTCAAATGTACTTTGAAATCTAGAGAATGTTTTAAACCCTATTTGATAAAGTTGAGGTCTCTTATAAAAAGTTAAGGTAATTTAAAAGGTTTAAGTTTACTAGTCCTCATTGCATTTAGGCCTATTTTAATCTATTTCTTGTGAGAGAGACCTTGATAGCAGATGTGAAGGGTGTCTAGATCATGTTTGGGTTATAATGTGAATTCTAATTATGTATTCAAGGTAATTATCCATGGTTTACTCATTTAAACCTATTTTAATCCTTGATTCACCCTTCAAGTCATTAAATGACCCTTCAAACATCTCATATGAATCAAATTGCATTGTAAACCTTTAGAAAAGGATATATTTTGTATGTCACATTGTATTAGAGGGTATTAAAAATGGTATCATTGAAATTATAAGTCATAAAAAGGTGTTTTTAGGCATAAAAGGGTCTATTTTAGAGGTTAAACACATTTTCCACTCATCAAAAGGGCCACATAGATGGGAAGTGTGACCTTTTAGCTTGCCCACCCATACTATTTGATTTTTAAAAAATCTTAACCTTTATTTTCCCTCCTCTCACCCTTAAATGACATTTCAAGGAACTAAATCATGAAAATATGTAGAAAAGAAGGGGTTTTATAGGTGTTTCTAGCTTTTAAAAATCCATATAGTATAATCATGACTAGAGGAAGTTAGAAACCTATAGAGGGGATTTAGTTTAGAAGTCATATGGAAGAATTTATGAGTTTTAAGGTCAAACATGCCAAAAACCAATACATTTCTTCCATCAAGCTCTTAGGCAGCTCAGGAGAGCTTGTTTCAAATAAATTTTACTTATATTATTTAGAAGGAAGAGAAAAGAAACTCAAGATGGGTATGGTTAGTAGAACCTGATATGTTATATGCACATTGATCTAGATGATTGTAGATACTACTATTTGGCTTGGGAAGAGTGACTTGTAGATAAGAAAGTACTAAAGTAAATGGTTGATTAGTTAGATAATAGGGTGGATTGTCTGGAAATCTAGATCTAAAAACCATGAACTTCCTTAGAGGCTGTCAATCCACATTTTTTAAAAATCAAGTTCTAAAAGTGAAGATAAAGTAATTTCATATATCACAAAAGATACTGAAATGAAATAAAGGAAGTACTTGATAAATGAATAGGTGAATTTAACTATTTATAGAAATAAATAGAGTGATATTAATTTAAAATAAATAATGTGTGATTCATAAAATAGGTTAGGGTTCTGTGATTAGGTGAGAGGTCAAAAAGTTGGATTTGGTTGAGGTGGGTAGAAATAACTTACTATTTGTCTATCACATAGTGATTGTCGATGGCTGGGGTAACTGTCAGTAGTTGGGGTGACCATTAGTGGTTAGGGTAACCATCAATAGTTATAAATAGACCATCAATAGTTAGGATGACCATTGGTAGTTACTATGGTTTTGGTCTGGTTTAAAGAATTGATCTAGTAAGGTTGCAGAATGGAAATATAGAAAGTGGATTTAGGCTAAGCTCATCGTAAAATAGTAACAAAGTAACTAATTAGTGAGAATAGATACTTAGATTATTGGTTATTGATTTGAGTGAGATTCAAAGGATATATTTGTGAAACTTGGATCAATTTTAGTATAGTAACAATACTTAGTTGTTGGTCGATGAGTGATAACACTTTGGATCTCTATCACACTTGTTGGTTTGCTAGTTTGCTAAAAGAACGCCTACAAAAGGAAGTGTTGATGTAAGAGGATTTATTTCTAGATGTGAATGATTTATTAGTTCTAGATCCTTTTTCACCTCTTCCTCATCTCTTTTTATAGGAAGGAAGGATAGGTACAATAATAAATTAATAAGAGATTCAACAAGTAGTTCAAAATTAGCTTTTATATGCATTAGCTCGCCCACAAATTATATGAGATAAATATAACAAAGGAAGATAGATTTGACTATATTTTTATTATTCAGGTGGTGGAAACTTGACCATCATTGGTTAAGCCTAACTATTGATGGTTAGGATGATCACTGATAGTCACGGGTCAAAGGTAAAGTTTGGTAGAAAATCTTTAGTTAATTGGTTAGCTAGTTAGCTAACCTAGCTTAGGTTTATAGTTGAAGGGTTGTGGGATGGTCCCTACGGAGTCATGAGCTAGTCTAGGGGTGTTTTGACATCTATAACCATTGTGTGTAGATTTTTAGTGTCTATATTTTACCCCTTTTTGTTATCTAGTTTATATCAGTACGCTGCAAAACAAAAAGGGATTGTGGGTTGAAGGTTTTGTTTCCCCAAGCATGGGAGGAGGTGTTTCCATTCAAACTAAGAATTGATGAGGTGAAAAAAATTAGGTATGGGTTTGATAAATGGTTAATTTGGTGGTGAATTAGGTTGTAGGTTGGGTACTAAAGTATAAACATGCACATAAAGTGTGACTAATAGTGATAACTAAGAGCATGTAATGATTAGGTTACCATGGGTGGTAAAAATAAAGGTCAAAACTAGAAGGATAGGTGACAAGTGAAATATGTGACCATATGTGATGGTTGGGTTACACTTGTAAATTCAAGTCTCCTAGACAAGGTCAATGTATTCATGGGTATCCAAGGTAGGATGTGCTCCTATGAAGAAATAAATTATTTGGGTGTACACAAGGTCACATAAGTTTAAAAAACTATGCAATATGGAAATTTAGTTGGTGTGGTCAAAAGGACCAAGGTAAGGTCATCAAAAAATATGTGGTAAAGGCCAAAATGGCTAGTGGCAAGGGGACATGGTGGTTATTAATGTGGGTAAAGAAAGGTGATCTCCATAAGTGGGAACTTGGTGTGGGTATGTGTTAAAAATTTTATATTATAAGTTGGTAGTTAGAGGAGAAAACCTAAATTTTTTGACTACTGACAATTAAGGTTGACCATCAGTGGTCAGGTGTTAGCCCTAAAAAGGAGAGGTTAAAAAGACCACCACAAGACATTTTGTGATCATTTGAGCATATTGACTTAGGATGATAGGCATTTAGCATTTTTTGAGAAAATGGTTATGCGTTTCTATCATTTGATTAGTTGATATTGTTAAGGTAGACCAGTGTTGCTGGAAAGTTGAGTTGATTGAGGATGTAATGCAAATGAGGGAGGGTGCATGGATAGGCCATTCATCCTTGAGTTCCTCCTTGATGATGGTTAAGGAATGATGTAGGTGGAGTATTGTGAATTTTCTAGATTAGTTTCAAATTTGGAAAATGAATAGTGATGTGAGGTTGTTTGTAGATTTTGGTTGTTGGTGACATAGGGTTTGGGGTTTTGGGTAATGTTTGTTTCAGTAGAGAGTTGTTATGATCCAAACTTATGATATTTAGAAATAATGAAAAATATAATGTAGATCAACACATCACAAAATATATAGGTGCATCAAAATGTCCAAATATTTAATATATGCAAAAATAGAATACCTTTAAGGTAGGACAACACTATACAATACTCTTTTATAGGAAGGAATAACTCCACAATGTATTTTTTAGGGGATAACATATAATATCCTCTTACAATAGAAGACTCAATGCTTACTTGATTTATTTACAATGATAATCATATCCTTTATATAAACCTATAACAATGGATGGGTAAACTCTTAATCCTAATGTAGGCCAACCATTACCCAATTCACTAATTTCACAAGTTACTCCATTATCCTAATAAATTGGACCCATATAACTAGCTAAATATATGTGTGACATATGTTATCATCTCCATCAACCCATATACATTAATATATAATATCCCTAGGTACATATCATTACTTCCCTCCTTGACATGTTTCATCCCTAAAACATAGGAAGAAACTAAATAATGAGTGTGCTTCAAATCATTGCACACTTGTCTCTAATATCGATCATCTAGCCATCCATATGTGATCTTGGTAGGTGATATCTCTAAAATCTTGCTTCCAAATTCCATTGTGATTTTATTATTCCTTTCATGATCATAACTATATTTCTTTAGTGTCCATTCATAATTATTCCTCTTTTGGTTTCATGTAACATATTATGTTGTGCTAATTTGATTCCAACCATGACCATAGTAGGTATTCTTCCATGCACATTCATAGTTATTTCCCCATTAATTATATGTTCCATAGGTTATTATGTTGCTTTGATTCCATACCTGGCCATAGTATTTATTATTTTGCTTCCATGCATAGCCATAATTATCAAAAATCTGATTTCTTATATATCCAAAATGATTATTGTTATGACACTACCTCACCTAGTTCCATGATTATTTACTCTCATGATGATGTGGGTGTCTATACCTCAACTTTTTTTTAATACTTTGACAATATCCACCTTTTCTTCTACCTCTTCCACCTTTTCTGTTTTATCTCTTGAGTAGATGAAGTGTTCATTTCTGATTGCATTGTGTCTTTATCTGTCATATGAATCTTTCTCATGCTCTTTATCACCTATTTCAATCTTATCCTCATGATCTACCTAGAATATTATTGGTGCCTTTCCCACTATGATATCATGTAAAGTGACCTTCTTTTTCCTATACCAAAACTTCATGAACTTTTATGAACATTAATATTGATTGTTCCCAAAGTCTCTAACCATGGATATCCAAGAACCATATCCACATCATCCATATCCAAATCATAAAAATATAAATACAAAACATATTTTTCCATAATGAACTTCAAATCTTGAAACATTGGAATATTCTTACCATCTACTTGAACCTCCTTGATATTCTTTGTTTGAACATGTAGATGTTTGGCCACATTTATGTTTATGAATTTATACTTACTGCTAGGGTTTATGGACACAACAAATTTCTTATTTTGAATCCATCCATGAAATTGAAAAATTAACTCAGATTTATATGGAGCCAAATTATTTGAACCCTTATCATATAATTCTTCTTCTTCTTCACTTGCATGTTATTCCTCATTGCCATTATTTTCTTCCACTGATTTTTCTTTTTTTAGCATTTTCATTCTCTTATTCATTACCATCATTATTTTTTTTCTCTTCTTCATCCTATTTTTCTTTTATATCCCATCAATCTAGGAAGATATTTTCTATTTCTTTCCATAAAGAATACATTTGTACAAATCTCAACTGCTTAAACCAATGTTGTGCAGGCCCAAATAAAGAAAGAGACAAACATGTTTTCCATAAAAAAATTGAGTATTATTCTCATTAAAAAGGATCCAACATTCTCTAGCATCAATATCATCCTCCCTTGAAAATACTTGCAACTTCGTGATCCAAAAAAAAATAAGGTTAATGAAATACCCTAAAATATCAATAACTCATTCAAAATTGATCAAAATAGTCCCAAATTTTGACTACATCTTTGCCTTATGATAGTGAAGCTTCATTAAAAGTTTAGTGAAAAAAATTCACAAATTTTGGCCTATAGAGTGAATATATGAAAAACCATAAAATCACAATAACTCACTCCAAACATATCACAAAAATCTAAAATTTTGTCTTTAGCTTTCCTATATTATGATATAATATCATTAAAAATTTCACCAAAAATTCCATTTATTTAGAAAGATATGATGAAATGAGTAAAAACCCTAAAATATGAATAACTCCCTCAAAATTGATCATAAAGGCTCTATTTTTTTACTGAGACTTCCTTGTAATATTATTCATATCCAATAAAAAAAATTATGCAAAAATTCATAACATATTGAAAGATATTGATGATTCCAAAAAACTAAGGTTTCGCTTCACACAAATTGCCCAAATCGAAGCTTTGATACCACTTGTTATGATCCACCCTTATGATATTTGTAAATAATGTACATAAACACATCAAAAAATATATAGGTGGACCAAGATGTCCAAATATTCAATATCTGTAGAAATAGAATACCCTTAAGGTAGGATAACACCATATAATACTCCTTTAGGAAGGAATAACTCCACAATGTCTCTTTGAGGGGACAACCTCCAATATCCTCTTATAATAAAAGACTCAATGCTTACTTTATTCCTTTACAATGATAATCATCTCCTTTATAGAGACCTCTAACAATGTTTGGGTAACCTCCTAATCCCAATGTAGGCTGACCATTACCCAATGCACTAATTCTATAAGTCACTCCATTATCCTAATATATTAGACCTGTATAACTAACCAAAGGGATGTGTACCACATGTTAGCTTCTCCATCAACCCATATACATTAATATATAATATCCCTAGGTATGGGTTTGATAAGTGGTTAAGTTGGTGATGAATTAGGTGATAGTTTGGGCACTGAAGTGAAAACTTGCACATAAAGTGCAACTACTAGTGATAGCCAAGAGTGCACAATGACTAGGTTTCCATGGCTGGTAAAAATAAAGGTCAAAACTAGAAGGATAGGTGACAAGTGAAACATGTGACCATATCGGATGGTTGGGCTACACTCATAAATACAAGTCTCTTAGACAAGGTTAGTTTATTCATGGGTATCTAAGGTAGGAAATGCTCTTGTGAAGACACAAATTGTTTAGGGGTATACAAGATAGTGCAAGTTCAAAAAAATTGTGTAATATGGTAATTTAGTTGGTGCAATCAAAAGGACCAAGGTAAGGTCATTTAAAAATATGCAATAGTTAGGCCAAAATGGCCAGTGGTAAGGGGACATGGTGGTTATCAAGATGGATGTAGAAGGTGATCTCCATAGGTTGGCACCTAGTGTGGGTATATGCTAAAAATTTTGTATGAAAAGTTGGTGATTGGAGGAGAAAACCTAAAAATTATAACCATCTATGGTTAGGGTTGACCCTCAAGGTCGACCATCGATGGTCAGGTGTCAACCCTAAAAGGGTGATGTTAAAAAGACTACCACAGGCCCTTTTGTGCTCATTTGAGCATATTGACTTAAGATGATGAGTGTTTGGCATTTTGTGAGAAAATGGTTATGGGTTGATTGAATTTAATTGGTTTAGATTATAGAGGTGGACCAATGTTGTTGGAGAGTTGAGTTGATTGAGTTTGTAGTGTGAATGAGGGAGGGCACATGGAAAGGCCATGGGTCTTCAAGTTATTCCTTGATGTGGTTGAGGAATGAGGTTGGTGGTGTATTTTGAATTTTCTAGATTAATTTCAAATTTGGAAAATGAATAGTGATATGATGTTTTTTATGGATTTTGGTTGTTGGTAACCTATGATTTAGGGTTTTGGGTAATGTTTATTTGAGTGGAGAGTTGGAAGTTGTAGTTGATATTCAACTTTATAAGGGTAGTGTAGGGTGGGGGGATAGATGTAGATATATTTATAAAGTTTTAGGGATTTATGGTGTTTAGGTAGGTGTACTAGGAGGGTAGGGTTTGTTTGGTTGGTCATAGGTCACACATAGTGACCGTCGATAATCACTATCAACTATTGATGGTTAGTAAGTGACCATCATAGGTCACTGACTATCAGTGATTGACTATAAGAATATTTAATTATCATCAATCAAGAAAATGGTGATGTGTTTTTAAATGTTAAGGGTAATGGTTATTAGAGTAAGGTTGATGATTGAATGTGAAGGTTAGTTATTGAGAATTTAGGTTCTAGGTAATGTTTACGGGTAATTGTTAAATAATAGGTTATGGCTAAGGGAAACAGGTGAAAGTTACAAGTTGAAATGGATAAGGGTCATGGGAAATGGTAGGAAGAGGTAAGGTCAAGGTTTGTAGGTTTAGGGGTTATTTTTTAGGTAATGGTTTAATTATATAGGTTGATAGGTAATAGTTTAAGTTAAGGTGAAAGGTGAATATTGAATGTGTGGGTTAAGTTTGTAGTTGATAGGTTAGATGTTTAAATTGAAATGTTGGTTATTAATTATTTTGGATGAGATAGGTTAAAGGATTTATGTTATAGATAAGTTATAGGTATAGGTCATAGTAGGCAAATGTTAGAATAGGAGGTAGGTGTAATAGGTAGAGTTCATAGGAAAAATATGTTAATGAACTATGGCTTTGTTGTTATCAAACCTTTCAATAATGTGAAAGGATTAAGATGAGGGATAGAGTGCGTTAGATATTTGATGAGATTCATCAAGGTATGATTGTTGATGATTATACCCATATGGAAGTGGTAGATTTTGATGGTATGATGCATTACCAACATGTTTCATGGGATGTGATGTTAGTGGCACTCATCAAGAGATGGGATCTTTCCACTAACACTTTATTTCTACTTATTAGTGAGATGATGATCTTACCTAAAGATATACATAAGATCATGTAGCTACCCATATGAGATGAGCTCATCTACCACATTGAGAGGGATGAACAAGGTGAGTTTTTGGATCTCTTATATGGAGATGACCTCCATTTTGTGATGTAGAATATAGGGGGTTTCACTACACACCATTATATCATAGGGATAGGGATGTAATGTGGATCCTAACTATGATGATGATAGCAGTCACCTGCTATGAATTGTCTGATTTTAGTAATGGGAAGTTTCCTTATTTATTGTTAGAGGTGCTAGTGGAGATGTTTTTAGGTTGCATAGTGTTTGAATTGGCACATATGCTATTGGTTTATATTTATAGGTATATTTGGTTATTTAATCCCATAGGAGGTATGGGATCAATGTCAACTTTGTTCTTCATTACTGGGCCTATGAGCACATTTTGGTGTTGAGACCTATGGGGTTATCATGGGAAGGTTATGCATAGATGGACTTCAGAGTAAGATTCATGAGGTGGAGAGATGATTTTTATATCTTAAGAATAGGAGGAGGTGTACATGACATACACTAGTTCAAATTTTTACTAGATTCCTTGGTCATTGGAGATGTGATTTGGAGACCATATGTCAAGTTTTTAGGATGGGCTCAGTATGCCTAACACACACTATCCCTACAGCACTACCAATGGATATATAGAAGATGGAATGGTGAGATAGAGATAATACCATTTTATAAGGTATGGTAATAGTTTGTCTTGGTGTAGGGTATCCTTAGGGTGTTCCTAAGGAACAAGAGGGAGGATGTAGAGTTTTTGTTGCCTATTCCACATCTAGTTTAGATATTCATAGATCATGAGGAGCTATTAATGAGGATATAGATAAATGAAGTAGGTATCATAGATGGGTATCATACGTGATACTAGATACTCTATGTTATATCTAATATTGGTCTAGATGACTAGGGTTGATAAGCTATAGATGTTGACCTAGTTGAGAGAGGTAGTTAGCAGGGTCAGGTGTAAGGGGTTAGTTTCTTGAATATATAAGTAGTGATTGCTCAAAGGGACTAGGCATGAGCAGCCATAGTCATTACATAGGCATCCTTAGTAGTAACATAGGAATTTATAGTAGAAACATAGGTTAGTTACTCACTATTATAGGTGACAGAAACTAGGCAAGGGCTCAACTAGTCCTAGTGATATAAGAGAGGGATTCTCTCTAGTAGGTAGTATGTGGAGTACCACCAACTACAAGACTAGAAAGTATAATTCCTATGTAGATATACATAGTGATTATGGAGGAGCTATGGTACTATGAGGCCTTGCTATTTAGGCAATATTGAGATGAGCCTTGATGGGGTGAGTATGGGGCTAGTATGGTAGGGGGTGTAGGTATAGTAACACTAGGTAAATGGTATACATCTATTTGAGGATAGACAGGTGCAAAAGGGCAGACTCTAGGAGGTAGTGGTGCACTAGGAGGTAGTGGTACCTCAAGTTCTTAATTTGTTTATGAGACATTATACTTATTGTGTATATGATTTTTGATACCAGCTTGTGAGTTGATGTAGTGAGATGTGTATTTTGAGAGAGATATGTATATTTTTTGTATACAAGATGATGATTATGTGATTATAGACTCATGATTTATAGATAGGATCTTTACATATGGATTGTGGTTCATGGTTATGATGTTTATGTTGATTATTTTTTATTATTGTTATGCTCATGATGATTTGGATGTGGACTCACCTAGATAGGCATGTGATGATATGTTTCTTTATTTATGTTTACGATTATGTTTGATATGGATTGATGTTACAATGTGATTATGATGATAATGTAATGTATATGATTATGATTATTTTTATGATAGTTATGATTATGTTTCTTGATACTCATTATTCATGGATGATTGTTTCTATGATGTTGACATGATGATATTGTTATGGTGCTCATGCTAAAATTTAATGAGTATATGCTTCCTCATTTAGATTTAGACATGTGGTGAATATCATTTATTATGATTATGATCATCGATGATTTATGCTATGATGTTGATATGATGATATTGTTATGGATTTTGATGATGATATTATGTGATGTGGTTATAATTATGGTCATTTTGTTTAAACTAAAGTGAAACATAGAAAGTAAGTTAAATAACAAAACCAGATGTGAGAAATAGAATATAATCAATAGACAAACATCTAAATGAATACATAAACTAGAATACGAGGATAAGAATAGGGAATAATGGTTCTTCTTTGGAAAAGACTAAAATAAACTAAAGTTGGATTGACTTTAAGGAATATAATTCCTTAGAATGCTTTGCACTAATGTTCACTAGTTGGTTAAAAAGGTGTATTGATTACATTATGTCAAGTGAGCACAAAAATCCCTTACTTATTGTGTAAGAAGGGGAGATGGATGAAGATGGAACCTTTTTGTGAGACTAGCATTCCTCTTCTTGATATTACCAAGAGTTAGTATAAATAATTCTATGTCATATAAGGTGTATACTAATCAATGTGAGAAGTTTATTTATGAAAGTTGATTGCGTATTTCAAAATTATTTTTCTTTTATTGATTATTTAATAATGGGTCTTTTGTTATTTTGTTTCTACTTGGGAGGGTTTGGGAAGATGATCGATGCAAGAAGCTTCCAAAAAATTGCTATGCTTTGAAAAAATCTTTATTCAACCATCCTTCAAGGGAGTGGTCTAAGTTTGTTTGCTTTGTTAAATGTTTTTGGTAGTTATCCTTGATGGGAATAGTCTACCTTATTTTGAGCTATTTTGATATGTTTTTGGTAGCTATCCTTCAAGGGAATAGTTTTCAAATGCTAATAATGACCCAAGATTATTTGGTTATGACATTGATTTTTCTTGTTTAATTTATGCTTAACATAGACTTGCTTATATGGGCTTAAAGGTTCACCTTTTATGAAGGCAAAACTAAAAACACAAGAAGGTTGGTTAGGTGTAAGGAGGTTTAGGTGAAAAAGACCATGGGAATCCATCCTATAACATGGGTAGAAAGTACCATGAGAATCATGCCATGGGTAGAGCCATGGTACCCATTGTTCAAGATTAGGTTATAATTGTGATAGATAATCACATGATTTAGTTTTAATAAATTACCCCTAAAATAGGGAGATGAATGTGGTTTGAAAGTAAGGGATGAAATTAAGTTAGACAAAAGGTTAGTTTGATCCTTTTTAATAAAAGAAAGGATATAGATGTGAATCATTGAGGGGCTCAAGTTTTGGGTTTCCCTCCAGAGAGGCTAATCAGTAAAATCCTTATCCATTCTTGTGCATTATGATATAAGGTTCAAGCCAATTGAAAGCAAATTTCCTCACTTGATTTTCTCCATATTGGTAACATGTTGATTTTCCTTTAAGATAAGATCTTTGATATTGAATTCTTTCACTTGAATGTGCTTATCATAAGTGCACTTGACTTGATCTTGATAGACATGAAGATAAATGAGTGCTACTAAATAATGTTCATCAAGTAGCTCAAGTTGGGTTAAATATTTTTTATGATAATCACACTCAAAGATGATATCTCATAGGGATATGTGAAGATATGGGATTTGGACTTTAGGGGGCAAGATAACCTCTACTCCAAAAACTAGAAAGAAAGGGGTGGAAACTATAGGTGTTAGAATGCTAGTACAATATGCCCATAAGTGAAAGGGGATGTGTAAGTGCCAATCCTGATGAGATGTATTAACCATTTTAGTTGGAATTTTATTGAGGGTTTTATTAGAGGATTTTGACTATCCATTAGTTTGAGGATGATAGGGTGATGAGAAACTTAACTTGATATTGAATTTGTCCACAAGACCTTAGACTTGTTTATTTTTTAAGGATTTTCCATTATCAGTGATGATCTTATGAGGAACACTGAAGTGAAAAATGATATGATGGTTGATAAAGTTGATAATATTTTTGACTTTGGTTGAGATAAGAGGCATAGCCTCTACCCATTTAGTAAAATATTTGTTTGTAGTGATGATAGAATAATGTCTTTGTGAAGAATTGGGGTTAATTTCACCAATAAGGTCTAGTCCCCATTATGATAAGGGTTAGAAATATGTGGATACATGAAGACTATGGCTAGGTGCATGATGTAAATTGGAGTGTTGTTGAACTTAACACACTTTTTCACATAATCACAGTAGTCTTGGTTAAGGGTGGGCTAATAATAGCCAAGGTGAAGGATGTGTTTAGTGATGGCTAGTCTACTAAAATTTTCCCCATAAATCCCATCATGTATTTCCTTGATATCATGAGAGGCTTCATGACTACATAGGCAATGGAAGAGGTACCATCAAAGTTGCATTTATAAACAATTCCCCCCAATATGGTATAACATGAGGTGCTTTGGATAAACACTCTTTGAGCATTCCTAGAAAGATTAGAAGGAATGACGGCAAGGTTGAGATAGTTGAAGGTCTATTGATACTAAAGGTCGAGTTAGATCTCTTCCACATTGAAGATGGTGGGAGAGTCTGATTTAACATAAGAACACTGAGTAAGTCTATGGATGATGACTAATATATTATAGTTAGATCATGTAGATGGGATCTAAGAAGAGAGTGAATCCATCATATCAATAACCTTATTCATAGATCATGGACTGGTTTGGATATGGTAGTGTTTAAATGATGCTAATAAGATGTCAGCTAATTATTTATACTATTGAAAAACATCATTCTTACATTATTAAGATCTATTTATTTGATTGACCAAAATTTGGGAGTCACCAAATATGTTGATCATTTTGACTCCCAAAGCTAATGTAGTTTGGAGGCCTATTATTAGGGCTTTGTACTCAGCCATGTTGTTGGTACATTTAAAATCTTTTTTGAAAGATAAAGGAATAGGTTCATCATGAAGGGGGATAAGGATTATGATAGCTCCCCCACCATTTTGACACTTTGATCCATCAAAGAACATGGTTACTTGATAGGTGAAATCTACCTCAGAGAGGGTTACAATGGACTCATCTAGAAACTTGAGAGGGAGAGGTTGATCACTAGGTAAGGGTGCATCAACCAATTGGTTAGCAATGACTTACCCTTTAATTTAATTTTGTTGAATAAAATCAAGGTCTAGTTTAGCTAAAAGCATGAGCCACTTGACCATACATTGGTTTGGGTATGGCTTGGAGTGCATATACTTGAGTGGATTAGTATTGGTTATGACATAGGTTTTATGGTTGAGAAGGTAGTGGTGAAGTTTGGTGGCCACAAAGACTAAAGCTAGGTAAAGTTTCTTGATATAGGTGTACCAAGTTTTGTACTCTACAATCATATGTATAATTTAGTAGATGGATTATTATTTATGTTGTTCATCTTGATGAGCTAGCATTACCCTTAAGGAGTGGTTAGTGGTAGAGATATAGAGGTAAAAACGTTAATTTTCCTTGGGAGGAGTGAGGATAGGTGGAGAAAAAAGGTATTTTCTAATTAAATCAAAGGCATTTTTATATTCATTATTCCACATGAAATATATATCATTCTTTATAAGGTGATGGAAAGGTTGACACAGGTCTAAGAGCTAGGAGATAAAGTGATAAATGGAATAGAGTTTCACCTAAAAGTTGTGGAGTTGCTCGAGGTGGGTAGGAGGAGGCATGTCAAAGATTACTTTAATTTTTGTAGTATCAACTTTGATTCCCTAAAGGGAAATGATAAGGCCAAGGATCTTTCCTAACAAGACCCAAAAAATACACTTTTTGGGGTTAAGGTGGAGATGGTAATGGATGAGTCACTCAAAGATAATATTGAGAATGGCCAAATGATCCTTACCACATTTGGATTTTCCAAAAATGTCATCAACATAGTCTTCTAAAATTTTGTGGATAAGTTCATGGAAGATGTAGGTCATAGCACATTGGTAGGTTACACCAGTGTTCTTCAATCTAAAAGGCATGACCCTATAGCATAAAGTTCCCCATGGGGTGATAAAATTTATTTTGTGTTGATATTTAGGGGTAATTAAGATCTAATTATAACCCAAGAATACATCCATAAGAGATAACATATCATGGTTGGCTGTAATATCAACTAGTTGTTCACTGTTTGGTAGAGGAAAGTCATCTTTTAGGCAAGAAAGGTTGAGGTCATGAAATTCCACATAGGCTTTTGTGACATGTACAATGTTCGAGCCCCATTGAGGATAGCCAATGGGTTGAATGAAGTTGATAGATAGTAGACATTAAAGCTCTTATTTGATAATAAGGGCTATGTGAGGATGCATTCATTAAATTTTTTTCCTAACGTGCTTAAGATCATGGTTGGTGATTATGTTATGGGTAGAGATAGAAGGTCAATTCATAGCATGTCACTATAAGACCAAATAAATACTTTGTTGTAGTCTTGCAAGGAGGGGAATTCTTGAAGCTCCTTATAATTTAGTGATTGGCAAATTTTGATAATGCACAGGTTGTCTAAAGTGTCCAAGTTGATATACATAGTTGATTCATTCAACATGGTTTAAGTCTTAGGAGGAAGATATTTGTGGATAGAGGAATCTTCTGCACCAAGATAGGTGAGAATGGAATTATCATCCTAACATCAAACAATATTAATGATAGGAGAGTCACCCCCTATCATCTTAGGGTGGGTTAGAGGAATGGTTATAGTTTCCTCATACTTTTGATAAGTTAAGGGTTTGAGGCTAATCATGTTGATGAAAAAAATGTTAGGGGGGGTGATCTCAAAATGCTCAGCTATCAATGGTGGAGTAGATGATGAGGATGGTATTTCCTCATCAATGGTGGTAATAGGAGGTGGGTTAGTTTGTTGTTTAGGTGACATGAAACCAAAGCCATGTTTCTCATGAGGATTTTTGGTTTTAATTGGAAGTAACTCATGCAACCCATATTCGTACCTACCTAGACTAAATCCCTTCCAAGCACACCTATAAAGGTATGTCTAGGAAAATTTAATTTTATCTAAATAGGAGAAATTGGAGGTGAATGGTCAATGTGAAAAATAGGTGGTAGAAGTGTTAAGGGGTTTATCAAGTACCCCATATATGAAATTGGTTTGACATGTTGAGGTCTGAAAGGAATAATGGTTACAAAATTGGGTTCATAACTAGATTAGTGGTCAAGTTTCCCATACTCTTGAGGAGTAGGGAAAGCATCAAGGGTTAGGAGGAAATACTTCCCTAATGAAAGATCCTAGAAGGTTAATTCCAAAGGGTCCATTATCAATATTTGGGTAGAAGGGATGGATGAGCTGGTGGATAATTCAATGGTAGAAGAAGATGTAACCTTATCTTTTACTGGTGAAGGTTTGTTGGATGGTGGAAGGAGAATGTCATTGGGTTAATATGTCATATTGCATGATGTAAAGGGATTGGAGTCAGCTTGTATGGTAACAACTTGACCTTCATGCTCAAATTTGATGCACCAATGTAGGTTAGATATCACATAACCCATGGAAAAAATATAGGGGCATCCCAATAAGATATTGTACTAGAACTCTCCTACTACATATAAGAGATCAAGAAGGGTGTGTGGTCCTAAGTGAATGTGAAGGACAATAGATCCTAAAGTCATGGCCATGGTATTTTTGAATGAACATAGCACCATTGATGTTTTTGACATAATCTTCTCAGGTAATTTGAGTTGGTTGTATGCATGGGAGGAGATGATGTTGATACTAACTCCCCCATCAATCATAATCCACTTGATGTGGGTTTAGTTGATGTATGTGATAATGAAGAGAGGAAGATCTAGATTATCTAGGTAGATGATGGTATTTCCAAGTCCATAAAGGCAACAAGTTTGGAAAATTATAGAGCTCTAATAAAAGATACTAAAGATTATGTGTCTTTTGGCCTAACCTCTATGGATTGTAAAGCCTTTATCATTGCTTGGTGATAATGGGGTGAGGTATTGATTAGTTCATAAAAACTCATCTTCACTGGTGTTTGGTGAATCTATTTTATAACTACTCATTAAATTGATTTAGATGGATTAGAGGGGGAGGGTCCCAAGATAGACACTTTAGGTTTAGTTGAAGGTGAAGGTGCTTGGTGTTGGCTAGGTGGTTGGGTGGTGGAAGAGGTTCATGGTATAGACACCTTTACCTTTCCCTTATCCTTTGGTTAGGATTGTGATCATGTAACTAGGAAATACATTAGTTCCTCCTCAAGCTAGGTGATTACATCAGTTCCTCCTCACTCTGAGGAAAGAGTGGAGGAGTAGGTAGGTGTTGGTTGATAACTATTGGTTCTTGGATCGATGTCAGGCTAAGAAGAGCCTCATCTAATAATAAGTCATCCTCATGATATAGCTAATGTTTTAACACTTAAGGAGATTTATATTTCTCCATGTCATACCCAGGTGTGTTATGGTATGAACATACTAATTTTTCATTGTACTAAGATGGTTTAGGATTATGTGGGTCAAATGGTCTGATAGGTGGCAAGGTTAAGCAAGATGCTTATATTATCCTATGTAGGATGTTTGAGTAAGACTCAAGTGATGGTGGAAAAGGTATAGGTGTCTTGGTTTTGGTATTTGAGGTGGAAGTCCTTTTAAGAGTGGGCTTGGTGGTAGAGGGTTTAGGTAAATGAGCATTCTTGGTAGACGGTTTCAATTTTGGTAGAGAGGTTGAGAGTTTGGGGTTAGAAATTTTTGGGGTAGACATTCAGGAGATAAGTAGTTTTTTTATATATGATCGAGAGATAGGAGGTATGTACATGGCTAGTTTAGTGAAAATAGGTTTGAATGAAAGTATGAGTGATGGTGTAACCAAAAGTGGTGGTTGGGTTTTGATTGGGATGGTTGGTTTCCTAACTAAGGTAGAGGGATGAGGTCAAAAAATAGAGGGAAAAGTGGAGAGGGGAGGTAGAGTTTTAGTTTTTGGGCACCTAGGTGGTTTTACCTTCTTTGTTGGTTTAGCTTGGGGTTTATTTGATAGGTTTAGTGAGCTTAAATCTATATTTACTAACAAGTGAGTAAGGTTATGAGTAGGAAATATGTCAAGGTTCTTGGTGGGTTTGGTTAGAATATTATAAGGTGATTTTGTGACTTTGGGTAAGTTTAGTTCTAGTGGTGCTACTATGGTTTGATGGGTAAAGGCATATAATGGTTGGGTTGTGGTGATAGTCTATTTGATAGTGAAAATGGTAGGTGGTTCTAATAAAAAAGGCTCCTACTTGGTTTTATATGGGAATCCAATTTATTTACAAAAGGTGGATCAATCTAGGTTAGGGTCAGATATGAATTCTAAGTTTTTAACTAGTTTGGAGAAGGGTTTATAGATGGGTCTAAATCCCTCAATAGTGGATTAAAAGGATAGACATAGGGGTTGAGGGGAAGGAAAAATTACCTCATATTATGCTCTATTAATATTTTCCAATATCTGGGAGGGCAAATCCTCAATGAGAGGTGTAGGCAAAGTGGTTTCTTCCTTAGGAATGCTCGCTAAAGGAAGAGTGGATTGTTGTATGATTGAGGAAAATGATAAAGTGGGAAGGGTTTCCTCCTCTAATGTGCATATCAAAGGAGAGGTTGGTGAATCCATTACCTTAATAAGTATATTAGGGGAAGAGGTGATTTTGTTGATGGTCTTCTTAGCAGTAAGTTCACCAAGAACCATATTGACAATATGGGCTTCATGAGCATGAGAATATTCTTCTTTACTTTCATTATTGGTAGAAGGAGCATGGTTGGAATATTATTATCTAAAGATGTCAAGTGATTGGTTCAAGGGTGAATTAGGGTTATCCAACATAAGTTCCCCCTTGTCAATGAGATTTTGGACAATGTTATTTAAGGTATTATACCTATTAACATCATATCTAATGAATCAGTGGAAGGCACATAATTCATTATTCTTATACTAACCCTATACAGGATGAGAGGAATCAAATTTTTATGGAGGTTTGATGGGGGGAAGCTATATGATATTGGATTTTAACAACTTCTCTAAGACTAAATCATATGACTCTCCAAGTGGAGTAAATTAATTTTGGGTGTTACAGTTTGGGTTCTTGGTGTTTTGATTAGAGGAATTAGAAGAGTTAGATTAGTTAACATGGGGTGGAAGAGCATTTTTAAGAATAAAGACATTCATGATTCCTTTGTTTTTAAAGTTAATATTTGTTTGGTTTTTGGGTTTAGAGGAGGAAGCCTCATTTGATTTGAAGGTGGAATTCTAATTTCTCAATTTCAACTTCCCCCCATCAATGACCTTATTCTCTAGTTGTAATTCCATGGTGAAAGCTTCATCAAAGGTCTTGA
Organism: Torreya grandis; assembly: GCA_037957365.1. Lineage (NCBI taxonomy): Eukaryota > Viridiplantae > Streptophyta > Pinopsida > Cupressales > Taxaceae > Torreya > Torreya grandis. Next base: position 1,763,081 of record JARHVA010001103.1, on the reverse strand, counting down.
ATATCTAAACCCATAAGGTATAGGAGATGTGTTTAGCATAGGCCTGCGCAAAGAGTTCAATCAGCTTAGATTGGGGTAGAGAGAAGGAGATTTGGTTTATCATACTTCTCTAATGGGATACAAAGTCAACAATGGATTCATCATCAAATTTATAAATTGAGTAAATATTAGTGATGGTAACTTTCTTAGAGATGTTTATGGAAAAGTGATCTAGGAAAATCTGAGCTAGTTGGGAAAAAGAAAAGAGGGAGTGCTTTGTAATATCATTATACCAATCTAGTTCTGGACCTGATAGAGACATGGGGAAAGTATGAAGAAGGAGAACATCATCATAGGCAATCATATAACATGAATGCCTAAATTCTCTTAGGTGTTGTTGAGGGTCCTTACTCTAAAACTATAAGAACTTTGGAAGTTCCCATTGAGGAAGATATGTTTGAATGGGAATGGATGGGTGAATTGGTTCATTATAGATTTGGTCATATGATAGAATATTATGCACTCTAGAAATGGATGACTCCAAAGTAACCATTTTGTCCATTAACATTTTGACAAGGTCAGTTTGGGTTTATGCATCCCTGTAGTGTAAGGTAGGTTGTGTTGGGTTTGGGTAGGTGTATCATATGTATAGTTAGTGGGGGGTTGAGAGGCTACCATATGTTTTTATGTGGACATGGGTGGTTGGGATGATGCCACATATGAATACGTGGAGATATGATTGGGTGGAAGGTAGAGGTATATACCCTTGTGGGTTAGGGATGTATCTCAATTTTTGTATAATGGGTACCTATTGAGATATTAACATAGGTTGGGTAGGAGGCATGATTGGGTTAGTAGATAGAGGGTAGGTGGTAACTTTGGTACTAATAGGTGGAAGGGTGGAGGGTATGGGAACTACCAAGATCTAAAATGGAGTGGAGGTGGGTAGTTTGGATATGGGAGGAAAGGTGGTAGCACTAATAGAGGGTACTCCTATAGTAAAGGAAGTATCAGTGCCCAAATGTTGGGTTGCTCTTATACTAGGAGGGTTATTAGTTGGGGAAGAAGGTGTTTCGGTGTTTCTTGGTTGACTGAGTTGGTTTTGAATGGTAGTATCATTGGGGTTATTAGTAGAGTATGATACTTGGGTGACTAAAGGTTGGGTAGAAATGGTGGCTACATAAGTGTCACCCATAAGGTAGGATGGCATGCCGTAGGGCTGGTCAAAAGGTAGAACCAAATTATGGGTACTATGAGATATGGTGTTAAGGTAATGTTGGAGGGTTATGGGGTTGTTATCCATAAAGGTGGTAAATTTTGCATCACCTTAGGAAACCATCTAAGGGATAGTAAGACTCCTAGAAGGATGAGGATAACTTTCTACATCTGAGCTATACTCCATAGATGAGGTAGAAGAGGAAGATAGATGATTAAGAGGTGGTTCCTAATTTGATTGGTTTTTTAGTTGTTGCCTAGTCAAAACCATGTAGATGAGGAAAGGAGTAGGATATAAGTAATCTCACAAATCAAACAAAGAGAAAACAAGAAAAAGTCAAAGAAATGAAACACACACTAAAGCACATTAAATCCTAAGGTTCTTTTTAGTCTCTCTTGTGGCTTATGCCTTAAGTTTTAAGAATTATGTGACTAAAATTGGCTTATAGAGAAGGTAATAGAAAATAAGTCTATGGTTGGTTTTAGGTTATGTTTAGGCTCTCAAAAGGATCTATATTGGAAATCAGTATGTGGATTGATATTGGGGCCTACCCCCTCACTACACACACCACACTAATAAGGGTGTCAGGTTCTTAGCCAAGATATATCGATTGCCAAGGATTATACTCAACAAGATAGTTGAGTTGGTTTTCCCCTTGGTGATGAAATCCAAGTAAGATAGCCAAGAAAGGTGATTATTAGGTGATGAAATCTTAATCGGGCCTTATGTCAATGTTTTTATGCTTGATTAAGTGTGAGTGGTTTGGTCATGTGTGTGTGATAAGAGTGAAACTAATATGATTCATTCACTTGATTAATTAATCTATATAATCTAAAATAAACAAGAAAATAATAGATGCAGTCAATTTTAAACCCCCAAAATTTTTGATTTTGTTGTATGAGCATAAGATAGGAAAAAGAATCCCCTAGATGCAACTCTGAACCCAATAAAAGGCTCAAGGGTCCCACCGGGCATGCCAGAATGTTTCAAATAATTTTTTCTTATATTCTTTATAAGGAAGAGAAAATAAACTCAAAAAGGGTATGTTGGAATAAATAACGAAAGCACACAATTGATTACCAAGTAACTTAATATGCAGAAATTAACCAGAATACACAAGTAACTAGAATCTAGAAATAACACATGATATGAGAGACAATACACAACTTGTATTAAAACTCTTTCAGAAGGAAATACAACAAAGAAGGCTACCACAGTTCTTCTTCCTTACACACCTCTAGGGCTCCCACATCTCTAGGGCATAAACAGTAAATCTTCCCTCAAAGCTCTCTCCCTTAGGTCCCAACACCCAACTCAAACACAGAGTTGGTGTTCACCTTACACCTATGCTCCACGCACTCCACAAGTGCTCCATGCACTCCACAAGTACACACTGTACTCCTCCCACCTAATTTTGCTCCCTGTTGTGTTGTTGTTCTCTCTGATCTTGCACACCTGCAAATCAATCTGGTTCTGCACACCTGTGAACCTTGACCTTGCACACACATACACCTACAAATCAATGATCTTACTTACCCATGCAGATCTCCTATCGTAGCCATGCTCACCTGATGACCAAGATCATACATACATGAATAACCCTGCTGATTCTCCAATCCAACACCCACACTTGGTACTGTGGCACTAGGAGGAACACACCATTGCTCACCTCACACATAGAAGGAGATTATATTATAGCTCTCTTATTCTCTAGCACACATTTACAATACAACCAATGAGTCTTTTAAATAGATCTCATGCAAACAATAATTAGACACCTAATTATAATAATTAGATCTACAGCTTCTAGTCTAAATATGGCTCTTGACATGCAAACACTTGGTTCGTTAGCTAACTTCCCGTAACATACTCGTAGTCTGAACCACACAGGTGACCGATGTCGGTCCCTGTCTGCCTGGGGGGTGCCGATGCCGGTCGACTTCTGACCAACGTCAGTTGCCTTCCTGTCTCCTCCCTACTAATGTTGGTTGGCCTAACAGACACCGGCAATAATAACACTCTGCAACCCTTCCGCAACCTCCTCCATGTCTGCATCAGTGAAGATTTCAGCTCCATAACCTAATAGGGTATGGTTAGTATAACCTGATATGTTGTGCATGCATTGATCTAGATGATTATACATACACCTCTTTGGCTTAGGAGGAATGAACTATAGATATGAAAGCACTAAAGTAAATGGTTAATTAGTTAGATATTAGGGTAGATTGATTAGTAATCTATATCCAAGAATCATGAACTTCCTTGGAGGATGTCAATCCACACTTTTAAACAATGAAGTTTTAAAAGTGAAAGATAAAGTACTTGCATATAATATAGAAGATACTAAAATGAAATACAATAAGTGATAGATAAATGAGTAGGTGAATTTGAATATTTATATAAATAAATAGATTTATATTAATTCCAAATGAATCAAGTATGGTTTAGAAAATAGGGCTAGGTTTTATGATTAGGTGAGAGGTCAGAAAGTTGGATTTGGTTGAGGTCTAGTGGGTAAAAACAACCTATTGTTTATCTATCACAAAATGACCATTGGTAATTGGGTTGATCATTGGTGGTTGGGTTGATCTAAATGGTCAAGGTAACCATGGGTGGTTATAGATAGACCATCAATGGTTAGGGTGACCATCGATGGTTACTATGGTTTTGGTCTAGTTCAAGGAATGAATCTAGTAAGGTTATAAAATGGATATATAGAAAGTGGATTTGGGATAGGTTGGTCACAAAATATTAAAAAATTAACTAATTAGTGAGAATAGATGCTTAAATTATTGGTTTTTGATTTGAGGGAGGTTCAAAGGATCTATTGGTGAAGCTTAGAGCAATTTTGGTAGAGTAATGATACTTAGATGTTGGCTAATGAGAAGCAGCACTTTAGATCTTTGTCACACTTGCTAGTTTGCTAGTTCATTAGAAGAACACCTAAAAAAGGAAGTGTTTATGCAAGAGGCTCTGTATTTGGATGTGGATGATTTATCTATTTTGGATCCTTCTTCACCTCCTCCTTCTCTCTTTTTATAGGAAGGAAGGAGAGGTGCAAGAATAGGTTAACAAGAGATTCAATAAGCAGTTCAAATTTAGATTTCACATGCATTGGATCACACATGAATTAGATGAGATAAATATAAAAAATCAAGTTGGAGTTGATTGGAGTTTTATTGTTCAATAAATGGGAACATGACCATCAATGGTCAAGCCTAATCATTGATGGTTAGGATGATCATCAGTGGTCGAGGGTCAAAGGTAAAGTTTGGTAAAAAAAGATTTAGTTATTTGGTCAAATATTTAGATAAAATACTTTATTATTATGGTCTAAGGGTTGTGGGATGGTCCCTAGGGGGTCTTGAGGTGGTCTAGGGGTGTCTCAACATCTAGAACCATTATGTGTCATTTTATAGTGTCTACAGAGCTAGTTAGGTTTGTGAACGATATAGATATGAGAGAGAAGGAGAGGATATAATATTTTTGGGAGATTAATTATATCTCATTACCTTTCCATTATTACAATTAGTAAACATATTCATGGCCAATGATCTATGAACAATAGTTAATAACTCAAGCAAACATATTTGTATTCTTCATCCACATAGGATTATCTTTCCAAGGGTTTTAGTGTAGTTTTGGTTGGTTTGATGAAATAAATGTTAATACATGTATTATATAATTCCTTAAGGTAAATATATGTAATTATCAACTAATATTCCACACTTGTGATCCCTAAAGAGAAATTAAACCTCGATGTTGTCACATGTGCAAGTTACAGGCAATGTCTCTTCAAGTTGCAGAGCATTCAATGCATATAAATGGAAGTGGATGATGTTTTAGGTTGTGTAATGATTTATTGGAATACATCAAAGTAATATTTTATATCTTAAACACTCATATAATTCATAAAACCAAATAACTCCTTTAATTCCTACTCTAATTAGCTACTATGTATATAATGTGGTCTCCTTACAAGTGTGAATAGGGTGTTATGGTAATGACTTTGCAGAACCTTCATTAGGTTTTTATAAAGGCATACATGTAATTCATTTATTAGTTATGTGTTTTTATTGTTTCCTCATTCCCCTCACTAACCTATACTCAAAACCCATTCCCATCCTTAAAATCCTTGAGAGACAAGCCATCATTTAGGCACCTATAGGTCTATTGAGGTAGACCAAGAAAATAAAGTGTTGGATATTGGATGGGGTGTATAAGGTTGAGAAACCAAAGAGAGTCATAATATATTTTGAATAATTATGAGGGTTGGATGGATCAGAGTCAAATAGATACCAAATCCATTAACCTACCTTATATGACAAGCTCAGTCAAGATTCCCATTGAGTACACTGAGGGTTATGATTGTATATTTAAGGAGACATTGATGGTGTGATGATATTGAAGGGTTTATAGGGTTATAAGGAGAAATGGATAATCATAAAAATTATGATTTCACTCAAAATAACAATGGAACACCAATAAAATATAAATCCACCTCTCAAATGATCATTCATAGTTAATAAGCTCAAAGTTGCATACATAGGCCTAATTGTATAAACAAGGTAGGTTGAGCATAAAAATAGACTCCAAGGATCCTTTAAGTTGTATAATATGTAGTGGGGTTAACACTTCATATAAGAGAAGATAAATTCTGATAAATGGAGAGGAAATTGTCATGAAGAGGAGGCTCACCTCCTTACACACAATCAAGATCAAGTTACCATACACATACCACTCATAAGGAAGCAAGGTAGATAAATAGAAAGTGATCTTGACAAGAAATTAAAAGGGTATTTGCATAGTATATATGTCATATTCATTATTATATACTATCCAAAACAACCTCAAGGTGCTAACAAGGCATAAACTCATACTCATAGTCTAAACTAGGCCCCATTTGAGCACCTTAAGGTAGGGTCATGAGTAAAAGAATGAAAATGTGATGAAACATGTTTTGTGGAGGAGTGAAAGAGAGATAAGAAATATTATTTAATTTTATTTAAATTTTATCAATCTCTCTTGATTTCTTGGTTGTTTGAATGCAAATAGGAGTCTTGACATGTTATTAGGCCTTCTAAGCCTAAACTAGGCAATCACAGGCCTAATCATAGAAATAGAAGACATATGCATGTTTGGAGGTTGTTTGAGAGTTGAAAACATCTAAGGTGGAAGTGAGAAGGAATATAAAATGTTTCTAGGAGGATAATATCCTCAATTTGAATAATTCAAATGCTAAACCAAGCCTTTAAGGCTACATAAGCATAATTACTCATAAACCCTAGGCCTAATTATAAGGGTATGAGAGGTATACAGAGGGTAGGGTTGAATAAAATACTAATAAAAAAGGTTTTAAAATTTCATGGAATCATTTTACACAAGTTTCATATCCTATAAATAGTAAATATGAATAAATGAAATTACTTAGGCCCCTAACACAGCTAGTCAAACACTCAGGCTGGAAATAAGACTTAAAGGCAGACTAAGAGGAAAGGGATTGAGGTGGTAGTTTTGGAAGATAAGGAAAATTTAATAATTGTGTAAATATATTAATATAAATTATATGGTGACATTAAATTCACCAATTCACTTACAGATGGCTTAGACCTAGTTAGGCTTATAAGGTAGGAAAACCACTCTTAGGCCTCAAACCTCAACCTCCTCCTTGTGGTATATACATAACCCCAAAATATAATTAATATTTTAAATAGGTGTATGAAGATTATTCATGTCCTAAATAAGGTGTTTTATACAAGTGAAAGAAAATAAAATGTCAACTTGGTCTCAATACCTCACTCAAACTACACTATCTAAGTCTACCATGACAAATTGCCAACTCCAATACACATATCTCACCAAACAAGATTAATTAGACCCAATAGTCTCATGGGGAATATTTTAACCCTATTTACTTAAGATAAATGTATTAAATAGTGGGATTTAGGATCCTAACTCTATGAATGATGCCTAAGATTATCAACTTGCATAGAATGCTTAGCAAAGAATCAAGGTCTACCAACATTCACTCACATCTTATCATAAAATTTACATGGGATGAATATACCTTCAATATATTTGAGGGGGTTTATTGGTTATATATTCATGGAAAAAAAATTGGGTTTGAGGCCTATAATTTATGAACCATCATGAAGATGGTAGGCCACTAAAACCCTATAATAGGTTAACAAGAGATTCAATAAGCAGTTCAAATTTAGATTTCAAATGCATTGGATCGCACATGAATTATATGATATAAATATAAAAAATCAAGTTATATTTGACTAAAATTTTAATTTTCATGTGATGGGAAAATGACCATCAACGATCAAGCCTAATCATCGATGGTTAGGATTATCATCGATGGTTGAGGGTCAAAGGTAAAGTTTTTTAAAGAGATTTAGTTAGTTGGTTAGATATTTAGATAAAATACCTTATAATTATGGTATAAGGGTTGTGGGATGGTGCCTAGGGGGTTTTGAGGTGGTCTAGGGGTGTTTCAACATCTAGAGCCATTGTGTATGGTTTTATAGTGTCTATAGAGCTAGTCAAGTTTGTGAACAAAATAGATATGAGAGAGAAGAAGAGGATATAATATTTTGAGGAGATTAATTATGTCTCATGACCTTTCCATTCTTATAATTATTATATATATTCATGTCCCATGCTCTATGATTAATAGTTAAGAACTCAAGAAACCATATTTATATTCTTCATCCACATAGGGTTATCTTTCTAATCATTTCAGTGTAGTTTTGGTTGGTTTGATGAAATAAATGTTAATACATGTTTTATATAATTCCTTAAGGTATATCTATTCTATTATCCACTACTATTCCACACGTTTGATCCCTAAAGAGAAAGGAAACCTCCATGTTATCACATGTGCAAGTTGTAGGCAATGTCTCTTCAAGTTGTAGAGCATTCAATGCATATAAATGGAAGTGGATGATGTTTTAGGTTGTATAATGAGTTATTATAATAAATCAAAGTCCTCCTTTTCTATCCTAAATAATTTTTAAAGTCATAAAACCAAGCAACTCCTTTAATTCCTACTCCAATGTAGTTATTATGTATATAATCTAGTCTCCTTACAAGTGTGAACAGGGTGTTATGGTAATGACTATGGAGAACTTTCATTAGGTTGTTTTAAAGCCATACATATAATTCATTTATTAGTTATGTTTTTTTTTCCTCATTCCCCTCACTAACCTATACTCAAATCCCTCATTTAGGCACCTACAGGCCTATTGAGGCAAACCAAGCAAATAAAGTGTTGGATATTGGGATAGGGTGTATAAGGTTAAGAAACCAATGAGAGTCATAATATATTATGTATAATTATGAGGGGTTGATGGAGTATATTTAAATAGATACCAACACCATCAACTTACCTTAGATGACAAGCACAGTCAAGATTCCCATTGAGTACACAGAGGGTTATGATTGCATATTCAAGGAGACATTGATGGTGTGATGAGATTGAAGGGTTTATAGGGTTATAAGGAGAAATATAGGATCATAAAAATTATTATGTCACTAAAAATAACAATTTATAATCAATAAAATATAAATATACCTCTCAAATGAGAATTTATAGTTAATAAGCTCAAAGGTGCATATATAGGCCTAATTGTAGAAATGGGGTAGGTTGAGCATAAAAATAGACTCTAAGGATCCTTGAAGTTATATAATATGTATTGGAGTTGACAATCCATATAATATATGATAAATTTAGATAAATGGAGAATAAATTTTCATGAAGAGGAGGCTCACCTCCTTACACACAGTCAAGATCAAGTTGTCATACACATGCCACTCATAAGGAAGCAAGGTAGATAACTAGAAAGTGCCCTTAAAAATAAATTAAAAGGGTATGTGCATAATATATATGTAATATGCATAATTATATACTATCCAAAACAACCTCAAGGTGATAAAAAGGCATAAAATCATACTCATAGTCTAACTAGGCCCCATTTGAGCACCTAAAGGCAAGTTCATGAGTAAAAAAATGAAAATGTGATGAAACATGTTTGGTGGAGAGGAGTGAAATGGAAATAAGAAATATTATTAAATTTTATTTCAAGGTTATAAATCTCTCTTGATTTCTTGGTTTTTTGAATGAAAACAAGAGTCTTAACATGCCATTAGGCCTTTTAGGCCTAAACTAGGCAGTCACAGGCCTGATCATAGAAATAGAAGACATATACATGTTTAGAGGTTGTTTGAGAGTTGGAAACATCTAAGGTGGAATTGATAAGGCATATAAAACGTTTTTAGGAGGATAATATCCTCAATTTTAACAAGGAAAATGATAAACTAAGCCTTTAGGGCTACATAAGCATAATTACTCATAAACCCTAAGCCTGAATATAAGGGTATGAGATGTATACAAAGGGTAGGGTTGAATAAAATCTTAATAAAAAAGGTGTTACCAGGTCATGGAATAATGTTACACAATTTTAAAATCCTATAAATAGTAAATATGAATAAAGGAAACTACTTAGGCCCCTAACATAGCTAGTCAAACACTCAAGCTGGAAATAAGACTTAAAGGCAGACTAAGAGGAAAGAGATTGAGGTGGTAGTTTGGGAAACTAAGGAAAATTTTATAAGGGTGTAAATAGATGAATACAAGTGATATGGTGACATTAAAATCACCAATTCACTTACATATGGCTGAGACCTAGTTAGGCCTATAAGGTAGGAAAACCACTCTTAGGCCTCAAAACCTCAACCCCCTCCTTGTGGCATATACATAACCCTAAAATAGAATTAAGATTTTAAATAGGTGTATGAGGATGATTCATGTCCTGAATAAGGTGTTTTGGACAATTGAAATCAAATAAAAGGTCAAATTGGTCTCAATACCTCACTCAAACTACACTATCCCATTCTACCATGACAAATTGCCAGCTCCAATGCTCATATCTCACTAAACAAGATGAATTAGACCTAATTCTCTCAGGGGGAATATGCGACCCCTATGCACTTAAGACACATGTATTAAATAGTGTGATTTAGGATCCTAACTCTATGAATAATGCCTAATATTATCAACTTGCATAGAATACATAACAAAGAATCAAGGTATACCAACTTTCACTCATATATCATCATAAAATTTACATGGGATGAATATATCTTCAAGATATTTTAGGGGGTATATTGGTTATATATTCATGGAAAAAGGTTTTAGGTTTGAGGCCTATAATTTATGAATCATCACTAGGATGATAGGCCATTAAAACCCTACATAAACCCTAACAAAGACCTGATGCATCAAAACATGAGATATTTTCATTTTGATGCATTGAAATTATCCTATAAATTCCTAAATCACATGATTCACTCTAATTAGGTCACATCCATGGTAGTAGTTTGTATAGAAAATTATATAGACCCCCTAAAAACTCTATTTTTGTAAGGTTTAATGATGTTTTCAAGGTACATAACTAAATGTAAAATTAGAAATCGTGGATGAGGGTAGTATGAGGCATGTTTCACCATCTCAAATCATGAAACACCCACAATTATTCCTATAAAATATCCTACATGCCTGCAACAAAGGAGCAGCCTAAAAATGCTTGTAAAGGGTGACCTAATCACTTAGGCAAATAAGAATTATAGGTGTGCACCATTTTAAAGGCACAATTCATGGTATAATATAGTTTTAACATGATTATTCACCAATTCTTAAGCTTCTTTTTAGGCCTCATGATCATTCAATCAACTAATAATAAAGTAACTAGGCCTAGTTGCCTAGTAAGCCTACTTAATCAACAACAAAAAATGTATATTAGTATAGATATCTATTGAATGAGTATTTACAAGTTAATTACACATTTTCAACTACCTCATTAAGGAAAATATACACACTTCTCATGGTCATCATGGAGGATAGAGCAGTTTTCTTTGGCCTAGTCAACATGTACAAAGAGAAGGAGTTTACTTAATGATCCATGAAGGTTATTTTGAGAAATATGCCACCTTTGTAACTATAATGAGAGGTAATTGACTATATTTTGGTGTGTATATGCTTTAAATAAGGTCAACCAAGGTTGAATCAACTTCTACCACTCCATCTCTACATCAAATTCTCATTGAAGACCACTAACTATGAAGGTAATGCATGAAGGGAACATGAAGCTATTATTAAGACTTGTAACTAATGATGGAGTGAATGAGGATCATTAATGACCCATTTTCCACAATTTCAAAAAAAAATTCCCTCTCTCATCTTCTTATTATTCTCTATATTTAGGATTTAAGGCCATTGTAATCATCCCTCAATTGGGTATGAGGAAACTCTGACTAAGTTTGTACCTTATCACCTCTTGAGGTAATACAAAAAATGCTATAGACTATTCATATCATTATCTAGAATTTTATATGATTTTTTAATATACATAAGTGGTAGGTTTTCTCTCTTTTTAGGTCCTTGCCTCACCTAGATGCTAGTAGATTGTTTTATGTAGGTCATATGATGTGTCAAAGGTTGGTGATTGTACTTGAAGTGTAATCTAGTTGGAAGTATCACAAGATAGATCTCTCATCCATCACCTCAAAGTTATATCCACTTACCATAACCTTCATGTGAATTATGATGCATATAAGTCTTTGGAGAGAGTGTTTAGTTCATTTATTATTCATTAGTGTTGTTAAGAGGTCAAATAGAGCGTATAAAGCATATTGGTGCATCACCTCCAATAGTATAAGTTTCATTTTATGTTTTCCTTCTATCCCTTTTCACCTCCAACAATTTATTAGTATTAGGATTGAGATTTAATGATGTATCAGGGGAGATATCCCCATAAACAAGAGGTTTAGTCCATCTATAGGTCACCCATAGCCTTGGGCTAATCATATGTTACCCCAAACTTGGAGAGGTCTAAACAATCCTTTCTTGAGGGTATAATTTAGAGAGTTAATAGTTTTGGCACACCTATTAAGATGAATATTCAAGAAATTATAACACTCACTTTTAACATTTGGTTAGTGCAGGTAGCTTCAAGCACTCTAGTGGTAGATTTAGAGTTAAATTTCATGTTAGGAGGTGTCATAAGGTTTTCACTCAGGGGTAAGAACAATTGTTTTTGATTGTTCACTTTATTATTAGTTTTACCTTATTATATCTGATGGATGGATATAGAAACATCTCCTATATTGACCCCTATTAGCCCTATAATTAGCCTCATCAGTCATGTCATAACACATACTATCCCTATGTTCCTTATTACTAGCACAATTATGGATTACATCAGTCTTATGATCCTACTTACTACCAAGAATATCACCCTTACCCTCCTTATGAGCCTACATATCCTCCTAATAAATTTTGGAAACCTCATGATACTCCTAATAATCCTAGCCATATTTTAAACTAGTCCATTTTAGGCCTTAAGCAAACCCTCTTAGGTTATGAGAGATATATCATGGGGATTGATACACAAAAGGGTTATTGCCAAGAGGTCCCTAATCACATAATTAGGATTATGAGATCTTTATTACATTAAGTTAATAAGGAATTAACATCTATTATGAATTATAATTAATTAGGGCCAACTAATGACATGCTAGATGTAGGTGGTTTGATTTCAAGCATAAAAGAGAAACTAGTGGTCCATGGGGGTTGTATATCTAAAGTCATCAACCTCATGTACTCTCCCCCCATTTCATCTTAGTCCTCTTTTGATCAACCCATCCCTACCCGAAAGACTGATTCATATGAGTGTCAAAACTTTCCAAGTTCCCCAAAAGCTCTTAAAGCCCTCCCTATTCAGATCTCTATCTAAGAAACCATGCAAACTAAGGGAGGAGTATGTGTTGAGATGACTAAATATCATACTTGTTAGGGCCATTATCTTCCCAATTATCTTTAAGAAATATTTGATCAAATCAAACTTGACTTGAATCTCACCTAGATAGAGAAGTTAAACTTGTAAATGAACATCTATCTTAGTCAATGGCAGTAATAATAGCAATGAAATCTCATGAGAAGGTGTCTTCATTCATTCCCCAATTTGTAACACATACAATAGAATAAACTCATAGATCCAAGGTTCCAACTTGGTAACAAGTAAAAGAGTCATGGGGAATGGAAGATAGGTCAATCCTACACTAAGATTTTGAAACTAAAGAGAAATCTCAAAGCATCTAATCCTCATCCCTCCATCTTTAACAGTCTAGATCATTCCCATCCTAGAGGTCTATTTAAGAGAATATATAAAAGTATAATTAGGTGTTCTTTTTCAAAGGTGAGTATCTAAATGAGAAAAATTAAACTTTCATAACACCACCAGATTTGACTTCTCTTCTATAATTACTTCAAGAATCTTCCATTCTACTCCTTGAGAAGGATCTTATCTTTTAGGAGATAAGTGAATAAGATCCAACTGTAGTGACAGATGATGAAGGTGGTGTAAATGAGTTTTAAGAAGAGATTACTATTAAGACACCTCTTGGCAAGGAGAAATATGAATCTATCTTCCAGAATTCAAGATATAGTGAACTTTAAGAAGACAAAGCTACTCTTTTCCATGATAATCTTAATGAGTTTGAAAATGGAGCATATATTCAACTTGTAATAGCTATAGGATAAGGAGATAGTTTGCAAGAGTTTTCAAATGTTTAGGAAAAGGAATGTGGTGATGTTGATACTCTTAATTTCATTAAATATGAAGGGCCCATTATTTTTTTCCAAGATGTGTTTGTTAATTAACATGAGGTCCCAATAGTAGATGAGACATTAGATCTTGATCATGATCACATGGAATTTAAAGAGGATGATGAGGATCTATGGAAATAATACTTAGAGATTTGTAGTGAGTTTGAGACTCTTCAAGATTTTATACCTTCTATTGGATATATTGAGAGTGTTTTTGTAGCTATCCTTATTCTTAAAGAGTAAAATGTGAATCCTAAAGAGCATAAAATAAATTCGCTTGATTAGCTTGTAATAACTAGTCATCCATGTAAGGGTCATCTAAATATCAAGTTGATTGGTCTAGATCTTGAAGAAGGACTTCTTGAGCCTAAAGGGAATCTTGAGAGTGAATTTTCAATAGTATATGGAATCCTTCAAGGTGATCCTGATAGACTGCTTCAATAAGAAAGCCTAGTTGTATTTGATCTTATTGAGTTAGTGGTTGACCAATATGATAGAGTTATAAAGCCTAATGGATCTTTGTAAGTGATCATCATCAATTAGGATCAGCATGAGGTATATTTTAAAACATAAAGTAAATATATATTCATAGGTCATTTGTTTGTAGCTGGCATTGCACCTGAGAGTATGCCAAATGAGTTGGCAAATATGAAGACTCCTCCATCAAGAATCACACTTATGGAACAACTTGATCCACACCATGGCATATCTCTTATAAGTAGAGTCTGAAGAAATTTCCCCTTTGACCTAGGAGGAAGAATACTTGTTCAATTTAGTTGTTTTTAGTAGGTTTTCATCTTATTTCAATAAGTGTGTCAATGCAAGTGTGGTGTTATATGCCTTAGTTATTTTGTTCTCCTATCTTGTTGTTTCTTAGGTGTTAGGTGCATTTATTTTTGTTTTATTTTATTTTTAGATTGTTATTGAAATATTTGAATGTGTTATAAGGTGTTAAATATGATTGGTAGTCTAATAATATGGTCATCTAAGTCATGTTATCATATATTAGTCTTGTGCCTATCATGATGATATAGTTGGTTCTCTTCACTAGTAAGTTGGTCGACCCCTATGAGTCCTAAAAGATGTTGAAAATTTGGCCTCCCAAGAAAAATTTCAACCCCTACAATCAAAAAATTTCCCATGACACCCATCCAAGCTTTCACATGGTGATCTTCATGCATTGTGATGTGTTCTTTTCTCTCTTTTGTAAGCAGTTTACCATTTTTTGAGGTGTCGTGATATGGAATAGACACAACTTGAGATATCCTCATGGCATAACCTATTTTTAGTATTTATATGGTGTAATAATTTATCATGATTTTCCATGGGTGAGTGTGGGAGTGTAAAATGTATTTTTAAGTCTAGAGAATGGTTTAAAACATGTTTGACAAAGTTAAGGTCTCTTAGTAAAAGTTAAGGTAATTTGGAGAGTTTAAGGTTACTAATTCTCATTTCATTTAGGAATGTTTTAAGACATTTATTTTTAGAGAGACCTTTATAGTATGTTTTAAGGGTGTCCATATCATTTTTTTGTTCTAATGTGAAGGCGAATGATGTATTCAAGGTCATTATCCATGGTTTACTCATTAAAACCTATTTTAATCTTTGATTCACCCTCTAAGTAATCAAATGATCCTTAAAACATATCATATGATTAAAATTAAATTTTAAACATTTTTAAAATTATAAAAAAAATATGTCACATTGTATTATAGGTTTTAAAATGGGTCTCATTGACATTCTATGTCAGAGCAAGGTGTTTCCATACATAAAATGGTCCATTTTAGAGGTCAAAAACATTTTTCATTAATCAAAAGGGCCCCACACATGGTAAGTGTGAAATTTAATATTACCAAACCATAATATTTTATTTTAAAACATTATTTTCCTATATTTTCCATCATCTCACCCTCCAATGACATTTTAAGGAACTAAATCATGAAAAGATGCAGAAAGGAAGGGGTTTTACAAGTGTTTATGGTTTGTACAGATCCATACATTATGATCATGAACAAAGGAATTAATAAATGTGTATATTGGAATTATTTAAGATGTAATATTGAATAATATATTAGTTTCAAGGTAAAACATGCCAAAAATTGATCCATTTCTTCCATTGAGCTCTCAGGCAGCTCAAGAGAGCTAGTCAGGTTTGTGAATAGTACAGACAAGAGAGAGAAGGTGAGAATATAAGATTTTGGGGATAGGAAGGGTGAATAATTACCTTTAAATTATTTTAATTATTATTCCAATTAATTTCCAATTCTCTATGAACAATATTTAATAACTCAAGCAACCAAATTTGTATTCTTTATCCACAGAGGGTTATCTTTCCAATAGTTTTAGTGTAATTTTGGTTGGTTTGATGCAATAAATGATTATACATGTCTTATAAAAGTAAAAAAGGTAAATATATACCATTATATACTATTATTCCACATTTATGGTCCATAAATAACAAGTAAACCTCCATGTTGTCACATGTGCAAGCTATAGGTAATGTCTCTTTAGGTTGTAAAGCATTAAATTCATAGAAATGGAAGTGGATGATGTTTTAGGTTGTATGATGAGTTATTTTAATCCATAAAAGTCCGCCTTTTATGTCCTAAAAACTCATATAAGTAATTATACTAAGTAACTCCTTTATTTCCTAATCTAATATAAATGTTATGTATATATTGTGGTTTCCTTGCAAGTGTGAACAAGGTGCTATGGTAATGACTATGGAGAACCCTCATTAGGTTTTTTTAAAGGTATATATGTAATTCAAATATTAGTTATGTTATGTGGTGTTTTAATCATGTCCCTCACTTCCATATAATCAAAACCCATTCTCATCCTTAAAATCATTGAGATACAAGCCCTCATTTAAGCACCCATAGGCCTATTAAGGCAGACCAAGAAAATGGAGTATTGGTTGTTAGGATGGGGTGTAAAAGGTTTAGGAGCCAAGTATAGTAATAATAGAATATTAATAATTATTATGGGTAGATGTAAAATAATCAAACAAATACCAACACCATCAACCTACCCTAGATGACAAGCTCAGTAAAAATTCCCCCTAAGTACACAAAGGGTTGTGACTACATATTCAAGGAGACATTGATGGTGTGATGATATTGAAGGGTTTAGAGGGTTATAATTAGAAATGGAGTATAATCAAAATGATTATGTAACTAAATATAATAATGGATCATTAATAAAATATAAATCCACATTTCAAATGGGCATTCATAGTGACGAAGCTCAAAGTTGCATAGACAAGCCTGGTTATAGAAATAGGGTAGGTTGAGCATAGAAACCCATTAAAAATGTCCTTTAAGTTTTATGATATGTATTTTGGTTGAAAATATATATCATATATGATAAATTTTGATAAATGGAGAGGAAATTTCCATGAAGAGGAGGCGCACCTCCTTACACATAGTCAAGATGAAGCTGTCATACATAGGCCACTCATAAAGAAGTAGGGTAGCTAAATGGAAAGTTCCATTGATAGTAAATTAAAATGGGTTTTTAGTAATACATAGGTCATATTCCTCATTATATAATATTAAAAACAACCTCAAGGTGATAACAAGGCATAAATTCATACTCATAGTCTAAGTAGGCCCCATTTAAGCACCTACAAGTAGGGTCATGAGTAAGAGAATGAAAATATGATGAAAAATGCTTCATGGAGAGGATTGAAAGAGAGATAATAAAAATTATTGAATTTTATTTCAAGGTTATCAATCTCTCTTGAGTTGTTGGTTCCTTGAATTCAAACAAGAGTCTTGGTAGGTTTTTAGGCCTAAATTAGGCAATCACATACCTGATCATAAAAATGGAAGATATTTGAATGATTGGAATATATTTGAGAGTTGGAAACATTTTAGGGGGAAGTGATAAGGCAT
The DNA here is from genome assembly GCA_037957365.1 of Torreya grandis. NCBI lineage: Eukaryota > Viridiplantae > Streptophyta > Pinopsida > Cupressales > Taxaceae > Torreya > Torreya grandis. The sequence goes on along the minus strand of JARHVA010001103.1, from coordinate 1,745,320 downwards.
TTCAAATGTTTACATGTGGATAATATCCTAAAATTGAAAAAGAAAAATTATAAACCAAGCCCTTAGGGATGCATAGACATAACTACTCATAAATCCTAGGCTTGATTGTAAGGTTATGAGAGGTATACAAAGGGAAGTCTTGAAGTAAGGAATAATACCAAAGATGTTACCAGGTCATGGAATAATGTTACACAAGTTTGAAATCCTATCAGTAATAAAGATGAATAAATTAAACTACTCAAGCTCCTAATACAGTTGGTTAAACACTTAGGATGGTAATAAGACTTAAAGGCAGACTAAGAGGAAAGGGAATGAGGTGGTAGTTTGGGAAGATAAGTAAAATTTAATAATTATTTAAATATATGAGTATAGATTATATGGTGACATTGAATTCACCAATTCACCTATAGATGGTATAGACCCAATTAGGCCTATAAGGCCTAAAACCACTCTTAGGCCTCAAAACCCCAACCTCCTCCTTGTGGCATATCCAAAACCTCATAAAAAAATTAAGGTTTTAAATAGGTGTATGAGTATGATTTAGGTCCTAAATAAGGTTTTTTTTGGCAAAGGAAATCAAGGAAAATGTCAACTTGGTCTCAATACCTCACTCAAACTGTACTACCCCAGTTTACCATGACAAATTGCCAACTCCAATGCTCATATCTCACCAAGAAAGATGACTCTAACCCAGTACTCTTGGGATATTTGGGGACATATATGAAATTAATATTCATATAATAAATAGTGGTATTTAGGATCCCAAATCTATGACCAATCCCTAATATTGTCAACCTACATAGAATGCTTAGCAAAGAATCAAGATCTACCAACTTTCACTCAAATCTCACCATATAAGTTGCATTGGATGAGTATATATTTGAGGGGTTTATGGTATATATTTTCATGTAAAAAGGTATTGGGTTTTAGTCCTATAATTTATGAACCATTGTTAATATGGTAGGCCACTAAAACCCTACATAAACCCTAATAAAGACCTGATGGAGCATAACATGATATATTTGCATCCACATGCATTGAAATGGTACTAAAAATTCTTGAATCACATGATGCACTCCAAGTAGGTCTTATACATGGCACTGGTCTACATGAATAGTTGTATGGACCCCCCATAAACTCTATTTTTGTAAGGTTTAGTGATTTTTTTAGGGTACAAAACTTGATGGAGAGTTAAAAATCATGGAGGATGGTATTATGAGGCATGTTTCACCCTCTAAAATCATGAAACACCCAAAATTATTCCTATAAAATATCATAAATGCCTACACTAAAGGAACAGTCTAGAAATACTTGTAAAAGATGACCTAGTCAACTAGGTAACAATAATTATAGGTGTGCACCATTGGAAAGGTATAATTCATGGTATAATATAGTTTTATAGACCTATAACATTATTATTAAGCTTATACTTATGTATAATGATCATTCAATTAGCTAATAGTCAAGTAATTAACCCTAGTTGCCTAGTAGGCCTACTTAGTCAATAAAAAGAGATACATATTGGTGTAGAGAGATATTTAAAGAGTAGTTACAGGGTCATTACACCTTTATAATGGAATCATGAAGGCAATTAGACACACTTCTCATGGTCATCATGGGTGATGGAGAAATTTTCTTTGGCCTAGTCAATGTGCACAAGGGGAAGGAGGCTACTTAATGATCTATGAAGGCTATTTTAAGCATGATGCCACCTTTTTAACTATTATGAGATGAAATTAAATATATTTTGACATTCCATGCCTGTAATAATGTCAACCACTCTGTCTCTACATCAAATTCTCATTGAAGACCAGCAACCATGAATGCAACATATAAAGGGAACATGGAGTTATTGTTAACATGTGTAACTAATGATGGAGTGAAAGAGGATCATTCATGAAACCTTATCCAAAATTCCATGCCAAATTTACCTCTCTCATCTTTTTATTTTTCTATATATTTAGGATCTAAGGCCATTGTAATCATCCCTTAGCTGGGTATGAGGAAACTCTACCTAAGTTTGTACCTTGTCACCTCTTAAGCTAATATAATGACTATTACAACTTATTCATATTAGTCTCTAGTGTGTTATATTTTTATTTGATATTCATAATTGGTAGGTTTTCTCCCTTTTTATGTGCTTTCCTCACCTAGATGCTCTTAGATTATTTTAGTTAGGTCATATGATGTGTCAAAGGTTGGTGGTTGTACTTGAAATGTAATCTAGTTGGAAGTATCTCATGACAAACCTCTCATCCATCACATTCAAGTTGTATCCACTTACCATAGCCTTTATGTGAATTAATGATGAATATAAGTCTTTAGAGTCACAAGTGTTTTTGAGAGGTCAAATAAAGTAGATTAAACATATTAGTGCATTACCTCTAGTAGTATAAGTTTCATTTTATGTTTTCCTTTTATCCCTTTTCACCCTAATAAGTTAGTAGTATTAGGAATTGAGCTTGATTAATGCACCAGGGGAGTTATCCCCATAAAATAGAGTTTTATCCCAACCATAAGTCACCCACAACCTTAGGATAATCCCATGTTACCCTAAACTTGGAGAGGTCTAAACAATCCTCTCTTGAGGGTGCAGTTTGGATAGTTAACAAGTCCTATGTTTTCATATTAACTAATGTAAAAATGAAAAAAATCAAAGCAAAGTCTAATCTAGTGCTTACCAAATATTGTATCATAAATTTTGGGTAATAAACATGAAAATTAAACATTCATAGAAGACATATACCCACATCAATTTATACAAAATTCTAATGCATAAGAGAGAAGTACAAATGCAAATCTATCTACTCTTACAAAAGAGGAAAAAAGTTAGGAATACTTACCTTTAAATATGAACCCACTAATCCTCACTCTCTCCATTGGCCAAGGTGATTAGTAAGAGGTTTTTTTGGTATGTAAGGATGACAAGGATAAATTAGCTCTAGGCTACATAATTTATCAATGCATCCATAAGACTTATCCATAAGAAAAGATATATATATCCAAAGAAAGTATGAAACCCTAAACTATTATCCTCAAGTATAATGGTGGATAATCAGATGCATAATATATATATATATATATATATATATATATATATATATATATATATATATTATTCTCTTCTCTTCTTAAATGGTAGAAATGGATGTGTATATATAGTTGGATCTAACCCTAAACCTTTTTGAAAGTTTAGCTAACAGGATTGGCCCAATTGACTATGTATCACTATTGATAAAAAACATTAGGTCTTGTTTTATGTCATCCAATGGTTGACCTAGACCCTAAATATTTTTTATCAATTAGATTACATGGTTTATGGGTTTAAAAGTGTATCATAAACTATCAAAGGATTTTAGGCTAGGGAAGGGCTAAATGAAGGTAAAAATGACTATAGGAGGAAAATAAGAGTTAAATATTAGGGGAATGTTTTTAGGAGATGGTTGGAATGATAAAAATTGGTATTATAGGGACAAAAATCCTAAAAATCACCAATGGTATACCCACCCTTTTCTTAGTGTACCCCTTAAGGCATGCACTCAGAGAAATTGAGACTCAACAGGTTTCTGTAAGAGAGAAAGAATCAATAATTGATAAAGTTTGAAAATATTATGTGTATACACATGCTCCACTAAAATCTCATCACGTGTCACATAGGTGTAACACAGGATGGTGCTTTGGTAAAAAACATAGCAACACACAACACTGAAGTTGAATAAATTACATTAAAGAGAAAATAAGATAAATGAAAGGATAGAATTGAAAGACACATACCTTTACTTAGCTTAGTGTTATAGATAAAAGAGATGTAATAAATGTAAATGTGTCCAATATATGGATCATTAGGTTAAATTATATAAGTTAGCCAAAAATAGAAAAAAAATGAAATTTTTGCAACATAGACATATAATAGGGAAAAGGTTATCTACGATGTTAGGATTCTAGAACATTTTAGCATTCAAAAGAATGTTAGTATAAGAAAATATATGATAAAATATGAAATATATTCATAAATATTTGAAAGTTAAATAATTTTGAATATTAAATATAAATAGGGTGAAAATTAATTCATTTGTCATTTTTATTATTCTAAGGAAATAGAGCTATGAGAGACCTATTTGGAGACTAGAGAGACATTATGGTGAGGAGATGATAGATGAGATGAGGAAGATGCATAGCAGTCGTAATGAGTGATTCATAGGTAAAAATTGGAAATTTTATTTTTTTGAATATTTTTATTTGAAATTAAAAAAAAATAGAAAATTATTTGGCATACAAAATCTAAGTATTAGAATGAACCCTAGGAATTTTTTTAGGTAAACTAGGGGTAAAATGAGGTAGTGGGTAAGAATAAGTCAAACCAATAAATGCCAAAGGCATTTATGATAAATGGGAAAAATTCATTATTATGGATGAATAAAGTTGATCTAGTTGACTTAGTCTATAAGGTGAAGAAGAATGGTAAGGTTGACTGCATAACAATAGGTTGACTTAGTTGGTAAGGGGTAAAGGCTAACTACATACAATAGGTCTAATTTAGTTTTCTAAATAGGGTCAATGTAGTATCACTAAAATAGGATGACTATGTATAGTAGGGCCAATCTAGTATCATAAATAAAATACAAGGCCAATTTAGTATTGAAATGGGATGATGTTGTAGAAAATTAAGAAACTCTATCAAAAGTGGCTAATTTTTGAAATTTTAAGAATGTATTTTGATTATTTATGACATGGAGGTCTGATACATCCTTTGTTATTTGATATTTTAAATATATGTCATAGGTATTGGTGATTGATAGTATGTCATGGCTATTGGATATACTAGAGTGATAGACTGATGTAAATAAAGTGTAATTAGTCACACTGGGCTTTAGAGGCATCATGGAGATGAGGTGCATCTCGCTTAGTGTTGATCTCATTATCATGTTCCTTAGAGTATGTAAATGTTTGACCAACACTTTTTTATGGGTGTTGGATGGGGATACCATTGAGGTGGATATCATTTTAGAGGATGTCCATGCACTATTGGGACTACCAATAGGAGGGACACTAGTGATCACTAAGACACTGGATGATTTTGAGGAGATGTGAGCACTATCTCAATGGGTGACATGCTCAAATAGGATATACCCAAGATTGAGGGTGAGTCTACCTAATGTATATATCATGGATATTTTAGACATCTATAAGTACCTAATTAGACTTGTGATAGCATGAGTGTTGTGTCTTAAGTCAGATGGTAAGGTACCACTATATGTGATAGCCTTGTGTTAGTCTATTTTGGATCACGGAGTGTTCTATGACTTTGGGGATGTCATCTAGGTCTAACTCATGCATGATATGTATGGGATGTTATCTAAAAGGCATAATACCAGGGTCCTATTTTTTTTTGAGTTCTTGGATATATGAGAGGTTTCCTATGTATCAAGCAACTAGGTTTCCCCATGTGGTCAATGATAAGTTACCTTGAGTGACAAGGTTAAGGTAGGACCATGTAGCTCAAGTCATACCCCATGTGTTAGCATTGTATACTATCACATGAGGTAGATCATGTAACATCTCTACATGCACATTTATACTATATGGACTAGTTGGTCAGTCATGGTAATAGGGATAGCATGGGTGTAGATCATAGGCCACTATACCTCATAAGTAGAGTTACATATTGTGGAACACTTACCAAGGTATGTTAGACTCCCACACTTAGTATCCCCTATTATAGTACCTTCCTATTTTTCATGTTATGCTAAATATCCAAGGGGGAGAGGAGGAGGAGGAGGAGGAAGAGGAGTACCAATCGAGACACCCATGATTAGGCTATGATGTGATAAACCATGGACTAGTCAAGTATGGTATTAGGTAGTAGGGGGAGGATATGACATGGATGTGGATAAAATTACATAGTAGGAACCACAATAGGCACCACCATAATAGAAATAACAATTACCACATAATTCATACCATAGACAAAGGTACCACTAATGAGAGTGGGCATAAGTGAGGGTGATAACATAGAATGACCCAACAGCTATTCTAGGACATAAATAGTCTATAGAGACACCTCTCAAGAGAGGGTCATGGTATTAAAAAATGGTGATTCCTATCTTTTTACTAGTGTAAATCCAATCCATAGAGGAGTCACTTAGGGGATGAGTAGATAGAGAGACTATGCTTAGTGGGTGAGCAGATGGGGAGACTGTGGTTATTCATATCAGTGCTAGTGATAAATGTTATGATTTTGATTTAAGATTTGATATATATATATATATGACCTAAAATCTATCTCATTTTGGTTTTGTATATTTGGTGATAGAGTAGGTCATATGGGGAGCCCTAATTGTGGTTACACATCTTAATATTTTAGATGAGGTGTTGGTACCATATGACCCCACCACTTTGGATATTCCTATGGTATCATCTACCTCGGCCTAGAAAAGCAAGTTTAAACTAGTGTGGGAGGCCAAGAGGTAGTTTTTGGCATGCAAGGATGGATTTAAACCACTAGTAGGGGTGGGAGAGGGAGAAGCACAATCCTATCATACCTTGGCTCAAGAGATAATAATGCATATGGCTACCATGATCCATCTTGGATAGGTAAAGGCATAGGTGGCCAAATTATAGGGAAAGGTAGTAGTTTTGAGATCTTAAACTACCTCATTATAGCATACCATTTAGAAGGGATAGTCCTAGGCATCTATTGGCAGCATGGCTAGGCCACATGATAGACATGATGGAGCCCAGACTTGGTTTTGGATCTATTTTTTATTTTATACTTTGTATTATATAAAACACATGATATATATATATATATATATATATATATATATATGTATATATATGTATGTATATATATATATGTATGTATGTATGTATGTATGTATGTATGTATGTATGTATCATGTGTTTTATATAATACAAAGTATAAAATACAAAATAGCTCTAGATCCAAGTCTAGGCTATATATATATATATATTGAAAGTTGGATTTGATCTCATGAGTTTTATTAGGTTATGGATGTTGATTCATGGATATATGTCTTTCTATCACATGTATTTAGATTTTATTATATATGTTATGGGAAATATATGTGGAGTGTTTTATTTTCTATCATTATATTTACTCACTGAAAAGGAAAAAATGACTTGGAAAAGTACAAGACATCAAAAACAAATGTACTACACACTATATCATGATGGGAAATGTGTAATAACCAAATATGACTAAATATAATAAATCAAAATGGTAAAAAAAGATTAAAAAAATGTTTTTAAACTATGAAAATATTAGCACCAAATTTTAAAAAGTAAAATCATGTTATATCATGTTGGTAAGTATAAAAATAATTTAATAAAATTTAAGGCATAAGAAAACAAAATGATATAAAAACAAAACAATTAAGTCAATAAATCATACTAAATCACATTGGGAAGTATAAAAGAGAAACAAAATTGGAAAAATTAACTTAAATTGATCACACTAATTCAAGATGGGAAGTATGAAAATTTTAATAAAAATGGTTGTTATTTTACATGAAATCATAAAATAAGAAGATAAAAGTGAAATATCAATGAAGTAATCATAAAACATACTATATCAAGATGGGAAGCATGTCAATGATGTGTAACTCATAATCAATCACTACTGATCTCAAATTTGACACATGTAATTTCATTATGACTTGGATATTGGAAAATTTTGTGAGGAAAGCTTAGTCCTATCCATGGTCTTACACTACAACTCTCAAAGGGAACACTAATGAGGTGGAAACAATTGGTAAAATATGTTAAAAAGAAATGTTTGAAATGCTAAATTGGTAATTTGTGAGGAAGGCTTGGTCATATCCGTGGTCTTACACTACATTTCACAAATAAAATCCCTAGGGGGAGTGATCAATGAATAAAATAATATTTCTTAATGAGAAATATTAGGATTATTTTAAATGAAAGAGGGAATGTAAAAATCATAATGTATATGTCTATGAGAAGACCTTAGGAAACATGAGGCATACTAAAGACATAAAAAAGACACTAAGTGACTAGAGACCATCAATATACAAAGGATACCCTATTCATAGTAAACACAAAGATGTATATGAAAATAAGTGAGTTACTAAGATTGAATCATGTTGACTATTTAAACAAGGAAATTAAAATGGATCTACCTTTACACAACATGTTCCCCATTCCTTGGGATATCTTATAGAGCCATCGGTCTACTATAAATATTAGGTACTTGTGCGATAAAGTATGTAGCACTAAAAGTTTTTTTTTTTTTGTATTCTCCTTTCCCAATCTACTATCCTACTACACCTTAATGGACCTTGACTCTATCATGAGGCCAAATATGGAGTTTTAGCTTTGATTATAACAAGGAGATGTCCTTTTAATCATGTATTTTAGTGTGATTTAACTTTTGAGATTTTTAATGTTGCCTTTTGTATCATTAACTTTTGTTTAAATGATTTTTCTTTGTAATTTTATGGATTTTAATATTCTTCCTCCATATTAACTTGGAATAACCAACATGAGGGAAAAATTAATACACATGAATAAGCCTTAGATTTTTTCTAAAGGAAGCTAAGTATCTAAAGACATGACTGACTAAAACACTTAGGCTTACCTATGAACTAATATGTTATCTCAAGTTTCAACCATGTGTATGCTTCATTTTTTAAAAGGAAATATAAGGGAATTAAAGGGAGATCCAAGGTAGACAAGTAAAATGGGATTATAACAAGATGACTTGTTTGCTAACTGATCACATGGTAAATAAGGATTACTAATGGGAGAAATGTTTGTATAACCAAGTCACAATAATGATTATCTATGTTATGGAGATAAGGTTAAAAAAATCATGAGAAAATAACAAGACATCCATGGAAATAAATAAACTCATAAAGAGAAGCATGTAATCATGAAAATAATCCATAAGAGATCATAAGGAAATAAAATAACACCATAAACAACATATAATGAAAAATATATAGAGCCATATAAGATAGATAAATGAGGAAATAATTTGACATAGATTCAAATGATATATAAAGTAGATAAATATAAAATTAGATCACAAGTCCAATCCAAAATGAAGAATAAAGTAAAGGAACACCATATTGTGTTCATAAATAATGGTAAATTTGTCCACAAACATTGTCCATAGCATCTGATAGATCTCTGTGTAGTTGGACCCTAGTTGTAGTGAGGGTCTCATCGATCTTCAGTGAAAGTTAGGAAAATACTTCTCATAAAATATCCTCTATAGAAAATGTAGGCATGACTGAAGGATCAGGTTTATGAGGGTCATCATGCATAGGATACTCAAGAGAAGTAATATGAGTGGAATCTATGGGTTATAAAGGAGTCACTGATGGAGAAGGGACAATAGGTGAAGGAAGATCCACAAGTAGAGGAACCACAGGTAAATAAAAGACCATAGGTAGAGGAACCATGGGATAATAATGGGGAAAATTCTTGCATGGGTAACCTATGGGAAGAAGAATAGCAGACACAAGAATGATCATAAGGTGATTTTGGAGATGTTACTAGAGGATATGTTAATGATCATTGTGATGGGTACTACATTAGTGTTGTAAAAAAATACCTCTCCATATTTGGGTATATACTGAGGTAATAACTTAGGAAGAGGTATAGCCTTGTCTATAGGTTGAGGAAAATTAGGATGCAATGTGTTGATATATTGTAAAAATTTTGAAAATGGTTGGAAGAATGATTATATGTGTCATGGAAGTAAAACATATGTTTGTTAGTAGACTTTGTGGTTGTACTAACAGAGGGAGTAGAAGTATAAGCTAGGTAAGGATGGTATAGTTTAAAATATCTAGTCTAATGAATGAAAACTCTATGAATGTCATAGTATGATTGATTATCCCCTTATGTAGGTAGAGGTGCAAGTTATGGTAAAGGAAATAGGCCATTGCCAAGGGGAGGTAGGGCTAGTCGAGGGATGTAATCAAAAGTAAGAATAAAATAAGAAAAAGGTAGAACATGAATAGGATCTAGACTAGGATCAACTGAAAGAGTAGGATGCATAAAGAGCTTAAGGATATTAACAATCATCTCAGGGGGAATTAGTCTATAGGTATCTTGGTATCTATTGAAGTGATATGGACCAGTCATAGCATGATCCTAAGAAGTTTATCATAAATTAGAGGGGTGATATGTGAATGTGTCATCTCTACCCTATAAACAAGAGGAACAATGCTAAAATTAGGAACTATATAAAATTAAATGTGATAAGAGAAAATATTGAAATAAAGAAGAATGATAATGGAGGATCTCAGCATTTATAACCTGAACAAGACCTCCTAGAAATGGGTTATATAAAGTATAAACATCATCATATTTAGGTGTATGAATATTAATTATGAATTTATGTATGTATGACCTTCTCATTATAGGTGGTGTGATAAATAGAGTGTCGATTCTTATTTAAGACTACAGGTATATCATCACTAGGTGGTTGATGGGAATATTGATTCAAAGATGGTGGAAGCTAAGAAATGAGATGAGGAGAGAGATCAAAAGTTTTTATGTTGAGGTTGATCTCATCTATCTCATAATCATCATAATATAAGATTTTAGGTGGTATATTCTTGATAATTTTTGGGTGACCATGATAACCTTGTGTAGAGTTGACAAGGAAATTAAAATGTTGATATTCTCATAATGGAACACTCAGAAAGGGTTCAAGGGTTGTAATTTTGAATACACCAAGGTATTGGAATTATTTAAAATTCTAAGGGTTAGTGTTACCTTAAATCCTATATATATCACCATTATGAGGAAACTTGACACATTAGCAGGGATAAGAAGTGACAACCCTCATACGATGAGTCCATGGCCTGTCAAGTAAGATATTGTAGGAGAGGGGGAAATTAAATATCATAACCTTCACTTGAATAGTGATAAGTGGGATGGTAATAAGGATCCACACAAAACCTAAGGGAGGAATTTTCCTTTGATCATAACCTTGACTCATGTTGCATGTGGACTTAATATTACACTCAGAGTATCCAAGGGTTTTAATGAAGTCAAGAGAGGCAACACAAGTACCTAAAACCTTATTAATAAAATCACACTTGACTTGGATGTCACCATTTTGAAAACTTATAAAGAGGGGAGGATCATCTACATGAATCAAAATATCATCTAAAATCATATAAGTAATAGGAAATTTGAGACAAAGAGAAGTGTCCATTATTCATCAACGTGTATAGATATTTCTTTGCATTATTGTAAGATGTTATCTCCTATCCCAGATAACGTAGCTTCACATATTTCTATGGGAGGATGGGGATGTTCATTTTGAATAGGATTTGCATAAGGTTGTTGTGATGAGGAAGAGAAGTCCACATGAGTTCAAGAAAGGGAATTTGAGAGGGGAGATTGGTATGCTTCATGATAGGGTCCCATTAATCATAACCCATGAGTATATTATTGGATAGAGGTGCATAATATTAGAGGAGCTCCTCAGAAGGAGGATTTGAAGTGCATATAAATTTATGTCTATATGATGTGGGAAGCTTAATTGGGGGATAAACTAGTTGATTATCATGAGAGGATGGGGTAGTTGATTTAGGTTTATCTTATATAGATTTGAAGAAGTGGTATTAGAAGGTTGAATATTATTAGTGATGGGTAAAGAGTTTAGAAAAATTGTATAAATGGTATGAGAGGTTTTATCCAATGGAGGTGTTAGATTTTTTTCATTTAAATAGATAGGTCCTCTTGCCCCAACTCTTTTAGGTGAGTTCGGAAAGAATCTTGGATAACATGGAAAGTGTGAGATGATTGGTGCTTGTATGTAGGATGAGAATCAATGAAAGCATCTACCCTTTTCATATTATTCATGTTAACCATATTCTCTTTAAGAGTTAGATCGATATGACTTTCAATGTTATTAATGGAAGGAGTAGGTTTATCATTATTGTCTTGATGGTTTAGAGGAGAATATTTGCAAATGGCTAGATGAACATTATCTTGGTTCAAAGCTTGATTTTTACTTTGTGTCTTGTGGGATTTGAAGGAAATGTCATAAGCTTGTATATGTTTACAAATGAGGGAATCATGATCAAAATTTAGACCAAGGAGTAAATACATAGCTAAGTTATGAAACTACCTACAAGTCTCATGAGAGTGACCCCAACTAGCATGAAACCAACTAGTTATGAAACTACCTACAAGTTTCATGGGGTGAATGGGATCAATTTCTCATGAAAGAGGCCTTGGTAGATGCTTTTGGAGTTCTACTAAGGATAATGGATTATGAACATTGATGTTGTTTATTTGAGAAAATTGAGGATTAGGGGTGTAGTTTAAAGGAGAAATTTATTCGAGAGTAGGGTTAAGAGAAATAGCTTCAATATTATGAATGGTATCATAGGAATTAATGACGCCATTTTTAGTAGCATGACAATTTTTATTTTTGATGGGCATGTGGGTGCCCACGGGAGGTTGGGATGGCTCAAACTGATGTATAAGAAAATATTTTCACTTGGATTGGTCAAGGACCTCTTCCAAAGTTCATGGAGAGAGAGTTATAGCCTAATATTTAAACTTATGATATAGATCATTGGTGAATAGATGAAATAGTTTATCATCTATCATGTTGTGTTCACATTTATTAGACTAGGTCTTCCACCATTTGATAAAATATTATGATGTTTAAGTCTCAAGTTGCTTGTAATTAATAAAATGATCTAAGGTATTCTTAGGGAGGTCACTAGTTTGAATCTCTTATACTAAATAATTAACTATATATTCCAAACTAGTGATGGAATGAGACTTGATTTGATTACACCAATCTAAATAATCTCCAAAGAGGGTTTTTTCTAAGATCTTGGTAGTAACAAAATTGTTTAAATTGACCCAATATTTGTATAGATTTACAAATGTTTTTAAATGTAAAGTAGGATTAGTTATTACATTATAACTAATGGTATGGGTGATACCCCCTATATCTGTGTTGACAATTTGAAGCATAAGATGTTCATTTTAAAGATGTTTAATCATTTTGTTAACAAGAGTTGGTTGAGGAATAAGGTTACCATGGGAATACCTAAATGGGGGTGGGGGAATTTTAATTGTGCACTCCCCATGGAACCTATTGAGGTTGATTTTGGAGGTGAATAAGGTGATTCTACATTTGAATCATTTGGTTGGCATTATTAGCTTAGAAAGCCTTAATTTGGTTAAGATTTTACAAAAGAAGTTAATGGGTTTGAGTGGTGTTTTGATTATCATGCATGTAATGAAAAGTATTAGAATTGGTATTAGTGGCTTGGGTATCACTATGAGTAGTGTCATGCACAACACTAGAGGATTAAGATGAATTGGTAGAAAAGGAGGCACTATTGGCATGATTATCATGTGTTACAAAAAATGGACTAGTAGAAGGATTATTAAAAAAAGAATAACTAATGGAATGATTACTATTGGTGGAAAATGATGAACTAGTGGAGTGATTGAAAAGGGTGGGTCTTGGAAAAGGCCCACTAGATGTTGAACCTTCTAGGTTAGTAGATATACTTGGCATGGAAGAATAAGAAATTGAGGAAGAGGTCATAGTATGAGAAAGGGTCAAAAGAGAAGGAAGATGTTGAGAATAAAAGAAGCTATTTCCCCCAAATCCAAGTGAGAATGTGGGGGATGGTTAATGGAGTTCTTATTCTTGGCCACTTATCATAAGGTTGTAAATATTGGAAGGGTCTTTTCTTTGATGTTGAGGAAATTCATTAATGAATAAATGTATTTCCATAGTATAGTCTAATTCAAGTTGATCTTCGAAGGAGAATAGAGGGTTATAAACTAGATATGTATTATGAATAGTCCCATAATTTATAGTTTGAGTGGTCACATGTACATTAATTTCATCTAAAATGGAAGCCATGAGTTGTTTATAGGGAAACCTATTGGGATTGGTAAAGTTCATCATATCAATTGAGTTCAAATATGTGTTGTCCTAAAATGGGAGGTTCATGATGAAATAAAAAGGTTAAGAAGGATGATGATGATGATGATGCAATGACAAAGTTAGAAAATAAGTTACAAAGTCAAATTAGTCAACTATATTCTATAACACAATAGAAAGATAAGAATACATAGTCATTTAGATTGACTATGTATTACAAATAGGAAAGTTAAACAAGTTGATAATGATATACAGTCATTCAGGTTGATTTTCTATTATTTAACAAAGAACTAAATAGGGGGATAAGGAGACACAATTGTGCAAATCAACTATGTACTAGTAGAAGGAAGGTAAAACATAGTTTAGAAGGGATTGTATTGACCAATACGATCGTGTTCTAAAATAGGGATTTTTTTTTAAGGATAGTTTGAAGCAAGAATGAAATCAAACACACAAAAAATTGGATCAATGTGATTGATCTAATTAGAGCACACATCACAAACATTACACTAATGTTGGCCAATGCAAGTTTTGTAATACAACACATAATGATCAAAGAACAAACAACAAACTAAAACTTAAATGTTAACTAATTGGTCAGCCTAAGTGTTATTAGATTATTATGAAATTTTTATTTTAATGTGATAGGAAAGTTGGATGAAATAAGGAAATAGAAATTAGTCTAAAGTTGGTTTTAGGATGTTTAGGATGAAAGTGATTTGTATTAGCAATGGTATTGGCTTAGTATTGGGGCCTACCCCCTCACTTCATAATCCTATAGTGATAAGGGTGTCAGGTGCTTTGCCAATATATAACATTAATCACATATTTATACTTGGATAGAAAACCAAGTTGACTTCCCCCTTGGTGATGAAATCCAAGTAGGTAGGCCTTAGAAAGACAAATGTTTAAATGGTTTTTGAATGTTAAGTGGTTTAGTAGTGTGTGAAAAAGAGTAAAATAGTGTAAATAAAATGGTAATTTGAAAAACCACCTATTTATACTATGTGATTTACTCTAAGCATGCAAAAACTTGAAAAGGAAATGTGAATTAATTACTAGTAAATAGATGTTAATTCCTTGATTAAGAATAATATAGAGTCACTTTATGTGACATTAAATGCAAATAATATAGAACATAGTCAACTAGATCACTATTTTTTTGCAAAATCAAGGTATTTAAGAATAGAGTTGAACATGCTAACTAGTTTTCTTAGATAAAAGATAGACTATAGAACTAAGTTGACCTAGTTAGCTATAGATTTATAGTTTTGAAGACTGCTAACTTGTGAAAAATAAGACTAAAGGAAGAACTAAAATGATAGAGAGATGAAAAAGGAATCTTGGTGGGATTGAAGATGATTTATATTGAATTTTTTTATGTTTTAGTTTTTAATTTCTACTTTTAAATTCTAAAAATTGGGTAGTTTGAACAAATTATACAAAACCCTTTATGTTGAAGAAGAATAATGAACATAGTCAACCTATTCAACAATGTTTGTTGACCTATATGTTGATAGAAGAAAATAGTAAATAAATTCAACCTATTTGACAATGTTTGATAATATATAACTAAATAATAATATTGTGTCAAAATACTTGATATAGTAATATGTATTTGATGAATACCTGCACAGATAGAACATAGTCATTTTAAAGTGACTGTGTGTCAAACCTGTGCACAAAAAGTTAGAACTATACTGAATGGTTTTATATAGTACTAAAAATATAATAAAATGGTAAAATTTATGGCATGAAATAAAATCTACAAGGGTTAGATTCATGTAGGGTTGACCAAAATATATGCAAAGGGAATGCAATGGATCTATAAATCAATCCTAACTTGGAGAAGATAAATCTTAGTTACACTTCTAATTGTTGATACATTATATATTTAGAATCATGATAAATATGGATCTGGTATACCTATCTAATGGATATCTTACCATAATAATATCACTATGGAGGGTTCCAAAGCCTCTTGTCAAGTAAAACTATGCAATAACCCTAACTAGGTCTTATGTTTTCATATTCACTAATGTAAAAATGACAAAAGCAAATCAAATTCTAATCTATTAATCATCAAATCTTGTGGAACAAAGTGAGGGTAGTAAACATGAAAACTAAACATGCATAAAAGACATATACTCATGTCAATGCATACAAAATCCTAATGCATGGGAAAGAAGTTCAAATGTAAATCTATTAACTCTTACAAATGAGGATAAAAGTTAGGAATACTTACCTTTGAATACAAACCCACCAAGCCTCAATCTCTCGCTTGGCCAAGGTGATTCACAAGAGGTTGTTTTGGTATGTAATGATGACAAGGATAAATCAACTCTAGGCTACACAACCTATCAATGCATCTAAAATACTTCTCCATAAGACAAGATTCATATTTCTAAAGATAGTATGAAAACCTATAATATGCTCCTCAATTAGATTGGTGGATAAGTAGATGCATATCTCTTCTCTTATCTTATCTTCTTAAATGATAAAAATGGATGTGTATATATATCTATATCTATCCCTAAACCTTTCCAAAATTGATAGGGTCAACCCAATCAACTCTATATCACTATTGATAAAAATAAATTAGGTCTTGGTTTAGGTCAACCAATGGCCGACCTAGACCCTAAAAATGTTTTCTCAATTATAATACAAGATTGATGGGTTTTAAATTTTATCGTAAACCATCAAAAATCATTTTAAGCTAAGAAAGTGCTAAATGAAGTCATAAAATGACTAGAAGAGGGTGCAAAATAGGAAGAAATACTTAGGGGAATGTTTTTATGAGATGGTTAGAATGATAACAAGTGGTAGTATAGGGACAACAATCTTATGAAGCACCAATAGTATTTCTACCCCTTTCCTAGTGCACCCCTTAAGTCATGCACTCAAAGATATTGTCAAAGAGATTGAGACTCTATGGGTTCCTATAAGAGAGAAAGCATCAGTAATTGATAGAGTTTGAAAATATTGTGTGTAAACAGATTTCCTAGATGTGATTTTGGTAATGGTGGCCATATAGTTTATAAAACACCACATGGACCACTAATCTCCTAGGAGTCTAAGGTGGGAAAATATAAGGCTTAAACACTATAGTATCATAGACAAAATCCATAAGATAGCTCATCATATAGAAATCAACACCATTCTAGGCCTCCATGACATGATGCACCAATTAGAAGTTGATAATGCTCTTGAGGTTAGGTATCTCCTCACCTTTGAGGATGATGAAAATTAAGGGCACCCAAAGGATATCAATGTTCAAATATTCACTTAATCTAAATAATCGATCAATTAGGATCATCCCCATATAGATCCCTTCCTTGAAGGTGCAGATCATGTAGGAATCAATATCTTCTTTTTTGACCCATTTGACATTAGGGTTCTCTAACAAATCCCTTAAAATTTCATAAATATAATGTGTTAGCCCATATATCCACTATGGCTAAGTCATAGGTTACTATTTACTCTGGGAGATTGTAGTATGCTTCAAATTTAACTCTTGAGATGTCTATAATCTTGTGTTTAGAACTTATAGAATACAACATCATTGGCACCATCTTACACTTGCTTAGATTTAAGGAACATATTACTAAAGAGGTCAACATAGGGGAAACCCCTTCATTTATCTACAATATTTTTAAACCCACATATTTCATATACCCTTAGGGAATATTATAATTTGGCCTCATCTCCATCATCACTGGAGGTAAATTTGGGCACAAATTCAATTTATTTGAATATTTCATTATAATTCTTTGAGCAGATTAAGATATTAGGGAAGGTAGTGTCTCTATATTTAGGCTCAACCTTGGGATTATAGGATGAATTATCCATGGTATAAAGGGTTAAATCCTAATAATAACTATCTTAGAGTAAGGATGGCATGAAGGGTGAATGAGTTGAAAGTGAGGAGGCAAACTTTGGGAAATTGGTAATTAATAATGGTAAACTATTTCACCTATGAGAACTTATAGGGATCTGGATATATCTCTTACATTATGGCATTTTAATCTCACCCAATGTGAATTTAAATTTTACTTGGTGGTAGGATCCACCTATTCATTTCCTAATCTAGAATTAACATAGGGATTTTAGATATATGCTACCTACTATATTTGGTGACTGTGATGAGACATGTTAAATCATCCAATCAAGGTCTAGTTTCCTATTTTGTTAATGTGAGGAGTATGGTAAGCACAACACTATATTTCCCCTATGACATCTTTGGTAGCTTTATCTCATGTTAAGTGTCCATATCTAGTTAGTATTGCATGTGAATAATGCCACCTAAGCATGATTGGGTGTCACACTTTACCTTCTTGAGAGCTATAATGGGCCACCTAGAGTATCAAGGTGATGCATGTCAACCTCTAATTGGTTTCTAAATTTTATTGTACTTCTTTGTAACCATCTTGGATATCTTAGAATTTTTTTGCCAATTTATATGGAAGTGCCACATGGCATGATTTGATTTGTTGGGATCCCCTGAGATATGACATTTATGAGAGGTTTGAGAAATTGATAGCTCTGAAGGACCACATGGAAATTCCTCATTCATTGGGGCTCTCCTATGCTCTAAAATTTATGATAGGTCTAGAAGATTTACAACTCTAATATAATCCACATGGCCTTTCCTCATTTATTAGAGCTCTCCTAGGCTTTGACATCTTTGACAAATCTAGGAGACTAAAATATTTAGCATGATCCATGTGTCACTTCCTCATATAGTCAGGCTCGCCTAGACTCTTACATCTCTGACAGGTTTAGGAGACTAACAACTTTGAAAGGATTCACGTGGTGTAGTCTGATAAGTTGGAATTTATTGCAATATTTTAAAAAAATGACTAAGTTAAAATAAATCCATAAAAATAATTAAAATCTTACCTACCTACCAACAAAGCTTAAATAAGTGTTGAGTATGACTTTGGGAGATTGTAACTCTAAGAAAACTGATCATGAGTCCAAATTTATGAAAAACATAGTTAGCACAGTAAAATATTCTAAGTATGAAAAACTCTTATGATTTTTTTATAATGCAATAAGGACATGAATGTATTCAAACATCATAGACCTTCTCTTTATTAAAAACACTATTAAAAACTTAGTAGGCCAAATTAAAATAGGAGTTAGGGGGTTATTAAGGTCTGAGTCTAATGTATAAAGGACTAAAACATTTGGAATCCTAAAGTTAAGAATTTTCAAATGGATCCCCTACTTTTTGAATAAGGGGGTTATGTTGGCCACAACAAATGGCAAATTTGAATTTATAAGGAAAATGTTGCCCCAACATTTATAAACCAAACTATGATCATCAAATATTGAACATATAGATAATCAAGCTAAACTCTATCTGATAAAAATTGAGTATGAAAATTTCTCAAGTTTATTTTAACAAATAACATACTAGGCTCTAACTCCTTTTAAGACCACTCTATGCATTAATGAGGGATTTATTTTATTTGATAAATTACTTTAGTGAGCTCAAGTGCATCTAGGATATCGAGAGATTCTTAAAGGGGTATAAATTTCATACAACTTTTCCTGAGGGGGAGGGATTGAAAATTATTCTACTACAAGCCAAGGATCTATATCCCTGACAAAGATGTTTTTGGTCTCACTTCTAGCCTTGCTCTATTTCCAGCCAAGCTTGAAAGCCTATGATGGAGATTACCAAAATCACCCTTTATGAGGAAGAAAATTAATGCATATTTTGAAATTAAGACTTATTTTGATCTAATATTTGAAGTTAGATCCATGAGGGTTGGAAACCAGCATAGCCAAGGTTGATAGTAGACTCAATAAGCTCTAAATATCTAGATGACCTTTCAATTATTTAATTATTCATATATCCCTATTATTTTACTTTGAAGTGCTTGTGATGGACTTGGATAGAGTAAATGTTTTCTCAATTCACTTGATTAGCATTGAATCAATGGCTTATAATTTTCCCAATGTTTCTTGGAGGGTTACCTTGCTTATCATTGTGTTCAATACTATAGGTTTAACTTATGTTTCCCAATTCTGTCACTAGTTTTTACTATTTAGTCATCATTTGGAGAATTCATCACTTCTTCTGAACTTGAAAAAAAATTCATAATTTATTGAGGTGAGGAAACCATATCATGAGGGGAGAATTGGGAAAAAAAATGTCAAGGTCAATAAAAGACACACAAAACAAAGAACTAAAACACAAAACAAAACAAAAAAAAAACACAATAAAAGCAAACAAATGAAGAAAGCAAATACATAAAAAACAAAATAATCTAATATATGCACTACCATGCTTGTCAAGGTTTTTCTAAGATTGTATCCAAAGGGATAATTTAAAATTATTGATTTAGTGAATTTCCATTCATAGGTAACATGAAAATGTCTTTGAGGTGAAACACATTCTATCCAAGTAGCTCAGACATTTAATATGGGCCAATCCATAATAGGTTAAACTTGGAGTGTTGACCTTTTTTATGGTATTTATCCCATAGTTGTACCATGTCAAAGATATTTAAGGACTTGAACTTCACCCTCTTTTCAAACCACCTTTTGAATACACCCTAGTTCTTACTTAAATTATGGAGGGCCTCTTCTTAAGAATCTTCTAGTTGGATAATGTCTAGTAGCCTTGAATATACTGTCTCGCTACCTTTCATGTATTATTTCATAAATTTATATGTAGGCAACCTAGTTAATTGGGAATATATCTCTAAACCATATATCCATATAAATTATGAACATTTTAGGGCTTATTTTCATCAAGTGTGATGATCCCAAAGGGCATATTTTAATAATGAGTGTTATTATTGGGGCTTCAGCTCTATAGATTTATTAATTGCATTGATAAAGTTCTTATTTTTAAACTCTACCAAACCATTCCCTTATGGTTAGTAGTTGAAAAATAATCTTAAATTTATTCCATGTTCATTATCTCGTTCAAAAAACTTTTGCAAACTAGAATACAAGTCCATTATCACAGACCATTGACACAGGTGTGGTAAATTGGGTGATTATTTTTTATTCAAGAAACTTGATCACCTCCTTAGAAGTATTATTATTTTTAGTGGTATAATCAGTCTCCCTTATGTCATAATCATTATCCATAATCATGAATTTATGACCAACTAAAGAGTTTAAATTGATAACTATGAAATCCATCCCCCACTTGGGAAATAATTTTCCATAAATAACAGGCTACAATGACATTATAATAAGAACCTCCCATTTGGAAAATGTATATCACTAATGACATTAGAATACATGGGAATGCACATTTTTGAATATATCTAGATAATAATATCCCAATTTTAATATATTATGTGTTGTTGCATTTCCTTAAGGGTGACCACTACCCAGTTTCTCATGGAAACTAGTCATAACATCTTTGGCCTCTTCTTTGTTAAGCATTAAATATACTGAGGAGGGTGAATTAGTATATTATATATCTTTTTACTTAATCTGATTTCTTTTATTTAACCACTTAATCACACATTCAAGATATGTAATAAAACTGAAATAATAATTTTCACCACACAAGAGAGAGAGAGAGAGAGAGAGAGAGACACTAAATTTTTACGTGGAAACCCAAAGTGGGAAAAAACATAGAGAACAATCTCAAGTATATGAATGAGCACAAAATCAAAATAAAAAGTTCACAAGCACCAACTTATAGGATCACTAACCCCTTTTCCAAGCACTAACATAGTAACTATTTGTGAGCACCAACCCATAGGAGCACCAACCCCTTGCAAAGATTTGTGAGCACCAACCCCTCTTATGTATAAAACACAACTATATCTTAATGTTGCTTACTCAAAAAATGATATAACTTTACAATATCTCTTATTTTTCTCTCTTCAAAAACAAATACAAACCATGCACTCTCTTGATTATCACAAATGGCTTCTCAAGCCCTTATTTATAGCTTTGCAAAAGACCTTTGGCATTCACCCTTTGTGACTCTTCAATTCTCATGGAAAATGGTGCCAAACTTGCATAACCCTTTGTATCCATGCATGGAAAGTCATATGGTGACCTTTCATAAGCAAAAATGTCCTTTCCTCTTTTGTCTTTATCTTGGTGACTTTTCATATTCCTTAAAAGTGTCTCTTCATATAAAAATGTGCCATACCTCTTTTGTCTTCACATGATGACTCTTGGAATTCCTCAAGATGACTCTTCATGAAAAAATGCATCCCATTCCTCTTTCATCTTTTACCCCATGACTCTTTGACTTTTCCATGGGCCCTCTTTTGACTTATATGCAACCAAAAATATATTCATTAATATTAAATAAATATTAACACACATTAGCTAAGATATGAATATTAAAAATACCATTAAATGCAATGGGGCCTTTCACCAATAATTCTAGACCTTTGACATTAATGATAATATTTCTAATAATCTCCCCCTTTTTATTGATGGCAACCTCAAACTCAAACTACCACATCTTGAAACCTGCACATACTACTATTTTAAAAACATATAGTAACTCCCCCTTACTATAGCAACCTGTACCTCTTCCCTGTACCTATTTTTACACTTGTAACTATACCTATTATTCTCCCCCTTTGACATCAATAGCAAAGGGCCTACCTAGAGCTAACACTTAGCTCCCCCCCCAACTAATGCTAAACCTCAATGGTAGGAAGTAAAATAAATTACTCCCAACTTCTCTCATAGATACTTGAATGTGTCTTTTGGTAGTGCCTTTGTGAAAATATCTATAACCTGCTTTGTAGTACTAATATATTCCATTTTAACCTATTGATTTACAACCTACTCTTTCAAGAAGTGATATCTAATGGGAATATATTTTATTCTTTAATGCATTACTAGATTCTTTGAAATATTAATAGCACTTGTGTTTTCAAAAAAAATAGAAATAGGTTCATCATATTTTACCTTGATATCTTCCAAAGTTTACTTCATCCAAAGAACTTGAGTACAACACAAAACCACTTCAATATATTTTGCTTCAGCTATAAAAAGTGATACTAAATTCTACTTTTTGCTTAGCCATGATAGTAAGCTATCACCAAGAAATAAAGCTCATCCACTTGTACTCTTTCTATCATCCAAGAACCCTAACTAATCTAAATTTATATAAGCAACCAAAGTGAAATCTCTACCTGTGGGATACCATAATCTATAATCTAATATCCCCTTGATATATCTAAATATTTTCTTCATCAACTGAACATGACTATCTTTTGGAGATGACTAATATCTTGCAACCATACCTATTGCATGCATGATGTCTAGCCTTGATGCTGTCAAATATAAAAGACTACCAATCACAGATCTATATAAAGATTGATATATAATAGGTGAATCTTCATCCTTGCTCACCTTTTTCTTGTACACACTAGTGTGCCAACTAGTGCACAATCCTCAAAACTAAATTTATTCAACATTTTCTTGGAATATTTAATTTGAGCTATGAAAATTCCTTTATCTGACTGAAATATTTGTAATCCTAATAAAAATGACAATTCTCCAAGCATAAACATCTCAAATTATTTTTGCATATTATAATAAAATTCTTTTTTCATCTTTTCAATATTTCCTCCAAAAATGATGTCATCAACATATACCAAAATAATCAATTGATGCTCACCTTCTATTTTGATGTAGAGATTAATATCAAAAAATCCTCTCTTGAAACCTTGATCTTACAAGTACTTATCAAGTCTTGCATACCAAGCTATCAGAGCTTATTTCAATCCATACAATGCTTTCTTCAATCTACATACATGGTTACTAATATTTGAGAGAATAAATCCCTCGAGATGCTCAATGTAGACCTCTTCTTCTATATTCCTATTTAGGAAGGTAGATTTGGCATCCATCTAAAATACTTTGAAAATTTTAAACATTGCATATACAAGAAACATTCTAATAGCCTCTAACCTTACCACTGGTGCAAAAAAAAATTCAAAATCTGTTCCCTCAATCTGAGCATATCCTTTACATACTAATCTTGCTTTATTTCTGTTCACTTCTCTATTTACATTCAACTTATTTCTATAAACTAATTTTGTTCCTATCACATTATGATATTTTGGTCTAGGAACTAATTCCTAAATATCATTCTTTTCTATTTTATTTAATTCTTCATCCATAACCTTAACCCAATGCTTATCATGTCTAGCTTCTAAAAAAGTTATAGGCTAAATTTTGGATAACAAAGAGAAATTAACTTGCTTAGATTCACTTACCATCATTCTTTTGGTGTGAATTCCTTTATTTATGTCCCCATTGATGTCACTTTCATTATGATTTCTCTGAACATATTTGGATGGAGTTTTGGTGTCTATTTTCTCCTTCTTCTCATCTTCATCTAATTCTTCAAAATATTCCTCTTCAATGATTTTAGGAATGTTTATTGGATCATTAATTATTTGTGCTCCATCTTCTTCTATCCTAACAATTTCACTTTAAACAATTTTCTTGGTTCTTTTGTTATAAAATTTATAAGCTTTAAGTTTTCAAGAATAACCAAGAAATATACCTTCATCTACTATGTATTAAAACTTACCAAGTTTTTATTGGTTCTCTTTATGAAGCACCTGCTACTAAAAACTCTAAAATAATCAATTGTAGTTTGTCTTTTCATAGCTCATAAGGAGTCTTATCACTATTGACTCTCAATAATTTTCTATTCTAAATATGCACTATTGTAGTAACTACCTCTCTCCAATATTTATCTACTATCTTAGATTCATTTAGCATTGTCCTTACCATCTCCTGAACTATTCTATTTTTCCATTCAACTACTCCATTTTGTTGTGGAGTTTTGACTGCTGAATAATATCTCTTTATTACATGGTCTTCAAAAAACTCAATAAATTGATTTGACATGAATTCTTCTCCTTGATCTAATCTTAGACACTTAATCTTCAAAATGGTTTCATTCTCAACTAATAATTTGAATGCTTTGAAATGTTTGAAAGTTTTTAATTTTTTATTTAAAAATATTACCCAAGTCATACTTGAAAAATAATCAATAAGCAACATGAAATATTTCTCACCTTAAATACTTTATGTTCTCATAGGTCCACATAGATTAGTGTGAATAATCTCTAGCATCTGAGTGGTTGAGTACTCTTTTGTTTTGAACCACCTTCTAGCATGCTTCCCATGATGACAATGTTCATAAAGTGTGTCAGATGGCTTTGTAATCTTTGGAATATTTTTGACTACTTGCTTCTTGTTGATGTTGACAAGATTGTCAAAATTTATGTGCCCCATTCTCCTATGCCATATCCAAATTTATTTAATCTGACTCAAACAACTTCTTTGACCTTTGATATATAATAGCATATATACATTATTGCATGTTCTTTGAGCATCTACAACCAACATATCTGAATCTTTTCTAATAATTTCAAAACCTTTTGCATAAAAATTTAGTGTGTGCCCTTGGTCACACATTTTACTTACACTCAAAATATTATGCTTAAGACCTTCTACATACAAAACATTTTCATTTTTAGTTCTACCATTATCCAAACTTAGTGTACCTTTTTCAGCAATTTTGGTAGTAGTATTGTCTCCAAATTTCAGTATTCCGTCATTGATCTTCTTCAAGGTTATGAACTTACTCTTGTCTCTTGTCACGTGCCTTGAACATCCACTATGAATGAACCATGGATTTTCTTCATTTATTGCATGCAAATCTGTCTATACCAACATAAATTTTTTAGGTTGTTTCTTTTGCCATGAACCTATCTAAACTTTCTTCCTAATGAATGGAGTCTTGAAACTCTGGTCCTTCTTGACTGACTCAAACACACTTCTATAGTACCAAGCTATGTTTCCAAAGTTTTTTCACTTGTAACATATTATGGCCTCTTCATTAAAGCTTGATAGAGGAGCAAAAGAGTTATGGCTTTTACTTGACTCTGTATGAATTTCCTTCTTATTTTTGAAATTGTTATCCCTTTTTTGACCTTCTATTTTCTTATGACCATATCCATTACAATAAAAATAGTAACCATAAAAATATGAACTGTTTGTGTATCTCTGACCTGATTGCCTTTTGTATCTCTATTCCATCTAGCCTTCTTTTTTTGAGATGTCATTTGTATTCTTAAATTCTTTCCTTTTTATTTCTTCTTTTGTAAGAGCTTCAACATAGCTCTTTCCTTTTTACTTGTCTGTGAAAGTAGTGACCTCCTCTTTCTCTTTTTCAAATCCAATACCTATCTTTGATTTTCTAATATCTTATTCAATATATGTGTTATTATTAAATTTTGAATCATTTGTTATTTTATCATTGATTGCTTTATGTATTTTCTCAATATCTACTTTTAAAGAAGCAATTTCAAAACATACCTTTCACATTCTTTACTTACTATTTTCAACTATGTCATTAGATCTTCATTATTCTTGGATTCTTCAAAGTGTGCTTATATATCTTCAATTATTTTCTTTGACTCTTTTTTATTTTACTTAATCTAGAGATTTAATCTTTGATTATTCTTTTCATGAGCTTTTAACTCTTCTAAGGCACAAATGAGTTCACCTTCCAAATTCACTTCAACTTCATCATGTTCTTCTTCTTGATCATCTGTACTTTTTCTTGTAGAGGCACCTTCATGTATAGCCATGAATAGAATCTCTTCTTCTTCTGAATCATTGACTCCACTATCTTCGATTGAGCTAGGATATTTAGAATACAAACTCTTCTTCTTTAATCCCTTATTGAATTTACCTTTAAAATTCTTTTTGTATGTATACTTTTCTTCTTCATTTTTATCATTACTCTTATTTGGGCATTTCGCTATAAAATTTCCAATCTTTCCATAATTAAAACATTTAAAAGGTGATTTTCTTTGATATTTACTTGTGCCCTTTTTTGGCTTGCAAATGAAAAAGTCTTCGTTGTCATCTTCATCATTGCTAGAATTATCTCTTGATCCTTGAATCTTAGCCTTCTCTTTATTTGATGTCTTGAAAGTAGATTATCTTTTTGAGGGTTTATCTTGTTTAGTCTGCATCTCATATTCTGTAATAATAACATGAAGCTCATCCATCTTTAGCTTGGATAAATTCTTCATCTCTTTAATTACCGAAACTTTTGCATCATATCTCAATGGTAGAGATCTCAAAAAAAATTGAACCACAGTTGATTCTTGTAAATTTTATCCAAGACTTTGAATTAATTATTTTATAAACTTGCAAAAGATAACTTGCTATAGTTTCTTCTTCTTCTATATTCAAAATCTCAAACTATCTTATAAAAGTTTGAAGCTTGGCTTGCTGAAACTTTCCATCACCATAGTAGATATTCTCAAGTTTTACCCAAGTTTCATGAGCAGATTTACATTGTATAACTTTAACAAATTTTTATTCACATAAACCACATAAAATAGTATTTAAATCTTTAGCATTATTTTCACTTGCCTTTTTTTTTTCTAGAGTAGTTACAAGTGTCTATGGCTCTTCATATTCCTCCACCACTACTTGACATATGTCAAATCCAAGGGCCATAAAATAAGTTTTCATCTTTATGCTCCAAAAAAAATAATTCATTCTATCAAAAAAAGGTGTCTTATTTGTAGAAAATCCTTCATGTGATCTAGCCATCATGCTTCCCTAATCTACCTTCAAGCTGTAAAACTTTTTAAAAAGGAACCTACTCTGATACCAATTGTTAAGCATGAAATATACTAAGAGGGGGGTGAATTAGTATATTATATATCTTTTTACTTAATCTAAGTTATTTTCTTTAACCACTTAATCACACATTCAAGATATGTAATAAAACTAAAACAATAATTTGCACCACACAAGATAGAGAGAGAGAGAGAGAGAGAGAGAGACCAGATTTTTATGTGTAAACCCAAAGTGGGAAAAACCATGGAGAACAATCTCAAGTATATGAATGACCACCAACTCAAAATATAAAGTTAACAAGCATCTACTTGAAGGAGTACCAACCCCTTTACCAAGCACCAACACAATAACTATTTGTGAGCACCAACTCATAGGAGCACCAACCCCTCTTGTGTATAAAACACAACTATCTCTCAATGTTGCTTACTCAACAAATGATAGAACTCTACAATATCTCCTACTTTTCTCTCTTTGAAAACAAATACAAACCATGCACTCTCTTGATTATTATAAATGGATTATCAAGCCTTTATTTATATATTTCCAAAATACCTTTGGCATTCACCCTTTTTGACTCTTCAATTCTAATGGAAAATGGTGATAAACTTGCATGACCCTTTGTATCATTGCATTTGGAAAGTCATATGGTGACCCTTCATAAGCAAAATCATATTCCCCTCTTTTTTCTTTATCTTGGTGACTTTTCATATTCCTTAAAAGTGTCCCTTTATGGGAAAATGTGATATACCTCTTTTGTCTTCACATGGTGACTCTTAAAATTCCTCAAGATGACTCTTCGTGAGAAAATGTGTCCCATTCCTCTTTCATCTTTTACCTCGTGACTCTTTGAATTATCCATGGGTCCTCTTTTGACTTATATGCAACCAAAATTATATTCATTAATATTAAATAAATATTAACACACATTATCTAAGATATAAATATTAAAAACACCAATAAATGCAATGGGGCCTTATCACCAATAATGCTAGACCTTTGACATCAATGACAATATTTCTAACATTCTTCAGATAGACATCTGAGATAGACACCTTTGTAATTATTTTTGTAAACAAACCATTTCTTAAGCATGTAATTCACTTATTTGAGTTTGATGGACATTTTATAGGTTTAATTTAGTCTAGAGGTGGGCTTCCATATATGATATAGTGGGTGATTGGAGCATACCAATCTTGATAGAATACCTCTACTTTATCTACGTGATGTAGTGTGATCTAGGAATAAATATCCATGCTTAGTTGAATGATATTTATCCTTAGAGAATCTTGGTAGGTTTTATCTCCAAATCATAATATTATAACTTGGCCATCCACTAGCCTTTATGTTCTCCAAATTCATTCTACATGAGTATAAGCTTTATTTCCATGTTTGAGATAATGGCTTGCACTTTATTCCTAATAATGTAATGATAGAATTAATTCACCACCTTAACTAGGGTATTTTCATGTTTATCTAGGGTAAAATAATTGAGACATACATCTTTTAGGTTTATGCTCATGAAATAAATTATTTGTTCTTCCCCATTCTACTTTTTAATGAGAACTACATCAATGGTATGCTCAAAATCAAAAGAGTATAGATAGGATTCCTAGGTGGAATATGGACTTATCAAAATAGGTGCCTGTATGATGCCCTGTTTGATGTATTAGAATACCTTCTTAGATTTAATGTTCCATTCCACTTTAGCTTCCTATTTTATCATGGCATTTATAGGTTTAACAATATCAACAAATCTAGAAATAAATTTATGCACAAAATAGATTTTCCCAAAGAAATATTTTAATTCCTTTTTACTATTCAAGAGAGGTATCTTAGAAATAATGTCAGCATATTTAGGGTTGATAGAGATACCTTCCTTCATGATAATGTGACCAAGAATATTACCTTTGATAACACCAAACATGTTTTTCTTTGGGTTCATGCCTTTTAGGATTTGATTTTCTTTAAGGTTCATGATGTCATCTTCATCATAATTTGTATCTTCTAGGTCATCTCTCTCCTTTTCATCAATGATGTGGGCTTCAAATACCCTAGTATTATTGAGGAACTCCAAAAAATGATGGTAATATTTGAAGATTTATAAGTTTTTGACATTATCTGGGATAAAGGGGAAAGGGATTAACTTGATAGAAAACTTTTATAAGTTGGTGTAATCTAGAGGTGTTAGATTCACAATAGAAGTTTACAGTAAATCAACCATTTGGTTTTTATCTTGGGGAATGGAAATAACATTAAAGGTAGTGAACATCCATATTATATCCCATGCCCTATGTTTTTACTTCCTCAAGTAAGATAGTTTACATTAGAATTTAATCCTAACTTGGTTTATGACTAACTCAGAATCACTAAACATTTTGAGATCTTTGACCCTGTGTTTTAAGGCTAATTGTAGCCCAAGGATCAAGGCCCCATATTTATCCAAGTTGTTAGAATAAGGGAATTGAATTTTATAAGGGATAGTTGTGATTTTCCTTGTGGGTCAATTATAATGATTCTTGCCATAAACCCTTGTTTATAATGAGCCCCATCAAAGAATAGAGACCACAAACTAATCATCTTGAGATCATTAGAACTCAAACTCTAGGGACATATGGTCATATAAAAACTCAAAAACTACCTTGAAATTTAATTTATATAGTTCAACCACCACCTTGACTAATTTGATAGGGACTAAACCTAACTTCTCATAAATTACAATAGGTATCACATTGGTTGAATCTCTCATGTCTACTGAGTAATTATGTAGATTCTTCACGAATAGTCTAATAGTCAAAAGGAAGGGGGAACCTTACCTTTATTTTTTTGGATTAGCATGTTGGTATGGGAATCATTTTATTTCAAATGGATTGGCTTCTCTATGAGTGAATTCAATAAAAGGTCAAGTATTTCCATGATCTAGGTGAGTTCATAAAGTGTGATATTGGCCTTTATTTTCTTCATGCCCTCTTCTATGTTATACCTTACCTTGTTATAAATTGGTTAGGCCTCTATGGGAGCCTTTGACTCCTTAGGTCTTAGATGTGGTGGGTCATTTAAGGATCCATGATTTTGAGGGGTGGCACCATTATTTGGAGGAATAGAGGTGGTAATAGGTTGTTTCAGCACTCTACTCCTAAGGGCATAATTACTCCTTTGGAATTGTTGAAATACATAGACCTCACTAGTACTATCCTTTGGCCCATTTTATTCTTGGCTATGGAACTCCATAGTCTCTAATTCCATTATAGTTATTGTGGGTATAGTATCATTATAGGATTTTGAGTGGTTTTGGACCACCTCAAATTCCTCTATATCTTATTGTTGTATCAATCTAGGAGGGGTTTCTTGCAAACAAGCACAAGCATAGGAAAACTCCTTTTGCACTCAATATTTAACACTCGGCTATGCCAGCATAAATTCACATAAGCCATAGGATTTATGCACTCACTTGAAGCACAACTAATAATGAAGTAGGGCCCATGTTTGGCTAGTTGTATCATGGCACGAGGCTTCAAAAAGGGGGATGACTCAAAAAATGTAATGTTAACTTAGATAAGGGTCATACCCATAGGTGTACACCTCTTTTAGGGTAAGATCGATGTCATATAGGTGTTGAGTGGGTTACAATAAAATTGATTCAATTTATTTCCCATTCTTAACATATGAAGATTAAATAAGGGTTGGGTTCACAGGTGCAAAGCTATACTCATTTTTCATGTAGAATGATGATGACATCATGAAAATATGTGGACTCTATTAAAATTTAAAACCAACAAAATACATGAACTTTAGATCACATAATTTACCAATACGTGACATAAAACAACCACTTATATCCCATAACCATATTATAATACATGTGAACCAAGATAAACATGAGTTTATTTCAAAGAAACACCATTACTAATTATAAAAAGTCTAGAATAAGAGCTTAAATTCAAAATCATATTACTAAAAATCCAAAGGCCCACAAATGAGCTTGGGCACATATAATTGGAGCCATAGTGGACTCCATTCTATGTCTAAGCCTCAATGGCCATTAGAAAAAACTTTACAGAGCATGGTTCCAAAATCATTCCACCAAAGCTTCATTTCAATTCTCCTCTCCACAATTCCAAAGCTTAAGATATTTATATAGGCATTTAGGATCATATTTTCTAGGGTGGAAGATGCATGTTGAGCACTAAGATAGAGTTATATCATCATGAATATTGGCTCCATGATCTCATGATTCCTGCACTTCACTTGATATCCTCCTTTAGATATTCATCAATGCCTTGATTATCTAGGATATGGTTAGCCATAGGTTAATTGGCACATGTATTGCATTACATCCTCCAACTAGCTAACAAAATTTTTGGCTAATCGCTTACCAAAATATATAGATTCACTAAGGTGGATATTAGGTTGGCATGAAAACTCCATTAAACTAGAGTTAGGGGCCAAACATTACCCAATATAAAAACCTTAGTCTACCCTTGGAATAATCTATCAAACTCTTAGTAACACAAAATTTAGGCATATTCTCCTTGAGCTCTATGCTAAAGTCCTCAAAGCCCTTTATGGCTAGCTTGATCTCACTTATGGCACTATCAATTTTGGTTAAAGAATTAACGAGCATAAGTGTATATTTTTTATCTAATTCATTTTGAAATGATTCTAGGTTAGCCTACACCTTTATCACACTTCCATCTAAAATCTCCCCTTGTTCATAGGACTTAGTCTGTAGGGCATGAAAGATTTTTTTTAGGGTTTTCTCCTGATCCTTGATCTAATTACTCAATGCATTTATGCCTCCCATGATATGTGATATTTCCACCTTACCTACATAGTACACCTTAGCCATTAGTTGATCCTTATCATCCTTCACTTGCTTTAATCATGCATCTATCACCAAGGCTTGGTTGGAAAAGTTTAAGAAGATTGTGTTTGTTGTTTTAGTACCTTCCATTAACTTTTAAAAATAGATCCTCTACTTCTTAGAGATTGTCTAATAGTTCCTTCTTTAGCATGACATTGGGGTATTCCTCTTCTTCTTATTATTAAACTAGATCAGGTTGTAGTCTTAGGAGTGCTTATTCCACCATTTTGAAAATTTTATTGACCTCTGACATGTTTGAGATGTTGATTCTAACTAGAAGAGATGGATCAACCACTTCCATGCACTCATAAAGTTGTTATAATTTGAACATGTTGTCCTACACTTACCCTTTGATTCCTTGATTATTTTATTTAGTTTCCTTACCTTTCCATCATTTATGACATTTTGATGCATTAGTTTCATGGTCATTCTTATTAGCACATTCCTAGATTGGACTAGGTTCATGTCCCATGGGTCAATAAAAAGACATTATTACCATTCCTTAGTATATTATATGCTAAAATTTGTAGCCTTTATCACCTAAAATTATGGCTCATCCATGTAATAATCCATCATAAATGAAAGTTACTTGTGCATCCTTATCATGGTAGCTTGGGAGGCATAATTTTGTATAAGTATAAATCTTTATCCCCCAATCCTTATTCACCATTTCTCTAATATTGAACTCTCTTTCACCCTTTTCAATGTTAGAATTATCCTCCATGTGCACTTTTTCCTCTTTACTGGCACCACCACTCTCTTTGGTGTGCTCCTCCAAGGATTCAATTGTCTAGTCCTTAGGGGTTGCTTCATAAAAATTATCCCCCTTGTCTATTTCTTCATCTTAGGTCTTCTCAATGTTTATCTCAAGGGTTATACCTCTCGTTCTAGGGTCACCTTTTTGTTAATATTACTCCTCAACAATCTCCATTTATTGCTCTAAGGTGCTAGTATCACCTTATTTTTGTCTAAACACTCCACTACTTGGGTTCGCCTAAAAGATTCATATACTTGTTTGACAAAGTAACTTGGTGCCTATTTGACCACCTCTTTTATTGGTTATGTGCTTGAGGGTACTTTTGGGTCCATCTTCTATCCATATTCTCTAACATGGAATTATTTTATTGTTGATCAAGTTTCCCATTTTATTCATGCACCAAATCTTGATTTATATCTTCCTTATTGAGTCCCATCTTCTTGTAGGCCACTCTTTTCTCTTATATAGATTGAAGGCCATTAGGGAAGCCTTAAATTTGGATGTCAGTGTTATTTTATTTTTTGGAATCTTTAGCAAGGTTAAATTAGAGGTAAGGCTTGTCATTTTCTTAGTTACTTTTAGAATTATGGCCATACCACTTTGCAAGGCCTCCAAAATGTTTCTAGTGTTGAGCTCCTCTTCACCTTCCTCTATTTATAGGATATAATTCCCTACCCTATATCCTTTAGTCTCTTCTTCTATTATAGGCATTAGGGCCACTTATTTTTCCATATCTCTAAGGGTCTTGGTAGGGAACACCATAGGTCCCTTAGTCTTTATTGGATGCTTGCTATAACAAGCACCCCCTCCTTTGAATGTTATGCACTTCTTTGGGGTATTTGGTGTAATTTATTCCTTGGAGGCTATCTTTAACTATATGTACCCTATAATTTCCTCTAATTTTTCACCTTAGTTCCTCTAAAGTCACTTTGCCTAGACTTTTGGTGCATCTTTTCCCTTCATCTTTGGCTAGGAGTGGGTGATCATCATATTTTCCAGGTCTCTTCCGTTCTTGCATGGATTTACTCATAGTATAAGTTAAATATTCTCCCATTGATTATAACCCTCTAGAGGGGATAGATGTCAGGTTTGTCATTATCATCCTCCTCATCTTTTGTTGCCTTAGTTCTAGGGTGCATAAATTATCACCTAATCATCCTCTTGGAATAATCTATGGCCTTGGCTTAGATATCAATTTTATGCACATTTGAGATATTCTTAAGCACTATCATGAAGTATTTGACTAAAAATGTATAAGGTAATTAGAGCCAACATGAAATATTTCCATCTATGAGCACTAGGCGCACTACATAGAAGTGTTACATCATGATGAAGGTTTCCATTCCCACAAGTTGTAGAGTGAATTATTATGGAATGCACCACTCCTTTCTAAATTCCTCCACATACTTATCAAACCACCCTTGCACTCTAGTTTTGTACTTTTGTAAAAATCTTGGGGGATAGATGTAGTCCTATTACTTCATCATTAGGGAATTATGATTTGGTGGAAACACCCATAAGTGGTCATCATCACCATATGGAACACATATCCCCTCCATCACCATAAATATAAGCATGTATCCCCACTATAAAGTCTCACATGCCTGATGGAATTCTTGCGCATTCTTTATGATATCCTCTATTATAAATTTGGACTCCCTATGTCATGTGGTGGGAAATGCAAAGGAAGGTTTTGCATATGTCTGACCATCAAATTCTATTGTAAAGTTTTGTGCTTACCAAGTAAATTTCCACCCTTGTGCCTAGGTCTTGGATGTATTTTATGGGGAATGCAAATCTTAACTTGTAATATCCTAGGAGATTTGTGACCCTCTCTACTTATACATCATCATCCCTCATCTCATGTATATCCATTCCTACATAAGGTAGCCCTATGATTATGCTTATGTGTCTTGTATAAATTCTGATGCACCATCCAACAAAATAGAACTAGTCTCCATACACCTGTGAGAGAAGGAAATATACTAGGTCTTTAGCTTATCAAATCTTGGAAGGTCAAAGAATTATGTTGTGCCCATGCTTTTCAACTTATCTCTAATGGAGACATAAAAGAGCATGGTTCTTGAATTTATCTTTTTGCCTATATCCACCATCTAATCTTTATTCAGATCATGTACATTGCTGCCCATATATGGTTGTAGTCTTTCAACTTACACACATGGGTGAAGGATACCCATTTTTACCCCACCATAACTTTTGGTGGGTACTCCATTTCTTAGAAGGTGAAATTTTTGCTCAGGGTTGGATTAATCTCCATGATGTTAACTCCCTCTACCATTTGCACCTCATATTTTGTAGTGGATACTTCCCTCACTAATTTTAATTTCTTCACATCCCTGTGCACTTTAATGCTTCTAAGCTTAGTATTTTTTTCCCCATCATGAACCTACTACTATTAAAATGTGGTTGATTGATCATGTCAAAGCTCAAAATGGTGTCTAGTCTACTTTATAACCATGGGAATTATGACTACATGTTCAAAATTTGAGCTTTCCACCCTGTTAATGGTGAATTGGTTATCCTACTAAAATCTTTGCTTTCTTATTTTTCCTTCAAATTTGGTTTATTTTCCTCCTCCTCACCTTAGTGAAAAACATAATTTCCTATTTGATATTTTTATCATTCTTAGGAAGGCTATGGGGACTCATTTTCTCTCTAGTAGCATTTTCTCCTTTTAGTAGCTTTGGATCCTTGTTTTTATCTCTTTTAAAATGATAAGTAAACTACCTACCTCTACCAAATTTGGTCTTGTATGTTATTCTCATTTACCAAATTGATGGCTAACATCAGTGAGATCTTAGAAATCCACTAAAATCCACTAAAATTTTCCATCATCTACTCATCAATGTGAATCTTTATTTTTCTAACATTATTCTATAGCATTAACATTACTAATGATTTCTTCATGGAAGTGACAAGAAATTTAAATGATCACTTCACACAAAATTTTAGGTGGGTACCAGTTATCAAAATGATCACTTTCTTATGCTTTGTTAATCTTGGCACAACCCTCACCTTCCTCTTGGTTCCCTAGGTGCAGTGCTTCACATGCACATGATTTAACCTCCTAGGTTATATCTCTTTTCTGGTGCCACATTTCCTTTAAAGCATGACTCGCCATCTTGGTAAATTTATTTGCACTTTATTAGGTCTTAATTAAACCTCCCCTACCCCATATAAATACTTTCACTGGTCCTCTAGTGCCTCACTATCTCCTCTTGGTATCTTACGTATAAACACCATGTATGATTTACTCATCAAATTATACTTATAATTCAATTAGCCTTGTACACTACACACACACCCAAAAACTTAGGTGTCTAACCATAGGTGCTTAAGAAGTGATCAAACTTGACTCACTTGAATAGATTAATGTGAGTATAAGATCCAAGAATTTTCTACTATGGGCTTGAAATTGACATACTTATTCAAATAACATAAAATAAATAAAACATAAGGCAAAGATTTAGCTCGTGCTAATTTTATTATGGTCACAATACAAAGCACCCAACTTTTGAATGGAAAGTTGGCATTACAGGGAATAAGTTCCATTCTAGTGATGGTATAATTTCAATCTATTTCCACTAAAATACTCAAGGAGCATTTCACTAATCAATGTGTATAGACTACATATGCCAGTTTTCAAGATGTTGTGGATGACATAGGGTCCCATCCACCTGATCTATACTTTTCTTGGGTGACTTAGGTACTTAGAACCATATAAAAAGACCAATTCACCTTATGTAAACACCTTTCCCTTGATTTTATTGTCATGCCATGTCTTTTGGTAGGCCTTCTCTATCTATTGGCTCTATAATGCCTAACATGTGTCTTGTCCAGCCTCTCCAAATCTCTCAGGAGTGTACTTAATGACTCTTGGTCATCTAATTGACCAATACATGTGATGCACAATGAGGGAACTAGGAACTCCATAGGTAAAATTAACTCTACACCAAATACTATTTGAAATGGTGTAGCCTTGTTTAGGTTCTTGTATGTCATGTGATAGGCCCATAACATAGTTGACAAATAGTCATCCCAATCCTTAGTCATAGATTTTAGTGAGGCATGTCCCCAATATTTTATTGAATACTTTTATGGTGCCATTATCTTTGGGGTGGTAGGGATTAATTTTATGGTGCACCACC
This sequence comes from Torreya grandis, assembly GCA_037957365.1. Lineage (NCBI taxonomy): Eukaryota > Viridiplantae > Streptophyta > Pinopsida > Cupressales > Taxaceae > Torreya > Torreya grandis. The sequence continues at coordinate 1,707,971 of JARHVA010001103.1, read as the reverse complement.
ATATACTCAAATAGTAGGATCTTAACTATTTTATTGATGAAATGTGGGCCATGGTCACTAGTCAAGCTGAATGAGCACCCATACCTACTAATAATGTTTTCCCAAATGAATCTTGTTGTTATGGTAGTTGTAAAATATTTTATGGGTGTTTCTTCTTCCCACTTATTAAAATAATTTTTAGCATTCATAATGTATCTTGTGCCTATTCACCTCATAATGGGAGTGATAGGCCCCAAAATATCAATGACTCATTTTGCACTTGTGAAAGGATAGGGATAAGGGGCATCTCATCTTAATGGTTTGGTTTTCTTGTCTGTTGGTAGATGTCACATTTTTTTTGCTATTATTTTTCATCATAAAACATAGTTGGCCATTAAAATCTTGATTGTATAACTTTTTACACTATGGCACCTCCAACACAATGGCCTCTAGCAATCCCCTCATGTGCTTATTATAGTACTAGGTCATATTCATGCTCTAGGACACATCAGTGCATGACCTTGTCATGACCCAATTTATATAATTCTCTACCAATAAGTTGAAATGAGGTAATGAGAACCATGATCTACTTCTTTTCTTTAGTTAACATAGCTTGAGGCATAAATAAAGAGGTTACAAATGCAATGATCTCTAATAAGTCTTCTAAGACACATTAGATCCTATAGATTTACTTGTCAAAAATATAATCTTCAATTAGTGTTGTTGCATCTCTAGTGTTAACATAGGACAAATGGTTTAAGCCTAATTTTTGCTTTCTAGGCTTTACTACAACAAAAAATTGCAATTCTTGGAATACCATGATCCATCCACAAATGCGCTCATGAAAAATGGGCTTGTTTACTAAGTACTCAAGTGCCTCATGATTAGTAAAGAAGAAAAATAGGGTTCCCAACAAATACTGTCAAAAAATTTATAGGGTGTAGACCATGTAAATTGCCTCATGCTCAATTATGGTTTAATTTTGTTTTACCTTGGTCAATTTATTACTTTTAAAATAGATAGGATGATTTATTTTCCCTTCACCTAGTTTTGTACTAATGGCATTAATTAAATTACTAGAGGCATCATCATGGACATGGAATGAAATTTACCAATTAGGAAATTACAATATTGACACACTTTCCAACTTTAGCTTCAGGTTCTCAAAAGCATCCTCCTACACTACACCCTAATAAAATGGGCCATCTTCCCATAATAGTTCCTTTAGTGGTGATACAATCTTGGCATAATTCCTTATGAACTTCCTATTATATCCATAATGTAAAAGAAAGATGCAGAGATATTTCTATGTTGATGGTGTTTGAATCTAAAATATGATTGAAATTTTGGTTGGATCAATGAGAAGACCATAATTATAGATGATGTTCCTAAGTAATTTGCTAAATGACATCATAAAAATACACTTCTTGAGATTCAAAGAGATTTATAACTATCGACACATTTCAAACATTAGGCACAAATTATCATAGTGATCTTTTACTAATCCATATACTATCCAATAATCTAAATATACTTGGAGGAACTTGTGAATAAAATCTTTGAACATGGTGATCACCACCTGAGATAAAATTATTGATGAATTCTTCAACCCAAAGGGAATCACATTATACACAAAACATCCCCACTCAGTCACAAACGTAGTTTTTAGATTGACCTCCTCTTTGATCTAGAATTAATAATAATCTAAAAATCCATAAGTAAAAATTTATATTTTTCAACCTAAAATGCCATCCAATACTTCATTAGTGAATGGAATTGAGAAGGGGTTAGTTACATAGGTAGCATTCAACATCCTATTGTCAATAAAAATTTGAATATGCCCATCTTTTTTGATGTTGATGACAATGGGGATGACCCATTCAGACTCTTAAGCTAGGTAGATAACTCCTATGGCTAGCATGCCATTAATCTTAGTTTTGACCTTGGCATGCAGATTTGGGTTAATTATATAGGGTTGCTTTTTGACTAGTATCACACCATCGACTAGTTTGATTCTCATCTTCTTGAGTGAAGGGTGGAAACCTTTCATATCCCTATAGTTTTTCAAGAATAGGTCTTGGAACTATTTTATTAGATGAAAAATATGTGCTAGTTCCATGTCAGACCAATAAGTACCTAGAGTGGCAAATTTGGGTTCCCCCTCTGAGCCTATATCTACCTTAGTAGTTTTTAATGGTACCTAGTAAGGTTCATACTTCTTCTAGTAGGAATCCATGACCTATCTATTTCCCTAAATTATGTCAACCTAAATATTGGTAGGGTCTTCTTATTCTAGGGAACCATCCTCAACTTGGTACACCAAATTCTTACCCCCTACCAAGTTCTTTCAATTACATATTTTCTAAGTGTCATCATCTTCATTGTTAGAGTCATTGTTCAAACTTTTTTCATCAAAGAAGGTTGAGAGTAATAATCCTTTTTTCCAAACATTTCCCTTAGGCACTCTTCTAATATAGTGGTGTCCTCAAACTCTAATCTTCAAACTATTTTTAATGGCTCAATTAGCTCAAGATTTTATGACAAAAAGGAAAATGTATTAACAAACCACTCCTTAAGGGCATCCCAATTTTCTATTTTGTAGCATGTCTCATTTACTACTTACCACATCTACACCCAAGTCTTTAAGGTTATGTATAAGGTATGCACCCATATATTTCTTATGTCATTTTCACCACAAATAGTCCATATTTATTCACAAAGTCATACATTTCTATGGGGTCAAAGTCATTGGAGTAGGCTAGAATGTCTAGGTCCTCATTGTTTTTTCTAAATTTGGTGAAAATAGCCACCTTTACATACTTCCAAGTTGGTAATCTAAGATTTTTCACTACCAAACAATGTGCAGTAGTGAGTTTTAATGTGTACACTAATGCTCCCATTCAATCTACCTCCTTTTATATGCACAACTCAATGTTATGGACATAGTCTTTTACAGGATTACTTCCTTCATACATTGGGAGTGTAGCAAGCTTACCCTTACTGATGCAAAACCCTATTTTCCCCCTTATCTTGGTGTAAGGCATCCATATTTTAGGAGTGTGATCAATCTATATCCATCCTATGTTTACTATTTTTGGTACCTTCACTCATATAAAGTGGTACCATTGACCAGTTATCTCATATGCTTCCTCAACCCATCAATTACAAGAAACATTTATGGTGTCTAAAGTTGACTATCCATCCTCCTGAGAGAGGATTCCTTGATTGTTTGACTATAGGGTCTTAACACCATGCACTATGATGTTATATATATGGTTTATTTTATCTTCAATATTTATTTTCTCGACATAGGGGGTTCTTGGTTATTTGAAAGAGATATGACTACTCTCTCCTTTCCATTAACAAAGGTAATGTAGCACCTTTTGAAGTGTATATTTACATTGTTTGCATAACACCATGACCTTCTTAGAAGCATCAGGTATTTTTCTTGCTCTACTAAGTCTATTACTTCAAAGTCATCCTAGAATTCATCACCCATGATATCTATAAATATGCTATTTACAATTCCAATAGGCTATACCCAAGTCTTATTGGCCATGAAGAACACATGAGGGGAAGGTATCAAAGGTGGGATACCCATTTTCTCCTAAGTAATATTTTTCAAGATGTTGACCTCGACACCCATGTCTATAAGAACCTTACATATAGATCAGTCATCAATAGTGGCATCCACTAGAAGTTCTTGGTCATATTTAATATTTTGAGTGCGTCAAATCCCTCTTCATGCATGGTGTAGTGACTTTGACTTAATTTTGTCCTACATGTTCTAGGAGTAAGTTATTCAATAGGGGTAGCATACCCTCAATCTATAAGAGGCAAAGGATCTTAGTCAATTCTTATACTTTAGCATCTTGGCTATCTTGCTTCTTTCAAAACATGGTAGTCTTCACTTTTAGGTCTTGTGTTAATTAGAGTTCCCCTTGTAAGTTTTATATTATGTCCATAGCCTGTTATAGTATATCCTTTTGTCATGTTGGGTTTGGATACAGCATAACTATTAGTTTAGGATACATTATACATTCATTTATACCCATTTCCCCATACTCAAAGCATAACTCAGGTACTGGCATAGTTGGAGGCTAAGTGGTGAACCCACTTCGAGTAGCTTCCTACACCTTGACTTTTGTTGTTCATGTAGGATGTGCCTTTAGGGTATATTTTTCTATCTTTTACTCTAGTTTGATCATCCATATGCCCTTTTCTACAGTAGGTCTTCTTTAGGTCAAAATTTTGTAAAAGTTAGGGCATTCTTTAACCTTTTTAGGGCACTTGATAATACCCACAAGTGGGATGTGTAGGGTAGTCATGTTGATAATGCTTTATTGACCCATACTTATAACATGAGCATGGCATGAACTTTCTACCATTATATCCTTTACCTCACCTTATGGTGCCTTTTTGTATCCCAAAGCCTACATTATATTGGCTATAACTATCATTCCCTTAATTTGTTTTCCCTCCCATAGCTGTTATAGCCTATCATGTGCCCCTTTCCATGGTTTATCTCATTTTTTCAATCACCCAATAGTCAGTAGTGGTATAGGTGTAAGTGTCACATAAATTATAATAAATGGTTTTGTTGACTTGGTTTGTGCACTATAACAAAGGGTTGTTTTGCACATCATGCAATTCTTGACAAATGTCATAGATTAAAAGCAAAGTGCACACATTTTTTTGTGGATATTTATTTATACTATGGCCATCTACTTCATGATTGGTGCACCATAGTCCACTTTAAGTTTCATGCATAGAGCTGGTGGTAATATTTTAGAGTTGGGATACCATAAATGCAAGTTGTGCCTCTATAAATGGTTTGATCCCTATGTCTACACTTCTGACTAACCTAGTTATGAGTGTAGATTCAAACACTTCTTGAGGGTCTATAAAAGTATTTATGGAAGGTGCCCTATAGACTAACATAGGAAACCCCCTAATGAACCATTATGCACATTGAGAAGGGTTTATATCATATGGTAGCTTCAATAAGAGAGTTTTGAACCATGCATCATACAAGTGTACACTCTTTGTGAGTCCTTGGGTAATTTATTTTAGTGTGGTGATGCTCTATTAATTGAACTTAGGGATATCAAACTCTTTCAAGAATGTATCCTTTAGGTTATCATAGTTAATCATGGCCTAGTTGGGGTCAAAATTTATATACCAGGTGTGGGCATGGTCAAGTAAAATGGTTGCAAACTGAGTAGCCTTGCACTCTAACTAAGTTATGCCTCATATATGCCACTATAGTTTAAACTTCAACACATGTTCTTTAGTATTTTCCATGATAAAATACTTTGGGAGGTGCATATCCATTTCATAATAGATCTACTATGGGGGGTAGTTATTACCTATGACAATTGTCCCCTTAGTACCTATCCTCTTGGTAATGGTCCTCCAACACCTGTACCCTCAATGGTGGGTGTTGGTCCCATCATTCTTGTTGGTGCAGTTGATTCCATTAGTGTTATTCTACTTGTTTTTGGTGCTAGACCACTTCTTATAGGCTATTTCCCACCTTACATTATTGACATCAGATGTGTTGGTATGCTTACATTCAAGTTATGCTATGGTGAACTAGCACTCAATGGCTTAGAGGTAGTTATGCTCACCTCCTTGTATGGAATAATCCATTCAATAATAAATTTAATATCTAAATCTACAAAATGTCTAATATTTGAGGCATTATTAGGTTCAATAATAACTTTTGTATTGTCTTCAAGTGGGGGATCAAGTACATGAGCATGTATTTTAGGTTTAAAATGGGTAGGTACATCAAACATATCTATATTCACCAAATTCTATAAGAACTCAGTGTGAATTCCACACCTATCAAGTGTCAATATCATTCCATTACTTCATTATACTTCTCATCTTCATAATATTATTTTTTAGGATTCCTTCCCATGCCCTTCTCATTCACTATGGGTCCTCCTAGCACTTCCAAGTTCTATATCCTTCATCAGTAGGTGCCATATCTTATTATAGGCTTGTCTTCTAAGCTCTCAAGTCTCAATTGGCTTGTCTCCTTCCATCATGCCTCACCTACACATCCCTCTTTTCCCCTTTGTGTAAATCATACATGAAAGGATTTTATCCTTCCATCACTAAAGTTTCAAAACTATAATCAACCATTAGCTTCTTGAGCTTCATGCCAAACTCCTTCACAAACATGCCTCTAGGTTCATGTAAGAAATGTTACTCCACTTCCTCATGGCACAAATAAGTTGATACTATGAACTCAAGCACATAGTTATTCATATCTCCTTACCACTATTTATCCACCACTCTAATCCAAGTAACATCTGAGGTCCCACACCTCTCTAGGTGCTCTTTTGTCCACTCATAATTCCATTTATAGCTTCTTCTTTTGTGGTTTAAATATCTATCCAACCACTTGTACACATGCTCAGTTAAATCATAGAAAAAGACCTCATACAAAGAATCATATAGGTTGTCTTGAACCCATTTTTTTGGCTTTTATCCTTTACAGGTTGGATACTTTTATGCAAAACTATTTTACACCTAGTGTATCCAATGCTCAATGTTATTAAGAGAAAGTTGGTACATCATTTTGTTGCAAAATCATAGAAAAAAATTCAACATGGGTCCTAAAGAGGGAACCAAAATTTTATATCAATCTAGGAGGGGTTTCCTACAAACAAGTGTAAGCATAAGACAACACCTTTTAAGCTCAGCATTTAACACTCAACTATGTCGACATCAATTCACATAATGCATAGGCCATATTTGCTCACACAAAATACAAATTATAAATAATTGGGGGCCACATTAAGTTAGTTGTGCCATGACCAGAGGCTTTGAAAAGGGGGGAGGACTCAAACAATCTAATGTTAACTTAGCTGAGGGGCACACCCATAGGTGAAGGCCTATTTTGGGGTAAGCCTAGAGTCATCTAGGAACTGAGTGGGTCACAAGACAATTGATTCAAGTTATTTCTCATTCTTAACATATACAAGTTAAACATGGGTTAGGTTCATAGGCACAAATCTTTACTCATTTTGCATGTAAAATGATGATGACTCCTTGAAAATATAAGGACTTCATTAAAATATTAAACTAGTAAAATACATGAACTTCAAATCACACAATTGACCAAGATGCAACATAACACAACCACTTGCATCCCATAACCATACTGCAAAACATGCAAACTAAGATAAACATGAGTGTATTTTAGAGTAACACTATTACTAAATATAAAAAGCCTAGAATAAGAATTTAAATTCAAAATCATACTACTAAAAACCCAAAGGCTCATAGATGAGCTTGGGCATATAAAATTGGAGCCGTAGTGGCCTCCATTCTATGTCTAAGCCTCAATGGCCACTAGAACAAACTTTACAGAGCATGGTTCCAAAATCATTCAGCTAGAGCTTTGCTACAATTCTCATATCCTTTATTATCTAGATCAAGCTTTTTATATAGGACTTTAAGAACATCTTCACCAGGGTGGAAGCTGCATGATGAGCACTAAGATGGATTTGTATCATCATGACCACTAGATCCATGATCCCATGATTCTTATGCTCTACTTTCCATCCTCTTTCAGATATTTATCAATGCCTTGATTATCTAGGAAATGGTTAGTCATAGGCCATATGGCACATGTATTACACTGCATCCCCCATCTATCTATCAAAACTATTAGCTAACTACTTACCAAAGTATCTAGATGTGCTGAGGTGGATATTAGGTTGGCACAAAATTTCCATTAAACTAGAGTTAGGGTCCCAACACTCTTTGGAAGATATTGAGGAGGATATGGAATTTTATGTAGTCAAGTTCCTCATTTTGGGATATATGCAACAACATCAATCTGGGAGGGCTATTTCAGAGATTCTTATCTTAGGTAACTTGTCAAGTGATAACTTTGGGTAATAATTGGGGAATTTATAAGATCTTTTTTGCCTTTAATAAGTGAATTTTTAGTTTGATCCCTCACCACTAACATTTCCAATTTGTTTTTGAAGATACCAAGAAGTCATTTATCAACCAATGCACCATATGTTGGATAACATCCAACTCATTCTTGGTGGACTATTGGGGTATGATTTGAACATTATCTATAGCTACCAATGTTGGTTTGTGTTTCAAGTACAGGGATAATTCACTGTTCATTGGGTCAAGAAAATCTAAGTGCTAGTTTAGTATGGCATGCCTCAGTGGAAGTCAGTTACTTATAAGAAATAGTTGAGATAAAGGTAAGTTCTAATTTGTATTAGGAATGAGATTTAAGGTTGACATGTTTGGTAAGGAATTAGGAATGGTAGACATCATTTAACCTTGGAATTTGAGTTGTATGTCCACATCTATGGCTTTTACATAAGCTAAGGGTAGATCTATTATAAAGGGATCTTGTCTTAGGAACAAGATGTCCAGGGCTCTAGGGATTTCTAATACATTTTAAGCACTAGTTGAGCATTAGGTTAATAATTCATGGTGATGTGGCTATACATATTTTGGAACCTAGTGTTAAAATTTATGATGGGATCTTGGTTCCCTTTTAATACAATTAAACTATTGGTAGAGGACATTAAGTTCAATGACTTGCCCAAACTGAGATACAAAGGTATTAATAAATTACTCCTACCCTAAAATGGATTTTTTAGGGATATTTAAGAACTAGATATAGGTTACATCCATAAAAATTAATGGGAAAAATCAATAAGCTACATTCTCATTTTCAACATTTAGGAGTCTTAGGGAGGCCTTATAAGAATTTACATAGTCTTCAGTAGTTCACCCCATGCTAGGTGTGAAACATGGAAGGTACCTTTATGGGTTCCTAGGAAGGTCATGGACAACTTCAAAAACATTAATAGATGACTCGGGTAACTAGGCCATGAGGGTAACCATTAGAGGTGGTCTTTTTGGGGTAGACTAATAAGATAAGCTAGTGGGAAAAATTATAGGTCTAGGTCTATTTCCACCAAGTCAAACTCTTCTATGGAATTTTAAGGGTGAAATTATCAATATATTGTGATATGACCTAGATCTAGTGATCTATGTAGTAGTCTCAAAATTATTGAAGGGTGATCAGTGGGTCAAGGTTTCTTTAGGTCTTCCTTAAGGTTTACTATCCATTGTGTGTGTTTGAAGCACATAAAAATGGATAAAAATAAAGGAGGGGTGGAAAGATGCATTTAATAAAATATCCTTTCAAGGATGTTATTATTATTGGTAATCATTATAAAGGCCCTCTTTCTAGCTCCAATTGTTTTATAGTCTAAAATCCTATCCTAATACACTCATGAGATTAAGTGTTTAGGATGAACTTTGGGACAATAAGGGACTTTTGTCCTCCATTTTAGGATATAATATAGTTCAATCCAAGGAATGACTATAGGTACTAGGATCCATGGTATAACCTATGTTGATAGAATGTGAATCCTCTATATTTTCACAAACGTGTTAAGATCACAAAATAAAGTGATAGAAAATACAAAAACACACACCTAGGACCTCTTAAACTCAACAAAATAAAAAAAAATACTCTAATGCTTTAGAGATCCAAAAAAAATTAATTTAGAACCTTAATTTTAGCTTGTATTTATTGGGATGTGGCTTGAATGTATCTATTGATGGTCTTTATCAATTCTAATTGTAGTTAGACACCTCCATAAAAGATGTGCACCATGTTGATTTTATCTAAGAATATAAGATTGATTCACAAATATACTTGATGATTTCATAACACTCCATTATATGAATTGAGCATGTTCAATTATATTCCAAATAGGTGTGTTTATAACAATTTTGAATTGAGTAAGGCCCTTCATCTTGAAATCAAGATGAATGGTTGCAAAATCATCCTCAATAGTACACATGTATCAAACACATGCATCAATGATGTGAGCCCTTCATATTAATCAAGATGAAGGGTGGAGAATGATATTTGAAAATATAAAATGAAAATTAATATAATATATTCATCTTGTTTCCAAGATGAAGGGTGGAGGATTCTCTTCAAAATATCTTTGTGAGAGTGAATTTAAACCCTTCATCTTATTTCCAAGATGAAGGGAGGATAATCATTCCCAAGCAAGTAAATGGATCAACCTTGTGGGCCCTTCATCTTATTTCTAAGATGAAGGGTGGAGAATAATATTGTACATTAATTCATTTATAAATTTAATTATTTCACAAAATAATATTCCATAGGATCTCAAGATCCTCTCCTTTGCATTAAGATGCTCACTCAGAGGGAAAAAGAGGAAATAATTAATTGAAAGTAAATTATAATTCTATTTGTAATATAAATATAATTAGATGAATGATTAATTAAGTTAATCAAGGATCAATTTAATTAATAAAAATGTTGGGAGAAGAATGTTTAATTAAATTAATCAAATATTAATTTAATTAGTACAATATAGAGAATTTAATTAAAAGATTTATTTAGAGAAGGGGAAATATTATCATTACTTAATCAGAGAAAGGGGAATTATTGAATTGGTTAAAGTAGAGTAATTAAATAGAGAAATTGACTAAATAACAATGATTGAGCATAGAAATTGAATATAGAATGATAATTGAATAGAGAAATTAAATAGAGAATGATAATTGAATCTATTTAATACCATGAATTGGCTCACCTAGAGTGACCTAAGGTAAATTTAAACATGTATGTTAGATGAATAGATTATTTCAGATCAAATTATGTGAAATTATATAAAGTTGTTCCATTTTGCAATTTGACATGAAAGTGATAAAATTGGAGTGTCAACACTTGACCCTATTTAATAAGGTGTTGTAATATGTAGACAAATTAATAGCTTGTCAAAGAATTAAAAGTTGTAAAAATGATCATAGAAGAAAATTTGATGGATGTTAGTTTTCATAAAATTTACTAAAAATACTAGTAAATGGGTTTAAATATGCCCCAAAGTGACACTTAGTAATCCCTAGATGCCCCTTTGAGGGCAAAATCAAAAAAATATTGGTTGAGTAAACCCTCAAAATGATGAAAGAATAGTGGGTTAAATCTAAGATTAGGAATAGGCATGAAAATGACTAGGAACAGATTGAAAAAAAAAATAGAGATATATGTGATTGATAGAATTGATATGGTAACCATTTGGAAACTTGATTTTTTATATTTCACATGACAGCATGAATCATGATCTAGGAAGGATCATGATAAAATTCACTTGTCAAAATACATAATAATTTGAATTCAAATGCAAATGTATATAACTTAAAATAATATATGGATCATCAAGCTTCAAATGTACAACATAATGCACTTGAATAATTTTCAATTTAGATAAAACTATTCACAAATAATTAATAATTAAGTGGAAAACATAATGTACTAAATTAAGGCAACTAAGGAATAAAATAACACACTAAAACACAATGCATTAAAATTGAGTTCAAAGACATTCATTCACATCCAAACATCTTGATTTAAATAACCAAAATTCATGTGAGAAGAAAAAATTAGTAAGATAAGGCACCTAAGAAAATCAATAATCATTCCATTTAGAAACACATAAGTGAAATCGAGTAAACATTCCATACAAGTGAACACAAGTAAACATTCCATTCAAAAAATCAATGTGTGGTAATAAGGTGTTAATCTTTGAGACCAAGGGTATGAAAAAATAATCATGACCAAAGGGGGAAATATAATAATAAGGAAGGGGTGGCCAATATAACTCCAAATGCTTCAAGCAAGTGGACACTACCTACATAGTCCCATGGATACTAGATCCAACATGGACTTTAGGCCAAATGCAGTTCTCCCAAGGATTTGGAATTATATAAATTGATGATAAATCAATAATATTTATTATAGAATAAAAATAGGAGTATGGATGAACAAAATGATGAGTGTACAAGTAATAGGTTTGCCAAAATGGCAAGAGATATGCTCATAAAACATTGAGAGCATGGGATAAGGAATGGTTGAACTAACCTTAGAAAACTGAGCATTGCATACATAGTCCAATTAGACCTCAATCCATTCTAATTTGACTAAAAATTGAGAAAAAAATGATAGGTATGATAAGGGACAATAACATGAACAATTTGATATTGATTGGTTAAGCTCACAAAATTGTTAGAGTATGATTAACTAACAAAACAATGAAAGTATGAAAAGTTGGTCCCACTTTGAAATATTGTATTTATGAAGAAGTGAAAATCACCAATGAAATATGGTAAGATTTTCCACCTAAATAGTAACAAATATAAATCTAAGTTGAGTAATAAGATGAAAATAAATCAATTACGACATACTAGATATGGGTACCTTGTGAAGAAAAATACCACTATTTAGTATTTTCTATAGTTTTGAACGTTTAGAATTTTTGGGATATTTGAAAATTTTAAGGGATTTTGGAATATGTGAATTTTTATGGATTTTCTAGAATATTTGAACTTTTTAGGGATATTTGGAATATTTGAACATTTTAGGGAATTTTTGGAATATTTGAACTTTTTAAGGATATTTAAAATGTTTAAATATTTTGGAAAATGAGATGAACACGGGTATTTTGACTAGAGAATGTAAATGAATAAGAAGAAACAAATCCAAAAACACCTATCAAAGGGAAAGGTAATCATGGGAGTAATTTCTCAATGTAGACAAGAGACATGAACAAGGGGAGTTTTCATACACGAAAATTTTTGTAGATACCACTCAACAATAATGGATAATAGGATACAACTTATTCCTTGAAATAATGAACTTAGGTGTGAATGGGTTGTATGGTGGAATATGAATATGACTTTGATAAAGACTCAAGGGAACAATACAATTCTTACAATCCTTGAAATAATGAACTTAGGTGTGAATGGGTTTTATGGTGGAATATGAATATGACCTTGATAGAGACTCAAGGGAACAATACAAGTCTTACAAGTTGGTAGATCAGAACTTTACATAATTAGAACATTCTTCTACAAAATAGAGTCTAACATAAAAACCATCCTATACTTATTATCTTCATTAATATTGAATACTTTATGGATTCATTTGTTGAGATGCATTTATAATCAAATATGGGTGGTAATAAGACAAAAGGTGAGGAAGAGTGCTAGAATGACCCCAAACATGGCTGAATAGAAATAGGGAAATATAGAACATAATAGAAATTCCCCCATGACGGAACATTTAGAGACCAAAATTTGATAACCTTAAGCATGAAAAAGCTTCAGATGTATAATATTCATTGGGTCATCACCTTCATCACTATCTTCAGTATCCAATCTGTATACATGAGACCCATATTTAGTTGTAAAAATAAAGAGGCCTCAATAATTTGCTTCAAACTTACTTTTATTTTCCCATTCAACTTTAGTATTATTTTGATTCTCCTTGAAAACAAGATCTCCAAGCTCAAACTCTCTCGAAATGATTCTCTTGTTATAACTTTGATATATCCAAATTTGATAAGAATTTAGGTGATTGATGGTAGTGATCCATTTTTCATCCAGAATGTTTATCTTTACTAATCTACCCATTCTATATCCTTCTCCATCTATATTATCTTGTAGGGAAATGCACAAATAAGGTAGTTTTATCTCAATGGGAAGAATGGCTTTTAAACCATAGGCAAAATAATAGGGTGTTACACATGTAGGGGTGCAAACATTAGTATGATACACCCATAAGGCTGGTAAATTTTTCAAACGCCAATCACAGCCATTAGTAGTAAAAATATTCTCAAAAATTTTGACCAATGTCTTATTGGAAATGGTAGCTTGCCCATCACCTTGAGAGTAATATGGTGTTGATAACTTATGATTGATGTGAAATTCAGAATAGAGGGCATTAACATCTTAATTTTTAAATGATCCACCATTATCAAATAGAATGGTGGATGGAATACCATAGCTATAGATGATATGATTCAAAATGAACTTTGAAATCTACTTAACGGTAATATAATTAAGAGGTTTTTCCTCTACCCACTTTGTGAAATACTCTTTTATAGTAAGAATGTGCTTATGGCCATTAGAAGAAGTAGAGTTAATCTTGACAATGAGATCAAGTGCCCAAGTGGAAAATAGCAAAGGAGTTGTAAATGGTTAAAGTACCTATGTCAAAGCATGGATAAGGTTGTAATGTTGGTAACAACGTATAAATTTCTTAACATATGCACATACATCTAATTCAATGGTAGGCTAATAGTAACCAATACAAAGGATCTTATTTTTAAGGACCATACTGCTTGTGTGGGCCTCGTAAATCCCTTCATGGACTTCCCTAATTGATAATTCAAATTCTCATATATTTAAAAAATGAAATAGAGTTCCATCACAACCTCTATGATTTAATGAGATACCAATCATAGTTTATCAAGAATTATTTTGTAAAAATGGATTCATTTGGCTTTGAGATAGGTTATGTGGAAGGATGTGATCATGGAGATAAGAGAAGACATCATGGTACCAATGGGAATTGGGACCAAAAATCACAAATATCATCTATGAATGTGATTATCCATACACCATAGACCTAACTTGGGCTTATTGTTCTCATGAAGCTCATCCATCTTCCTAAGAAAAACATCTATTTTCATCTCAATTTTAGAGCTAGTTGATGGAGGATCTCCATAATCCTCAATCTATTCTACCTAAAACACATCTACTTGAGAATTAAGCTTAGTCAAAAAGTATGATTATATAATGGAAAATATAATCCTTGGGTGCATCCCTTATACAAAACAAGCATCCTTATCTTTGTTTTCCATGATAAAATTTATCTTATTTATTACATCTAAAAATATGTGATTGTATTCCCATACTGACTCTTCACTTCACTATCGAATCTCCTTAAGATCCTAAATGGTTTGACTTGAATACTTATTCATCTTGAACTCTATGATTAATTAGTACTTAACTTAGTTTATACTTATATAGTTAACATCCCTCTTATAAATGAACTTCATACCTTGACATGTTAAGGCTCTTATGAGTTCACATTTACTCACATCTTCAATTGTCACTCCCATACCATGTCATTTCATATCACATGTTAATAAATATTGGTCAAGGTTAGAATAACCATCATATGTATTTAAAGTATTAAACATATTTGCATTCAAGTCTATGTTTGGCCCACTTGTAACAGATACTATGGAATTATGTCCACTAGTCATTACAAGTGTTTTAAAAATAGTTTTTAAAGAGAACCTAGCCTCTTCTAACCTTTTATTGTCTATCAATTTCTTAGTTTCTACACTAAGTTTACATAAATTATCTATACATGATTCAAACTAATTTATACCTATCTCATTCTCTACACTTTGATTTCTCTTCTCTAATGATAAAATAGGCTTGAGGAATGTGATCTGTCAAAATGAATGAACTATGTCTTCAGCTTATTCTACCTAAGATCTTGAACCTATGATGTTTATGTGATTGTGCATAACTTCTTCCAAAGAATATTCCTTCCCTAGTCCAAAAAATATCTTTCCTTGTAACTTTAATATACCCCTATATTCTAACTACTCTACTTCTAATTGACTTTTCTTTTTCTCCTCATTTTATTCCATGTCCTCTTTATCCTAATTTTTTTCTTCTTCTTTCTCAGTCCCTTCCATTCCTTACTCTGCATACTCTACAATTTCTATAATTTATTTATCCTCTCTTAGCTCCCCTCTCTTCTACATCCTCTATTTTACTCTTAATCCTATTTTTAGTTATATTTGGATTATCTATATTATTCTACCTTCTTTATTGTCACAACTCTCTTTCCAATCCCAAAATTTTCTTCAATTTTATATATATATCCTCCATATTTTGGGTTTACCATATCAAGATAAACATAAATCAATTGTTTCTAAGGACATTGATCACCATATAGATATGGATGATGACCCTAGATATGGCTATATATAGGGGGCCTAACTTATACCATTATTCTACTCTCTTGATGGTCAAAATCTACCTACCATCCATTATAAAATGTAAGGGGTAGATATACCACACCAAGTCTTGGGGATATACACATAGATAGATCAGTGCCCACCCCCTCTCTATAGATCCAACCATCCTCCCCTATATAGAATTTAGTTGTCTCAATCCATCCCCATCTATAGAGATCATATATAGGTTCCATACCATATAAATTAGATATATAAAAGTGGTAGATCTATCCCACATTTAATATAAGGGGTTATTTTGGTGCCCACCCCCACTCTAGAGATCCAAACATCCTCCCCTATATAGATTTTACTTTTCCCAACCCCATCCCTATCTATAGAGATTAGATTTGGGTGCCATACCATATATATTGGATATGTAAAAGTGGTAGTTCTATCCCACATATAATAGAGGGGGGTCATTTCCCCCCTTTATTTAGATAGGTATGTATCCCCCCCCTCCCCTCAATATTCAAGTTCATTTATTCAATTATACATCATTCACTCCTACATTACATGAACCCCCATAATGCTCGAAGTGACTACTCCATGTTGGAAGGGATATGCACCATGACCTTTTCAATAACCAACATCTTGAACAAAGTAGGTAGTCACTAAATGAACTTTTCTTAGATTCCTCTCACAAACAAATCCCTCATAGCTTCAAAAGCTAGGTATCCTTGTATAGTAAATTTTATGATGTAACCATCAATAGTAGTCTTGGTCCAAGGATATATAATAAGGTATAGTCAGTATCTAAAGTTTGTAGGTTTTTTAAGTTTTCTTTTGTCCAAAATATAAATTATGTCCTTCTTGGCTGAAAATAATAGTACTCCAATATGAATAACCACATAGCTAATCATTTAGGCAATTCACACCATGTTCCTAAATAAATTCTTTCACACTCTTCCCAATTCTCTTTTCTTCTTATATAAAGTTGTGGATTCTTCCATCTAGACATCTCTCCAAATATCTTTGCCTCAGAATCCATTTTAACATGTTTAAAATAGAATTTCTACTCTCACCACACCATTATTAGCAGGGGTTCCTAGAATACCCATTAGAACATGTTAAAATAGGGATAGTTGTATAATAAGTGCCAAAATAATAAAATAAACTAAAATTTAGATTAAACTTATTAATTTATTAACTAGAATAGATAGATATACGTAGAAAATTTAGACTTATTAGTTATAGAACATTTGATAGAATCTACATGACTAATAGATTTAGAAAATTATAACATTTATTGTGCATGAAACAACCATAAAATAAATGAAGGGAAAACCATTTTAAAATTTTATATTAATCTCTATCACATCAGAAACATTTCATAATACAACTGGGTGTTATATAAAGAGTTTTTGCATCATATTCCAACCTTTTGTTACATCTAAAGGAAATATCTTCACATTCTGTAGACTATTTTTATGATTTCAAGAGTTGGATACATACAAAAAAAGATACAAAATTGAAAAATAGTGTGAGTTACACATATGTCCACCAGTTACACTATGATTTGTATAGCCCTATTCGACACCCAACACAAGGGGACCCACTTTAACACATAGCTACTATAATAATTTCTTAGTTAGTGGAAGAAGGTGAAATTAATTCACCACTTTGGGTTTCTCACCCTCTAGACTCTTTTCCCATTGGAAATACTTTTGGTGAGTGTAGTGCCTAATAAATCACACTTGTTTCATAATTCTTACCAATGTGGAATGAACTTAATCATAACCCAATCTTTTATTTTAATGTTAAGTTGAAGGCTTCCATGAGTCATTTTAATTGGATGTTATTTTTTTGAGATTATTACTCTTGTATGTTTTTATTCATTACCTAAATTATTTTTTTCCTCATGTTTTTTTGGTAATAATCATAAGGCAGGGGGACCCACTTTTTAAAAAATTGAAAATTCATATTGTATAATGTATAGCAATAACATAAAAAATCAAATTCTATAATAAAGTGTGATTGAAAAAATATATTTTACTAATTATGGAAAGTAATAAAATAATGAGGGTACTTAGCTTATTCTCAGGTATGTGTAGGTTTGACATTAAATGCAAGTGACTGAAAATACTAGAATGGGCCAAGAGCTACTTAGATTAGTAAATTAGATATTTAATTCTAACTAGATAACTTTGTCAACCTTTGGATGCCTGAGTCTAATAAAGGCATCTACCTATTTTGGATTCAACATTATATACCATGCATCATTATTTTTGTATAGGTCATTACCCCTACTTGTGAATTATTACTCTATATGATATCAGTCACTTGTTGTGTTCATAGAATCCATAATCTTGTCTCCTTTAATTCAAAACCCTAGCTCCATTTTAAACATTATGTTAACATATAAATATGGGAAATAGTGATGGTTTGAGATGATTTCAACCACTTCCTAATGAATGGATGAGTGATTCTTACATATATAATACCTCGCATATGCTTCCCATTAAGTGAATGTGTGCAATGGTTCTCCTTCTATGAATGCAACCTATGATCTAGTTTTTGATACTTGACAACTAAAAACTCAAATTTACTTAAGTGATCCAAATTATTCTAAGTCCTACTCCTTGTGACCAATTTTTGATTTGAAAGATTTAGGGCATTCCTTCTCAATGTGTATATGTGTATATATGTCTTCTTGATAAGTGTTACATTAGTGTCAGATAATGAAATGGGCTTATACCTATTGTGTATAAATATTCAACTCTTTGGGTAACTTATCATGCCATCAACATGCAAAATCTATAGGTCAACCCATAAAAATAATTTGAATCTAAAAAATGATTATTGCTTGGAAACCAAGTGATTCTAGTATGGGTGGATGGTTCCATAAATATAGTCATTTGAGTATGGCTAGAAGTGTCCAAAAAGATAGGTAAAATGATCTAATAATTAGGATACAATCATATATAATAATGAATAGGTTAGACACATAATAGGGAATTCATGTATATCATTAGTATTAAATAGAAAATTTCATGTCCATAGAAGGAAAATGGATAAGAGATAATTATGTGCAAAATCCATATGTGCTCACATAATTCATGTGAGGTAAAGATATGTCAAGACTGAAATTTCCAAGTGTCTAATCCCATATTTTAATGTCTAAAAATGGAAGCAAACAATTTTAAATAAATATACACCAAGGAAATAATTTTAGGTAATAAGAATAATATTAGCCTAAACTTAGTTGCATTTGGGTTCCTTTTTGTTACAAATAAAGAGAAATACGATCATATGAATAATTTCAATTGCATTCATTTAGGTTTTATATTACATATATACAATAAGAATTTCATTGGATTTTAGTAGAGTTGCATTTGGAAATATAGTTAGAAGAATATGAATAGTTGAAATTGGGTTCATTTGTGTTACAATTGAAGAAAAATATGATCATATTGTAATACCCCTCTTAAGGTTCCACCTTTATTTTGTTGATTCAAGGCATTCACCAATTGAAATAACCCTTAGCTGTGTAGTAATTAAAATTTGTTGTTCCCTCCTTCTGCTAATGGTTAAGCATTGGTTATTAATTTTAAAGAGGCTTAATTAAATTAAATATAACAAATCATAATCATATATTTTATATTTATAAAATTGTAAATATTTTTAAAATAGAATTTTAAAAAGATTCATAATCTTGTTAATAACGTTAAGATCCCTACCAAGTAGGCTTTCGAGGAAGCCTACAACACTTGGGAGCCTAGCTTAGTTGGTAGGCTTGAACCACTAGTTAGAGTGTGTAAGAAGTTTTATAGGATAATTGATTGAATTTTAAGAGGCCTATGTGGGAATATAATAAAATTATTATGTAAAAAACTGGGCTTACTTATATATGTAAACCCATATGTTGCTTGTAATAAATTTATTGTTGAGAATAAGGAAAATTATGGGATTATAAGAAAGGTATGGGTCATTATATGACAATAAAAAGGCATTTGTAAGAAATTTATTCCCCTCCATTAATGAGATTGGGTGGAGTCTAATGGGATATATTTATATTTAACTTACCACCAATGATTTATTTTAGTTTTAGGCTAACCATGGAGGAGTTTGTTGAAGATGGAGCTTAGAAAAACGTGAGATCGTCTTATAGTATTAGAGGCATGTTTGTTTCTTGTTGAATTTTGGATAAGAGGTTTGCCTTACCTATTGTCTTTCCTTAGTATCTTGTGTGTGGAAAGGAGATTTGGTTGTGCTTTATCTTTTTGTAACATTTGTAATAAATATAATTAAATTGATTGCACAATTTAATAAATGTTATTGGAAGTGTTTGTGATTTTGATAAATACATATGTTGTTGGAAAGAATGATTTTAATTTCACAAGTGTACAATTGACTCCATTGTTGGAATATACTAGTCTAGAGAACCACATGAACTTTGGATATATTTTCCATTATAAGTTATTGCATACCTTAGTTGAGTGGAAAATCATTAGTTGTTAGAATGCACAAGATTTTTTGTGTTGTCTTCCCTTTGGAAATCAAATGTGAAGTGGTAATTATAATTTTGGCATGTAACTATAATTCATCTCCCCATATTTATTAGATTAATTAATTTTTTTTAAAATGAGGGAGGAACAAATTTAATTTTTATTCTCCCTCTTTGATATGATTTGTCTTTCTAAAATAAATAATTTATTTCTTCCTCTCACATAGAATAAATATTTTTATTGTGTTGTGAGTATACCTTTCTCTTTCTCTCTCTCCTTTTAAGTCTTAAAAATTAAAATTTAAGATTGAAATTTTTTTACTTCAAAATTTAACCATTAAATATATAAAAGGGAAATTTTCTAGGTTCAAACTTATTCTTTACATTTAAAAGTGTGTATATTCATAGGTGAGTACATATATTTATATAAACATTAAATTATTAATGAATAAATTTTATTAAAGTAGATTATATATAAATTAATAAAAGGTTAAATGGAATCACATTTAAGAAACTTATAATAGATAAATTTAAATCATTATATTCAAACAACATATATATAAATAAATATCAAAAACAAATATATATATGTATGTATGGAAAAGGGTTGGAAGTGATTGGGTTGACCTTAACCCTACCCCACTTCCCCCTTTAATTAAAGAAAAGGGATGGTTTCAAGAAAATTTACCCATGTGCCCCTTCAAATATGTACAATAAAAGAAAGGGGATGTTTTATATCATCCTATATAACCCACAGTCGTAGTCAAGGGTCACAACTTGACCAGACCTCAATTGGCCTTCCACAGCAGGGGTTTAGGGTTTATGTAGATACTTAAATCTAGATGTATATATTAAAATAGTCTTTTACACTTGAAAATTTTCACTAAAATTTCTACCTTTCAGTTCTATACCTTTCTTGTGTAGACACCCCATTCTAGCCACAACTGGCTTCTGACTAGACTTCAAACTGATTTCTACCAAATAATGTAAATTAAGCCTAGGAATCACTGAATGTCCTAATTTTGTCTTCACATCATTCATTAGTGTTAAAAATAATGTTTATGCATCCCTATTTGGAGTAATATCTTATATACAAAAATAACCTCTCATAGATTCATCTCTAGTCACCTTACGACCTAACAACTGGTAGTTTGACCTATGGACCCATTAAGTGGGGCACTTGAACAATTCCTAAAAGAGATAAAATGTTAATCAAAATGAATCAAATAATTAAACCAAATTAAATGCTTAGGTAATTAATCCACTTTTAATCAATGAATATATAAAAATTTAAATTCAAAAATACAAAATAACAAGCTTCTTCATCATTATTTTTATGAGCTGTCAAGCTCTCACAAAATATATAAAAAATATATAATTTGTGAGGCATGCCTATTAATTGAAAATCATAATTAAATTTACCCTCCTTAACTCAACTGGAGTTAACTTTAACTCACCTAAGGTTAGTTTAAACTCATTCCATGCTTAAATCCTAACCTAACTCAACTTGGGTGAGAGTTAACTTTGGAGGCTATAAATACAAGGCCTTACCTATTGATCTTTAAGCTCTTTTGGTGTAAATTTATTATGCTCAAATAGATGAAATAAGCCTTTATAGTAGTGTTACCATTGAAATTTCATAAACCAATCTAAGATAATCAACATTAACAAGGTGCAAATGAGAGGTGGAGCAATGGAGCTTCACTGACAAAGAATTCTTGAGCACATAGATGAGAAAGCCAACTCAAAAAGTGGTTTTATAGATACAAGGAAGGTAAAAGGATGATTTATTTTATTTTTTAGTTATGTTTTCATTATATACTCATTACCTATGCTCTCCCTAGTGTCTAGGCTAGAGGTGTTAGTATTTATTGTGTTAGTTTTGATTGGATTTTATTGAATAACACTATAGTAATATCCCCTCTATGGATTCATTGTTCACATAAATGGCATTCTTAGTGAGACCATGCACCCCAAAATCATGAATGGGGTCTCTTAAGATATTTTTAGAGCCAAGAATATTTCATTTTATAACTTATTTTATTGATTTATTGCTAAATTTTCCATATTTTTCTTGTGACTATAGATTTGCAAATTCATGACTATATAATGGAAAATTCAACATGGTAAACCACAAAATCATTGACCCAATCTGTAAATTCATCCTAAAAATTTTGAAACCACTCTAGTTTAGCCTCGGCTCTATGAAAATATTAAATTGATCTCATAAATGGGAAAATCATCGAGCAAATAGTGAATTCACTCAAACAAGAAAACATGTATTTTTATTTGCTTTTTTTAGATAACTATGAAAGTACCATTTATTTGCAAATTTATTCATTTGAGTAGTGAAATCATTCTTTGTAGCAATGAAATCAAATTTTAAATTTGTGAATTTGTGTTGCCTAGGTATGAATTCATTCTATTGAATGATGATTTCATTCACTAATAGTAAAATGATATACATTTATGAAATCATTTCTCTCTATCTGTGTTTTCTTGCAAGTTTTATAAAATCATGAAATTGTGTACCTGAATTGCAAATTTGTAGAGTCTAATTTGGAAATTGTCATTTTAGTTATAAAATAATAGATTTTCAAAATTATTTACCTAAGTTGAGAAATTATCTGCCTAAGTTTTTCGAAGTTGAAAAATCATTGAATTACAAAATTATAGACTTGAGTTGTGAAATTACAGACCTGAGTTGCAAAATTGTTGAATAGAGTTACCAAATCATTTTAAAATAATGAAATCATCCAATATGAGTCTTTAAGCATTATTTTTTACTACATTTTTATGACAGAACAATTTCATAGTTTATAGTTTACTACGTAATTGAAAAATCATTCTAGAGAAGTGATTTTATGCCTTTTTGAGCTAATTTACAAGGATATCACTTTTTCCAAGCAATAAATAAACCCACTAACACTTTTTACAGGACCCTAAGGCCAATGAAAGACATTTTTTAACACTTTAATTCTTCAAATCACATTTAAATTTGGTTTTTAAAAATCATTTATTTCATTTAAAAAAATTCAAACTTCACAACTCAAACAATTCTAAGGGGATAAACTTCATATCATATTTTGCTTGGTGCTCTGAAAAATCAACTCACACTCTAGTTAAGTGATCATAAGATCTTTTGCTTTTTGGGTTGTTATTATGTGTTTATTTTGCAAACTAAGTATAACATGTATGTTCTTCTTATGTTCCCTTTAGGGAACTTGGGTGATCAAAAATGGTTCACTTATTACCTTTGTCAATTTTGTCCAAAGTGTGGAAGGAAAGTCACTAAGTCACTCCCCGAAATTAGATTGATTTGGGGGATCCCAAATTGACCCTAATGTCCTTCCACATTTTTTATTTTTGTGCATCTTGGTTTATGGGTGGGATTTCATAGCCTCCCTGTAAGTTCTCTAGGGAAGCATTGACCTGGGAATTCATCTCTTGGCATCATTTCAACCCCACTCCATATTAGGGGTATATAAATTGAGGTCAACTTAATGGGATGCTTGTTTGAGTCGTTAAACAAGCTCTATTAGTAAGAGACTACCGTGGAACGTAGGTTTAACTTGGATAACTCACTATAATGATTAATTGATATGTAGTGGTTGTGAAAAAGATAAGACCTTTTCAAAATAAGTTGGTTAATGCATATCCAAATGACATGTTGTGCCCTAGTATTAACCACACATATGGGACCTGTTGACCATTTTGAACACAAGCCAAAATGGGTCAACCCCCTATAGTCAAGAATTTATATGGGGATAGAACATAATGTCATAGGATGTGTTGTGGTCTATTTGATGTTATTTAATTCCATTCTAACCTTGGTCATGATCTAGTTTAGGCTTATATCATTTTGAGTCATCTATGGGGTTAGATCATCATGGCATGTCACATAAGAATGAATAGATCAGTTTGATTATGTATCTTATAAGTGTGCTTAGAAAATATTTTAGGCCAAAAAGCTTACATGGACATGATATTTTTTGTGCCAAGATCATCCTTTAAAAAATTTATGTCTTGATGATCTTACTATCTCAATATATAAGCATTTGAAGTTGGGATTGTATAGATAGATGTACACATGGATGTCAAGTTCAAGCCTCTTGAAATGACCCTTTGGATTCGAATACTCTTGAGGTTTAATGTGGGATCAACAAGTGGCAAGATCTCAAGTGTTTAGATTATATCTAATATCACGTAGGCAATCAATGAGTCAAAAATGTCCTTAGGGTAAATTAATAGTGTGTGTTCCTACATACAAAGTAGATCAACAATCTGTATTAAAAAACTAGGATCCAATATCAATGGTGCACATTCAATAATGTAATATAGATCCAATGGTGTAAGGGTCAAAGATTCAAAATATCATGATTGAACTCAAAGTTTCCAAGTGGTAAAATGACATTCATTCAAACTAAGATCAATGGCATGCATTAAGTCATGCAGATAAGATCCAATGGTGTACATTGAGTCAAAGGTCAAGGAGATCATATCAAACATGAGATTGCCAAGTGGCACAAGTGTATTAACTACATGGGCTAACAATAGTACATAGATTGAATTAAATACTACCAAGTGTCATATTATTAGGACCTCAGATCAATGATCAATGGCCATTATTAAAAGTCAAATCAAAGAGACTCTAGAAGAGATTGATAGAGAAAATTCAATCAAATTCCAAATGGATAAGATGAGGTTGTGTGTCCAAATGATGATAGGCATATTTTAAAATGAAATGATAAACATGGCAAGGGAATTACACATAGGTAGCCATGTAGGATCAAAGGATTCTATAGCAGAACAAATACTTTATACTCATACACCACCATAAAATATCAGTCAAGATCCAAGATAAATAGTGAATGCTAGATGTAAAGAATTGAGGTCTAGAAGACCAATGAATGACTAAAAATGGTAAATATAAGTTTTTATAGGATAAATAGTAGTTAGGCGAACATATTATGACTATCATAGCATGTTTCAACCTCCCTCAGATAGTACATATGTGTCAACTCTCTCCAATTTAGTTTTAAATGCTCGAGAGATGATCCATGATGAAATGTAATTTCTTATGCATAGCAAAAGGAGTTACATTCCACATTTAATGAGTTTTATGTTTTGAGAGCCATTTATCCCATTAGACCTTGCATGATTCATTTTTTAATTCATCCTCTTGTATGTGAAAATCCTCCTATCAATAGGACATGTGTTCTAGTGACCTTTAAACTTCATTATTTTCTCCTCTCTTTGAAATTATATAAGTAGCTACCATTTTGGCCTTTGTAATCTAATACCACACTATGTATGGAGAAGCCCTGCTAGTTTTGACATTATACTTTTCCTTAAAGAAATAAATGCAATATGTTTTGAGTTCATATCTCATCTTTTCAAAGTGTGTGAAGAGATGTATAGTGAATAACTAAGTGATATCAATGTATCCTTGCTTTCCCTCATTCCTTCCATGTTTGATGTAAGTGATTTCAGCCTAACAGGTCATATGAAGTGTAATTAAGTTTATGAATCTATCTTAAGTGTATAATGAACCTTAGTAACTACAAATAATCTATGGTTTTACTTACCTTGGATAGTCTGCATGTATCTCACCTTCATATTAAAACACTATTGCTAGTGCATTCTAGGACTCTTAGGCTAGTGTTGTAAGCAGTGTTGTAAATATTTTAGGGTGAAATATTTAGTGGTAATATTTTTAGTATGCTTGATGGGACACATTGTCTTCAAGATAATTTGTCAAGGTGAATGTTGATCTTGACAACATCAACTACAAATTAGTGTGTTACTCAGCATTTGTTGACTCCATCAAGGTAAATATAGTTCAAGACCACTATTTTTTCATAATATTTTTATCATAATTCATGGTTTATACTAGGTCATCCTCTAGTATAGTGCTCAACCCCATTAATCCAAATATTTAGATTGAACTTCCCCTTGAAGTTTAATATCCTCAGCCTAATTTTCCCTTTAGATAACCATTATATTTTTCTAGAGAGGAAGAGGTTGAAACAATTTAAGAAATTGAATATTTTGAAGAATATATGGCTAGACATCATGTTTTCCCTACCTTTAATACTAAAAATCCAATTCATCTTCAAGTATATCATGCCATTCCTTCTAATGCCATAAAATGTGTACCCATATTCAATGGTGAAATTCATGTTACACCTAATGAACACATTAGGGATGTCTCCAACTTTTGTAGCTTCCAAGTTGAGAATGGTCTCATCCAAGTTAGAAGATTGCCTCCTAAGGTTTATATGCCTCCATTTTGTTATACTTCTATTAATACTCCAAATGTGGCCCAAATTCCCAATGCTAATACCAAGTCTAAAACTACTCCTAAGAAGGAAGATAATCCAATGGATAAAGATGCATATATTCAATAGATAGAAGATAATATTTGGAGAGGGAATATACAACAAAGTGCATATCAGAATCCTTACCCCTATTAGTAACAGCATGATCAAAAATATGGAAGAGGAAGAGGTTAATGATAACCTAACTCTAACAGGCCCACTAATGTGCATAACCCCAACTTCACCACCAATGCAAGAGAGATTGTACCAGTTCACAATAAGTTGGTATAAGGTGAAACTTGGTAGCAATGCCAATTCATGGATGCTAGTGAAGGTGGAGATAAAAATATTGTTTCTCAAGGAGGATTTATTCCTCTCTTATCAGCTAAATATGAAGCCATGGTGTAGACAAGTGAAGGTAGATAACCTCAAGGAGAAATCTTCACTAACTTAATAGGTGAGGACACTTTTGTGCTCAGTCAAAGAACCTCTATTATAGACAACACTAGATATAAGATAAAGGCTTTAGGTGGTGATAGCAATGTTCCTACAAGCTCATTCAATCCTCATACAAAGTAATAAGGTATGACTATAGGTGTGGTAACCTAAAATATATCTGCACATCTTCCAAATTAGAATGTTGGAAATATTGTTCAAGGCACTCAAAATCCTTAAGTTCCAGTCACTTCCTTTCCTCCAAGAATCTAAGATAAAATAGTTACAACTTATTTAAATATTATATATTCATTAAAGATTAATAAAACATCCATTTCCCTTTGGGATGTTCTTCATATGTCTAGTTAGAAAGAGCTCCTATAAAAACAATTTTCTACTATCCCTACTAGTGTCCCTCCTTAAAATCAAGGTAATAGTCAAGTTTTCCTTGAAAATTCTCATAACACTATTGTTGAGCCATATACTAGGACTAAGAAACCTCCACCATTCTATCTCACTCTCATAGTGGGTGATAAACTAGTCTATAACTGCATAGTTGATAATGGAGCTTCTACTTTAGTCATGCCCAAAGTGGTAGCTGATAAATTGGGCCTAAAGTATGAGCCTCATAGAAAATTATTTATCCAAATAGATGGTATACCTACTAAAATGATAGGATCGATCAAAAACTTGAAGGTTTTCTTGCATGATTGTCCTAGTTTTCCTATCCTTCAAGATATAGTTTTTGTTAACCTCCCTGCTCACTTTGCAATCTACCTATCAAGGGACTTTACAACCAACATAGGTGACTACCTCTCAACTGATTGGTCTTTATTGGCCTTTAAAATAAGATATGTAAATGATGTGACCATAATGAATCATCCTCTTGTAAAGTTTCATATTTAGCCCTACATTAAGACAAGTTCTAAATTAAATTGTGTTATTTATGAAGAGAAGGATTCTATTATAGATGATGGTATTCTTCCAAGCTTGAAGGCATTTCTGATTTTTTTTCTTGATGAATATGATACCAATAATTATGATCATAATCCTTATGCATTAATGGAGTAAACTAATCTAGGAGTATATTGTATACATGAAGAAGTAATAACAACACCTCTACTTGCTAAAGAAGAAGGTGAAGATGATGAGCTGTGGAAGATGTTTTTTAACAATTCAAGAAATAAAATTGGTGAAAGAGCTAGTGTTATGTTTATCCCCCCATCCAAATATAAATACTAAGATTCATATATATTCCATTTTATTTTTACTTGTAATGTGGTTGAGTATGAAGGTTTAATTCATGGCCTTGAATGGGCAAGGAGAAAGGGAATCAAGAACTTGTAAGTATATGGAGATAGTGAATTGGTTTTTCATTATATTAGGAATGTGGTTACTAACAAGAACCCTTAACTTAATTAATATAAGCATAGGGTATGATATTTTCTTAAATACTTAAATTCATTCAACATACAGTCAATCCGAAGGGAACAGAATAACCATGTTGATAGACTAGCTACCATAGGAACTCAATTTGATACTCCAACTACCATAAAATAAGAGGGGAAGCAATCTCATACTAAGATAATTATTATACCTTTTGTACCTTATAATGAAGTGTCTTTTCAAGTTTTTTATAGTGATAAACACATTGCATGCTTCTTGCAAAATGAGGCTAAGTTTTTTTCAAGGAATCAGAGGAGATTTCAAGAATAATTTGGTGACTAGATTGTGTAGCTAAGGATAAATAAGATACCTAAGGGTCTAGTGCCCTTATAAAGTATCTTCAATGATAGTAATCAAAATAATAATTAAAAAATGAGCATGTATACAAAAGAGGAGAACTATGAAATAGTCTTGATCTTCAAGGATAAACTTTTCAAACTATGCAAGTTATGTTCTACATTAGAGAAGTAAGAATTTATTGATTGGTGCAAAGAGTTTCATGATATCTTTGCTTGGTAATATAAGGATCTCAAAGGATTTTATTATAACCTAGCACACCATACCATTTAATTAAAACCTAGAGTTAAACTAATTAGACATAAACAAAGACCCGTCAATCCCAAGGTTGAGTAAATCATGAGGTTAGAGCTTACTAAATTCCTTGAATCTAAAATAATATTTCCTATCAAGCATTTAACATGGATAGATAACTTTGTTTCTATTACAAATAATAATGAGGAGATAATACTTTGTGTGGACTTGAGATATCTTAATAGGGTATCACTCAAAGGTCACTATACTCTACTTTCAATGGAACAAATTTTTTAATTTGTTTCAGTAGCTCAACATTTTTCTCTCTTAAATGGATATTTAGGTTATAATCAAATTCTTGTGAATGAAGATGATCAGTTTAAGACAAAATTCACTACTAAATAGGGGAATTTTTCTTATATAAATATTTCATTTAGTTTGTTGAATGCTTGTGCTACCTTTCAAAGAGTAATAGACATGGCCTTCAAAGGTTTAATCAATGAGATGTTGTTGGTTTATCTAGATGATATAACAGTGTTTTCTAAAGAAGCTAACGAACATATGCAACACTTGAGATAAGTGTTTGAAATATGTAAGTAGTATGGAGTATCTTTTAATCTAAAAAAATGCCTCTTTACTATCCATGAAGGTAAGCTCTTAAGACACAATGTTTCCAAAGATGGTTTTGCTATTGATCCTAAAATAATAGATATTATTTTAGGCCTATCATTTCCATTACATAAGAAAGTTCTCTAAATTTTCTTAGGTGAGATAAAAATTTTAAAGAGATTCATACCTTTTTTTGCATCTTTGGTAAAACATATCACAACCATGCTAAAAAATAATTAGGTCTTTTTTTGGACTAAGGTAAGAATAGTTTTTAAGCCATTAAGATATCAATTGCACAAGCTCTTACTCTTGTGAATCCAGATTTTTCTAAATACTTCATGTTGTATTCATTTTCTAACCTTGATACTATCTCAGCTATAGTATCAACCAATTATATTCTTTATTCAAGGTTTGGAAGATTATGAAATCAAGTATACCTTTATTGAAAAGTGAATCCTTGTTATTGTAATAGGACTAAAGAATTTTAGGCATATGGTTTCAAACAATAAAATTTGTGTTATGGTCTCTCATCCTAGTACTAAGGAGTTTATTTTGAGTAAAGACCTTAGTGAAAAGATGGCATGGTGGATCAATAAGGTAATGGAATATTATGTTGATAACAAAGTAATAAAGTTGATAAGAGGTAAGGGCCTTTGTGAAAATCTAGATTCAGATATTCATGAGTCAAAACAAGAGGTTTTAATCAATCATGATTGCCCCCAACCAGTTGGTTCCTTGCATATATAGATTTAGACACAAGATGTGATTAGATTTCTTCAAGGTGGTGAGTATCCTAATGATATGAGTAGATCTCAAAGGAGATATTTTAGATTGAAAGTTATTCCCTTTTGCCTTGTAGATGGTGTGCTTTTTAAAAGAGGTACTAATGGTGTATTTTTAGGTGCATTGACAACAACTAATTTGGAGTGTTGATTGAGAAGTTCCATGATGGAAAAGTAGGAGGTCATTTCTCCCCAAGAACCAGAGCTACCAAGATCATGAGGGTAGGATATTATTGACCTAGCCTCTTTAATGACTTCCATGCTTGGGTGAGAATTTGTGTAAAATGTGATTTATTTGTGGGAAAATATAATCTTGAAGCTCTTCCTTTGAATCTTATCCAAGTGGATCAACCTTTCATGCAATGGGGTCTTAATTTCATTGGCATGATAAACCCACCATCAAATGCTGGTCATAAATGGATACTCACAATAATTGATTATTTTATGAGGTGGGTTGAGGTAGCAACATTGAAGGAAGCTAATGAGAATTCTATCTTGGATTTTTTTGAGAGCATCATAACAAGGGTTGACACTCCTACTATTATTTTAGACAATGCTCTAGCATTTATGGGTGCTAAGACTATTGATTAGACAAATAGTAATGTCATATTATTGACTACTTTATCTAACTATTATCCTCAAGGTAATAGGTTGGATGAATCTACTAACAAGAATATGATCAAAATCATCAAAAGAACCTTGGAGCATAACCAGAGGGCCTGACACACCAAATTAAAGATAGCCTTATGGGTTGATAGAATAACTCCCAATAATTCATTAGGGAATTATCATTTATTACTTGTCTATGGAAGAGAGGTTATGTTATTTATCTCTCAAGAGATGCCTACCTTAGATCTGGCACATCAATTAGAGTTTCTTGAAAAAACTCTAATGGAGGTAAGATTGACAAAAATAATGGAGTTGAAAGAGACTAGCGATAAGGCTCATAGAGCTATGGAGCATCACCAAGTATTAATGAAGAGATATTTCAACAAGAAGGTAAATCTAAGATCATTTCAATAAGGTGACATAGTATTGAAGTGGGATGAAGATAGAGTAAAACTAGGGAGGCATACCAAATTTGACACCTTATGGAGTGGACCATATGTCATCATTAAGGGCAAATAAATCATTTCTTCCAATTAGTAAGGATGAATGGATAAGAGATACCTATCCCTATGAATGAGATAGTTAAAGCCATCTTATTAAAGAGTAAAGGTAAGTTTTGTAATTAGTAGATTATGTGTGTGTTTTGTTTTAGTTGTGTGTGTTGTGTTGCCTAACTATTATAGTTGAACACGTGTGTTTCTACTTTGTGTCTTGTTTTTTTTTATTGTTTGGTGTGTTATTTTAAGGTAATTTATGTGTCAAAACTATATACAAGTGACTCCATATCCCAATGGCTAGGATTAGGCAACTAGTCTTGGCATAGAAAGCATACCACCCTTGGGAAATCATTAAGAATGTTAACCATTTTGTCCACAAGTCAAAATGGGTCAACCCCTATAGTAAATACTTGATATGGGGATATAATACAGTGTCATGGGGTGTGTTATGGTCTATTTTATGTCATTTAATTACACTTTAACCTTGGTCATGATCTAGTTTATTTTTATGTCACTCGGAGTCATCTAGGGGGTCAGACCTTCATGGCATGTCACATAGCAATGAATAGATCAGTTTGATTATGCATTTTACAAGTGTGCTTAGAAAACCTTTCAAGCCAAAAAAAACTATATGCACATGATGTTTTTAGTTTCAATATCATCCTCTAAAAATTTTATGTCTTGATGATCTTGTTATCTCAAGATATATGCATTTGAAGTTGGGCTAGTAGATATAGATGTACATGGGGCCTCAAGTTGAGGCCTCATGAAATGACCATTTGGATTAAAATGATCTTAAGGTTTAATGAATGGTCAACAAGTGGTAATATCTCAATTTTTTATATTAGATATAATAACACATGGGTAGTCAATGAGCCAAAAAGGTCCTTGGGGTAGATCAATGGTGTGTGTTCCTATGTACAAGGTATGATAGGACATAAGTTCCCCAAAGCTCTGACACAACTTGTCAGAATTAAGAGCACACATGATTACCATTGTATAAGCAACTTAAGATTGTGGAAATAACCAGAAGAAAAAATAACTATCAATGAGAAAACACACAGAATATGAGAGGCAACACACAATTGTATTCAACTCATTACAAAGGAAATTACAATAAAGAGATCACACTCTTCTTCCACCTCTGTGAGGCTTCCTCCTCAAGGGCTCCAAGTAATCTTTCCACCTAAGTAATCTTCTCTCATAGGTCACAACTAACAACTAACACAAGCTGTTGTTCACCTCATTGTACATCCAGTACAACCGAGTACAAACCGATACTCCAAGTAGATCTCACCATGATCCTGCTCCCTGATGTATTGCTGTCACATTGATCTTGCTCCCCTGCCAATCATGTTTTGACCCTCACATACACACATCCCTATAGACCAACCTAATCTTACTTATCACATGTAGATCTCCACCATGACCCTGCAACTCCCTACATATCAAACCTAATCTTACATACATGGGGAATCCTACATGATTCCACCATGGGAAGAACTCTCCAAGCTCCACACTTGGATTCTACAAGTTCAACTCTTAACAATACAGCCCATGAGTCTATTATATAGATCTCATGCATACACTAATTTAGATAAGTAGCTCAAAGACTTGAACTGGTCTTTATCATGCAAACTCCACATTCACTTAACTGACTGTTTGTCAATAGCAATTTTGACTGCTACAGGTGATCGACATTGGTCCCTGCCTTCTTGGAGGTGATCAACGCTAGCCGATCTCCTATCGATGCTAGTTTCCCTTGCACTGTCCCTGACTGATGTTAGTTGTGGCCTACCAACACCGGTGACTGTCATGCACAAAAAACCACCTATTTGCCTTAGGTGAAGCTTTTAGCTCCACACGCTAATAATCTCCCACTTGGAGATAAAGAGTTACACCTGTACCCATACCAGTACTTTGTCTAATCTGCATCCTGGCTTGTATTCCTCTTCAAGCTCCCACCTGAAGACAGCCCACCACACTCCTTGTGGTGTTAATCCTGTGCCTAAATTTCTTCATCCTCAGCGTACCTTCTTCTGCCATTGCTATACTCTCACTTAATAAGCAACCCCTGTGAGTAACCTGTAATCAACAACACTTAACAAATCTAGGCCATCTGTTAGTCAAACTCACTCTGAGAACATCCAACCTCGCTTTGATACCATTTGATAGGACCTAAGTTCCCCAAATCTCTGACACAACTTTTCAGAATTAAGAGCACACATGATTACCATTGTATAAGCAACTTAAGATTATAGAAATAACTAGAAGAATAAATAACTATCAATGAGAAAACACACAGAATATGAGAGGCAACACATAATTGTATTCAACTCATTACAAAGGAAATTACAATAAAGAGATCACACTCTTCTTCCACCTCTGTGAGGCTTCCTCCTCAAGGGCTCCAAGTAATCTTCTCACCTGAGTAATCTTCTCTCATAGGTCACAACTAACAACTAACACAAGTTGTTGTTCACCTCATTATACATCCAGTATAACAAAGTATGAACCGGTACTCCAAGTATATCTCACCATGATCTTGCTCCCTGATGTATTGTTGTCACCTTGATCTTGCTCCCCCACCGATCTTGTTCTGACCCTCACATACACACATCCCTGCAGACCAACCTGATCTTACTTATCACATGTAGATCTCCACCATGACCCTATAACTCCTTGCATATCAAACTTGATCTTACATACATGGGGAATCCTACATGATTCCACCATGGGAAGAACTCTCCAAGCTCTACACTTGGATTCTACAAGTTTAACTCTTAACAATACATCCCATGAGTCTATTATATAGATCTCATGCATACACTAATTTAGACAAGTGGCTCAAAGACTTGAACTGGTCTTTATCATGCAAACTCTATGTTCACTTAACTGACTATCCGTCAATAGCAGTTCTAACCACTACAAGTGACTGACGTCAGTCCCTGCCTTCCTAGAGGTGACCGATGCCAGCCGATCTCCTGCTGATGTCGATTTCCCTTGCACTATCCCTGACTGATGTCGGTTGTGGCCTGCCAATGCCGGTAACTTTCATGCATAGAAAACCACCTATTTACCTTAGGTGAATCTTTTAGCTCCACACCCTAACAAGGTAGATCAATGATCTACATCTAAAGGCTAGGACCCAAGATCAATGGCACACATTTGATCATGTAGTGGAGATTTAATGGTGTGATCAAGGTTCAAAGATTCAAAATATCTTGATCAAATATAAATCTTCCAAGTGGAGAAATGACGTTCAATCAAGCTACAATCAATGGCATGCATTGAATCATACAAATAATATCCAATAATGTGCATTGAGTCAAAGGTCAAAGAGCTCAGATCAAACATGAGATTTCCAAATAGCATAAGTGCATTAACTAAATGGTCTAACTATAATACACAAATTAAATTCAATGATACCAAGTTTCATAATCTTAGGAACCTAGATTAATGATCAACATCCAACATTTAAATTCAAATTGAAGAGACTCCAGAAGAGATCGATAGAGTAAATTTGATTGGATTCTAGATGGACAAGATGAGACTGCATGTGCAAATGATGACAAGCATATTTAAAAATAAAATGAGCAATGTGGTAAGGGAATGACATATAAGCATATATGTAGGATCAAAGGATTTTTTATTAGTCAAATATTTGGACTCATGCACCACCACCATCGAGATCCAAGATACATAGTGACTACTAAATTTAAGGAGTCAAGGTCTAGAAGACTAATGAATGATTGTAAATGGTAAATGGTAAATACAAGTGTCTAGAGGATAACTAGTAGTTAGGAGAACATATTATGACTATCATATCATGTTTTAACCTCTCTTAGATAGTACATGTGTCAGCTCTCCAATTCAGTTTCAAATGCTTAGGAGATGATCCATGATGAAAGGTAGTTTCTTATGTATAGCAAAAGGAGTTCCATGCCACATTTTAGGAGTTTTATGTTTTGAGAGCCATTTGTCCCATTAGACCTTATATTTTATATTTATAAATTTATCCTCCTATATGTTTAACTCCTCCTATCAACTAGACATGTGGTCTAATGACCTTTGAACTTCATTCTTTTCTCATCTCTTTGAAATTATATAAGTAGCTAACATTTTGGCCTTTGTAATCTAATACCACACCATGTATGGTAAAGCCTTGCTAGTTCTAACATTGTAATTTTCCTTAGAGTAATAAATTAAATCTATTTTGAATGCATATCTCATCTTGTCAAAGTTTGTGAAGAGATGTATAGTGAATAACTAAGTGATATGAAACTATCCTTACTTTCCCTCAATCCTTCCATGTTTGATACAAGTGATTTTTGCCTAGCACGTCATATTAAGTGTAGTTAAGTATATGAATCTATCTTTAGTGTATAATTATCCTTGTTATCTACAAATTATATATGGTTTTACTTACTTTAGATAGTCTTCATGCATCTCACATTCATATTGAAACATTAATGCTAGTGCATTCTAGGACTCTTAGGCTAATGTTGTAGGCATTATTTCTTTGTGAAAGAAGTTCAATGGTCATGTAAAAGACATCTTGGTGTATCAGCCCTTTATAATAGGTTTATTACATGTAACTTCTATCCCTTTCCCCCGACAAGAAAATAGTTATCATAGGTGAAAGTACTTCAAGATATTGTTTCACTCAAATTTTGCTATTATTCATAAGAAGGTAGTAAAACTAGAAATATGGGTTATGGTAGGAATACCTAATTTTTTTTGCATGCATTGAATTATAAGATTGTTAAGAGATCCTCTTGGATAGGTAATATGACCTATATATAAGAAATCAATAAAGCAAATTTTTTTTGGTAAACAAGTAACTAGGTGGATTGCCTAACACTAGCTAGATCTTAAAAGCAAGAGATTCCTTAGGGGCTATCAATCCACTATTTTAGAACAATTAGTTAATAAAATAGAAATAAATTACTTACATAAATGATCAAAAAGTTTTGAAATTGATAAAAATAATTTCTTGATAAATAGATATGCTAGAAATGGTCTAATTAGTGATAAATTGATTAGTACTAGTGTTAGCGGGTCAAAGTGTGATTTAGGGAATTTGGAAAAAGGTCTGTGAGTGGTTGGAAACATCAAAAAGTGAATTGGCTCAAGAAAAGTAAGTGGAATAATCTTTCTATATTTTCCTACCATAGGTGACCATTGATGGTTGGGTTGACCATCGACAGTTAGGCCTGACCATCGACGGTTGACTATGTCTAATTCTAGACTTTGTCAACAGTTAGTTTTTAAGGATTCTAAAATGAATATTGAGAGTTGGGCAAGGTCTAAATTGATTTTGAAATGGAAATAAATTATGTGGATGGTAATAAATAAGTACTTGTCTTACGTGGAATGGATTAGGTAAGTGATAGGTGTTGTTGATTTATGGGTGGAATATGGCCTAATTATAGTAGAGTAATGGTGCTTGGAGACTTGGTTGAGAGGAAATAAAAAAATTTGGATCTTATAAAAAGGGGATAATAACATTGGATCACACTAAATGACCTGTAAGAGAAAACTCTAAGTACTTGAGCTCTTGATAATAATTGTAGATGGTTTGACCTCTCAGGCCTCTCTCTCTTATAGGCACAAGAAAGAGGTGGAAGTGGTTATCCAAACTAGACTTGAAGAAGGATTATAAATATAAGTCATCTATGAAAAAATATCACAACTATATTTAGAATACCATATTTAGAAAATTAAGGTAGTGGTTTGCATGTAGGTTGCATGTGATAAGATCAGGCAGTTGAACCTAAGTGTCAATGGTTAGGCTGACTGTTGATGGTTAGTCTGACCATTGAAGGTCAAGGCTAACTAAAAAATAGCTTAAAAGGCCATGTCAAGATTAAAACAACTAAAGATAGGCCTAAATAAGGAAAAAAGGGTCCAAGGGGCCTATTAGGGGTCATGACACTTGGGAATATGCATGTAAAATTTTGGTGTCTACATTTTTCCCCTTTTTATTGCATTGCTCTTATGAATGAGTGGCAAAAAAAATGAAAGTTGGGTAAGGTCAAGTTTACCTTGAGTTAGGAGGAGGTAATTCCCCCTCAAATCAAGATGTGATAAGGTCAAATGAAATCAGATCAAGATTTGATAAGTGGTAGGTGGTAGGGTGAGATGCAAAACCTGCAAAAATAAAAAAATGACAAAGTTGGATAGGGTAGATCACACAAAGAATAAATTTTCCAATGTTAATAAATAATAAGTTTGGTCTAAAGAAGACAAGTGACTTTTATAGGTATAGTAGTTGGATACAGGTATTAGTCTCCAAGGTAGATTTAGCATTTTCAATGGGTATTCAAGGTAGGAAGTGCTCCTATGAAAATACCAAATGGGTCAATGTGTGATAGGTATTTAAGGTAGGAAGTGCTCTCATGAAAGAACAAATTATCTAATTATGGCACTAGGTAGTGCAAATATGTAACCTAGTAAGGTTGGTTAGTGTATTTAAAATGACCTAGGCAAAAGTCAACATAATACATGTGCATAGTTTGAATAATAGGGTCATCATTGAGGTGGACATGGGAAAATGGGTGGGTTGGGGTAAAAT
Source organism: Torreya grandis (assembly GCA_037957365.1). Lineage (NCBI taxonomy): Eukaryota > Viridiplantae > Streptophyta > Pinopsida > Cupressales > Taxaceae > Torreya > Torreya grandis. The sequence goes on along the minus strand of JARHVA010001103.1, from coordinate 1,669,822 downwards.
CGAGTGAAATCTACATCCACTAGGCAAGTAGACACTACCTATATAGTGTATGGGATATAATATCCCACAACCACTTTAGATCAAATGTAGTTCTTGCTCAAATGGTAGTGTTGAGTTTGATAGGTGACTAGATCATTGAGAGTGTACACAGAATATACTGAGTGTGCAGTGTAAGTTCTAGATGTCAATGGCCCAGTGTTAAGGTGGACATAGTCAAACATAATTTATAAGGATGAGTGACTTACTAGAAGGTAAGGGTCTTGCATTGTGATCCTTTGAAAAGGGCTTAGTTTAGGTTTTTTTCTATGTTATGGGAGAGTAGAAGACAAAGGGAGATAAAGAAAAAATGAGGGGCCCTTGATCATCAATGGTCATGGGTTAAAAGGGTCGACCATCGATGATCACCTTGACCATCAATAGTCAAATGGGAAACCCTAAAAGGTTGGATAGGTTAAAAAGTGAAAATGAAAATTCATTTTCACATTTTACCCTCTTTGACTCTATACATTCCATTCTTGACAAGTTTTCCATATATGATAGTAGTGTGTTTGGACCAGAGTATGGTTGTTATAATCATGAGGTGGAAAGTGAGTTGGAGTTGTGTTTAACCCAGATGGATGGTGGAGGAAGACACAACTAGGTAGAGGGACCTAAGCTTTAGCCACGGCATCACTCATAGAATGAGGTAGGTGTTGTTTAAATTGGATAAATATTTTTTTAAAGAGAAATAAATTGGTGTACTTAGGTAGCAATCAGATGAATGTTATTTTTGGAGGGAAAAGTTTATAAAAACCCTAGATTGTAGGTTTTCATTTAATTGGTTAAAATATTACTTATTATTATTAAATGAAAGGTAGCTAGGATTAGAGGGGAGATTAGGAGATTATTGTCTATGTATGCAATATCCTCTATGTTTTTTCTAGGGTTTTGGGGGTTCTTAAGGGTTAGGTGTTTGCCACCAGTGGTCACCTTTAGTGACTATTGTTAGTCAAGACCTAACCATCGATGGTTGAGTTGAGGGATTAAACCCTTCTAAGGGACCATTGATGGTTGGGCCAACCATCAATAATTAAAGGTCTAGAGTAAAAGACCCTCATAAAGAGGTTTTATTTGTTTATGTTTTTAAAATTTTGATAGAGGTTGGGAAAATGGAAAATGGGGAAAAAGTGTTAGTGTAGGTTTAGTATAGGTGGTATGCTTATTTGATAGGATGGGGTGAGTTAGTCATGTAGGTAGGATGCATTTTGTCATAAGAGTCTAATTGCTAGAAAGGGTTGGATATTGGTTTTACACTAAGCTTGATTAGGAAAACCAAGTGTGCTTACCCACATGGTTGCTTTGTAAGCATGAGACCAGATTCAACTGAGGTACCAAGTCCCAAGTCTATTTATTAAGGTGTGGGATATGATGATAGATGATGAGTGGCAGTACATGGAGGCCATTGGATTGGGTGAAATGCACCACTACCAACATGTACTCCATGATCCTACCATGCTTGTTGCACTCATTCAGATATAGGATCCTACAATAAACACCTTATGGCTATCGATAAGAGAGATTACTATTTTATTAGAGGATGTTGCTAAGATTACCTAATTGCCTATCAGAGGTGATCCGATATATCATATAGAGAGTGAGGAGATGGATTTTTCCATGGAGCTTATTTATGGTGATGGTCATACAGATGCACAGTTCCATGTTGGTGGGTTTGGCTATAGCCCTTTGTATTAGAGGGAACCTAGAGATAGGTGTTTAATTACCATGATGATGATGGTACTGATGAGCTTTATGTTGCTAAATTTAGTTGGTGGCCACTTCCCTTTTTTATTTCTTAGAGTTATATCAGAGATACTTTTGGGAGGGACCATGTTTGTTTGGGCACAGGTGTGACTTGTGAAAATTTATAAGGAGTTATGGGGATTCAAAGTGCATTGATGTTATATATTGAGCATGGGGCTTGTTTTGCACTATTGGGCATTCAATCACATTTAGGTACTAAGACCCTTGGGGCTACCAGATGATACACATGCACTAAATAACTATGTTTTTGGCTTCATGCACTAGAGAAGAGTGGCATCATACATAAGAATAGGTGGTGGAACCAAATATATTGAGTGGTTTTGTGATAGATTAGAGGGTCTAGTTATAAGGAATGTTACATGGTGACCATATATCAGGTGGCCACAATGGGCATTATTTAGTTACCACACTATAGGGCTATAGAGCTAGAAGTGGATATATGGTAGGAGAGAGATGGAGATAGAGATGATCTCATTTGATCAAGTTTAGATATAGTTTGGTCTTATACAGGGGATTCCACTTGACACCCCTAAATATAGGAGAGAGGAGGCCAAATTTTTGCTTCCTGGCCCTCAGCCAGTGGATATTATATGTGATTTTGAGGGGATACCAATCAGTGATCAGATTGATGATGTTGGTATCACTAATGGATGTGTAGCCTGGTACTAGGGTAGGTGTATTACACTTGATTTTAGAGGGGGTGATGGAGGTCAGTAGCTGATGGATGTGGATTTAGGGGTAGGATAAGGGTAGGGTGACCCATACACAACAACAGCCCAAGCTTAGATAGATAGTTTATAGGGATAGATGGATATACTATGGGGCTAGATTTTGGTACTTTAGGGATAGATGGGGGATATGATAGCTAAGAGGACTAGGCACAAACCCATGCTATCAATTTGTAAGGGAAGGTAACTAGTCTATAGAGCCAACTAGGCACATTACAGGAGTATATTAGTGTGGGTGTGGTAGGTAGAGAAATATGAGGACCATCAAATTTAGTGCCATGAGTATGATATCTATCCATTATATAGGATCTTAGATACTATGAGGTGATGGTGTTAGATCAGTTACCATGTGCCATGAGATTTGTAGAGTTTAGAGCTAGTTTAGGGGGTGGGATTGTGCTAGCTACCCCTAGGTAGTGGACTACTATGGCTGGTCAAATAGGGGTCCCAGTGGGACCACCATTTGGTATAAGTATAGATAAGGCTAGTGGTAGCGGTGTAGGTCATCTGAGTGTTTTGGGGGCTTGATATGATATTAATGTTATGTATATGATTTTTAATTCCAACTTGCACATTGATGTAGTGAGATATATATTTTGAGAGAGAGATGACATTATCACATGTACTATATTTGACCATTTGATGTATATGGTATATTCCATTTGATATTTTATGTGAATCTCATGTTTGTGATTTATGGTTATGGATGTTCATGATTTATGGTGACTTAAAAGTTTAGGCATGTGATGTTTCAAAAGGTTAAATTATGATGTTTTAATTATGCCCATGATTAGATAGGGTTTGTTATGGATGGATGCATGTTATGACTCTCATTTTATGGTTATGTGTATTGATTGGTGAATGGTGTATGCTATGATGTTTTACTTATTGATTTGGTTTATGGTGCCATAACATGCTTAGAAGCTTACATGATGTGATGGATAGGTGAATGTTTGTGGTTGGCTACTCCATGTTCACATTGTGCTTACCTCATTAGTGGATAGATAATGTTGCTTTTGGTATGATGCTTGTTATTTGTGTTTATAGGCTTATATAGACTAATAAAAGATATGAAAAAGAACATAATGCCTTTTCATTGGTAAAGACTGAAAAAAACCCAAAATTAAATTGTCTTAGCAAACCTAAGCCTTTTAAATTTTTTTCATTCACATACCTAGGTTGATAGATAGGGATCCTAATAACATTATGTCAAGTGAGCTCATAGTCCCATGCATATGATATGTGGACAGAGAATGGATGAGATTGGAACTGTTAGCAAAATTAGTATGCCCTTTCTATAGGTGTTAAAAGAGGGGGTATAAGCAAGTCTATGTCCATATATAAAGTGTAGATTGATCGATATGAAAAATCTACTAAGGAGAATTGATTATGGTTTTCCCAATTTTATTACTGTGTAGGAGAGTTGATTGTGGCTTTAAACCAAAATTATTGTGTTTTTAAATTACTTTTGACTTTTGTTTGGGGGTCGAGGAAGTTGATCAATGTAGGAAGCTTCTAATAAATTGATAGCTTTGAATAATATTTTATCCAGCCATCTTTCAAGGGAGTGGTCTAGATTTATATGGTTAGCTCAAATGCTTTTGATAGTTTTCCTTCAAGGGAGTAGTCCACCTTATGTTTTGCAATTTAGAATGAGTTTTCAATAGTTGTTCTTCAAGGGAGTAGTCTATGGATGCCAAATATGACCCATAGTTTGTTTTTGCTATTTGATATGAATTTTTATTTTATTTAAGTTTGATTGACATAGATCTATTTCATACATGCTCAATGGACTACCTTTATGAATGCAAAACTAAGATGTCATGGGGTGTCAGTAAGTGAAGAAGAGGTATAAGTAATAATGACTATAAGAACAAATCTCAAGGAAATGGGAATTACTATGAAAATTTGGCCATAGATATTGCCATGGTATCCATGTTCAAGATTAGGATATAGTTATGCTAGATAATCACATGATTCATTTTTAGTTAGTTATCCCTAAGAAAAGGAAATGAATGTAGTTGAAAGGGATAAGCTCAAGTTAAATAAATGATGATTTTGATCCCTATCTAATAATAAAAGGGATGTAGATGTGAAGAATTGAGAGGCTCAAGTTCTAGTTTGCCTTTGAGAGAGGACAAATGATAATCCCTTGATCCATACGTATGGGTTATGATATAGGGTCCAAGCTAATTGAAGGTAAATTTTCCCCTTTACTTTTCTCCATATTAGTGACATGTTGGTTTTTCTTGAGGACAATATCTCTAATGTTGAATTCATAGACTTTTATTTATTTGTTATAAGTTCATTTGATTCATTCTTGATAGACACAAAGATGGGAAAAGGCATCTAAATGATGCTCATTGAGTAGCTCAAGTTGGGATAAATGTTCTCGATGGTAATCATCCTCCAAAATGGGGTCGTAAAATGATATGCAAAGAGAAGGTATCTAGATTTCAAGATACAAGATGACCTTGGCTCCAAAGATGAGAGAAAAGGGTGTAGCAATAGTAGGGGTTTGGATGTTAGTATGATATGCCCATAGGGTGAAGGGGATGTACAAGTGTCAATCCCACCCTAAGGTATTGACCATTTTGGTAAGCATGTTGTTAAGAGTTTTTTTAGAGTCTTAAACTTATCCATTTGCTTGTGGGTGATAAGGCAATGAAAAACTGAGTTTAATACCAAATATGTCACAAAGGCCCTAAACTTGTTTTTTTTTAAATATTTGCCATTATCAGTGATGATCTTATATGGAACACCAAAATGACAGATGATATGATGGGTGATGAATTCAGTAATCTTTTCAAATTTCATCAAGATAAGAGGAATAATTTCTACCCATTTAGTAAAATATTCAATTGTGATAATGATAAAATGATGTCGTTATGAAGAGTGGGGGTTGATTTCACCAATGAGGTGTAGACCCCATGGTGAAAAAGGCCAAAAATATACATATACATGAAGGATACTACTAGGTACATGATGTAAATTAGCATGTTTTTGACACTTGACACACCTGTTTATGTAATCATAGTAGTCTTGGTTAAGGGTAGGCCAATAATAACATAGGTAGAGGATGCGCATGGCCATAACAAGGCCACTAAAGTGACCCCCACATATACCATCATGTGTTTCTTTAATGTCATGATATGCTTCTATACCATAGAGGCAATAGAAAAGGAGGCAATCTAAGCCTCATTTATAGAAGATTCCTCTCATAATGGTATAATGGGAGGTGCTCTAAATAAACACCCAATGGGAATTCCTAGAGAGGCCAGAGGGAATTATGCCAAAGTGAAGGTAATAAAAGGTTTGATAGTACCAAAGGTTAGGTAGGATCTCCTCCATACTAAAGATGGTTAGAGTGTCTATCTTGGTGTAGGATGGATTGGTTAGGTGATGGACAATGATTGATAGTGTGGATTCTGATGGTGCTAATAGGATCTAAGAGGCAAGCAAAGCTAAAAAATTTTGTTAGTAGATCATGTAATGGTTTGAATATGGTAATGCTTGAATTATGATAGGATATCTATAAATAATTTCTTCTGCAACAATAAAACATCATTCTTACATTGGTAAATGCTAGTAACTTGATTGACCACAAGCTGGGAATCACCAAAAATATTGATTGTTTTGACTCCTAAGGCTAAAGTAGTTTGGAGACCTATTACTAAGGCTTCATATTCATCCATGTTTTTGGTGCCTTCAAATTAAATTTTAAATTATAAAGGAAGTGGTTCGCCGATAAAGGGGATAAGGATGATACCAACTCCCCCACCATGTTGACATTTGGAACCATCAAAAAACATGGTTATTTGATTGGTGAAATTTGCTTGAGATAAGTTTATGATGAACTCATCTAGAAATGAAATAGGGGGAATTTGATTATCCTTTAGGGGTGCCTTGTGTAATTTTTTGGTGATAACCTACCCCTTAATCAATTTTTATTGGAGAAACTCAAGGTTGAATTCAGCTAAAATCATGAGCCACTTAGTTATACATTGGTTTTGGTATGGTTTAGAGTGTATGTATTTGAGTGGGTCAATAATTGTGATGACAAAAGTCTTGTGGTTAAGGAGGTAATAGCAAAGTTTAGTGACCATGAATACTAGGGCTAAACATAATTCTTTGGTATGTGTGTACCAAGTCTCATAGTCAACTAGTTTCTGACTAATGTAATAAATGGATTGCTTTTTGTGTTGTTCATCTCGATGGGTAAGCATTGCCCCTAGGGAGTGGTTTATGGCAGAGATATAGAGGTAGAAGGGTCGGTAATCCTTAGGAGGTGTAAGGATAGGTGGGGATATCATGTACTCTTTGAGTGCATCAAAGGCCTTTTGACAATTAGCATTCCACTTGAAAGAGACATCCTTTTTCAAGAGGTTGTGGAAGGTCTCACATCGATAAAAGAGATGGGAGATGAAGTAACAAATGGATTGAAATTTCCCGCATAAGATATGGAGTTGTTTAAGCTTGGTCAAAGGTAGCATCTTGAGGATGGCTTTAATTTTGGCTAGGTCGACTTAGATTCTTTGAAGGGAAATAATGAAGCCAAGAAGTTTGCCTAACAATACCCATGTGGATGTGATAATAGATAATTCACTCAAAGATAATCTTAAGGATAGATAAATGGTCTTTTCAAATCTTAGACTTCTCAAGAAGGTCATCCACATAGTCTTTGATGATTATATGGATAAGGTCATGAAAAATATGTCATGGCCTATTGGTAAGTTGCAACAACATTATTAACGCTGAAGGGCATGACCCTATAATAAAAATTCCCCCATGGGGTAATGGAGATAGTTTTATGTTGATATTTAAGGCCAATCAAGATCTAATTATCAATTGAAAATCTATCCATGAGTGACAACATCTCATGGCCTGCTATAAGATCAACAAGTTGGTTAATACTAAGTAGAGGAAAGCCATCCTTTAGGTAGGTGAGGTTGAGGTCATGGAATTCCACACAAATATGTATTCCCCCTATTTCTTTAGTGATAGCTATGATGTTTGAAACCCATTGGGGATAGTCTATGGGTTGAATGAAGTTAACCAGAAAGAGGTGTTGAAGCTCTTCTTTGACAAGAAGGGCTATGTAAAGATACATTTAGTGAAGTTTTTATCTGATAGGTATGGCATCATGATTGGTGATGATTTTGTGGGTGGTAATGGTCAGGTTAATACTAGGCATATTGGCATAAGACCAAATGAATGTGATGTGATACTTGTGCAGGAAGGTTGAGTAGTCTTGTAGTTCCTTAGGGGTGAGATTTTGGCCAAGTTTGATGATGTGGGGGTTGTATAGAGTACCTATGTCAATGTATATGGTAGATTCATTCAACATGGTTGAGGCTTCTAGAGGTAAATATTTATGGATAGAGGAATCTGATGTACCAAGGTAGGTGAGAATATCATCATCATCTTGACACTGAATAGTGTAATGGTAGGAGAGTCTTCTCCCATGAGTTTAGGATGGGTTAAAGGGATGGATATGCATGCCCCATCTTATTTATAATTTATGGGGCTAATGGAAATCATGTTGACAAAAAAAATTGGGTGGGATGATGTCCTCAGCTTCACTCACAGGCAGAGGGGATGTTGGTGAGGAAGGGGGTTCTTCTTTGATAATGTTGGGGGTAGCTTATTTAGCCTTCTTTTTATTGGGTAGGATGAAGATGAAGTTATGTTTTTCATAAGTATTTTGGGTCTCGATCAAATTCAATGTGTGTGGGCCATGTTTGTACCTTCCAAAACTAAACCCCTTTCAGGCACACCTGTGAAGGTATAGTTTGTTGAAGTTGGGTTTATCCAAGTAAGAGAAGTTAGAGGTAAATGGTTGAGGTGAAGGGTGGAAAATGAAAATTTTAAGTGTCTTGTTAATTCCCCCATAAATAAAGTGGGTTTGATAGCTAGGAAGTCATGAAAGAATAATGGATCTTATGTTGGGGTCATAACCTAGTTGGTGGTTGAGTTTCTCATATTCTTGGGGTGTAGAGAGGGCTTCCAGGGTGAGGAGATGGTATTATCAATGGGTAAGGAATTAGAAGGTAGACTCCAAGGGATATCTTTTGGGTATTTGGCCCATAGAAATAGATGGACTAGTAGATCATTTCATAGGAGGGGAAATAATGGCTTTGGCTTCTGTGGGTGATAGCTTTTATGGTGTTTTAAATGGAGGTAAGAGAACATCATTAGGTTAGTAAGTCATGTTTCATGTTGAAAAAAGGATAGGGTTAGATTGTATGGTAACCACCTAACCTTCATGTCCAAACTTGACACAATGATGGAGGGTAGAAGGTACATAATCCATGGCATGGATTTAAGGTCTCCCTAGTAAACAATTATACTAGAATTCACCTTTGACCACATAGAAAAGTTTAAAGAGCATGCAAGGACCTAAATGAATGTGAAGGATAATGGTGTCAAGGGCAGTGTTCATAGTGTCATTAAAATTATCTAAATATAGTTGAATTTTTAGATATGATATTGTCTAGTAACTTGAGTTGGTCGTAGGCATGGGAAGAGATTATATTGATATTAGCTCCCCCCTCGATCATAACCTATTTGATGTGGGTTTGGTTGATATGGGTAGTGATAAAGAGATGTATTCTAGGTCTTCAATGTGGATGGAAGGTATATTAAATTCCTTAAAGGTGATAAGGGTGGAGAGTTACAGAGCATCAATGAAGGCCTCTATAGGTCGGGAGTCTCTTGGTCAAACCTTAATGGCCTACATAACCTCTATCATGGATTGGTGATGGTGAGGTGAGGTGTAAATGAGCTCATAGAGGCTCATATTAGTTGGAGTCTAGTGAAGTTTCTTAATAATGACCCTCCTAATAGATTCAAAAGTATTATCCCCAGTGGTGCCTAAGATGGTTACTTTGGGTAGAGCTGAAGATGTAGAGGGTTGGATCAAGTTTAGTTTAGGATGAGTAGGTGGGTATGTCCATGGAATGGACACCTTGGTTTTCCCCTTATCCCTTTATTATGATCATGTGACCACATTCATGGTATGGATGGAGGGGAATGATGTGATAGGAGTTTGGGTAGGTTCTTCATCTTTTTGAGGTGAGTGTGGAGGATCTGATATGTGTTGGTAAATGGCTGGTGGGTGCCTTGGAAAAGGGGTTAGGGCCAGCTCTTATATTAAGAGGTCATCTTCATCATAGAGATGATGGATAATGGCTTGGAGATCTTTGCATTTCTCCATGTCATTCCCTGATGTCCTATGATATGAATAGATTTGGCAGTCATCATACCAAGCTAGATTCAAACCAATAAGGTTAAAGGGTTTGATAAGAGGTAAGGTGAGGTGCAAATATTGTAATAACCTATGAAAAATGGTTGAATAAGATTTAGTGAGAGGTGAGAAAGGCCTAGGGGTTGTTTTTTTGGTTGGTAATTAAGGTGTTTTCATGGGATCGGGTTTGGTAAGAGAAATCTTAAGTGAGGTGATGTTTTTAGGTAATTATTTTAGTTTGGGCATGTTAGTGGTTAGAGGGTTTGAGTTTGATAGTTTGGCCATTAGTAGTTCAAAAATAACTAGTGTATTAGATAGTAATTAGGTTGGGATAACAAGTAGCAGAGGATGACATATGTTAAAATGGATTTACCTTTTAGGTAGAGTTGATGGATGAGGACCCAAAATAGAGGGTAGGGTAGAAGAAGGAAAAACCCTAGGCATGTGGCTACTTAATGGTTTTTCTCTTTTGGTTGGTTGGGGTCAAGTTTTGGGTGGAAATTTAGATGGGGTCAACTCTAATTTAAGAGATGTGTAAACCAAACTCCATATGGGAAAGGTATCGAGGTTTTTAATAGTTTTCTTATTTTAGTCATGATTACCTTGGTTGGTGGGGAACGTAAAGGGTTGGTAGATGTTCTAATTGATTTTATAGGTGGTGTAAAGATGATAGATTGATTGTTTAAAGGTGTGATATAAGGTTCAAGTTTATTTATGTAAGGGATGATTAACTATTTATATAAGGTAGCTTGATCCATATCTAGTTTTAGGGCAAATTCTATTTTTTGCACTAATGTGGAAAAAGGTTTGTGTACTGGTTTTACTTCATGGGTAGTGGATGCAAGAGATAGAATTGCAGGTTGGGGATGTTGGTTAATTAGTTATTCAACTTCCAAAGGTGAGGGTAGTAAGGTTGAGATAAATGGGTCATCCATGGGAGGTATCGATAGGAATACTTCTCCTTTATGAACAACATCCATAGTAGTATCTTGTTGGGTAACCAGTGGGTGAGGCAAATTAGGAACATTTGGTTGTTCAAATATGCCTATTTGGGTGGAATGTGATGATTCCAAGGATTATATGAGTGTGGCTAGGGAAAAAGGAACCTCTTCAAGTTGAATCTCTTATGGAGGGGAAGATGACTCTTCCTCCTCTATAAGTGAAGTGGGAGAAGAGTGGGTAGATTGGATGGTTGGGTCCTCGTGTGTAGGTGTATCATGGACCATGTTAACCATGTGGGCATCATGGGAATACTCAATCTATGTGTCCTCATACTTTAAAAAGGCATGGTTGGGAAAGGGATTTCTAAATATGTTTAAGGCTTGATTTTGAGGGGCATTGGGGTTATCCAATGTGAGTTCACCATTGTCAATAAGGCTTTAAACAACATTCTTAAAATTATTGCATTAGCTAACGTCATGTCCAGTCACTCAATGAAAGGTACAAAGGTCATTTTCATTGTACCAAGCAGGTGCTAGATGAGAAGAGTCAAACTATGGGGGAGGTTTGATGGGTGAAAGTTGTATAAGATTGGCTTTTAGTAACTTTTCCAACACTAAGGCATAAGATTCTCCAAGTGGAGTAAATTATTTTTGGGTGTTTTGGTTTGTGTTTCATGAGCTCTAGTTAGAGGAATTTGGAAAGTTTTGTTGATTGACAGTAGGTTGTGGGGAATCCTTAAGGATGATTGCATTTGTAGTTCCCTTATTCTTATCCTTAGAGTTAGCTTGATTGCCTACTTTGGAGGAGGAGGTTTTATTGGTCTTGAAGGTATAGTTCTTATTTCATAACTTCAATTTACCCTCATCTATATCTCAGTTCTCTAACTTGCATTATATGGTAAAAGCTTTAGACTTGTAATGTAGAAGATATGTGCTTGGCACAATCACAGGCAAAAATTTTGATCAATTCAAGCTAAGGCAAGGAGAATGATAATTAGTTAATCAAGTTTCTCTAATGAGCCACAAAATTAGCTACATACTCATCCTCAAATTGGTGAATGGAATAAATATCAGTGATACAGACTTTCTTTAATATGTTGATTTAGAAGTGATCCAAGAAAGTCTAAGCTAATTGGTTAAAGGAGAAAATGGAATGTTTGGTAATGGCACTACACCAGTCCAACACCGATCCAGAAAGAGACATGAAATGTGTGTAAATGCAGGTCATCATCATAGGAAACCATGTAGCAATAATTCCTAAATTCTCTTAAGTGCTAATGGGGGTCTTCTTTTACTATTAAAATTGGTGAATTTTGGAAGCTCCCATTGGATTGGATAAGGTCTGATAGGGAATAAAGGGTGAATGGTCTCATTACAAACTTGGTCATAAGATAGAATGTTATGGACTCTTGAAATGGATAACTTAAGAGTTTCCATTTTGTCCATGATTATTTTCATTAAGTTTATTTGAGGTGGTGCACTTGAGGGGTTATAAGGTGTATTATGTGGCTAGGGGATTGATAATTGATAGGAGATTGGGAGATGGCCCCATACTAATAAGAAGTTATAAGGGGTTAGGTAGATGAAATATAAGGATAGGTAGATGTTGGTGGTTGGGTAGTACGTATATACCCTTATAGGTTAGGGGTATAATTAAGGTTAGATGGTGTAGGTAATTATTGGGATACTGAGGTAGGTTGAGTTGTGCTTGGATTGGTAATCAAGGGGTGGTCATGATCTTTATGCTGATGGGTGATGGGTGATGAGGTATAAGGGATAGGTATCCCTAAGCTTGGTAAAGAGGTATTAACTAATGGGCTAGGTTTAACATGATGGGTTAATAGTTTGGTCTTCCCCAATGTAAAGAGTCATTAGTGGGGATGGATGGTGTAAGGGTAATATTTGGTTGGATAGGTTGGTTCTCAACCATAGCATCAAAGGGCTTGGAGATGAAGACATTTGAGTGGTCAAAGTTTGGGTGGTGACCATGGTAATAGGGATACCCTCCATATGGTGGGATGCCATGCCATAAGGAGGATCTAGAGGTGGAGTTGAAATTAGGATATGGTGAGAAGAGTTGTTAAGATAGTGTTGAAATGCCATTGGATTATTGTCTAAAAAAGTGGTAAAATCTAGGTATCCTTGGGGAAATACCTAAGGAAAAGTAGGTATTCCTAATGGATGAGGTGAATCTTCCACATCTGAGACATACTCCATAAATGAGGAGATAGAGGAGGTTGATTTAGGTGATGATTTTCATTATGCTAGGTCTCTTCACTACTAACGAGTGAAAACCATACAAAAAGTGGGAGATAATACAAAAGAATAAACTCAACACTCAAATAGAAAGAAGACAAAGAAAATAGTCAAGGAAATCAAGGAACACACTAGAGAGTACATTTAAGGCTGAAGTTAGTTTTAAAATCACTTTTGGTTATGCTTTAGTTTATGAGAATGTGTGATAGGAGTTGGGTTGTAGATCAGGTACTATATAAGTAGTCTATGGATAGTTTCAAGTTAGTTTTAGTGCTCAAAATAATCTATATTGGAATCAATACGTGACTTGGTATTGGGGCCTACCCCCTCACTTCACAGTCCCATAGTGATAAAGGTGTCAGGTGCTTTGCCAATATATATTGATATCCATAGTTTATACTCAACCAGAGAGCCAAGTTAGTTCTCCTCTTGGTAATAGCCTCCAAGTAGGATTTCTAGAAGTGGGTAAGGTAACCACTAAGTGATGAAATCCTAGTTGGACCTTGTCTCAAGTTAGTTATGACATTTGATTGATTATGTGGTTTGGTTGTGTAACATGAGTGTGTTATAATTAATCTTGATTTTTTTAATTAAGCTAAGTGAGCTAGAAGAAGTAGACAATCAATGGATGCAGTATATTTTAGACCCAAATGAAATTTATATTTCAATTATGAGCAAAGACAAAGAAAAAATCATACGAATGTAGATCAAAAGAAAACCCAAGTAGAGATTTGAGTCCCATCAGGCGAGCCAAAATGTTTCACTCAAATTTTGTTATTATTCAAAATAAAGTAGTGAAATTAGAAATATGGGTTGTGGTAAGAATACCTACTTTTTTGTGTGCACATTGAATTCAAAGACTGTGAAGAGATCCCCTTTGGCCAGGGAGGATGACCTACATCTAATAAAATACTAAAGCAAATTTGTTTGTTACACAAGTAGATAGGTGGATTGCCTAGCGCTAGCTAGATCTCAAAAGTTAGATCTTATTTAGGGGTTGTCAATCCACCATTTTAGAATAATTAAGTTAATAAAATATTAAAAAAGTACTTGCATCGATGATCAAAAAGTGTTGAAACTGATAACAAGAATTGATTAATAAATAGATGTGCTAGAAATGATTTAATTAGTGATACAATGATTAGTACTAGTGCTAGTGGGTCAAGGTGTGATTTAGGGAATCTAGAAAAAATCTTGTGAGTGTTCAAAAACACAAAAAAGTGAATTAGATCAGTCACAAGAAGTGGAATAAGCTTGTTGGATTTTCCTACCATAGGTGACCATCGATGGTTAGGCCTAATTGTCAGTGGTTGGACTGAATGTCGATGGTTGATTGTGTCCAATTCTAGACTTTGTAAATAGTTGGTTGTCAGGGATTCTAAAAACAAAATAGGAGTTAGGAAAGGTCTAAATTGATTTAAACAGAGAAATAAAGTACATGGATGGTAATAAACAAGTACTTGTCTTACCTGGAGTGGATTAGGTGAGTGATAGGCATTATTGATTTGTGGGTGTAATCTAGCCTAATTTTGCTAGAGTAACAGTGCTTAGAGACTTGGTTAAGAGGTGATAGAAAGTTGGCTCTCAGAAAGAGGGGTTGATAGTGTTGGATCACACTAAATGACTTATAAGATAAAAATCTAAGTACCTGAGCTCTTGATAATAATTGCAGATGGTTTGACCTCCCAGGCCTCTCTCTTACAGGCACAAGTAAAAGGTGGAAGTGGTTATCCAAAATGGACTTGAAGAAGGCTTCTAAATATAATTCATGCATGTAAAGGGCTTGTAACTAGATTACCATATTTAGAAAAGTAAGGTGATGATTTGTATATAGGTTGCATGCAAGATTAGGTAGTTGAACTTGACCATCAAAAGTTGGGTTGATCATTGATGGTTAGCCTGACCATCAAAAATCAAGGCTAACTACCAAAATAGACTAAAAGGCCATGTTAAGCTTAAAAATATTGAAGATAGACCTAGATAAGGAAAAAAGGTTCCAAGGGGACTATTAGGGGTCATGTCACTTGGGAATATGTGTGTTGAATTTTGGTGTCTACAGATATATTCAGGGAGCTAGCCCTTAAATCTAGAGGCTCACTTCCACCATAGGTACACCCACATACCTAGAAGTGTTCCCATGTTTCCCAAATCTAGAAGAGGATTGAACACCCTATTCTAAGGTGCAAGATTTGGTGACAACAAGACCATTTATAATGTATGAAACTTGATATTTTTATGACAACCCCACTTATTGTAGATATATTGTCAATGCAGGGCAAGTATCCTGAAGTTCTATATCATCATACAAACTCTTGAGAGAAGAGGGGGCCTAAAAACTATACTTTTCATGCACATTTAAATTTTTACATTAATAATTATTTCCTCTCATGAGAAAGTATATAGATGGAATTTGTTAGTAGGAAACCACCTTGTCATTTTTTAGGATTAGGATGATACACTTAGGTGTTTTTGTGTCTTTTCCTTTTTACTTACATTATCTTGAGTCAAAACTATTTGTTTAAACCACATCCAAAACAATTCATGTTTACACATCACTCTTTTGTTTAAAGAGGTGTTAAATTGTCCATTTGACACCACACTTTACCTTAGTCATTGGTCAAACTTTTGTGTGTATGTGCCACTTGTTTGAAAGGAGTATCATTACATTTCCCATTTCATTCCAAGTCTTATTCCTTAGAGTTTTGAAAAAAATAATTTTTCACACCTTTATATCAATATAGCATCATTAAGTTGCTCATATTTTTTCAAATACTTTTTGCCTTATATCCAATCACAATTTAAAAACCATGTACACCTTTTTGGTCTATGACTAAGTATCATTATGTCATTTGTTTTGGTCTAGCTTTTTATCCATTTAAAAGTCAATTCTTTTAAACCAAGTTCAAAATTGGTCTTGTTAAGATCAAATTTAAATGTTAGCTAGTTTATACATATGCTTCGCATAATTTTGGCTTATATATTTACCTCACTCTTAGATTGTGCAACTTGGACTAATTATTTTCTTGATTTAGCAATATTTATGCCTAAATTTGGGAAGTGGTATATATTTCATGTGCCTAAAGTCCAAGGTCTTTTACCAATGATCAAGAGTGTGTTTGAATCTAAATTCCTAGTTTGAGTCTAAGTGTTTTAAAGTTTTTAGATTAATTATCTTACTTTTAGACCTAGTGTTGTGCCAAGTCTAGATTTTATGTCATGTTTCCTATAAAAACCTAGAAAATTCCATTTCTATCCTTAGACCTAGTTTGTTCCAAGTCTAGATTTTGTGTCATTTTTCCAAAATACTTATCATTTTAACTTTTATTTTAGACCTAGTCTATTTTGAACCTAGATTTGTGTCTTGTTCCCAAATACCTAGCAACCTTTTTTTATTTTTAGACCTAGATTAGAGTTGTTTAAAACATGTTTTTACCAATTTTAGCATTTAAATTTATCCATTCACTTGGACAAGTATGTAATATGTTTTTTATTAGACCATTTTAGATCAAGTTTATCATTGACTATTTCAGATAACAACTCCATTCCTAGATTGAGTTTTTAGGCCAAGTTCCTAGTCATTCCCAAGTTTGGATCATTTGTATTTTAGACATTATTTTTAAGATTTTGTATAGCTCTATACCTTATTTAAAAATTATTAGGCATTTATCTGGATATGTTTTATTACACTTATAGTGGAACTATGTACAATCCAGGTTATAATAACATGGTCATGAATGATAACTTTATTCAAGACCGATATGGAGATGATGTGGTTTGTGAGATAGATCTTTATTCTCCTTAAACTACTCAATCTAGGGAACAAATTCAAGATCCATTATCCCTCTACTTAGTTAACACACTTCCATATTAAGAGCAAGAGCAAAAGCAAACTATGTAGTATCTCACTAATAAACCATCAATTATGGAACAAGTTCAACAATAGTCATATTACATCATTATGCCATCAAAATATGATCCGTATTTGTTTGATAATCACTTTATTGAAAATAAGGATGAGGTTTCAGTTAGAACCATAGAGTTAGGGGCCAATTTTCTAGAATACTTCCCCCATGAAAACTTACCTAGTCTAGTTAGAGTGCCTCTAATCATGCCTTATACCCAAACCATTAAACAAGCCTCTACTAGCTATCCTTAAGCACTCATAAAAATGTCATATCAAGACCCAAATATTATTTTAATAGTAAATTTCCTCATGGAAGACAACCTTATACTAATAAAACAAGCATATCAAACCTATTTGAATCTAGCACACAATTTTAATGCCATGGCCATGTTAAACGCTCCACTCATAGAGTTAGTTCCTTCAACATGAGTGATAATTGAGTTGATGATTTAATATAATTTGGGTATAGAACCATTTTCATAAATCACTTCATTTAGTGACATGTACAATATCCCATCTATTAAGATGTGATTACAGCTTCTACACAAAATAATATATGATGGATAACATGTAATTGTCTTCCAATCCAAGCCAAAGTGGTTTAAATACACCAATAAATAGTCTTCAATAATAAATTCCTTTAGTTAATACCATGAGTGGTTCAAAATAGTAGGTGGTAAGAACTTTTACTTCCTAACCATGGTATGTTACTTCTAATCCTCAACTAGTTTCTTCATTAAGCATGCAACCACAAGGATTAAGTAATCAATCACTGACTAGTGCTTTGCCTCAAAAACAAGTGATAAATGTTATCCCACCTCAAAAGGTGATGACTAAAATTCCACAAAAATAGGCACAATTTAATCTACCACTATAGTAGAGGTATAACACTTCACCACCTCAACAGGGAGCAACAAATATTCCACCTCAATGGATAGTGACAAACATACCTTTATAGTCATAAACCAATATACCTTTACAATCATGAACATTATCTAATAAATAGTGTGTTCCTATTGGTCAAAGATAAATTCCAAACATCCAACAAGCATTTAGTTCACAATAGATGTTTGTGCAATAATGAGGTGTTAATGTCCAGTAAGTAGCAATCAGGTAGTAATTACCTTTTACTCAACACATGTTTCAAATCCAAAAATAGGGCCTTGGTCCACACAAGTTCCCTTTATTTGACTAGGTTTGACTAATCAACATAAATTTTGTACTCAACCTCAACATATGAAATACTTTACCCAAAGCCATATCCTTCCATCTCAAACACAATTCCCTCAAATCCAAGCCTATACACTAAATTCAAACTAGAATATAGTCCAATAATGCATGTAATTTCAATAATCACATCCCAATATGTAGATTCATATTCCTAGTCAATTCACCCATAAAACCAACATTTTGCAACAAACTATACCTCCATTATACCCTAGTTAAGATAATCTACCTTTGACTGCCCAGCCACCACCTTAGCCAAATGTATCATCCAATTTCTTGGCCCAATAACTACAATAGATGAAGGATGAAATTTTCACCATTAAAATAGGGAATAAAACCAAGAAATTCAAGTTAGATGATGTGTGTTCATACCCATTCAGCATGAAGTATCTTCAAACACCATTTCCTCTAAGTTATGAACCACCAAAATTTGATAAATACAAGAGTAAAGGAGATACTAAGGCCCATTTGATAGATTTTTTTGTTGCTTTCTAACTAGTGGTTTATAATGAAATTTACCTAATCATTTTGTTTCCTTGAGGTCTAGATAGACAAGATTTGGATTGGTTACTCAAATTTCCAAATAATTTTGTATCTAATTTTGATGACTCGAATAAATTTATGCAACATTTCTCCTATAATATTGAGCATGATATTTCATTAGTAGATTTGACTCAGGCCAAGAAAAAAGTTCATGAAAACTTTTCCAACTACCTACATAAATGGAGAGTGCTTGCTATTCACTTCACCCACAACTTACTAGATAAACAATTGGCTATTATGTTTACTAAAAATTTATACAATGAGATATCTTATCATTTGGAGCTTTAGTATGTGCATACCTTCAAAGAGATCATCGAAAAAGGGTTAAAAATTAAAAATGTCCTTAATAATGAAGGGATTATTGATTTAACCTCCTTGAGCCAAAATCATAACCAAAACTAAGGTGTAAGCCCAAGTCAAAGACTTAACCAAATCCAAGTGCAAACATCAACACTAGCTCAAGCTAGTAACTATGAGAATCCAATCAATATAATTGCAATAATAATGTTGTTGTAAATGGAGTAAATAAGTCACACCATATCCAAGTGGTGCAAAAACAATCTACTTAACCTATGCCACAAATGCATCTCACTTTGCATCAGTAACCTATACAGCAAGCATAACCTACACAATAACCTAGACCATCTTATCAAATATAGAAACTTGCACCTTTTCAAACCCCTCTTCCAAGAATAATACCCACTCTTAGAGTTTTCAATGACCTTGGTGAACTTGTCAAAGTAGTGTTTCATAAGCTATCCATAGCTAATACAATTAGTTGGCCAATTCTAAAGCACTATCCTGAGGGTATACCATACCCAAATCAGTATAGAGAGCATGAGTTATGTGAATACCACCATGTTCATGGGAATTACATATGACATTATGTGAAGTTAAATTACCTTATTTATAATATGCTATAAAATGAGGAGATTACATTGGATAAAGAGCATCTACATCTAATCAAAACTTGCGTATCTACCAAAACCCTTTTTTGTAGCATAAAAATAATAAAAAACAATAGTAACAATGAAGACCATAAAAATAATAGTATCATTAACAACAACATCCAAATCAATAACAATAACCAAGGCCAAAATGATCCTAAAAACTAATAGACTTACCATGTAGTTGCACATGACTACAACAAAGTTATAGGTCATATTATAGGAGGTCATGTTTCTATCATCACCATTAATCCTAAACCAAGTGCTAATAAACCAAGACCATTACCAAACAAAACCAATAAACCCACTTATGCCAATAATCCTTCCTTAACCTAGGACTATAGCCAAGCATAACAGTAACCAAGGATTATTATTTCAGGACCTTATACCAATAACTTGTCATTGCATCATGGCCATAACCAAGTGTACCAGTAATCAAGACTTATCATATCTATCCCATATTCATCATTATCAATTTAAAATGGTCTTATATCCAATCCAAATTTTGAAATCACAATTTAGAAATTTAATATTTCCATTATAGGCCCACAACCTCCTACTAATGAACCAATCCAACCCACTATATTGGTTAGGAGTAAGCCATTTACCTCTGTTAAAGAAAATACATATGCAATTGTGTAACAACTTCAAAATACACATACAAAAATCTCCATTCTATATTTATTATGTACATCTACTATCCATAATAACATCTTAACAAAACTCTTAGACCAATCCCATTTTCCCAATCACATAACCCTAGACAATATCCAAGCTTTGGTGGGACACCTAGCCCTAGGCCAATAGTTGACCTTTGAACAAAGAGATATGTCATCCTTTGGCCCTCTCTATAACAACCTATTGTACATTGAAGTTTTCATCACATGGCACAAAGTCAAATGTGTCCTCATAGATAATATATTAGGCCTAAATATTGTGTCTTTGAAGTTTATCAAGCATATAAAATATACAACATCTAATCTATAGTCAAAAATAATTACTATCAAAACCTATGACAATGAAGAATGAGAAACACAAGGCATCATAAGTTTGTCAATGATCATTGGGCCTTTAACCCATGATACACTCTACCATGTTTTGGACCTCAACCTATCTTAAAATTTACTTTTGGGTACACCTTAGATAAATGAAATTTGTGAAATCCCTTTGACATTACACTACTGCCTCAAGTTATCACATTCAGGCATGGAAGTCATTATCAATGGATATTTTCAACCCTATGAATACTACAAACATTTAGAGGCTGAGTACAATAGTTACAACTACCAATTTGGCCTAGACCTAATGCCCAAAAAGGATAAAAACAAATAAATGCTTGTTGAATTGTGAGAGGATAATTGTATACACCCAAATAGCCTTGACTCATTCTCACATATTTCTCCTATTGAAATGTCTAATCATTTTACCATCTTAGACAATGGTCTAGGAGAGTATTTAACCCATGGCGTGTTCCATATTACCAAGCTTCCATAGAATCCCAAGTCCTATGGAAGACCTAAAGCTAGTCCACCTTATATGGAATGGCAATGAAAATTGAAAGGCAAGATTCATAGCCCAACACCTATTATTTTCACCCTAACCATTGGCCAAGAAGATGACCCACTTGTCAATGATGAATCCTTATTATACAATGACAAATTAGCCAGTTGATAAAAGATTCCAAATATCCCATCCCTAATAGGATCATGGAGAAACAAACCTATGAAAGTAGAGGCCTTAAGCCAAATCAATAGGTTAATCTTGAACCAATTTTTATAACTTGGTATAAAGGAACTTATGGTTTTAGATTTAAATTGCCTGGGGATGACCCCACATAACTTATTTATGTTCCAATTCCAATGTCTAGTGATGATGATTTTAGAAATGAAGTTGATTCTAATCATAGAATTTATGAATACCTTGCCAATACCAACCTATTTGATCTACATACCATTTATACCATTACCCTAGTAATCCAACATAATCTACTTCCCATTTATCATCCTCAACTTATAGACCGGGACCAAAAAGAATCCATAGTTCTTGTAGATTAGTTTGAGAATGATGAGGTCTTTTGGTATTTTTTATGCCTTATATACAATGTTATGTTGGGAGACCACAAATAACGGTTCTCTATCAAACTAGATCCTCCAGCCTATTTCAAAGAATAGGTGAACACCCTTATCTAAAAATAAAAAATTAAAACATTTAGTTCCTAAAGTGAAAACCTCTTTAAGGTGATTTTGAACTAGGGTAAAATTAAAGAAAAAGGTTGATGTTTTAGTGAAAACCTATTTTAGGTAACATTAGATAGGGGTGTTTACCTTTCTTTGAATGAAACTAAGGAGACCACCAATGATGAGCTTGCTTTTGGGTCTAAGTTTAGTTGAAAAGAATAGCATGCCTTTGATCAAATTGCCCAAGAATTTCCTATAGTATTTGTGACATGGCCATCATTTCCATTAGGAGATTTAGATTCATCCTATTTAGGAGAGCTTGAATAACTAATCCAAACAAAGGACTTTTCCATTATAAGATAATTCACATCATTGTTATTGTCAATCTCAAGAGCATCTTTTTTGAATAAATGCAATAAAACCCTCTCTTCAGTTGACACAATGAGATCTTCTCAGGGTGTGGTTGATTCTAAAGTGAGAATAACCTCTAGGGAGGGTTGGTTCCCTTTGATCTATCACCTAAACTAATCTTTTGCTTGGAAAAGGGAGATAAATTAATAATAATTTGTGAAAACATGTAAAATAATGTGATGCACCAATGTTTTAAACACTTATAATTGCACATGAAACACACTATTAGACACTTTCAAACTTACAAATATCACTTCACTCACTCTTTGATCAGCTATTACATAAGTATTTCATAACAAGGCACAAACTAGCTATCAATCTAGCATGGAAGGGCAAATCTTAGGTCTTTTCCACTTTTAAACCAATCAACAAACTATCTATGGAACTTAGAATGACCTGTGAAAGCTATAAAACACTTCATGAAGGTGAGAAAACTCAAATTGAGGCAAAGGAAATTAGGCATTCACTTAACCACATCAATGAATTCATAGAACACACTTTAATTCAGCTTGTGAATGGAGGAATTCAATCTTTTATTGTATCAAATAGGTGTTGAGTACAAAAATTAGCATAGCTTGGGAATGCTAAAAGCATAAGAGTCCTCCTTTTTTCACTAGATCAAGCTCAGATTTATACCACATAGAAGCATCTTCATGCCAAGGTGGAGAGTGCATGTTGGAGCCTTGGTTGATTATTCTATCAGCTCCATCACCTTAGGCCATTTATGTTATGGTTTACACATATATCCATTCAAAAAGATCCCCTAAAAAATTGGGTTCCAATAACTCACCTACCATCTGGTGTATAATAGGCACTGTATGTCCATTTTGAGCATGATATCATGAAGTTCCATTTTCCATCTTAAATCTATGATGACACTATCCACAAACATAATAACCTTTTTGAAATGGTCATGATCTTCCATTGGGGCCTCTATAGTTATATTCAAGTGTTCCAAATCCATAATAGGTTATGTCCATCCTATTGACAATTGCATCTAACTCAAATCTTGCTTGATAAAACTCCCATTACACCATGGACATGAATTCCATCGTGCTTTATCCACTGCATTAAAACATAAGGTTTAGAACCCCTTTTTACCGTCTAACACTCTTGACACCTTCTCTTAAGGTTTTCCTTAGCTCTATTATGTCCTTATATACCATTTTCATAAAGGGTATAACTCCCAAACCTTCATATCCATGGACTTAACTATTCTTTGATAGTATAAGTAGTGGTGAAGTCTCTCGAGGAGTTTGACTAAGCTTTAATGGTGGGATACTAAATTTGAAGTGTTTGCTTTGGTAACCCACTGGTCCACAAAATCTTTTGGTGTGGCATGTCCACCCATGTGGCATCTCCCTTCCACATTATTTATTTTTAATTAAAATATGACCATCATCTCTTTCAACATGTGTCTTCATCTTATGTACCCTAGATCTTGATCAAATTTTTTATATCGATCCTCTTGAAAGTCTCCTAGACTTGACTTTAACATCAACCATTGATCTTTGATTTGCACTCAAGATTATGGCATTTGGTATCTTTCCATGTCTTCTATGGACCCTATTATCAGTCCTCATCTAATCAATGTGCTTACACCATGTGGCTACCTTATGTGTAATCTAGGCTCATTGACTTTTTGACCTTGATCCACACCATTGATCTCTTATGCATGGTTAAATATACACCATAGATCTTTAATCTTAATAGATCAAACATAGTCCATTAATTTTCTCAAGAGTTTATCATTATCGAGACACTTGACACCATCATGTTAGTTCTTAGGATCCTCTATCCTTTTGACCTCATGTTCACCATTGATATTTAACTACAGGATTGAACATGCATTATTGATCTTCCTTAACTTATTGAAACCACCTATCACCTATGTGCCATTTATCTTGATTCGATCAAGTAAGATTTTGAAACTTAGCAGCCCTGTGGTTCACTTCTATTTTTTGAATCCAAATGGATATTTTCTATAGCTTTAATTTGAAATCCTTGGGCACATCTAGTACTATTAGATCATGTTTTGAAGGCTTATATCTTGAGATAGGAGATACACCAAGATACCAGATCTATAAGGGATAGTCATGGCACAAAATACAATATTTTCATGTAATTTTTTAACTTTGGTTGACTTCCCAATCATACTTATTAAATGCACAACAAAACCAACATGTTCTCTATGGCTTATATTGATAATTTTAAGGACTTTTCAAAACCAACTCATTGACTCATAAGCTAAATTGTCATGATATGCAAAGTTTCGAATGGTAGGGATCACAACTTGGCCTATAAGGTCAAAAAATGTCAACATTTTGATGACTCAATTGGGAAGAATTCTTGCTATGCTTGAGAACCGAACCATTTACATGACTTTTAGACTCATAAATAATGAAAATTTTGATCCATGATACAAGTAACCTTTGACTTGAAAATAAGAAAACCTATTCTACTATGAGAAGGAAGGAAACACACAAAATAGGTAAACTAATCTAAACAAAGTGAGTGTGCAAATAAAGTACTTATTTTGAACAAAACACAAACAAACTAATTGCTAGAATAAATCTTGTAGGAAAACCAAAAAACTAATTATGTACAAAGAAACTAGCTTTTCAATAGCAATGTTTCAGATGTATCCCATTAACTAGGATAGGAATCTCCTCACCATCCATCTTTGTAGTTAGAAGGCATAGTGGGATTTTTAGTTGGATATTATATATGGACCACTCCAAAGAGAGTCAAAAATTTCATTCCTTCTTAGTTTAGCTCTATCCTCATCCCACTTAAGGACTAAATGTCCTATAAAACTTTATGAAGAATTTCTCTTGTCAAAGGATCTCTTCATTTATGCTTGATAGATTTCCATGGATAACATGGAATGATTTTGATCCTCTTCTAACTCCATAAGCTCAGCATATATGATATCCATTGGTTCATTCTCTAATGACTCAAGTTGATGCATTAGATCTAAAGCAAGAAACTCAAGATAAATAGGTAACCTTGCTTCCTTACCATATAGAGAGGTGCTTGAGAATACTCCATTCCTTAAAATCTAGTGAGTACTAGAGCTAGTGAAATGGTGGTTACTAAAGTTTAAACTACTTGTCATTCCTTCCCCATGAGTATATCATGATGAGCCTAAGTTATAACAGCTCTAGATGGAGGGAGAATAAGTGTATTAAGATAAGGGATTTCTCAAGGATTTAAAACCTTAATCCTTTTTGGGGTCCAAATACCTCTAATCTCTATCATAGACACTAAGGAATAATGTAAAAATGCTAAGAAAAAAGTGAAGGGGGACATGCCCCCTCTATAGAGATGAAATTAGATCTAGGTGCCTACACCTATAGATCAATCTATAGGGGTGATCCCCTAGGTTCTCAATTTGATTGGATTAGTAAGAATCAGTGGTTTCACTAGCAAATCAGTATAAGATAAGATAAATGGGGTGGGGATCAACTCACATCTAAATGGGTCATAGGGATCAACTCACTCACTCTCATTAATGACTCTGATCTATTAATTTTTTGTATGTGATTATATCAACCCATAGATTTAATTTCAACTTGAGATGCCATGACCTCTAATTATCTTCAATAGTCCTTATGACCTTTAACAGGTTCTTATTTATGGACTTAATAAGGCCATTACCTCGTGTATAGTAATTTGATGAAGTGTTGAGATAGGCACCATGTTGAACAACCCATTGATTAATCCTAGTCCCCATAAAGGCCATAGCATTGTTAGAAATATTGCTTGAAGGAACTCCAAATCTAGTAAGCAAACCTTCATAGAAATATAGAACATTGGATTTGTTCACTTCTTTCAATGCTACTACTTTTATCCATCTAGTGAGGTAATCTAGAGTAGTTAGTATCCATTTATGTCTTAAGATTGAAGGAGGATTTATGAGACCAATAAATTCTAATCCCCATTGAATAAAGGTTTGATCCACCGTAATTGGTTGAAGAGGTAAGGTTATGAGTTTCACTTTTCCTACACACATAGCACACTATTTGCACTTCCCAACCCATGCATGGCAACCACCAAATATGCTTGGCCAATAATATCCACCTCTCATGATCTTGAGGGTTGTAGTCCTTGTGGAAAAATGTCCTCCACCATTTTCATCATGGAACTCTTCAAGCAATCTGTGTGTTTAGCTTGGATCTATGCATGTTAACAACATGCCATTGATATCTTTTTTGAACAAAACACCATCAATAAGATTAAATGAAATTGATTTTAACCTAAAATATCTTATTTTTGAATTAATAATATGATAAGGATAAATACCATCTTTGAGATATCTTACCAAGTCATGAAACTAGTTGGAAGGTGAGGTATAATCAGTTGCAACCTCTTCATCATTTGACACCAAAACCACTTCATTTGCCTCTTGTAAGTCTTGGGCCAGATACTCAAAAATTCCTTTACCTCTAATTAGATTTATGACCTTAATTTCCACATCATACTCCATTACCTTAGTTATCCAACCATATCTCTTCTCATTTATATATTTTTTCAAAAGACTCCTTAATGCTTGGATGGGTAACCATTAAGTGTATCTTATTATTATAAAACAAGTATCTAAAATTATTGAGAGACCTTATAATCAAAAGTACATGTTTTTCAACAAAATATTACCTTGTTTCATGATCCTCTAAGCCTTGACTAAAGAAGGCTATTGGCTGCTCCAAACACTAATCATTATATTGTATAAGAATGTCTGAAATGGTGTCTATTGTCCCCCAAAAAATATCACTCATTTTTGGGACAACATTTGAACTATTTTGGTCCTACAGACCAAAATTATCTCTTCCCTTTTCAAAATTTGTCCTGGGCATTCAAATTCTTCACTTTTTAAGCTTCTCAAGAATCTATGGACTATGCAGGAAGAGAAAATCTACTAACTCTATAGGCTAAGTTTAATGGGCTTTATAGGTTGTTTTTTATGGACTTAGTTTCTACGGACTCTACATGCAAGTTCATTTCTACAAGTTTAAAGGCTTCTATAGTTAGGTTCAATCAAAAGAATTAGTTTTTAACACTTAGTCATTTTTGGGATTGGTTCAACACCTTGGTTCAATCAAAATGTCCATCGGCAAGCATCTAAGCAAGGATCCAACCATTGAACCGTTAAACCGTTGAACCTTGAACCATTTTAGTTCAAGAGGTTCAACAAGTTCAAAGGTTCAGCATCATTGGCAAGAGTTGAGTGCTTCATCAAGGTTCAAAGTTCAACTGCTTCATGGTTCAACAGCTTCAAAACACTTATCAAAGAGAAGAAGGCCTCAACCATTGAACCGTTTAACCATTGAACCACTTTAGTTCAAAGGTTCAACGGGTTCAAGGTTCAACAAGTTCAAAAGCATGGTTTAAAGGAGTGGTTCAAAGGAGTGGTTCAAATGCAAAATTTCAAAGAAGCCTCCCAAAGGACAAGTGCCCTTGTGGAGGGCACTTGGTCGACAAAATCACCCTTCAGAAGGGTCATTTTCAAAGAAAGTCGCAAAGGTAAATTCTTTCAGATTTTTGTTTAAGGCAGTTGAAAAAGACTAAGGCAAGAAACAATTCTTTTAGACTTTTGTCTAAAGGAATTCCTTTGGACAAAAAGTCTAAAGGAATTTGGGAAAGCATCTGTAGGATGAAAACCCGAAGGAATTTTCCAAAGATGAAAGGCAAAGCGATCGAAACAATTCCATGGACTTTCTGTCTGCAAGAAATTTTTGTGGACTTTTTGTTCGTGGGAAAATGACCATGGAAAAAGCATGGGGAAAATGTCCATGGATAAAACCCAAGGAAAAATTTTGTGGGAATGTCTATGAAGAGACTCTAAAGAAAAGGCCGCTGAAGGACCCAAAGGGTAGGTGCCCTTGCGGGGGACTATCAACTGCCAAATTGAAGGACATTTCCCCAAAGCTGAAGGGTCACCTTCCCTTCGAGAAGATGTAAAACTATAAATCCAAAGTGTCACTTTCCCTTCGGGAGGATGCAAAATAGGAAAGCCAAAGAAGGACCAAGGGGTGACGTGCCTAAAGATGTCAAACTTTAGAACAGTGAACTGGCCATTGAAAGCATATTAACGGGTGCGAGAACGTCAATTTCAAAGCTCATAAAATAGCCATTGATCCTTGTAGACTTAAATCTATGGACCTGAATGCATTTAAAGGCTTTAAAGCCAAGACCAGTAAAAAGTGACTAAGGAACAAAATAGCAAATTAAATCTAGGCCTTGATTCAATTAACTAGAAAAGAAGGAATGATGAAGAAGGATCAGATCGCCAGGTGGACATTGAAAGATGCAAACTTTCAATAGCATGACTTGTTTCTCTACATTGAGAAAAGCAAATGGGTAGATGTCCCTAAGTTCCAGCCTGTCTTCTTAACAAATTTCAATGCAACATGATGTGTTACTATTCTCGAGTCCTTCTTAAAGAGGCTATATAAGGGACTCTCTTTTATTGTAAATGAATCTCTTTTTAACAATCAGAAACAAAACTCTACCCAAATTGAAAGGCATTACTGAGACTTTGAGCTCAAATTGTTGATCATATTTTGTTATTGGAATAAAAAAGTGACTTTTCAGACTTTGTGCTGTGATATCTTTGTTGTTGGGGAAACTGTTCTTATGTCTTTTTCCTTGATATATTTTCTATTCCTTTAATTCAACAAGCAAAATTAGTGAAAGTAGTCAGGAAGGTGTCCTGAAGAGTCAACTATGGATAGACTTTGTGCCCCCATAATTGCCTTTAGTGTGTTTTATTTTCATTTCTATGTAAAGGACCTTGGGATGAATTTGTGCCCTCATTGTCCTTCGTATTTCACTCTTGGGCAATTCAGGTGGAGACTTTGTGCTACATCTCAATTTTCTGGTTACTACGTCCTTGGTTACATTTTGCTTTTACTACCAGGAGTATTCTTGTGGTTTGTTGAATAGTACTTATGAAAGAAGAGGAGTGCTTTCTATCATTTCCCTTAAGATTTCTCCTTTGATCTGCATGCATCGTCTCTAAAAAAAGAAAGATGGATGGTTTTTCCTACACTTGAGTATTATTTTCTATTTATATATATATATATATATATATATATATATATATATACATATATATACATATGTATATATATATACATATATATATACATATGTATATATATACATATATATATACATATATATAGCATATCTATAGGGAACCTCCCCTTGATGAGAGGAGAGATTAGTCCCCTTTTGATGTGGTAAACTTACACATTTGGATGACCAATCTTCCTACTTTGGCTGATCAGACCTATTTTGTTTATCAGTACGCTGATCGACAAAATATTCAACCAATAGTGTCCATGTTATCATAGGTGTACAGTATGAAATCTTTAGTGAAATATGGATTTATGAGTGTAGGAGCACTATTTGTGGCTTTATAAATCCCCTCAAAATTCTTTAATCCTTCCTTAGACTAGCTAAAACTCTGATTCTTCTTTAGCATGGGTATAAGTGGCTTAGCTAAAGTGGAAAAATCTGAAATGTATCTTCTTATAAAATTGATTTCCCCTAAGAAGCTTTTTAAAGAATTTTTGTGCTTGGGCATGGAAAATATAAGAATTTAACCTATCCTTTAATAATATATACTCAAACCATAGTTTGAAACCACATGCCCAAGGAGCTTACCTTCATGAAATGAGAAGACACACTTTTGGGGATTTAGAAATACCCAAAATTGCCTACACCTTTCAAACACTTGCTTGAGGTGAACCATGTGCTCACTTGAAATATTTTATAACACTATTATTTCATCCAAATAAACAAGTACAAATATATTAATAAGGCCCTAGAATGCCATATCCATGGCTCTCTAAAAGATTTCTCCAACATTGGATAAACTAAAGGGCATCTTTCTATATGCAAATGTCCCCCACTTTGTAGTGAAGGCTATTTTGAATTGGTCCTCTTCCTTGACCAAAATATGATTGTAACCACTATATCCATCCAAAAAATAAAACCTCTTTGAACCTGCAACTAGATATAAAATTTGTTCTATGGATGGAAATAGATAGTGACCTTTAAGGCATGCCTTGTTCCAATCATGAAAGTCAACACATAGTCTAAATTTATCATTCTTATTTCATATTAAAACAAGGTTTCACACCCAATTTTAGTGCTTGATTGGAAATATAATAGTTGAATCTATGATTTTATGAAGCTTAACTCTCATTAAAGGCTCAATCTTTGGATTGATGGGCCTTTTCCTTTGTCTCACTGGTTTAGTTTCAGCGTCTAACTCAATGGTGTGTTGAGATAAATTTGGATCAAATCCATTGATACCACTATATTTCTAGGAAAAAACATCAACAAAACTTGCACATAATTCAATGAAAGCTTCATTTTGTGAAGGAGTGCATACCTTACCCAACTTCAAGTTCTTATCAGCTATAATCTTCACATTGACATAGTGTTCTTCCTTTGTTGACAAAGATGAATTTTTCTTTCTCAACTCATAATCACTAGTGAATATGTTCTCAAGTGTGACCAATCTATTTCATAACTTATTTATTTTTATTTGCATAATCTAATCACCATACTACTATAATAACTTTGATTTTTTGAGGAAAACTCAACCTCATCTTGCAAAAACCTGATAAGGTTGTTTTCATCTTCAAACACTTTCCAATTCTCATGGTTATCCATAATAGAATGCTTTAAAACTATATTAATGTGTGACTTAATTTTTTCACTTTTATCATCTGGGATACTAAATTTTGCCCCAATTGGCAGCCAACCTATTTGCATGTTTGTTCTGATCCCTTGGTATTGCCTAAATGTTGAAAGCCTAAAAATACTCAAGTAAGTCCCATAATATATAATTATAATAACTAATCAAAAAAAAAATCACACATTAATACCTCTTACTTGGTGAACTATAAGTTCACTATCACCAAAAACCTACAATATGTTGACTTTCATCTCCCTAGCCCACTGCAAACCATGGACTAATGCTTTGTATTCTAAAACATTATTTAAAAAACCAAACTAAAACTTAATAAAAGATAAATACCTTTTTTTTATAAATCAACATCATTCTAGCCCTAGTACCATGCTTATTCTTTGATCCATCAAAGTATAATTGTCATAGACCATCACTAGACTCATCACCCTTTATCATAGTTAGAATTGGTACATCATTCTCATGGAGTAAATAAACACCAAGTCCTTCTTATTCAATTATATTATAAGGATCATGATCATTTAAGTTGGATTCCCACTCATCAAGGAATAAATCTAGAATTCCATCTAAAGATGATTCATTTTCCACTCCACTAGTTTCTAGGACCTCATCTGAGATGATACAATTATTGTTCACAACACTTGGCATTTACGACTTCAAATGGAAACATTTTATGGGTATAGAATGTATTTTTAACCTAATACCATACCTAGTTATAAAAATCAAATATGTCTAATTTTCTAATATGTATCCTCTAATCTTTGAGGTGAAATCCCTTGAAAGACACATAGTAAAGTAAGGAGGCAAGTCTACCACAACTACATCATGTTGAATGGTAACATTGGGACAAACATGTAGTGTCAAATTAAAATATTTAATAATGCCTATTATATTTTTTGGTGACACATATATTTGAAATAATCCTTTAGTATTTGGTTCATAAACAAGACAAAGCTTCTACAATTTGCTTAGGCATAACAATGCTACTAGCTCTACTATCCACCATGCGGTTATGAACTAAAGTATCACCAACTATCAAAGAGAGGTATAAATGAGGAGATTTTTTTAATTTTACCTCATTTTTGTCTACCTTTATCATCTTATATACTTTTTTTACTTATTACTTAATTGGTTGGTCTAAATTAGTTAAGACAGCACCTTCCTTCTCAATGAGTTTTGGAGATAACTTAAGAGTTGAAAGCTCTTGAATGAGAATGTATTTTTGTCTTAGAATAGAGAGGGAATCCCACATGATAATTATAATGTTATAATTATTAATTTTATACACTCTAATTAATTTAGATCCACTAACCTTTGCCTGCACCTTCTAAACCACTGGTTTCTCATGAACTAGAGGTACTTGATAAACCTTTCCAACCTCAGCATTCTAATTTTTTATGGTATAGGGGAAGCAAGTTAATATTTGGTAATCTTGGAAACAAAATTAGTAATACTTGAAGAATTTATCACATATTGAGCCTCATCAATGTCTCTTCTTTTAGATCTAGTTACAGCTTCAACTTGATCACTTGAAGTGTTAGTCTCACCACCCTGATTAAAATTAATATGATCATCCATTTTCCAATTCACATTAACAACATCTAGTTTCCCTTTAAATTTTTGAGTCTCTCCTTTTGATACCAAACTTGTCTCTTAATATGTAATTCCTTGAAGAGAAAAATCTTCTAGTGTCATTTGTGGCATAGTAATATTTTGTGGCACCAAGGCTTGGTTTTGAAAATCATTAAGATTGGAGGGCTACCAACCTAAATCCTACATCAAATTATTTTGTGGTGGTGTGGGAATAATAGCCTTTTAAGTGGAAGGTGCATAAGTATCAAAAGTTACATATGGTTTAGTTTGAGTTATGGCTCCTTATGTTTGGTAGGGTGGTTTATTCTCTCTAACCCCTTGATAAGGAGGCCTTTGATCTCTGAAGGGTCAGTAGGTGGTCTAATTTCTTTATTGATAAGGCCTATTATCTTGATATTGTTATCTCTTGAGTTGTACTCTTTCATTTCCAAAAAATTCTATTAAACCTTCAACTCACCATTCTCACTAGATTAACTAGAAGGGGCTGAAACTTAGGCTTGAGGAGATGGAATAAGAGATAATTATGGAATTTGAGGAACTTGAGAGGCTGGTATAGAATTCAACTCTAGGAATATAGTCATTAGAGGCCTTGGAGAAATCTTACCAATTTGTATCAAATTGTTTTCTGCCATTATTGTAACCTCATAAATGTCTATCAAAGTAATACCACTCATTAACTATATCATCACACTAATATCAAATTTGATGGCTTTGAGATAGTACAAAAAGGTATATTCTGGGGATGGTATAATCTATACAAGTATTTTGGTCCATGTCTTATAGAATCTGATTTTGAAATTAGACATGAACTCATGAGGGGATATCTTTATGGTAGTAGACTATTCAACTAAGGATAGGTGATCAGATTTGTCCTCAATTTATCTGACTAAAACTGCACCTAATTCATCCCAAGTATCAATCGAATTCAATGGGAGGTTTCTATACCACTACATCACTTTTCCTTTGAAAGAAGCAATAAGTAGTCTAATAACTATATTTTATTAGATGATATTGTATATTAAATAAAGGTTGGCAACATCTTATATGTGCTCAATAGGATTTGTTTGATATTATCTTGATATGAATGGGATACCCTAAGACTAGAAACATAAATGTCATCAAATTGGGCTAAATTTAGTGGACTGCCTCTATTGAATGGAATAAACATTTGGTTTTTGATGGCCATCTAGATAGTGGGGATTACACTACTTAAGATAATAAGATGATTAGGTGATTAATATTTCATTTGAGAATAAGGTTTTTTCCTACTAAATCTTGCACTTTTATATGAATTATAAGGCAACTTGATCAATTTAATAGGAATACCTTTACTAGTTGACCTTGTGGTAACCTTTGGCATGAAAGTATTACCTAGATGATGCTATAAACTTTGCAACCTAAAGGATATTTAGCTTATAATGATTATGGATGTATTATCTACTACAAATACTTCTCCTTGGATCCAAACTTTAGCTATGACAAGGAGAATGGGTCCCATCAAGCATTCCAAAAAATGTTGGCAATCTAAAGAGCACCCTGTTTAAAGAAATAAAAGCAAACCTTATCTTTCGCTAATACAATGGAATATTCTTAGAGTGTGGGTGACTCTAAGTTGATAATAGCCTCCATAAAGGGTTGGTTCCATTGGATCTATCACCTAAACTAATCTCTTGCTTGTAAAAGGGAGAGAGATTGACAATAATTCATGAAAACATGTAAAAGAAGGTGATGCACCAAGGTTTTAAACACTTATAATTGCACATGACACACACTATCAGACACTTAAAACCTACAAATATCACTTTAATCACTCTTTTATCATATTTTACATAATTATTTCACAAAAAGGCATGAACTAGATATCAATCTATCATGGGAGGATAGATCTTAGGTCTTTTCCACTTCCAAACCAATAAAAAAACTATCTATGACACTTAGAATTATTTTTGAAAGATACAAAACACTTCATGAAGGTGAGAAAACTTATATAGAGTTAAAGTAAATTATAAATTCACTTAATCACATCAATGAATTCATAGATCACACTTCAATTCAGCTTGTGAATGGAGGAATTCAATATTTTATTACATCAAATAGGTGTTGAGCATAAAAATTAGTAGAGCTTGGGCATGCCAAAAGAATAAGATTCCTCCTTTTTTCACTAGATTAAGGTTATCTTTATACCACACAAAATCATCTTCATACCAAGGTGGAGAGTGCACACTAGATCCTTGGTTGATTATTCCATCACCTCCATCACCTTGGGCTATTTGCATTATGACAATCCAATAACTATCTATGGCACTTAGAATGATTTGTGAAAGATACAAAATACTTCATGAAGGTGATAAAACTTATATAGAGGTAAAGGAAATTATAAATTCACTTAACCACATTAATTAATTCATTGATCACACTTCAATTCAGCTTGTGAATGGAAGAATTCAATATTTTATTACATCAAATAGGTGTTGAGCATAAAAATTAGTAGAGCTTGGGCATGCCAAAAGAATAAGAGTCCTCCTTTTTTCACTAGATTAAGGTTATATTTATACCACAAAAAATTATCTTCATACCAAGGTTGAGAGTGCACACTAGATCCTTGGTTGATTATTCCATCAGCTCCATCACCTTGAGATATTTGCATTATGGCAATCAAAAAACTATCTATGGCACTTAGAATGATTTGTGAAAGATACAAAACACTTCATGAAAGTGAGAAAAATTAAATAGAGGTAAAGGAAATTATAAATTCACTTAACCACATCAATGAATTCATAGATCACACTTCAATTCAGCTTGTGAATGGAGGAATTCAATATTTTATTAAATCAAATAGGTGTTGAGCATAAAAATTAGTAGATCCTGGGCATGCCAAAAGAATAAGAGTCCTCCTTTTTTCACTATATTAAGGTTAGATTTATACCACTTAAAATCATCTTCATACCAAGGTGGAGAGTGCACACTATATCCCTTGTTGATTATTCCATCAGCTCCATTACCTTGGGCTATTTGCATTATGGTCACCACATGCAACCACTCAAGAAGATCCCTTAAAAAAATAGCCACTAGTGATTTGCCTACCAGCTCATGCATAATAGGCACTGTAGGTCCATTTTTATCATGATATCATTAAGTGTTATTTCCAATATTAGATCTATTATGACACTCTCCACAAACATAATGACCTTATTGAAATGGTTATGATCTTCCATTGGGGCCTCCGTAGTGATCTTCAAGTGTTCCAAAGACATAATAGGGTATGTCCATCTTATTGAAAACTATATCTAACTCACTATGTGCTTGATCAAACTCTAATTACACCATGTACATTAATTCCATCATGATCTATCCATTTGACTCGATGCACTGCACTAAAACACAAGGTTTAGAACCCCTTTTTCCCATCTAACACTCTTAACACATTATCTTAAGGTTTTATTTGACTCCATTTTGTCCTTATATACCATTTTCATAAATAATATAACTTATAAACCTTCATATCCATGGACTTGATCATTATTTGATAGTATAATCAATGGTGAAGTCTCTTGGGGAGCTTAACTGAGATTTAATGGAGGGCTGCTAAATTTGGAGTGTTTGTTTTGGTAACCAATGGTTCCAAAAAATATTTTGGTCTAACATGTCTACCCATGTGGCACCTCCCTACCACATTAATTATTTTTAATTAAAATATAAACATCATCATATTTTACACACATCTTCATCTCGTGTCCCTTGGATCTTATCAAATTTGCTTTGTCGATCCTCTCAGGATCCTCCTAGCCTTGACTTCAATGTTGGCCATTGATCTTTGATTTGCACTCAAGATTATGACACTTGGCATCCTTTCATGTCTTCTATGTACCCTACTATTAGTCTCCATTTGGTTAATACACTTATTTTATGCATATCCTTGGATGTAATCTAGGCTCATTGACTTTTTGACCTCAATCTGTATCATCAATCTCTTCTACATGGTTGAATGTGCATCATATATCTTTTATCTTTCTAGATCAAACATGGTCCATAAATTTACTTAGGAATTCACCATGATTGAGACACTTGGAACCATCACATTAGTTCTCAAGATCCTCTAACCTTTTGACCTCATGCTTTCTATTGATCTTTAACTGTAGGATTGAACATGTGCCATTGATCTTCCTTGACTTATTGACCTTAGATATCACCCATGTGCCATTTATCTTGATTTGATTGAGTAATATTTTGACACTTGGCATCCCTATGGATCACTTTTATTTTTTGAATCCAAATGGTTATTTTTGGTGGCTTTAATTTGATATCCTTGATTGTGTCTTACACTATTAGATCATTTTTTAAAGGCTTATATCTTGAGATAAGAGACAAACCAAGACACAAAATTTATAGGGGATACTCATGGCATAAAAAACATTATTTTTTTGTATTTTTTTAGCTTTGGTTAACTTCCCAAGCATACTTATTAAATTTACAATAAAACCAACCTATTCATTATGGCTTATATTAATCATTTTAAGTACTTTTCAAGACCAACTCATTGACTCACAAGATAAACTAGCATGATATGCAAAGTTTTGAATGGTAGGGGTGATAATTTGGCTTGTTAGGTCAAAAAATGTCAATAATTACCAACCATTCTAGAATATGTCTTGACTTTCCTAGTAGAATATACTTCAAAATTCAACATTGAGACTCCAAATGATCTAAAATGGATCAAATTAGGCACATCCCTAATTGAGGAGGATCATGAAGTCTTTACAACCCTTTTAAGGGAGCTTGTTGACATTTTTACATGAGCCTATTTAGACATGTTAGGTTTGAAACCCACCTTAGTTATACATCATCTTGTTGTGCATCCTTATTCCAAACTTGTGAAGCATAAATTATGCAAGATACACCCTTGTATTGTTATACTAGTAAAGAAAGAGTTGTAAAAACTATTAGAAGTGAGATGCATCTAACTGATTAACTATTCAGAGTGGAGCTCAAATACTGTGCCTATTAGTAATAAACTTGAAGAAATCATAATCTTCTCTAATTTTAGAGACATCAACAAGGCCTACCCTAAAGATGACTTTCCTCTACCAAATATTAACATGATATTTGATTTCACAATAGGATATGAAATGCTTTTAATTATGGATGGATTTTAAGGGTATAATCAAATCATAATCAGACCAACAAGCCAATACAAGATAATTTTCACCACTTCATGGGGAATGTTTTGTTATTAGCTTATGTCATTTGGCCTCAATAATGTTGGAACCACATACCAAAGAGCCATGACCATCATATTTCATGATATGATGCATGACATTGTTGAATACTATGTTGATGGCATATTGAGTAAATCAAAAACCCATGTTGATCATCCATTCATGCTATGAAGGATATTTGAAAGAATTCATGAGTACAAGGTTAGACTCAATCCCAAGAAGTTTGTCTTTGGTGTCACTTTAGGTAAATTATTAGGCTTTATTATCTCTCATTGATGCATTGAAGTTTATCTTGCCAAATTACAAGCCATTATCGAGATGCTTCCACCTTTCAATTTGAATCAACTCTATAGTTTGTTGGGAAAAATCCAATCTATTAGATGCTTCATTTTCTAGTTGGTTGATAAATTCCATCCTTTTACTCACTTAATGAAGAAAGGTGTTACATTTCTTTAGGATGAAAATTGATATATAGCCTTTTAGAACCTAAATTATTATCTTGCCAATCCACCTATTTTGTTACCACAAATTCTAAGAAATCCATTTTTGTTGTACCTAACTACCATATATAAATCCATGTGGTCACTTATTAACATGATGACAAGGGAAAAGAAAATTCTATGTATTATCTAATCCACACATTGTTCATGTATAAATACAACTATACACCCATAGAAAAATCTTTTTTAACTATGTTCTTTGTAGCTTAAAAGTTGTGGCATTACATGCTTAACAACAAGACCATAATTATTGCCAAAGTAGATCTACATAAGTATCTACTATCTATGATAACTTTATAATGTCACATGGCTAAATAGATAATGCTTCTGAGTAAGTTCAAGATCAAATACATTAATAAAAAGGCCATAAAGTGATAAGTACTTGTATATTAGCTTTTTTAATCTCCCCTTACAGATACTAAACCACTCACTTTTCCATCATCAAAACACCTCTTTAGGAGCAACATTGGAATTTACATTTTGATGGATTGTTTACATTACATAGATCAGGGGTAAGTCTATTATTTATTACACCACATAAGGATCTTATCCCTAAATCATTCCATATTAGCTTTCCTTATACTAATAACATGGCTGATTATGAAACACTTATTGCAAGGCTTAATCAAGTAGTACAATGGAATATTCAGCATCTCATGATTTATGGTGATTCTTAGTTAATCATAAATAGGTTATAGACCACTTTCATATCAAATATTACAATATGGTACCATATAAGGCCATGGTCAACATTCTCAAATAGAAAATCTACAAACTACAGTTTGAAAACATACCTAGGGCCAATAATAGGATAGCAGATGATATGGCCACCATTGGTTATTTAATCTACCACACAAACAAGGAAAAATAATATCAATTCTTTTTTGAAAATATTCTATCACCTACTCATGAACCTTTTATCATCATAATGATACATGATATTATAGGTTCTAGCTTTATTTGGTAATTAGACCTATACAACTACCTTCATGACCATATCATGTCATAGACCTATCACACAAATAATAAAAGGCCTTTACACACCAAGCCTCTCACTATACCTTACTTATCCTAACCTTTTACATCCATAGCTTAAATGGAACTCTACTTCATTTTTTAAATTTAACAAAATCCATATTAGAGTTATGAGAAGTCCATGAAGGTATATGTAGAACCCATACTAGTGGGGTTATCCTAGCCAAAAATCTCCTACATACTGGTTACTATTGGCCAACTATGGAATCAAATGTAGTTGCTTATGTCAAAAGGTGTAACAAATTTCAAAGGCATGCCAATCTAGTTCATGCCTTGGCCAAAACACTTAATCCAATGCTAAAACCATGGACATTTTCAATGTGGGGACTCAATCTCATTGGTAAGATTAACCCTACCTTATTCGATGGCCATAAATACATCCTTACTACCACTAAATATTTAATGAAGTGGGTTGAAATTATACCCCTCACTTACATGACTAGAAAATAAATTTCCAAATTCATCTTTAACCATCTCATTTTCTTATATGGTATCCCATTCAACATTATATTTGATAATGACAAATCATTTAAAAACAAGGATGTTAAATCATTATGTGTCAAATATAACATCACCCAACATTTTTTCATCACATATTACCCACAAGGTAATGGCCAAGTAGAGGCATCTAATAAAACCATTGTTAATATCCATAAAAATATTGTCAATGATGCTAGCCACAATTAGCACCTACAAATATTCTACACCCTCTAGGCATACCATACTAATTACTACACTCCAATAGGATCCACTCCATATTCCCTATTATATGTCACTAAATCCATTCTTCCCATCGAGGTTGAGTTACCTTCTCTATGTATCTCATTGAAACATGTCCTGGATGATGAAGATTACAGAGTAGTTCACCTGGACAAGCTAGAGTTACTTTATGAAAAATGTATGGCCATTATCAACAACCTTAAATCATACCAAAATAAACTTTGTGGCCATTATAATTGGTGGGTCAAACATAGAGATTTCAAACTTGGGGATCTTATTCTAAAAGAAAACCAAAATAATACCATGGTCAAGAAGAAGGGCAAGTTCAAACCCAATTGGATAGTCCCATACGTCATTATTTCCAATTATGGTTATGGAGCATACAAGCTCACTACACTATATGGAGCTAAACTTGATGATCCCATGAACATAATAGACCTCAATCATTATTTAACCTAAGGGACCTAAAGGATTTTCTATAAAGTTTGTTTATGTTTTACCATATTGTCATCTTCTTTATATCATATTGTATACCATTCTACCATACCTTCCCTATCAACCAAAGTTGTTTACCCTACCTATCCCACATTTTGACTTTGGTTCTACTCCATTGGTTTTTTGGGCACCTTCAATGATTTCATTTGGATGAACATTTTAGTGGTTGATTCAGTATTATAGATAGAGGTAGTATCTTGGACTAATATGACATTAGTTTGGCAATTACATTCTTTATTATTGCCATGTTTTATTTCCTTTTTGGTGTTAATAATTATAACCACCTTTGAGAAAATTAGTATCATTTACCTATGTTGTTTTTTTCCTAATTATAGCCTCCTATGGTCAAATTAGGGGAAACACTTTCTCCATGTATTATCATATTACCTTGTCATTCTTATTGTTATACTATGTCATTTGCCTAAAATCACAAACTTACTATTACCTAGTTAGATCATTCTTTGTAAGGTGGAACTACAGTGATTTGGGGTCCTCATGGGACTATGTAGTTAGTGATCAATTTACTTTGAGGATAGCTCAGTCACCCTTTTTTCCATGCTCTCACCACTTTGTGATCAATTTAAGTGTAAACAATCTTGCTATTTTGTGATAAAACTAAGCCACACTCTCATCATTTTATGAGTTAGACTATTATGTGTCTCATAATTCTTGATTGAGTTGAGATGCTTAGAAAATTACAAAAACATTTGAAATAATTTCAAAACCCCTAAACATTTTTAAAATATCTAAGAAATCCTAAACATCACAAAATCATGAAAATTGGCTTAGAGTTTCCATGAGAGATATAAAGCCATCAAAATTTTTGAGATGGGCCATCTTGTTTGTTCAATTTATTTATAGGCCACCTTGGTATTTTTCCTCTCATTTTTGGGAGAACTACATTGGCTTGATGTTCACATGGACTATGTAGGTAACACCTAGATACATGGGGTATCTCAGGTTAGTTTAACTATGCCTTCCTTTCTTTTTTAACCACTTCTTTGCCTTAAGGATCTTGGAACCCCTAACTATCTTCTGAGTAACCACTTATAATTTAGTTTCCCCATCCTTACTAGCTTAAAGCCTTACACTCTCATCATTTTACAAGTTCATGTTATGTGTTGTGTATTCAACTTTGATACACTAATGACCACTTGGCTTCATTTTATGCTCTCATCATTTTATGAGTAACCATTTCCAATGCTCTCACCATTTTTTGAGACCATTCCCATATTCCTATACACATCAATCATATTTACTTATCATCAATTTTATTTAATCCCATATCTTAGGAGACCTAAATTTGGCTTGAATTTCATGTTAGATCTTGTGTCCATGGAACTATGTAGGTAACATCACTTGTCTAGTGCATCTAGAGTCATCTCGGTTACCCCTTCCCTTTCTTATATTCCCCCCATTTTGTTTATTTGTTTTGTTATCTCTTATAGCCTAGGGGTAATATTTATGTAGCAATATAAAATGTGAAATTGGATGACTTAAGCATGGATAATGACACACATAATAACATTTAAGGGTTTAATGATATACCATCATAGACATTAGGCACTATTACTTTAGATATCATGTTGGGACCAAAAACCCTCTTTACATAGTTCCAATTCATGCCAAGTCCTCTCCACTATAATATTTTACTAGAATGACCTTAGATACATACCATGGGGGCCATTCCCTCTACTCTTCATTTAGATATTAAGTTTCTCCATGAGGGACATCCATACACATATCCAGCAGACAACCAACCATTTAGATATTATCAACTTACAGAGTTATCTTTAACCATTTCACCAGATGAGACACCATATCTCATAGTACATCCACCACTTCATATCATTTCTCTTGATCAGATACATACATATGAGGTTGGAAATACTAGCTCTTCTCACACTCCTCCATTTATAGTCGCTATTAGCACTTGTTATTCTACTAGTTATAATAGCTTCAACCATTCTAGTTACTTCATCAGTCATAGTTCTGACACCTATTACACATTCACCATCATCAATAGCAACACCAGTAGTTTCAATTGATTCCAAAGTTCCTCCACTAGTTATATATACCTTGTCAATAGTACCATCTTCTATCATTATAGATGATAAGAATCCTACATCACA
This sequence comes from Torreya grandis, assembly GCA_037957365.1. Lineage (NCBI taxonomy): Eukaryota > Viridiplantae > Streptophyta > Pinopsida > Cupressales > Taxaceae > Torreya > Torreya grandis. Next base: position 1,627,226 of record JARHVA010001103.1, on the reverse strand, counting down.
GTTACCCCTTATGGTAAATTCTAAGTTACCATATGTACATGATGTTGATATAGATTCACAAGAATCTTTAGATGATGATATGACACCCACACTCATAAATGACTATTTGTGTGGATTGAAATTTACACTAGTTGGCCTAGGAGAGTATTGAGATGATTGTAGATATTTCATACCACATCCTATAGTGTTGTTAGCATCTCATACTACACTCACAAGATATACTCCACACTCACATCCACAATCAGACCACTTGGCACATATAGTTCACATGGTTACCTCTATGGATATAGATCTAGTTATTTAGATTTAGATAGGTAACACACAACATCAGCCATAGTTTATGTTATAGATATTACTTGATCATGGATTGATCACATTAGCTATAGTATGGTACAAATCTATCAATAGATTATCACATCAAGATGGTCATTACTTTTGTAATTTTGACAAGATTATAGGCCATGATACAAACTCATGTACAGCTTTAAGAAAAATTTGGATAAACTACAAGATCGATTCATTATTTATATTATAGCAATGCTAGCTCCACCACTTCCACTTAAGTCATCTACTAGCAAGACTAAACATCCTAGAGCAGAGTTAACATCTCCACCACCAAAGCAACTTTTAGTTCACATTTGGTATAATTCCACCATAACCACAACATCTACATCATATGATGACACTTATGATGATGATCTTGAGGCAATTGATGATTGCCATGACCCTTTCCTCCATTTCCATTCCTAGTAGGCTCCATCCTTGGATCCCTTCCCCCCACCAACCTAGTATTTTATTTTATCATGTACATATTGATTTACCTACATGCTTGTACATAGTTTATTTTCAACATTTCTTGTATATAATATCTTATACTTGATTGTGCAAAGCTTATATAAAAATACAAAAACATTCAAATATATCAAAATACCAAAAACATTTCGATTATATGCATCATCCATGATTTACATTACTACTATCATGCTAGGAATTAAATTTTCTATTTCATGCTATTGTATTTCAATTTATCTACATTGCCATGCTTCACTTGATCTCCTTTGAGTGTGTGTAGTGACATCCAGCTACTTGATTGCTTCACTCTATCCATTGAGGGGCCATTCCTACATCTACATTCAAGACACACATCAATATATCTACCCACTAGGGGCATATTTTTATATGACAACACCATCTAGGTTATGCCATTCCTACACTACACACTCTAAGTTATCATGCTAATGTGCATTCCTTCCTAGGATTACATAGATTACTATATCAAAATTTCACTAGTATCTAGCACTTGTGTATTTCTTAGCATATACCTAGTCTTGTACTGCACATGTTTTGAATACTTTCACATTTGCTTTGATTAGTTATATGTGATTCTACCTTTCCAATTATTACATGTTTTCTGCTCTTTCTTAAGTGTAGCTTGTGTGATTGCATTTTTAGATCCTACTTATCTCTTGTTTGTGCATTATGACATTTTCCAATGTCCTTTGCTTCTATTCATGTGTGTGCCTTAGGATATTTTTCAATGTCCTTTGATTATACTCTTCCATGTGTCTATGGCCCCTATGCCAACTTTGCTTGTTTCACTTATATGTGTATGTGGCATTTGAACATGCCTTCTATGTTTGATTTTTAGTTTTAGTGACATGTGCCCATGTCCTTTATTTGCATGGCCCTTTGTCCATCCTTGTATGCTTCTTGATTCTTGATTGAATACTTGATTGCTTGTTTTACTTCTCAATGTGTGCAATGTCATGATCCACATCATGCATTTCCCTTGTTTTTTTAGATGCCATGATTGACATCATGTTCTATCCCTCTAACTAAAAACTAACATCTAAACATTTCTAGTTATATTTCATTACTTTGCACATGCTTATACATTATTATATCTATCAAGGCATACCCCTATTGATCTAACAATCTCTCAATACAAACATTGCTATACGTAGAGATATCTTGTTAAATATCATTGTTATATCATGTATCTGAGTAACATAACACACTCATAGGACTCTTTTCTTATGAGGTTAGTCATTACAAGTTCATTATTCTTACCCTTAGAAGAGGTGGCAATAAACAAGGGTTTTGTCACAAAGATCAAATATTTTAACAATTGAAATAGAAACATTTAGATCACCCAATTTAGAATCCAAAGGTTAAACTGATAAATATATAGTAGAAAAATAGTGAGTGTTCCAGATCAGCAACTAGTTTTAGCATAAGACAATAGCACAAAAAATGATAGTAGCACCAAATATAGGGGTGTCCTCATTTTGGAACTCCTTTTAAGGAAAAACACTCAAGTTTTCTAGAGACATGCAAAAAGTGTAGTTTAGATATAGTTTTTGTACATCCAAATCAATCAGAATTAGTAGTTTAGTATAGTTTTCTCAGAGAATCTAGATATAGGGGGTTATCATGCATGGCATGATGGTTCTCACTTTTAGTTTTAGATTAGGCATTTGACATAACTTCCAGATCAAAATCCATGTTCCATACACTAGTAATTAGGGCAATGTGTGTGGCACATTAGTCTTTTATTCCCAAGTTCAGTTTATTATCTAGGCATTCTTAGTAGTTATGTGTCTTTCTCCATCTGTAGGTGGTTTGCATCACTTTCAAGTTGAAATTTCATACAAGTTTAACTTTAAAAGTACCTAAGTTCCTAATTTGGCTTTCATATAAGCCTATTACATTAGTTTTGGAGTGGATTTCATACAATCCTAACCTCTATCTTTTAAAATGGCCAAGAGTGGCCTAGTTTCCAGTATATATTCAGGCTATCCATGCCACATTGTCAAATTTTTAGATCATTCATGGGCTCCATGAGCCATCTCATAGGACATATATTCTATACTGGTATCACTTCATAACTTCACTTTATGGGGCAATGATGGAGCCAAAGATCCAACCTTTATATTCTTGATCCACCAATTTAGAGGTATTGGACACATAGTCCAAACATTAATTAGCACACATGTGATTCATTAACTTCACTTAGTTGGTGATAATGGAGTCAAAGGGATAGCCTTTGCATTCTTTATCCACCTTTTAGGAAATTGATGACTTAACTCTATTCATAATATTACTCTAGATTCAACACATACCCAGCATCATCCAACACAATCCAGCATCACAACAAGTTTTGTATTGGTTCACATACCCAGTGAGGTGTATTCATTCCTTTCTCTTCCTTTTACTTAGATTTTATACATTCTTATTTTAGATATAGCATATCTAGTAAGAACTGATCTAATTTTATGTTTTCATTGCAAATTCACACTTCACAAGATCCTCTCTCTATGCACATCTAGCATCACACATCTTCATGAGCTTCTCCCTTATAGGTAAGTTTAGGTATGATTTTTACTTTCCTTTATCCTAGTATTTTGCTTTGTTGCATTAGTAGATTAAAGGGGGGTAAATTTAGTCATATAAAATGTGAAATTAGATGACTTAAGAATGGCTAATGACACCCAATCCATAGGTCCTATTTCTTACTCACACAACCCTTCTAGGTTATTCTTTCATTGATTTCCAATCATCCCCAACCTTCTAGACTTAACCCTTTCATGCCTAGGTAGCTATTTCAAGCCTAGATCCATCCCCCTAGGCCTCATTCCCATAGGAAAATAGTACCCAACTTGGATAGAATCATTGAAACCTAGGGTGTCCTAATTTTGAAGTTATTGTCCAAGTTTAAAATTGGTTCTAATGGTCGTATTCCCATTAATCATTATATTTTTCCATATTAGCCTCACACAAATTCATTTAACCCATGTCCATTAGTTTCCCTATAAAAGTCCATTTAAAGTACATTTAGAAGGGTTGGCACTCATTTACAAGAAAGAAGCAAGAATACAAGCAAGTGCACTCAAGCACTCTTCCCTATTCTCTACATAGAGCCTTATAAGACCATTTTAAGATTATTCAAACCTATACACCAGTCCATAACCATACAAAGTACATCTAGTTTTTCATCTAGTTACATTCATCATACACAATTACACCAAGCACTTCAATGGGAGAACTACATTATCTTGACCCCTCTTCAGAGTATCAGTATGTAAGTAGTGTGCCCACACATGGGGTGTGAAGTACATATAGCGTATCCTTTACACACTAACCCCTTCTCTATATTTCCAAGTTTCCATTCAAGTTCAAAAACAAATAGTTCCTATGGATTTGAATATTTAAAATAGATACACAATAAGCTCTACAGTCTTTTAGGCTTTGATATTTCATTGATAAGGTAACATAGGCCTACCAAACAGAACCCAAAAAGCTCAGACCACCTAGACAATAGCATCAAAAAGGACTATACCACTAGACAATAGGGTGTCCCACTTTTGGTGCTCTTGTCCAATCTAAAAATGAACCTTAAGATCTTATTCCTGATTGTTTCCTAGTCCTATTATGCCAGTATCAGACCCTACCTCAGTCTGGATCATTCATAATAAGCTAAGTTAAATTTATCTTATTTATTACTATATTTAGAAAAGGCAAAAATACAAATCTATTTACACAAATTAGTAGCCTAATTCCTACATATTATTTATTGATTTACTTTGCTCAGACCTATTTATTTAACTAGGAATAAAACTCCATTATTATAAAAATAATAAATATTATATCATCTTGTTTGTGTCATTGCTTCCCTAAAGCCTAGGGGTAACCTTGTGCCATTATTATTATGTTTTTATACCTATGTCATTTTTGCCTAGCTTAGGGGTCACCTTATCACCAAGAGTAACAACTCCATTACACATGCACAAATAATTTGTTTTCTATTTGTGCTAACATTGTGACTAACCCTTGTTTAGTTTATTTATTTCATATTGTTTTGATTATTTTGTTCACTTTTTGTTTCTTGGTGTTTTTTTACAGTTTTTGTTTATTGGTGTTTATTTATTTATTGCCTATTTATTTTCTTTCATTGTTATGCCTTGACTTAATCTAAATGTGTTCCTTGGGTGATTCCTTATGAATTATACTTAATTCCATCCCTATTCATACATTAACATTATCATCATGGTTTTTATCATTGGTGCATTATTTTCACTTGTTTATTGGATCATGTGTTAGTTCTTCTACATATTTTGGCTAAGTTATCATGGTGTTTTACATCATGATGCATATCATCACATGCTACAATAAAAATCATCTCAAAAAATATTTTAAGCAATGATATCAAGTACTTCTCCTTGGTCACCTAACAATTTCCTAATTTATCCAATCATTTCCCAAATATAGAGTAATTAAATCATGAAATAATTTTAACCCTTGATAATTAGGACATTTATCTCCATACTAGTAGGTAGCCCAAATTCATGTTTATCCTCGGTATCAGCTTACTCTTATCCATGAGTATAGATTTCATATGTAATCCCCCTTATCTAATTTTCTATATTGTCCCAAATTATCGTACCAATGATTATAATTGTCTTTGGGAAAAACATTGTGTTTCAATCTATCTAGATGTTAATTATTATAACCACCTTTGTGCAAATCATTATCATTCTCCTACCTTTTAGGGGCATGTTTTCATTATGATAATGATTCTAACCACCTTTGGGCAAATCATTATTTATATCCCCCAAATGGGTCATGTTTTCATTTTTTTATTGATTATAATCACCTTTAAGAAAATCAATATCTTTTTACCTTTTCCTTTTTCTAATGATTATAACCGCCTTTGGAAAAATCATTATCTTTTTACCTTGTTATGTCAATGATTATAATTACCTTTGGAAAAATCATCCTTTTTATCTACCCAGTTGGGGCATCTCACTATGCCATCGATTCCTTGTTCTTTTGGATAAATCACTCTTTTCCACCCCCATCATTTTCCTTCTTTTAAGGGATCGATCATCGACCTTATTTTTTGACCACTACCTTAAGGGGGAATCTAAGGCCTCATCCATTATTTATTGGGGAATTAGGCATTAAATATATTTTCATTATTTTATAATACATTACCATGCCTATATTTTTTAATGCATTCCCAAATAGGGGTAAACTATAGACATCTCATTCTGGCCATAACTAGATTTCGACTAGACTTCAAATTGATTTCTATCAAATAGTACAAATTAAACCTAAGAATCACTAAACATCCTAATATTATTTTCACATCATTTATTAGTAATTAGAATCATGTTGAAGCATCCCTATCTGGGGTACTATCCCATACATAATAATAACCTCTCGTAGATTCATATCCATTCACCTTGTGACCTAACAACTGGGAGTTTGGCCTATGGACCCATTAAGTGGGGTAATTGAAAAATTCATAAAAGAGATAAAATGCTAATCAAAATGAATCATTTAATTAAACCATATTAAATTCTTAGGTAGTTAATCCATTTATAATTAATGATTATATAAAAATGAAAATATAAAAATACAAAATATCAAGCTTCCTCGTCATTACTTTTATGAGTTGTCAAACTTTCATAAAATATCTAACATTGTCAAACTCTCAAAAAATATCTAGCAAATATCTAATTTGTGAGCCATGCCTACTAATTTAAAATCATAATTACATATACCCTCCTTAACTCAACTGGAGTTAACTTTAACTCTCCTAGGGTTAGTTTAGACTCATTTCATGCTTAATTCCTAATCTAACTCAACTTGGGAGAGACTTAACTTTAGAGGCTATAAATACAAGTCCTTACCTATTAATCTTTAAGATCTTTTGGTGTAACTTTATTATGCTCAAATAGATGAAAGAAGTATTTCTATTAGTGTTATCATGCCAATTTCATAATCCAAGCTAAGCCAATCAATATTACTAAGGTGACAAAGAGAGGTGGATTAATAGAGCTTCATTGACAAAGATTTATTGAGCACATAGTCAAGTAAGCCAACTCAACAAGTAGTTTTATAGCTACAAGGAAGGTAAAAAGATGATTTATTTTGTTTTCTAGTTGTGTTTTCATTGTATGCTTGTTTCCTATGCTCTCCCTAGTGTCTAGGCTAGAGGTGTTAGTGTTTAGTGTGTTAGTTTTGATTTTATTTTATTGACTAACACTATACTAATCTCCCCTCTATGGATTCTTTATTCACACCTTATAGCCGATAGACTCACCTTAGTCATCCCATTGGGCCTAAATACTTATCTTTTAGTTTGACCCTAATATTTTGATTACCTAGATCACATGTAACCCCTAGTATGTTTGATAAATATATATTTGAAAAATATATATCTTTCATTGTCAATTATAGAGCTTCATCAAAATTTTATCTTCATATATAGTTGTCTTCTAAATCATATGGTAGTATCGATGCTACTGTCATTATCCCAACACAAGTGTCCTTTCCTTCTAAATACTCAAATTTTCAAATCTTTTGATATGTATGGGTCAACCTAATAATTTTCATTAGCCCTTATGTGGGAATATTTTGAAAAGGTGTTGTATAAATACAAGTAAAAGACCTTTCATTATCATCAAGTTCAAATCAATTCATATTCAAGAGCTTACCAAGAACACATCTATCAAAGGTACTTTTCAAGTATTTAAAATTGACCTATTTTTTCTTATTTCTATATTAGTCATAGGAGCAGTCATATTAAAATTTTGAAGCATTCAAAGATTAGCCCATGGGCCATATGCTACAAGCTAGATAATTTAAATGAACTTGCATATATTATATTGCACTCTTGTGCATAACAAGCCACCTATAGGGGATAACTACATATTTTTAATACTTTCTTTAGATTAGTGGCTATGTATGTAGTGCTCATTGATAAAGGGGAATTTCACATTAGTTCAACACCATAAGCCCACTAACCCATTTTTGATAAGGAAACATAATCTAGGGTGAAGAGCTAAGGTTTAAGTTATATTCTAATATTTAAATCCTATGCACATGACCTAAAGACAATCTAAAAAGTGACATAAAACCTTAAAATACCTAGGTGGAAGTTTCAATCAATGGTCAATATTTCATACAAGATAGGAGCATTCAAGTATAGATAGTAGCATTGAAGGAAGTGTTCCCAAGGTGACACAAGTGTTTGTGCTAGTAAAAAGCTAATTTCCAAAATTTGATGACTAAATTAGAATCTTTAGATAGTCTATTTATACACTTTCCTTACATAGATCTTCTTGTGCATTAGTGTGTAAATGAAGTATAGTTTATCCTTTATATTATTATTATTATTATTATTATTATTATTATTATTATTATTATTATTATTATTATTATTATTATTATTATTATTATTATTATATTAAATGTTGTACCTTTTATATTTGACACATGTTTAGATTCAATACTTTTTTTCATAATATCTAAATAATCTAAATTTATTAATTGGCCAAATTTAAAGATGAACTTACTCCTTATTTAATTAGGGTAGTCTCTCTTCTTTCACCCTTAATCCCAAAAAGGGTTACGTAGTTTTTTTAATAATTGAAAAGGAAATTATGAAATGTATGTGTGTGTGTGTGTATTTTATTTGAATAAAGTGTATATATATAAACATATAAATATATAAATTTTGATGTATATATATGGGGTTGTATATATATGCATTAATGCATAATTTTCATGAAGGTATTTAAAATTAAATTAAATTAATGAAATATATTTTTTCATATATATACATTAAAATATCAAGTATATATAATGTATATGTTCCAAGAAAACATGAGCTTTAAAATCATTTGGGCCTTTTCTTTGAGTTTTTACTTCCAAACCCTCTTATAAAACCTATAACAAAAATAAATAGAATAAATGGAGGCAAACAAGAAAAGTGGACTTTCATAAGGAAACTTGGAGCACTTTTGGAAAACTTAAATCTAATGGTGGAGATACACCAATCCAAAGATAGAGATTTGACCCACCACCACTTGTGACATATATAAAACATTTTATCTTAAATTTTATTGCTTTTGAATTATTTAAACAAAATAGTAAATAAAATTCACCAAACACTTTTTAAAAAAATACTTTCACCTAGGTTTATTAAAAATATATTAATTAATCCCTTGAAAATGAAATATATTTCTTCTATAATGCTTAATAAAGAGAAGTGGCATTTGGGCAAACTAGAAATCTAGTTTTAAGGCCAAACCCCACAACTTAATATAGTCTTTTAAATGTTAACCCTATGTAATGTGATTGAAATTCATGTTCAACATAAGCATTTGAAACAAAGTCTCTTTTCTATTTCATTCAAACATACAAATTTGTACTATTTTTCTACCCTTCTCAACATTTAAAAACATGTTTGAAAATAAGGAAAAATAAATATCAAAAATTGAAAACCTTCAAAACTAAAGTTTTATATGCCTTTAAAATGGCTAATAATTACTAGTCTACTAATTTATAAAAAATTATTGATCTTGAATAAACTAATAATAATTAGTTTTTCAAAATCATCTTTAAACTTGTAGTGTCATTTTAGCCCTTAAAAGTTGATCAAGAATTGGTGTAAAATAAATACCTAAAATTGGAGGTTTCTAAATAAAAACTTGAACATTAATTATTTGGGATACAAAATATTAAAATATTAATTAGATAATTTTTAACTCCATCAACAACTATATTTTTTTACCAATTCCAAATGCAATTTGCAAGAGCAAAATTTCATTACTAGTTCTTGCCTCTAAAGCCAATTTGGAATTGATAGAAATAAATTATCTAAAAATAGAAATTTTCATACCTAAAATTAGTAACACATTTTTAATAAATTAAAAAATTTAGTTGTTCAATAAAATATAATTATTATGGAATTTTAATACTTTTACTGAGGTAGTTTTGAATCCATTTTTACAAAAAAAATTGTAAAGCAGTTTTTCAATGTGTTACATTTATTTTAGAATACTAAGAAAAATTCTTATTTTATTCCAAATAAAAATATTCTAATTCATAAATTTCACTATCCCTAGCAAATAAAATGTATTCTAATGTTTAGAAAAAATTATCTCCCTTTCATCAATTAATTCTAGGGTATAAGGTTATGTTACATTTTTCTAGTTTAAAATTTTTATTTTAGTCTTAATTTGAGTTTCTTGTTTTAAACATATTTAATTTTTTATAAGGCTATAATTTTCCTAAGATTAATCCTAGGAAAGGTGTCATGTTAGTAGTTGAGTTTGAAGCATTCTCTTCGTATCACCTAGATGTGTTTGGGTCCATTAGTGGTTATGGTGTTGCCCATAAAACTAATTACAATAGTTTAATCCTACGATTGAATTACAAAGATTAGTACCTTCACATTCAAAATAACACTCATTTTGGTATTGAGATTGACTTTACATATGAAATTGGTCATTATAAATATATAGGTAGCTCATGGAGTGGGCATAGGCATAGGTAAAAACTCTTAATATGCTCTCCTATTATGGGTATTAATAACTAACTTGTAGAGTACTCTTGTAACTTATGGATTAACAACTAACCCTTAAATCACTTATTGTTACAACATGATTCCTCACTAAGCAAACTATTTGATTATACGTGGATATTTATGGTTGACAAATTTGGATTTGGTTTTTTTTTAAACACATACACTATAAATAGATTGCACCATGAGAATATAAATAATGATCATATAAAAAAACTCAAAGTCAGATAATTGTAAATGAAGTATACTACATTCTACTACACTAATCACTAACATCATATGAAACACATCATAAGACAAATATAGAAATTAATTATAAATATCCAACCATATTTGGTATAATATACAGGCACTGCTATCAATCCATAGTAAATAATAGATTATAGCTCTTCATGATAATGTTTCCAATAATAAATATAATATAATACAATGTACATAGATAAGATACATGGCTCCCTAGATCATGAGTTCTTAGGACTCTCTAGTATTTATGGAAATCTCAAGTGTCATCTCAGAGTAAGTACTATTGTGGAGAGGGAGAGCATCATCTAAATGCTTTTCCACACCAACCACAGACCAATGATTCCCCACACTAATCCCATCAAGGAATGGCCCTCCCTTCATAGATGAGTAGATAGTGATAGCATAAGAATATAAAGAGACAAGCTAGTACTTATGTGTTATATGGTTTCTAAAACTAAACATGCGATATATCATAGACAACTCATTTTATTTCAAGATATCACACAAACATGTAAATCATACTCATGAAATAATAATGTCTCACTAAACATACTTTGGCCAAATTTTTCAAGAATAATAAATAATATCAATCTATATATTAGTCAAAATTCATACACACCACTTGATCAGATTACCTTCATCTAATATTGTGATGCTAGTATTCTAGTGAAATCTATCTCAATCTTTACTCGATATTAATAATATGAGATTAGTTAACCTAATACAACCAAAAGATTCATACAATTTACATCCCACTATCAATGATATTACATAACATGCTAAGCATAGGAGTAATCAAAAGCATACATTTATTCCATCTAATGTGTGAATGAATCTCACATTATTATCTATTCCATACAAGAAATAATGACTATAGTTTATACTACCTGAGTAAAATACACATTTAACTATAGATTTTAACTACCAAAATTAGTTTCCAAACATAATACACCCTATGATAACCCATATTACCATAGTCTAGTGTTTTTAATAATAACTATTAAATATCACAACCATTTTAATAAATTAATCATAAATACATGAAACATAAGCTTTTATTCAAGAAAATAGATATACAAATAAAGTCTTAGTTCAAATTAACATCAAATATTCCATTCTAACATTCACTATACTCTCAGGGATTGTATGCACACATACATAAAGTCCTACTAACTATCATAAAACATGTTATTAATATTAATAACCAACATACATAAATTTAATCGATCAAATCTAGGTTTGAGTCTAGAAATAACAATTACAATATGCACCACCTGGGTATAACATACATTTATACTATAGTACTCTATGACATCCCATAATATAATAGTTCTTTATTTATGAACACACCAACACAATTAAAAATAACCAGTCTTATAGTTCCAAGAAATAACTGACCCATAATCATAAATAATAAGTAATCAAGTATAGATTATACCAATCGAGTACATCCCATGTTTAGACTCCATAATTTAATATTTTTAAGTATAAAGTAAAAGCAATAATAATACATCCCACTAGTTTAATATACACACTACTGACTTTTAGGTAGTCAGACAAAATATTAGCAGAGAATTAGATAACTCATAAACATGTTATGATCTTTAATTCAAACAACTCATTTCATTTCTAGGAGACTGTTTCATAAGATTATAATTTTTGGTCCCTAAGAAAATTTGACTCACTTTAACCCTCTATTTAACTATAGGTATAATTCCTATTTATGATTACTTATAAATCATAATATGCACCATATGTAAGTAGTCAAATGATATGTAAAAACTATACCAATAGTCACTATATTTCTAAGTCAAGAACTCCATATGATTTTATCAATCATTATAATTTCCTGATCACAAAATATATTGACAATATTTATAAGATAAGGGATTTAATAATATAATACTCCATATTTTTTAACCCTATCTAAAAATAATTTCATACAAATATACTCTAAACATATATAATTTGCACATAATTTCTTAAGACTACATAACGCATATGTTTTAATACACAATTACTACTTTACCACACTAACAGTATTCCCCATTCCTAAAAGTAAAATATTATGTCTTTAACAAATATTTGACTAAGAAAGGGAATCAAGTCTATACAGGAGCTTTTCCTTACTTCCACAAGCCTTAACTTTGACCCACTTTATCCCACATAAAGGATTTAATTCAATGTTAGAAAAGGAAATCATACAAAATATATATATAAATACCTTGTTTTGTGTTTTCATAATATAATATAGGCTATGTGACAAAAACTATCACAAATATCAAATCAAGAGAGAGAAGAACAATAACATAGCTTCCTTTCCGAATAATTGTTTTTTTCATCTATACTCTCCCACCACTATAAGAAAGACATCTTGTTTATGTATATTGTATATTATGAGAGTAATTTACTAAAATTGACTTAACTCTTACTATTCCAATTCCTCTAATGCTAGGAATTAATAAATCATTAAATTAAATTACATTAATTCATATATTCCAATGGAATACAAGTCTCAAATTTCATGTAACCACCTAATACTTTGATGTTTTTTACTTTTTAATATCAAGTATATTTACAAGAACATATACGTTCATAATATATATATATATATATACACTTTTATAAAATATATTTGACTTATAAGTATCGAACACCCAATATATTACACAAAAGTATCCTTGGGTATCCTTAGAACAATGAAGCATATAATCTTAACAATTTCTCACAATATATAGTCTTATCCTCTTTATCATTATACTTATAATGGGTGAATATGATACTAATGGGAAGTATCATTAGTGAATATTATATCTTACCTTCATATTTTATAAGTGTATACTAGAAATCAGACTTATAGGAGTATAATGATAAGAGGGTGTACTCTTTAATATAACTTACAAACTTTAATATCCCAAAATACTTCTTCATATAGTGGGTGATAATTTATCATATATAATGAACTTTAACATTACATTATGTTGTGACTTAATTCCATAATTAAGATAATAAAAATCATATTTCCCATATATTACCAAGACACTAAATTTTTTTGCTAATTTATTACAACATTCTATATAAACTAAAATATGCCTTACTTGTGTCATCCTATGCTCCACGAATATGTAACCAGCCACTGGGAATGCTACAAATATTTTGATAGAATGCTAAATCCACTAGGATATATCTAGAAGAGTTTACATTTAGTAATATTCCAAAAAATTTACATGATTCATTGTAGTCCAAAAAAATCTTGCTTCCCGAAGTCACTAATAATCTACTTATATAGACATAGACACATTGAAATATTAGGAAGTATATCCTTAGCATTCAGAGTCGGTACGACCATATGATGGTTATTTGATGGACTATGGTTACATCCCATAATGATATAATGATAATATGGTTACATCATAAGTATATCATAATGGTTGGTAAGTATATAATTATAATGTAACATGTATATATAAATGTAACCACATGGAATAAACCCCTTAATAAATAATAGTGATCTATGCTCTTATTAGAATGTTAATGGACACATTGAAATTTGGTTATAGTTATGAGTCGCTACATATCATTATTATAGAGGATTAAATCACTATTATTATACTAGTTATAAAGTAGTTTTTAATGTTTTTAGATCAATACAAATTGCTCTCTATGTAATTCACTACACTTAGGCATATCACCCCCTATGCATAGTTTGTCATAAATATATAGATCATTGTTTATATATATATATATATATATATATATATATATATATATATATATAAGTACAACAAGTTATAGTTTTTATATTTTTTTAAAGTCAAGCTTGTTACTATTTCATAAGAGGCATGTATTGTAGCTATTTATATGTATCTATTATTGATAAATATAAATGGTTATCTAGTCATACATATAACATTATTTTATTCCTATGACCTCTATTTTACAAGAAGTCACATCTATATATTAGATTCCATATATATATATATATATATATATATATATATATATATATATATATATATATATATATAAATATAACCAAGTGTATACATATTAATATATTTGAGTAGATATACCTATATTCATTTATATGATTCACATAAATATTTAGAAATTAAATGCAATGCCTACCTAGCATGATTGCTTTGCTACCCTTTCCATTCTTCTCTTCTCCAATCTTCTTTCACTTTTGTGATCTACCTCCTCTTCATTCTTTCTCCCCCCACCTTTTTGCACCATCCTACCTTTTTTTCTTGTTTTTTTTTCTTTCTTCTCTAAATGTGACATTTTTTTTTAAACTGGGAATTTTTTTATTTTTTTATTTTTATTTTTATTTTGTCTTTTTGTTTTTATTACTTTTATTCCCTTTGATTTATTCATTTTCTAATTATGTAATTTCTAATTTGATTTTATTTATCTTAATTATTTTTACTTTTTCCCATTTTTCCTCTTAAAACATAAATTATCATATTTTACCAATTTATCACTGATTACAATAATTAATATCTATTCACTAATTAAATTAGCATTTTAATGTCAAAAATGGTCTAATGATAAATTCACAAATTAATAACCTCGAATTTAATTTAATTATGCCAATCACATTACTAACAGAATTTAATGGTCACACATGCAAAAAAAATTCATCAAAACCATTAAACTATGCTAGAAAACCATGTATAGATGACTATCTAATATAAATGACATCAAAATGCATTATTCTAACCACTTTATTATGCATCTAACATGTGCTAAATAACATGGTATGTATAGGGTTCAAGCTAGTTTCTCTATTATCCCCTGATATCTCCATCTACATCACCCTCTCTATTGATGCTCTCCCTCTGTTACGCTCTGAGGGATGAGTTTTCCTGCATCAACCTCATAAAAAGGAGGTAGTTAGACCATAATAGTCATGATATACATACATCATAGAAAATAGCTAAAATAACAAATCAACATGTTTGTAATGTAATCATATACTCTACAACTAACTCATATCAATGTAATCATGTAACCTAAGAAATATCCTACTATCTCATTATAGCATATATCATAAAGCTTAGTTAAAAATAACCAAATCCAAATTTTTCAACTATAAATATCCATAGATAATTAAATAGTTTGCTTAGCGAAGAATCAGGATGTAACACTTATCCATAGCATAAATTATTAGGGTATTATTCCTTATGCATTTATATTATTCTTGTTACTAACTTCTTAGTACTCCTTAATGTATATTTGTTATTACTATAGTTATTTTTTGGTAGTGGCCCTTGTTGTATCTCTAGTAAGTGAGCTTGTGTTCTTCCGACTTGACCTTGGTCACCAACTGAAACACTCTCAAGAGATGGAGCTTATTCAAGAAGTGTAAGGCAATGATTATTTAGAATTCTAATCTTATTGGATCAAGAAATGTGGGTTATTTTATTGTTACTTTTGATCCCTATTTGTTCACTTGTGTAATAGTGATTTTGGGTAAACACACACACACCCTGAGTTGTCAATTTATTTTATGATAAGCAATTATTGAGTGTGTGGTTTCATCTTGAATTTGATGTCTAAAACTTATATAAACTCAATTTAGTTGTGTTATTTTTTTCTCATATGCTTAGTGTGAAAACCCCCTTCTGTGATGATGTAGTTACTTTGAGATGAATATTATATTGTAAACTTTCCTTATTTTGTGTGACCTTAGAAATAATGATTGTGTAATAGTATTGTAGGGAATTCTCCCTTGAATTGCCTTATGGTGTTAACTCTATCAAAAGCAATTATTGTCTAAATTTTCAACTATGTTTTTGATAATAGATGACTCTCTGATTGTCTTCTTAAAATAAATCAATCAATAAAATATAATTAAGATAAACTTGTATTTAAGACGTTATATATGTCCATCTCTCTTAATAATATTATTAAGTTAATGATCTTAAAAACCATTATTAAACCTAGCTCTCAATTAAACATATTTTTATTTTATTTTATTGGGAAGTCTTATTGCATAAAGTAAAATAAAATTAAGATAAATTATTGAATAATTTTCTATGTCACATTTTTTTAGTAACATTGAAAAAATAGGAGCTTTAAACTCCATCATATGTCCAAGATATTATTATTTTTTGATTGATTTATTCAAATTATAAAAGATTGAGTGTTGGTTAAATTAATGTTAAATTAAAACTCCATTTTTTTTAATCTGAGGATCAAATGAACCTTAAATTTATGATTAAATTTCCCTATGATGGTCAAATAGATGTCAAATCTAAGGTTAAATTACCTTGTGATGGTCAAATCTAAGATCAAACATAATTGTGAAAATGCTCACACCATTACATTTACATCCCACCCCTTTTGCATTATATAATGCCTTCTAGCTTAATAAATTAATATTCATAAAAAAAATTAAAATTACAAGTAAATTTGTATTGAACATTCAATAAATTTCTAAACTTTAGTCTGCAAGTTCCAGTAAACAAGTGAGAGACAAGACTTGAAGGTGTCCTTTATTGATTGTTAATTCTCTCATGACATGGTTCCTAAATAAATACTTTAAATAGCATAAGTTATAAGGTGGATTAATCATTTGGATAACTCAGTTTCTCTATTTCAGTCATGAGTTTTCTAAATCATACATAAAATAAATAAATAATTACTAATTCTACATAGCTTTAGTTAACAAAAAGAGAACTGGTAGCAACAAAAGTATTTTTACCAATATTGTGACTTTCAAAAAAATAAAATTACAAAGAATGGCTAGAAACTGCATGTAATGGTGGCAAAAATATAAATGGAGAAATTCAACATCCTTTGACTTAGTATAAGTCACTCATTTTGGATAGGGTTTATCATTACTTTAGGAGGCACCTTGCCTAATACATGGATTAATGGAACCCACCACCACTTAAAAATCATCTCAATTAATAGTATCAACTATCAAATGTGTCCCCATCCACTTGGTATCTCATACATTGACAATAATGGCCCCATAATTTTGGCTACTGAGCAAAAGAAATTTCAAAACATTATTAACTCAAATGCTAGAAACAATTTTTTTTGGATATGTATGACAATTACATGTTAAAAAAATCAATCAACTTCAAATAATATAATTAACATGAATTTAAATTTGATTTCAATGTTACATTATTGCATAAACATGTATTTGAATAAATCTCATATTGTTGTTTACAAGTTTAGGAGTAATTATATATCAATTGATGGCTTCATTAATAATTAAATGAAGCCTTAGACCAAACAAAATTATTTGGAGATATTAATATATCTATTCTCACTATATGAGGTACACATTTTCCTTATGAATGCCCTTATCTCAAGCATTATTTATTCTAAAATAATAACTAACTGATCATCTAATCTATACATTTCTTTCAAAATATGTATAAGGTACATGGCCAAAACTACTTTTTTATGGGCTTAAAAGGGCATCTAATCCTTGTTTTTCTAAATAAAGGTGATTTTAAAATTTTGGAAAGCTATAAGTTAGAAAAAGACCCCTTTGAAACTGAGTTTAAAGAGAGGCATTTATAGAGTTTCCTTTATATTTTGGAAATAGACATATTCATTCAAATAAAGATTAAGGAACATGCTACAGACATTCTCTTCGAGGAACAAAAATTAGTATTGGTAGAACACTGACAAACTAATCATTATATTCATATCAAGTATGTCACAATGATCATTATGGAAATTATTATCATATGCACCACTTGAGGGAATCTATTAGAATTGGAAAGTGCATGCACAATTTGAATAAGTATGATGGCTTAGGCTTGAGTAATTTGTAAAGCCCAATTATTAATAGGTTTAAAAAAGATTTAATACTTTATGAGTTCTAGGGAAAATTTTAGAGGCTATTTATAGCCAAAAGGCTATAAGTAGGCTTTTTTAAATTTTGAAAATGGTTATTTCTATGAAAATATACATAGGTCAAATATCTTCAATTTATACAATTTATTGTATAGGGGTTTCGAATCAGATTATAAATTATACTCGGTCCTATTTTGAGACATAGATTTTCCATAGTTACTATCCATGTATGGTTTTGATTCACTAGAAAATTATATGAGATATGTATGGGTCAGTCTAGAATCACCATGTGTGTGTGTGTGTGTGTGTGTGTGTGTGTGTGTGTGTGTGTGTGTGTGTGTGTGTGTGTGTGTGTGTGTGTGTGTGTGTGTGTGTGTGAGAGAGAGAGAGAGAGATAAGGACCACTTAGGACACAATAAACATAAGGTAATAATTATATTTTTATTACCATGGTTTGTTAATTGAAATAAAATATATATTTGAAAGGCCAATATGGATATGGTTAAGACATTTTGACAGACCTTATTATATAGTTTATAATTTTTAAACTATGAAAATGTTTTAAATAATTCTTATCACCATTTATAAAACTAAGTAAAACAAACATGATTTTATTTATATATGGTTTTAATAACTTAAAAACTTAATAATAAATAATTATCAAACCTAATGTATATTTTATTTTTAGCATTGAATGCGGTGCAAGTGGAATTAAAGCTACAGGGATCGAGGTTGAGATCTTCCCCCATTTTTTAGTGAATTGGGATCAGCATATTGAGATGGTACCAAAGCAAAATTTAATATTTGTCAAAATGTCACTCATAGGATTAATGTAATTTGCTCAAATACATATGTGATGGTTTCTCAAAATTTATAGTCATTTATGCAAGTTATTGGTGAAAATGAAGCTCTAGTAGTCAAGAGATTGGGGAAAGAGGTTAGAAACAAATGTGCAAACAATTTCTAAGTTAGTTTCCTTGTGATTGGAAGGTATGTATTTGTGTTTATTTTTTTCTAAAATCAGTTTTTTTCATACACAATCATTTGTCTTGAAATGAATAAATATAATAATAGGTTCAGTAAAAAGCATTTTTTTAAAGATATTTGCTCAAAACACTGTGCATGTTGGTTTTCTTAGAAATTATGTATATATCTATAAATATTTTACTTAAATAAAGGATTTTGTTTCTTTCACTCATTTTGACTCCACACAATTATTTTATTCACACGTGTGATAGAATGTTGATATGTTCTCAAAATCTATGAAATGGATATTTTTAGGTTACTCAAAAAAATGGTTGAAATGATCATGAGGCTCTTCTACATTTATTAATTTTGTTCTTTGTGAATTATTTCAAAATAAGTTTCTTGAATGCCATTATTTCTCAAAATAAATCAATTTCTTGTTCATTTAAAATAAATATGTGGTAAAGATAAACCAAATAATATAATAAACTGAGTATAACAAAAATTGTGACAAAAAATTAGAGTATAAATTCTAAATAATAAATCAACTATAGGGCCATAGAGAAAGACAACTATAAAAATTGAGGATGACATAACAAAAAAAAATATTCAAAACATTTTCATAGTTTCAAAATTATAAACGAAGGTCTGCCAAAATATCTTAACCATATCCATATTGGCCTTTCAAATATTCCTTTATTTGAACTAACAAACCATGCTAACCAAAATATAATTATTACCTTAAGCTTATTGTGTCATAGGTAGTTTATCATATACATACATACACACACACATATCTTCAACAAGCTTTCTAAAAACCCTAATGTTCAATTATCACACACACATACTCTACATTATTTTCAACAAGCTTTCTCAAAATCCTGATTTTTAATTATCATACACACACACACACACACAGATATATATATATATATATATATATATATATATATATATATATATATATATATATATATATATATATATATATGTACACACACACACACATATGAGACTTGAACATTACGGTTTTGATAAAGCTTATTGAAGATAATACAAATTATATAAATTATCATTATTGACATAGTGTTTTGTTTCATTTTTCTAAAATGTTTGAGGAAATTTGTTCAAAATGAGCATTTGATTATTTGGCATGGTCAAAATTAAAAATATTGGTTTTGAATTTTTGAGGATACAGTTACATGTATTTTTAGAAATATATATACAAAACTCATAGGGATAGTATTTTTTATGGATTTGAGTTTTATGTATTTTATTATGACTTGTTTACCATTTATTAAAGTGGCATAATGATTATGAAATAAAAAATGGGGCAAGATCTTAACCTCGATCCACATAGCTTTAATTCCACCTGCACCACATGTAATGCTAGAAATAAAATATACATTAGGTTTGAAAATTATTTATTATTAATTTTTTTAGTTATTAAAACAATATATAAGGAAGATCATGTTTATTTTACTTGATTTTATAAATGGCACCAAAAATATCCAAAATATTTTCATAGTTTTAAAATTATAAAATATATAAGGTCTACCAAAATGTCTTAAGTGATCCTTATCAGATATATACATATATACACACATACATACATATGTAACATGAAAATTAAATATTAGGGTTTTGAGAAAGCTTGTTGAAGATAATGTAGAGTATATAAATGATCAATTTTGGCATAGTGGTTTATCTTCATTTTTCTAAAATGTTTGAGGAACTTTTATTCTAAGTGAGTATTTGATTATTTGGCATGGTCAAAATTGGAAATATTGGTTTCAAATTTTTAAAGAGATAGTGTCATTTATTTTTTTAAATATGTATATTAAACTCATAGGGCCAATAATTTTTATGGATTTGAGTTCCATGTATTTTATTATGACTTATATACCATTTTCTTGAAAGTGGCATGAGGATTGTGAAAAAATAATATATGATTTTTTTTAGGCTAACAATTGTTATTTTAGTATGGTTGTAAAGAGGATAGAATGATTAATTTATATACAAAATGATGGTTATATAAGTATTATTTACATTTTTTTTCAAATTAAACAATTTTATGCATTGTATCTTTAAGATCATGAAAATCAAGAAGTATTTGAGGTTAGTTATATAAAATGTTTATTTTAGCATACTTTATTAGACATGAGGATAGAATCCAAATTCAAGTAATTCAATTAGAGATGTTTGAGGTTGTGATTATGATCATCATAATAAGGTTACTCCTTCATAGTTTAATTATCAAGGTGGTCAATTCTTTCATGGTTGTACAGATGCTAACACATTTCCTAGACCATTTAATTGGGGAACCTATGTTTCCTTGCATTTCGATGCCCTTGACCCTACCTTTTGAAATGTTCTCAAATCTTTACCTTTTAACTCTTTAATTTTTTTTTTAAATATAGGATGGAGGGGAGAAAATTGGAGTAATCATCCTCACAAATGAGGCACTCTAAATTATCTCTCTCAACACATGCATGCTACCATTATACCTATTGAGCATAATGTTTCATTGCCTAAACCACCTAAAAACATTCTTAAAATAACTAAAATATTGCATCCCAATGAAATTTTTCCAATTAACACTAATATTCTATCTCTTGAGCCTAAAAATGCTACTTCTGCTAGAAGGAAACATGCTAGCAGCCCTACAACACAACTTATGGAGGTCAGAATGATAAAAAGGTTAAGTTAGAGGTAGTTGATTTTGAAGAGGCCCCAAACCACTTGATTTAACTTCCCATTGATTCCATGGATTATACTAATTACTTTATTTATAATGGTGCCC
The DNA here is from genome assembly GCA_037957365.1 of Torreya grandis. Classification (NCBI taxonomy): domain Eukaryota; kingdom Viridiplantae; phylum Streptophyta; class Pinopsida; order Cupressales; family Taxaceae; genus Torreya; species Torreya grandis. Next base: position 1,605,015 of record JARHVA010001103.1, on the reverse strand, counting down.
CTTTGATAGATTTAGTTTTTGATGCAGACTCTGGTTAAATTCTTGTGTTGAAATTTTTGTTGATACTTGGTTTGTATGAAATATTGTCATGATATTTTTAAGTATGTTGATAATATTTATGGTGGTTTTGATATATACATGTTAGTATTTTATTTCCTATATAATAGTATGTTTGAATGGTTTATTGAATAATTATGGAAATGCACATGGATTTTAATGTTTTAGTAATTAATTTTATTTTAATATAATATTTTTTTAAAGTTGTTTATGGATAGTGGATCATATTTCAACCTTACCAAAATCAGTAAATAAATGTATGTAACATGATCAAGATTCAAGATGACCCTGATGGAGAGGTTTAAATAAATAATTTTTTTTTTGTTATCTTTCATGTCCCAAAATTATGTTTCTCCATGAATTTTGTACAATACATACGGTCAGATCATGTGTAGTACTTAGTATAAATTGAATAAAGACCTTTGTAAGTATCTAAAAATAATAATCATAGATCAACCATTAAATTATGATATTTTAAATTAAATTATGATTATGTTAGTTTTTTGTTTTAGTTTCTCTTAGTTAGAATAGTGATTATATTTTATTTTTAGTTTTTATGTTTCTATTTTTTTTCTCTTTTGCTTGCTTTCATTTTATTTCTTTTTCCCTCTTTTTGGCTATAGAGATATATAAGAGATTGATAAAACACTTTGATAGAATCATAAATCTTTCCTTCAATATATTTCCTCTTTATAGGCTTTACTCTATTGGATAGGTTAGATTATACTATTTTAAATTTGATTCACATATAGATAGATTTGATAATTGAGATATTTAATTGGTGCATCATTTATTATTTGACTTGTAGATTATTATCAAAAATTATAAAAACTCATGTTATCATCAAATTTACACCCTTAAGTAAGTTTTTCAAGCCTCCTCTCTTAATTGATATCATGAAAACTCTTCAAAGGTTGTGGGTGACCTTAGAGTTGAAGAGAACCTCTAGATAATGATAGCTCCCTTGATGTTCTCACCTAGAATCACTACTCAACTACTAATTACAAAGTAAAAGTGAGAGATAATTGAAATTAAACTAAAATAGGGAGGTGATTCACCAAACCTTATGACCTCTACCACTCATTTACATGTGCAATAAGACCTATAGCACTGGTATAAGCATAGACTTACCCTAAAAGAACCTATTACATCAATGCTTTATAAAGACGTGAAGAAATGTGAGGATATAAAGGAATATGCTTGCCACTTCTAATCCAATTATAACTCTTGATGACACTGTTCATAACCTGAAATAGAGAACCAAACTATAAGAAGGGAAGAATAATAGGACAATAAAACAAAGTGAGCTAAGTCTACACTTGCCTAGATCAACCATTAAAATCTTTCCACTAAAAATAAACATAGAATGAGGTAAAAATTTATATTATTGATAAATATGAATACAAAATAGTAGGGATATTCCATACTCCTAGTGGAAGGATCCTTTCAATGCCAAAATCAAGCATACATATAGAAGAAAATGAAGAGAGAGAAGAGAGGTGTAGGAGAGGTCTATGAATAGTGTATCATCATGAAGAGGAAAGTTACAATAAATAAAATTTCCAAAGGATATTCATGAAACTCCCCTCAATGTGTGTCATCTTGTAATGATCTTCTTCTTCATCAAGGTGGCATAGGAGATCATTATTATCTTTGATGACTCATCCATCCTTTTTGAAACTCCCCACTAGGAGTCATTATGAAGTGAAAAATTATAATCTTGGAAACTAACTACTTGAATTGAATTGGACATATATTCAAGGCCACTATCCAATTATTTTTCACCTTCATTCTATAATTTCATTCATCATTCTCATGTTTTCTCTCTACAAAGGCCTATTCTTTGTAGCCCTATTTTAGTGTAAAGCTCTTTGTTTTGAGATATATGTATAGCTTATATGTAAACTAAAAGTACATTTCAGTACCCATTATCCCCTTACATCTTCACCCTATATTTCATGATCTGAATCCCAAAGCAGACCCACTTTATCAACCCCCATTATTTTTAATTAAGCCTAATTAGACCTAAAATAAGCCCACAGTACTGGAAACTATATAATACAAATCCAAAAATTTAATAAATTTTTTGGAAAATTTTTAAGTTATTTCATGGGTTATAACTTAATTTAGGCAAGTTATAAGCTTTTTATCCCTAGTTTGACCATGCACAGGGCTGAGGAGGTCAAGAGCAGATAAAATTGGTTTGGGAGAGTTACATGGAATTTCATGGAAAAATAAAACCTATTTTGGGTCTTCCCCAACATTCCTCAGCTTTTCCAACCATTTTTTTCCTTTATCAACCTTATGTACCTCTCAAACAAAGAAAAATGTAGCAAAATGTGCACAAAAAAGGAATATATATGCAGTTGTAGGTATTTTCTAGTCATTTAATCAACTCCAAATCATTCTAAATCATTAAAAGGACATTCATGGCTTATTCCACACTTCTTCTATCCATTCCAATCACCAGTTCCAATTCAAATATTATACATTCTCATGAACTCTTGAAAACAAGGCTACAAAAGAGCTTTTTTATTAGGTGTGTAGGTCTAATTTAAGTCTGATGTTTGTTGAGGTTCAATAAGAGGTTATTCATCAATGATTATCCATTTTATATCCTCCATGGACTCTCCAAAAATCTCATCAAGGTCTCTATTCTTCATTTTTCTCTTCAAACTCATCTTTCTTTCAAGATTTGTCTTCTCTTGCTTGAAAATGTTGACCTACAAGTCTATAGACCTGTAGGTTTACATTCACCTCAATTTAAACCATGTATGATGTTATTTTTGGTATCTTATGATCTATACACCTTTATTATATCAATTCAAACCATAATATCAATTAACTCATTACACATTCTCTCAAATACTTGAAAATAGGCCTACAAAAGAGAGATCTTAGTAAGTTTGTGTATATATGTTCAAAATAGGGTTCTAGAGAAAAACATCGTCATGATCTCTATCCTTGATTGGAAAGATTTATCATAACCCTATACTAGTTCTATTATATTATTAACATAACCTTTCCCTTCATACAAATCTTCAATATTATAATGACTAAGTCACCATGTCTTAATTTAGGCCTTCACACTCGTGTTTTTAACACTCAATCTAAATTTTGAGAAAAAAGGGTCATCTTGATGTTAGGATAAATTAAAACCTAGATCTATCCCCAAATCACATACAAGAGAAACTATGAAATGAATTAATCAAACATTCAGAAAATAAACATAAACATGCACATAACAGGAGAAGCCAAATTTAATGTGGTTCACCCAAGATGGGCTACATCTACCAAACTTGTCTAGTATATTATTTCCAACAATACAAAGGAGAAACAAAATCCTATAACAAACCTTGTTATACCTCTCTACCTTTTTTTCCTCCTCTCTGTGTATAATATGTCATTATTTTTTCACACTCATACATCTCAACCATATATCAATACATTTTAGGGTTAAAATGCTTAAACAGAACCTCTACCATCAAATATGAAAACCTTTAATTAATGACCTAGTTTGAATACAAAATTATAATTTAACAAGAAAATTTTAATAAAAAAATTCTCTGGGGCATGTCATCAGGGTTCCCCCTTGCAACCCCCCCCCCCCATGCCATTAGGGATTCAAATAATGGGATCCAAACCCTATTGAAATAAAATTAGAATTTTAACCTCTAATCTTGGAAGATAATCAGGTTCCACACCTAATAATTTCCCACTTGGAGATTGATTACAGCAACTCCACCGCTATTGCATCCACTGTATTATCTATACCTAGATAAGTTAATTTAATTATCATCCATGAAGACTAGTTGAAGCTGAAAAATCTTCAAGTTCATATCCACAATATTTTCACTAGTATGTATCTTCTTGAATTTTAGTTTCTCTTCCTCTATCACTAAATGAATGAAATTAGCTAGATGGATTATACTCTGACTATCACTATATAGTGTACATCTTTCTTGACTATGTCCCAATTCTTCCATCAACCACTGTAACCAAATTATTTCTGTTCTTGCTTCTGTAGCAGCAATGTACTCAACCTCTATGGTTGAAAGTTACACAACCTTCTATAACCATGATACCCAACTAACTATTGTACCACCTACTGTAAACACATACCCTATAGTGTTTTTTCTACCATCCAAGTCACTTGCCATATTTGAGTCAACATATCCTTGTAATGTCACATCTAATCCACCATAACTATGGTCCCTCTTAAGTAATAAAGGATCCATTTTACTACCTTCTAATGTTCCTTTCATGGATCACTTGTAAACCTACTTACCACTCCCACTGCATGTGCAATGCTTAGCCTCATACACACCATTGCATACATTAAACTACCAACTACTGTTGAGTATGGAATTTTAGACATTAGGTTATTTTCTTCTTGTGTTTTAGGATATTTTTCATTTATTAATTTAAAGTGTGTAGCCAAAAGTGTCCCAAATAATTTTACATTCTTCATATTAAATCTTTCCAACACATTTTTGATGTACTCTCCCTATGATAATTCTAAATTCTTATTCTTTTTATCTCTATTTATCTGCATACCAAGGATCTATTTAGTTTCACCTAGATCCTTCATAGAAAAATAATCACTTAATTGTTTCTTGAGTACATTAATATTGTGCATGTTGGAACCAAATACAAACATATCATCTACATATAAAAGTAAAATAATATATCTACCATTTTCAAATCTTTTAAAATATACACAATGGTTTGAATGACATCTACAATAACCCTGTTCTATCATAAAATTGTCAAACTTAATATACCATTGTCTTGGAGCTTGTTTCAAGCCATGCAAGCTCTTCTTAAATTTTCACACCAAATTCTCCTTACCATTAACTTCATAACCGTGTGGCTACTCCATGTATATTTCCTCCTGCAAATCCCCATGAAGGAAAGCAATATTTACATCTAGCTATTCTAATTCTAAATCTTCAATAGCTACTAGGCTCAAAATAGTTCTAATTAAAGTCATTTTAACAACTGGAGAAAATATCTCATCAAATTCTATACCTTTCTTTTGTGCAAAACCTTTAACCACCATTCTAGCCTTGAATTAATTTTTACTTACATTCCCCTCCTTTATCCTATATACCCACTTATTTTGAAATGCCTTCTTTCCTTTAGGAAGATCCATCGAATCCCATGTCTAGTTTTCCATTAGAGCATCATACTTCTCATCCATAGCTTGTTCCCACTTATCCTTGACATTAATCTACACTGCTTATTCATATATTTCTGGCTCACCACCATCAGTAAGTAATAAATAATATAAATAAGGAGATAAATTATCAGGTGGTCTACTTACTCTTATAAATCTTCTAACAAGGGTTTGAGGTACCTATTCCTCTTATACATTTTGATCAAGAACCTTTGGGACATGTTTTTTCTATAATGCCTTTTAATACTTTATATTCCTTTTTGGATTATTACTTCTTATTTTTCTATAACTAATCCTTGCACATGACTTTTTCATTGAACACAACATCTATACTCCTGATTATTTTTTTATCTTCCATATTCCACAATTTGAATCTAAAGTCATCAGTTCCATAACCAATAAATGTGAATTTATAAGAATTAGCTTCTAACTTATTCTTATGATCTTTGTCAATATAATAAAATACCTCACAACCAAAAACTATTAGAAAATAATAATCTACCTTCTTTCCAATCCATACCTCCTCTGGTATTCCACCATCCAAAGCACTTGAAGGTCCTCTATTTATCAGATAAATTGTTTTAGTTATAGCATCTACCCAAAAATATAAAGTCAAACTTGCATGAAATCTCATGCATTGAGCATGCTCCATAATATTCTTATTCATTCTTTTTGACACACCATTTTGTTGTGGTGTTCCTAGAACTATTTTCTGTCTACAAATTCCACTTTTTAAATAGTAATTATTAAAAGTGTTACTACAATACTTACCTCCATTATTTGATCTAAGATATTTTAGTTTTAAACCTATTTTATTTTCAAATAAAGCTTTCCATGCCTTAAATGTATCAAAAAAATCAAACTTTCTTTTTATACAGTACACCCAAACCTTCCTAGTTTCATCATCAATAAAATTAACATAATAATATGAACCATCAATACATGAACTGGTCCCCATACATCCATATGCATAAACTCTAACTTATTATCCTTTTTAGTTGGTCCAACCCTAAGAAACCTCACACATTTTTGTTTCCTCTATACACAGTGCTCATAAAAGTCTAGATCTAATTCTTTTAGACCTGGTAGTTTATCTTTTATATGTAAGGTTTTCATTCCCTTTTCACTCATGTGGCTAAGTCTATAATGCCATAAATATATGTCTTTATCTGTAGCATCCTCAACATAAGATGAATTAGTATTATTTGTAGACAAATATAAATTTCCTACTGTCTTACCTTTTACAACTAACAAATAACCATTTGTAACCTTCCATGATTTGATTGTAAATGTGACCATACAACCCTAACCACTTAATTTCCCTATAGAGATTAGATTTATCCTCAAGCTTGGAACATGCCTAACATCCTTTAGTACCCAAGTGTTTTCATTATATAATTTAACATGAACTCTTACTTTTCCAACAATGCTACAAGGTTCATCATTACCAAGGTAAACATTCCCATAATTACCTTGAACATAATCTATAAAATAATGTCTATAAGGGGTAGCATGAAAAGAAGCATTTGAATCTAAAACCCAAGATTCAACAATATTATCCAAAAAAAGTCTAAGAGTATCTTTTAATACATCACCTAATACATTTACTTCTCTATTACCTTCATGTTGGTCCTTACCCAATTTATCCTTTCAAAACCAGCACTCTTTCTTTATGTGTCCTGGCTTGCCATAGATCTAACATTCCATCTTATCTCTTGATTTAGATCTTGCACCTCCTTTTAATTTTCCATGATTTCCTCTTCCTATATTCTTCGACCTTCCTTTGTTCTCCATTGTTAATGCATTTCTAGATGTGGATGTTTCACCTATGTTTTTCCTTCACATTTCTTCACTTATAATAAAACCCACCACATCTTCAAACTTTAGTTTGTCATTGATAGACATAGAGTTGCTTACTGTCGTTACCAAGTTATTCCAGCTTTCAAGTAAGGAACATAGAATAAGAATATCCCTAAATTCATCATCAAATTCAATATTTATGGAATGTAACTAAATAATAACCATGTTAAACTCATTTAAATGATCTAATATTAAACCATTTTTAGACATTTTTATATTAATAAATTTTTTCATCAAAAATATTTTATTTTAGGTAGAGGGTTTTTCATATAAGTTGCCTAATGTGCTCATAAGACCTTTTATTGTCTTTTATTATGATATGTTGAATGCTACATAAGATGCAAGGCACAATCTTATGGTTCCAAGGGCTTTTTGATCCAATAGTTCTGAATCTTCATCTAACATTATCGATGGCTTCTTGGCTTAACCTTCCAAAAAAAATATAGGTCTTTCTGGTAAAGGTAATCCTCCATTTGCATCTTCCACAATCCAAAGTTATATCCATTAAACTTCTCCACCTTAGATTTATTTTCATCCACCATAGCTCCCACTCAAGGTCAAACCCTTTTCTTCCTATGATTTAAAATTATGCAAAAATAACCTTTACTCTGATACCACTTGTTAGGATAAATTAAAACCCAAATCTATCCCTAAATCACATATAAGAGAAACTATGAAATGAATTAATAAAACATTTATAAAATAAACATAAATATGCACATAACAAGAGACACTAAATTTAATGTGGTTCACCCAAGATGGGCTACATCCAGCAAACTTGTCCAGTATATTATTTTTATTAATACAAGGGAGAAACAAAAATATTGTAACAAACCCTGTTACACCTCTCTACCTTTTCCACCTACTCTCTTTGTACAATATTTCATTATTTTTTTCACACTCATACATCTCAGCCATATATCAATACATTTTAGGGTAAAAATGCCTAAACATAACCTCTACCATTAGATCTAGAAACCTTTAATTAACATTCCATATTGACTATGAAATTACAATTTAACAAGGTAATTTTGACAAAAAAATTCTTTAGGGTGTGCCATCAAGGTTCCCCCCCTTGCAACCCCCCCTCATGCCATTACAAATTCAAAGAATGGGACCCAAACCTAGCTGAAATAACATCAAAATTTTAACCTTTGATCCTGGAAGACAATCAAGCTCCACACCTAACACTTGATGTTTTATTCTAGTTTCATAAGGTTTTTTTTGGTCTTTAATATCATTCACTAACTCTATAATCAATTTTATTATGGACATTTCTTCTCATTATGCTTTGGATCCTACTTAACTCAAGCCTAGGGTTTTAAGCCATTCTTTTTTATTTGACCCTAACCTACTAATATTTGATGTTTTCTTAGTCTTATTAGGGTTTAAATCACCCTCCAAACCTCCTCCAGGGGGATCCTTTACCTACATAAAATCATACTTCCAAACTTATGATATAATGTATGTTTTTATGCCTAACACCTCTTAAGCTTAAGAGTGCATTATTTGATGAGGTCTTCTTATCTCATGTAGGTATAAACTTTATTAAAATCTATTTCATCTATTATGATCCCATACATATTCAATTTAAAAAGTGATTCTTCTTCTTAGGTTTCCTCATAGTTTTAACACAGTCCATCTAGACACTGATATCTCCCTGAATTTTGACTATAGATTGTTATTCTGACTCAAAGAAAGAGACTTGATTGTTCTAAAATAACCTATTTTTATATTGAATACAATGAACTTATTTTTCAAGACTTGTCACACCTCAAAATATACTCAAACCTTATATTCATCATAAAAAGCATTTGAAGACAATGTTGTAGGAGGCTTGTTGAAGAGCACTAAAACTAAAATTTCTCATAGTTACCTTGATGCTTTGATTTTTTCCACTTATTTATAGTGAAAGGAGAGAATATATATTATTTTTGTTGTTTAAGTACTTCTCAAGACTAGAAACACGCAAAATTAACAAAATCATGTCGATCATCTTCTCAAACCAATAAAAAAACCCTTTCTTGCCTCTTTAGTGATCACACATGACAAATGAGTGCTGTATATGATGTTTTTATACCACTATTACCTTTAAAAACCTAAAATATTCCTTCATTATGATCAACAAGTTTTGAAATTCAAGGAGATCTCCTGAAACTGAGCTAGTGAGGTTTTGAGAGGGTTTTAGAGCACTTATTTTGTTAACAATGGTTCATAAAGTTAAGCCCCTATAACCTATAAGTAATTCATGTAATATTTATGGAATAGTATCCATATATTCCCCTAATATCATTTTACCCAACTCTTTTTCTCCTTCATGAACCAAGCATTTGGAAATAACCCTCACTAGCTTGTAAAGAGCTCAATGGAGAAATGGATAAGTTTTATAGCATTTTTGGACCTTTAACTATTAAAAATGATTGGATATGACCTAAAAAGGATGGATTAATCCATTTAAGTTATTTTATATCAAATTCACTTGGAAAACCCATAATAATGCCTTAATAAACCCCCTTTTAAAAATGAAAATAACCATATTTTACTTGGAACTCTATTGGAGTTAAAGAACAAACATTCATGGAGTCTCTTAAATCTTGTATAGACATGTAAAAATGTGCCAAGAACATATTCAAACCATCTTCCTACCATGTCTTATAATATTCATTTGCTTCACATTATAAAATAAGTAAGAAGATACTCTAAATAACTTATAACATTAGAAGAGTGAGTTATGATTCATTTTCTTGGTTATACAGACCAAATAAGTACAAAGGTGTTTTTGACATGTACCACATGACCTAAAAAGACCTATTTTACCTTTATCACCCTTGGACCAACTTGAACTTGACATGGAGAGGTTACAAAAAGCATAAGACAAAATGATGAATTACCTTAGTCTTGTTAAAATTACCTTAAACTATGTTAAATAAATGAGTAAGGTTATATTAAATAACCATTTGATGACATGGTACAATAAATTTACCTTGATACTAACTAGACCACCCTAGAAGGATTTAGAAGCTACTAAGGAAGACACACTACCTATCATCTTTAGACTATTGATGACCAATACAAGACCTTAACTGGATATCAACAAAGTTAGAAGCATGAGAAATAATTTTTTGAATTAGACTTCTTTATGGTAGCCAAATTTGACTAAAATTTTTGGTGAACTCTTTGGATTGCATGCCTGCTATGTACCTTAGACTGGTTGCCTTTTCCATCCATTAGGTTATGGATTCACACATCACTCAACTTTAGACGTGATTAGATCTTAAACTTGATTGCAAATGTCTTGACACAAATAAGATAGCTGACATACCTTTAAGACACATAACCAAACAACAAAAATAACACACTAAATCAAGACAAACACACATACACACTTGTGATACAAATCACATAGGGAAAATAAAGTACAAAAACACTACTAACTATAACTAACCTTAAGACAATTACCTCCTAGATCAAAATTAAAATTTATACAACCACCTCCTCCATGAAATTGGAAATGATGTATAACATGTTGCCTTTTGATCATGATGTTTGATGGAGTAGTCTTCTTACTTGCCAACTCATTTTTCATAATCTCAAGTGAGTTATCAGTAACAAACATGCTTCCTATGAAAATATATTCATTTTTTGGCCTAAGACTATTCTCATGTTTCTCCTTAATGTTTGAACTCACTATTAGGAATCTATGTTCATTTACATAGTTTAGGCTTGGGTGAAAGGTCAATGGGTGGAGGAATATGGTATTGGATTGATGAGGAGGTTAAATCATGGAAAATAGGGTTGGAATACAGTGACAAGGTAGTGAAAATAGCATGGAATGATAAAGGACAAAAGATGACATGGAATGAATCTTTAAACCCACTCAAGAGAAACTAACATGAACCTTAAAGACCTTAAGAAATATATATACAATTATGGCATTTTTGGAGGTGGAAAAGGACATATACAGTCAAAAAAAGAAACTTTAAAAAACCTTAATTTTTGTGAAAGACCTTAACTCTATTAAAAGTGATTGGGTGAGCTTGGAGGTAAAAAATATGCTTTCTAGGCATATGAGGCCACCATGAGGGTTGGAAAAGTTGATCATAAAGTAATGATGACACTCAATTATCACTTCAAAACCCATTTTCCATGTTTTTGAGCTATATTTGAAGATTTATAGATGTCACTAAGCCATACATAGTGCTCACTATATAATGGTATTCAAGTATGCATAAGCCCTTTTCTTATTAAAATCTTCTAAGATGACAAGAGTCCATGGACCTCCAACCTAATCAATGAGGCATGAGGTAACATGAAACATTCTATCAACCTTTCAACACAGCCAAAAAAATTTATAAAAATACTTAAACACTTTGTGTATGTAATCAAAAATGCATCATGTCTATAAATCAATCCTAACTTGGAGAAGATAAATCATACCATACACTTCCAATTGGGGACACATTTGTTAAGTGGGAACATGACCAATATGGGGATCTACTAGACCCAATTAGGGGATCTCTTATCATAATACACCATTTTAGGGAGGGTTTAAAAGCCTTCAATCAATCATAATCATGTAATAACCCTAAGGGGATCTTGAGTTTTGATATTTCACCTAAACTAATAACAAGTAAAGCAAATCTAATCTAGTTCTCACCAAAGATTATGGCACAAAGTGGGGGTTATAAATAATAAAATTAAACATTCATAAGAGATATATACTCACATCAATTTATATGTAATCCTAATGTATGGAAGAGAATTACAAATGCATATATATCTACTCTTGCAAAGGAGGAACAAAGTTAGGAATACTTACCTTTAAAGATGAACCCACCGAGCCTCAATCTCTCCCTTGGCCAAGGTGATTTGAAAGAGGTTATTTTGGTATGTAAGGATGACAAAGACAAATCAGCTATAGGATACATAACCTATCAATTCATCCAAAAGACTTCTTCACAAGACAAGATTTGTACCTCCAAAGAAAGTATGAAACCTTAAGCTTGCTTCTCAAGTAGAATGGTCAATAAGCAAATACATGTTCCTTATTAATTTTTCTTCTCTTATTTAAACAATTTTGAAATTAAATTGTATATATAGGCATATTTTACACTTACCCCTTCCAAAAATCTTAGCTAACAAGGTTGACCTAGTTGACCTAGCATAATTTTAGACAATAATTCACTAGGTCATGAGCAAGGTCAACTAAAGGCCAAACTAGTTCCTAAGTGAAAATTGTATGAAATCAAAAATTTATCATGTCTATAAATCAATCCTAGCTCAGATAATATATATCATATTTACACTTTTTATTGGGGATACACTTGTTAAGCAGAATCATGACCAATATAGGTATCTACTAGACCTGATTAGGGGATCACTTGTCACAAAATATCATGCTAGGAAGGGTTCCAAAGCCTACAGTCTAACATAATCACACAACAACCCTAATGGAGTCCTAAGGTTTAAATCATTTCACTTATTCTAATAAAAAAAATCTAATCTAATCTAGTGCACACCAAATTTTGTGGCACAAAGTAGGGGTTAGAAATAATAAAACAAACATGTATAGGGAACTTTAATTAAAGTAAGTATGAGTAATACCTTAATACATAAAATATGAAAGATAGTATTGTTTGAACCAACACTATGCTAATTATATCTACTAAAAGAGAGGAGAACAAAGTTAGAATGTACTTACCTAAATGTGAACCCGTAAAGACTCAATCTCTTCCTTGGCCAAAAGGGCTTCACAAGAGGTTGTTGTGATTTATAAGGATCGATAAGAAAAGCCAAAGCATTCAAGACTTATCCACAAGATTATATTCTCTAAATAAGAAACCTAAGCTAATTCTCCTCAAGTAGAATGGTGGAAGAGTAGATTATGAAGAAGCATGAGTGAATAATAACTCTTAATTGTACATATGATTAATGATCAAAATGATCTTGTATATATAGGTATATCTTGCCCTAAATCTTTCTAGGAATATTGGCTATATAGGTTTGACCCAGTCGACCAGTGTGTTTTTTTAGGATAATTTACTAAGTCTGAGCTAGGTTGGCCAAAGGGATAAAAAGTTAAGAAAGTAAATAATACCCCTAAAATGTACTGGGTTGACCTAATTGACCCAATACAACTGACTATCCAAAAGGAGTTTGAAATAAGAAAGCAAGGATGGAAAGAGAAAAATATTGGAGGAATACTCAAGAGAGGATAAGTAGATTAGGGAATGGTTTTGGGATCTTATTGGATTGGTAATAATGTGGTAAAAAGGGACAACAATCTTGCAAAGCACCAAAGGTCTACCCACCCCTTTCCTAATGCACCCCTCACAACATGTACTCAGAAAGATTGAGTCTAAATGGGTTCCTACAAGATGTAAAGCATCAATAATTAATAAAAGTTAAAAATATTATGTGTATACATATTCCCCACCCAAATCTCATCATGTGTCACTAAGGTGTAATAGGGGATGGTGCTTCGAGAAAGAACATAATAACACACAATGTTGATGCTAAAAAAAATTAAAATATTTTAAAGAAAAAATAACTAAAATTAAATGACTAATAACTAAAAAACTAAAAAGTGAAGGTAATACATACCTTGGCTTACCTTTATCACAATATGATTGTCTATTATGTTGTTATTTTTGATTGTGTAGGATGTAGAGACTGCTTTTGACAAACCTAAGAACGTAAAACTAAAGAGCAAAAAAAATAAATTTAATAAAAGCCAAGATAGTTGGTTCTATGAGGATGGGATGTACTTGGGAAATTTGGCAAGCTAGGGTGATAGGTTTTATGTTAGACCAAATGACCAAGTCAAACAACAAGAGTAAATTAGGTAACTAAAAATCTAAGGCTACTAAAGATCGAAAAAATCAAACAAGTTATCCTTAAGTAAGAAAGGTAAACTCACCAAGTCAAACCAAAGATATATGTCAAACAAGATAGTAAAATAAAAACAAAATAAAACAAACCAATGGTAAATGGGATAAACAAAATGGTAAAACAAAATTGATGAGTGAGCAGTAACAATCCACATCTCAATCATCAATGGAAAGAGGATATGAACTCAAGTGTCTATAACAACAAGACAGTAAAATCATGATAAATGGTAAAAGGAAAGTAAATTAAGTGTATAAATTTAAATGTATGGTGAAAATAAATAAGAATCCATAGTTTCTCTAACATGTTGTTTTGCTTTAAGGATAGATAAAATTGAAAACAAAGTAGTGATACCATGTTTTTAAGAGGTGAAGAAGAAAGAATTAAAGAAGGGAAAATAGATTTGGAATCATAATTTGTCTATCAAGGGGGGAAATGAAATGGGTGGAGGGGATAATGAAGGAAAAACCAAGGTAGAAAAACTCTTTATCAAAGTCGAGACACTTAAATTAGGTTTTTCAAAATAAGAGGACTTTCAACCTTAAGGACTATGAAGAACTTCTCTTAGCCACACAAGTCTTAAGTCAACAAATGGAGTATATAGTTCATTTCATGAAGGCTAAATACATGAAAAGTAAAATGGACCTACCTCCCTATGATGTATTCCCCATTCTTTAAGACCCCTTACAGAGATATCAGTCTACTACAAAGATTGGGTACTTGTATGAGAAAGTAGGTAGCACCATAGAGTTTTTATGAATTCTCTTATTCCAATATACTAGCCTACCACACCCCAAAGGACCTCGGCTCTATGTGAGGCTAACTGTGGAGTTTGAGATTTGATTGGAGATAGGAAATGTGCTTGTAATCATGTCTATGGTGTGAATTTGAATTTTGAGAATTATATGTTGCCTTTTAGATATCATTGCCTTATATTTTCAAATGATTTGGCTTTTAACTTTCTTGATGTCTTTTTTAAGATTCCTCCTCCATATAGATTTGTAAAAATAAACATGGGTGCTAAAGATGACTTTTATTTGAATACTTTGGATAAGGTTACTTAGAGAGAAACTTCAAAGAGCATGGGATTTAAGAGTCTCATAAATTTAGGTAAAATAAAAGTGATATCTTTATTTCGACCCTATTTTATCTAATGCAAAGATGAAAAGAAGGGGAAATCAAGAGGAGTGACACATGGAAAAATTTGAATTACTTCAAATCAAAAAAAAAATTGACAAAGGGAAAAAAGAGATATAATGATAATAAAGTGTGAATATTTATCATAAGAAAGAGGGAAATGGAGGAAAACATGCTAACATAGATTGTTGTGCAGATTTCATCTAACAAAAGAAGCAAAAGCTAAAGCTGAGAACAAGGATCATAAACATGAAAAGGTGGTAATTTTATGAGTAGGGTTAGGGCCTATCCACAATCTTACAAACTAACTCATAAAAGAGACACCCATGAAGGTGCCAATAAGCAAAAGAGAAGTAAAGTGTGGTAAGTAATGAAATAATATTATTTTTTGAGGGATGTCAGGTCTTATATATGGTCTTAAAAATAAAATCATAAAAAAACCCAAAGGATGCCAAAAGAGCATTGGCAAACAACAACAAGAGAGAAAAATAGATTAAATATGGTGGTTTTGTGAGTAATTTTGAGTCCTATCCATAGTCTTATAAATCAACTCAAAAAACAAAACCCCAAGGGGTGAGAAAAACAAGAGAAAATGTAAGAAGATAAAGAATACTATAGTACATCAAAAAACCAAAAGACAAAAGGGAGGACTAAATATTTGTGAAAGAAAGGAAACTACTACAAAGGGAGAGACTCATGCTCAAGTAACCTACAAAAACTATTAGATAGATATAGATGAAAATATGATAAGAAGAAAATGTTTAGGCAAAGTAATTTTTAAGGAATTGAGTGTTGGTGGAACCTTTGAAAACATGTCCTTCATTGGTTTGAAGATGGTAAGTGCTTGGACCAAGAATGTCTTAACTAAATATGGGCCCCACCATTTTTGGGCATATTTAACTTCTTTATCATAGGTGTAATCTAATTTAAGGACAAGATCACCAACATTAAAAGTGAAGATTTTAACATGTTGGTTATGTTATCTAGCGATACCAGACTTATATTGGTAGTTATGTTGTAAGGCAGAAAGATGGCATTCATCAAGAAGATCAAGGGCATGAAGGTGAGCTTCATGCAATTCTTCATCAAGAATAATGACATGAAGATATATATGAAAAGAGGGAAGCTCAAATTTTAAAGGAAGAACTGACTCAAAACCATAGACTAGAAAAAATGGAGTTTCCTCAGTGGTAGTGCATATGCTAGTCCAATAGGCTCAAAGTGCAGGGTAAAGATGAATATGCCAATCTATGTAGGTTTTATGAATTGTCTTTTGGAGAACTTTGTTGATAATTTTATTGGTAGCCTCATCTTGACCATTGGATTATGAATGATAAGGAATGGAAAATTTATGATTGATCTTGAATTTGTTATAAATTTGTTTAACATGTTTGTTTTTGAAGTTACCACCATTATCTAAAATGATGGTATGGGGAAAGCCAAAGTGTAAAATAATTTGGCTAAGAATAAATTTGGATATGGTAGGACCAGTGATGTTAACAAGGGGCATAGCTTCTACCCACTTGGTAAAATATTTAGTAGCGATGATGATAAAGACATGCCCATGTTAGGAGTGAGGAAGTTTACCAATGAGATCAAATCCCCACATAGAAAATGGCCATGGAGACTCAATGTTTTGAAGTTTAGAAGGATTTGAATGGATAATATCATCATAAATCTAAAAAGGAGTACACTTTTTAGCATATTCAATTGCATCCTTTTCAAGAGTAGGCTAAAAATAACCCAAACATAGGCATTTGTGTGTTATAGCATGTCTGCTACAGTGACGTCCATAAATTCCCACATGTGCTTGTTCAAGAAGAGGAGGGACCTCATCTTACATAACACAATGGAGTAAGGTACCTTCAACATTGTGATAATTAAGGATGTTGTGTCAAAATACATACTTGAAAGCTTATTTATGAATATGTGTCTTTTCATAAGAGTCTAAATTGGAAGGATAAGTTTGGAGTTCTAAGAATTGACTAATGTCTTTATACAAAGGGATTTTTCTAATGGTAATAGCTTCAATATGATAAATGAGTGACTTTAATGGTTGAATTAAAGATGGATGTTTTCTTATTTATATAAGAAAATAAGGATCGAAAAAAACTTGATGTGGATGAAATAAAGAAGTTGAAGAGGCAAGAGAATCAATAATGGAATTTTGATCTCTAGGAATAGGCTCAATAGTGAAAGAGATAAAATCCTTAGAAAGAGTGGTTGAAATTTGATGATAGGTATGATATTTTCACTTTTACATTGATATTCACCATTAACTTGATGGAAAAAAGTTAAGAATCACCTAAAGAATGAAGGTATTAAATGTCTAAATCAAGAGCAACTCTCATGCCTAAGATAAGAGCTTTGTACTTAGCCATATTATTGGTGACATCAAAGGTGAAATGAAAAGCTAAAAAAATGATTTTATCGAGAGGACTTATGAGAATGCAACTTTCCCTAGCTCCTTGAAGTCATTTAGCACCATCAAAGTGAAGGGTCCAAGTATCCTCATTCAAGTCAACATTGATTTCAAGGAACTCCTCGATAATTACCTTTAGTTTATTAGTACTGGAGGGAGTGGAAGATTCTTAAATATTATTGGCTTCAATATCAGTGGTAAAGCTATTAAAATAATTTTTAAGAGAGATAGCTTGATTAAGACCTTAAATGTAAAGAATATTGTCATCATGAAGATCACCTTGAAAGGAAGAAATGGATGGAATGGGAGCTACATCAAGTTGATCAGATATGAGTTTCCCTTTAACATATTTTTGAGTGATGATGCAAAGATCAAATTCACTAAGGAGGACCATCCATTTGCTAATTTTACCTCTAGGAAAAAAGGCTTTAAAGAAAAAATGATGAAGGTGGTCAGAATAAACAATGACATAAGTAGTTTGGTAAAGCATGTAGTGACAAAGCTTTTTAGTTTCAAAATAGATAGTGAGGTAATCATGCTCAATTTTGGTATAACATGTTTCATAATCAATGAGGCCTCGACTAATGTAGCATATAACATACTCTCTTCCTGTATCATCTTATTTGGCAAGTATTGCCCCAATTAAAATAGGTGTGGAAGAAGTATATAAAATCAATGTTTTAACATTGGAAGGAGGATGAAGTTTAGGTGGATGAATCAATGTTTTCTTATTTCACGTTATCAAAGGATTTTTGACATGGATCCATCCATTCTAAAGTAGTACTTTTCTTAATAAGGGAATTGATGGAGTGAATTCGATATGCCATTTCAAGGATGAATCATATAATTACCCCAAGTTCACCTAAATAAGTATGAATGTCAAGAATAGAATGAGGAATGGTCATGTTGATGATAACACTAATTTTGGTAGGATCAATGTCAATACCATGGTGAGAAACTAAGAATCCTAACAATTTTCTAGATGTAACTCCAAAGACACATTTGTAAGGATTGAGTCTAACTTTATATTTAAGAAGATGGTCAAAGATTATAGTGATATCAGAGGGATGACTCTTATGATGTTTGGATTTAGCAGTAAGATTATCCACATAGGTTTCAACAATTTTTTAATGAGATCATGAAAGATGTGAGTTATAGCACATTGGTAAGTGGCTATAGCATTTTTGAGACTAAAGGGAATTTTGACATAGCAATAGGTGCCCCATTCCATGGTGAAAGTAGTCTTTTGTTGGTCTTTGGGAGTGATATGAATATGATTGTATCTTGAGAAACCATCCATAAGAGATAACATTTAGTAACCAATCAAGGAATTGATGATGGAATCTATTGAAAGTAAGGGGAAGTT
Source organism: Torreya grandis (assembly GCA_037957365.1). Classification (NCBI taxonomy): domain Eukaryota; kingdom Viridiplantae; phylum Streptophyta; class Pinopsida; order Cupressales; family Taxaceae; genus Torreya; species Torreya grandis. The sequence continues at coordinate 1,586,106 of JARHVA010001103.1, read as the reverse complement.
CTTGGGAAAAACAATATTAAGGTTGTGTAAATCTATACAAATGTGAATAAACATAGTGACTTTGTTCTGAACAAGAATAATGTTAGACACCCATTTAGAATAATCCACTAGTTTGATAAATTTAGCATTGATTAATTTGATGATTTCCTTATGACATAAGGTTGAAACTTCAGGAAAAAAATTTATTTTCTTTTAATGCATAGGCTTAGCATCAAGATAAATAATGATATTATGTACCACTATGCTAGGGTCAATGATAGTCATGTCCTCATAGGACAAAGTGAAATATCCATGACATTTATCAAAGAATAAGCTAAAAGTATCATGTTTAGTAGGTGAAAGATCTTGAGAAACTATAATCAGTCAAGGATACGATGGGGTACAATATTTGATACAAGTGGTTTATTCAATAAGCATGGAATTACCATCTTAAAAGTGGTATGGTACATTAGGTAAGGCTAAAATTGGATTTATTTTAGGATCAATACTAGCATCGAAGTTGTTAAAGAAAGGAGTTTTAATCTTTAAGTTTTTAAGTTTATGATGTTACCGAAGAATTTGAGATTCCTAGGCATGAAGTAACTCAAGGATAGCTTTATCACTAGGCAAGGTAGGAAGAGGACCATGATATTTGATATCTACTTCAAGATCAATAATTTGATTACCATGGTTATCATATTCAGAATGTATCTGATGGACATTGGTTACCTTGGAATCAAGTGTAATTTTGGGAGTAAAAGAAATAGATGGAGTAGAAGAGATTGATGTGTTAGTTGATTTGGTGATGGGAGAAGGATAAGATGGAATGATTAGATTGATAGGTGGTAAAGGAGATGTAGAGATTTTTAAAGGTTTAAAATGCATAATTTTCTCTACCACCCTAGGATTAACAATAAGAAGAGGATTGACGAGAGGCACATGACCTTTAAGATCTAAGGTATGATATACAAAAATGGTATGCACATCCCAATTAAAATCATGGATTTGAACTAAATTTTTCTAGTAATGTTGAACATCCAAGTCTCTAGATTGAGCTTGGGTCATGATATACTTGTCATCATATATTGGAGAAATTATATATGCTTGAGAATCAGGGGAAGTTTAAGAATGCAAAATCCTAATATTACTGAATGTATAAGGAGACATAATGAGAGGATCTTGAAATAATTTATCCATTCCAAAATCATTACAAATGAAGGCATCTTCTAGTAAATAAAGATCCTAAGCATTACATAGAGGGGAGAAGTTGGTAATCTCATCAATAAGAAGAATGGTATGGTCTCTTGGTAATAGAGAAGGAGGAAGCCATTGAAAAATATATGGAGGTAACTTGGTAGTATTACAAGTGTGTTGTAGTTCATTGGGCTCATCATCATCGAAATATATAAGAGTAACTTGTAAATTAGGACTCATGTTGATAAACTCAGGTCAAAGAGCATTGTTAATGTTAGGATTTGTAGTAATATGATATTGAGGTTTAGGATTAAGAAGCTAAATGCTCCATGGATTGGGATTAGCTTCATGCTTGTACCATTTTCAATTATATAATAATTTAATACATGGACTACCAAAATAAGCAATGGCTCTCATTCAATGATTCCATGGATGACCAAGAAGGATATTATAAGATCAAGGAAGATCAAGGACTATAATCTTGGTTTGAATGGTCTTAGGTCCTATGGTTAATGGAATCCAAATACAACCAAGTGGAATTTGATTAGTCTTATCAAAACCATGACAAGTAAGATGAGTTTGATTGAGATGATCCTTGTTATAACCAAGTTATTGTATATGCCACAAGAATGTCACATTAATACCAGAGCCTTCATCAACTAAGAATTTTCAGATAAGAGTGGTATTAATGGTTATTTAAATAAAGAGTGGTGGATCATCATCATGAAAAATAATTTTATCATTAATCATGTCCTCTTCAGGAAACACAATAGAAGGCTTGGAAGAAAGACACAAAGTTTCAATCATATTGACATTAGTAGGTTTAGAATCAATATAAGGTGGTTCTTCATCTATGAAGGATGTATCTTCAATTTCTTGAAGTTGTTACATAAGGAATTTATGATGATAGGATGAAGTGTGAACCAACTCCATAAAAGGAATCTTATAAGGCATAGAGTTGAGTACTTCAAGAAAATTCCAATGAGATTTAGAAGAATCAACATGAGTTTTAGAAGGTAAAGTATTTTTAGAAGGTATAGATGTGGTTGGAGGATGGGAAAGAGGAATTTGTTCCTTAGGTGCTTAAAAATCAACATTATAGGTGGTATTATTTTTAATAAGTCGATTTTGTAAATTTGGCTTTTTAGGCTTGGGAATAGGATCTTTGTGAGCCAGTTTATGATGATAATTGATGTTGGTAGTGTTGACATATTGAGAGTTGTTATAATATTGGTCATAATCAGCATTAATGGCATAACCATCCTTGACATTAGATTGATTATTAGAAGAAGATTTTTGGTTATTGGAGGTAGAATATTTGAAAGCTTTTCATTTTTGGGAGGCATTAGTGTATTCATAATGATGAATATTTATCATAGCTTCATGATTTAATGAATCATCAAGCATATAGGAGATAAAAAAATTATTAAGCCCTCTACAATATTTATGAGAATGTCCAATGTTGGTATGAAACCAATAAAATATATTAGGGTCATACTATTTAGGAAGAGCATTAGGATAGATGAAAGGTTTCGAGGGTGGTAAAAATTGTTTCATTTGTTGAATCAAAAGAGGGGTATGAGAAGGTAAAGGAATATCATTATTGGCAACTCTTTATTTGGTTGGTAGAGTGTTACTAGTGATAGCATTATATGTTTGTAAATATCCTATAAGTATTTTATGATTAGGTTCAAATTGATTCATAAGAAAGTCTTGATGTTTAGCTTGATCAAGAGCTTCATTAAGTTTTGAGGAGCAAAGGTTCAAAACTTACATTCGAGATTAGGATTTAAAGACATGATAAATAGATTAAATAGATTATCATCATTCATGTTATGATCAACTTTATGAGATAAATATTTCCATTTTTTGATAAATTCAAGAGTTGATTTAGTGGGAGATTGCTTAGCATTGATGAAGCGGCTAAGACAATTTTTAGGAAGATCATTGGGTTAAAACTCTTTAAACAAAGCATTAACCATATCTTCAAGTTGCCAAATACAATGTTGGGGAAGTTGATTATACCATTTTAATACATCATCGGTAAAATTTTTGACTAAGAGTTTAGTAGTGGTGAATGTATTAGTTTGGATCCACTCTTTGTAAAGGTTTCCAAAGGCTTTAAGAAATGAAGTAGGGTCCTTAGTCCCATCATATTTGATAGTTGGAGATATGTTACCAATATAAATAGAAATACTGAATGAGGTTCAAAGCTCAATTTTAATTATTTGAAGCATCTTGTTATTCATTATGGGTTGAGGAATAACATTACCTGAGGCATCCCAAAGAGGTGTAGGAATATAATTAGGATTAGTTTGAGGATTAATAGTTAAAGGTTGATTAACCACATTGATTAAATGTTGTTGAATTTGCATCATTTGGTTGGTATTAGAATTTTGGATAATGTTCATTTTTTTAATGACTTAGGCTAAAATTTGGGTTGTATTATGAGGTGGGTTGGTGTTTGTAGCAGCACTTCCCAAATTGGTATTAGGGGGAGGTGTAATGAAATTACTTCAAGAATTAAGTATAACAGTAGAATTATATCCAAATATGATTGAAATATATCCAAATATATGATAATAGATAAGCCACTTCGAGGGGGCAACCTCCACAAGCTTTAATAAGAGCAGAATTCACAATATGATGATAAATTATTACCCACTACCTCCTATATATAGTCTAACTAGGCCATGGTTACTCCATAGGCCGACCTAATAATCTAAAGAAAGCATAGATAAATGTAATATAATGTCAAAGAGGGATAAGTAAGCCACAAGTCAGCTAATACTATCCTCATACATGTGATAGGTTAGGGGCGTAGCATGCCCTTCCCCTTCAAACCAACATTGTCCTCAATGTTGAACAACTATGGATGTTGTTGCAGAAATTCTTCACCTTCCCAAGTTGCATCTTCACTGCTTTGGTTTTTCCACTTGATCAAATATTCCTTAATCTCTCTAGTTCTCAACCTCTTAGTACGTGTTTGGAGGATCTTCTCTGGTTCCAAAATGACTCATCCTTCTTCATCTAGTTTTGGGAGCTCTGTTTGGGTGAAAACTTTCTATCCAATGACCTTCTTCAAACAAGAAACATGAAATACTGGGTGTATGTGAGATGAATGAGGTAACTCGAGCTTGTAAGCCACACTTCCAATTTTTTGAAGAACCTGATAAGGGCCATAATACTTTGGAGCAAGTTTGTTGTCCTTTTTCTGTTGCTTCAAGGACATCTGCTTGTAAGGTTGCAAATGAACAAATACCCAGTCACCCACCTCAAAATTTTGCTCACTCCAATGTTGATCTGCTTTTTGCTTCATCTTACTTTGTGTCAAGGCCAAATTCTCTCTCAAACTAGCCAAAACCTCTTGTTGATGTTGAATGTGCTCTTCCACATCTCGAACCTTGGTGTGCACCTTTAATGAAGAAGTGATGGAAGGTGGATGGTAACCATATAGTGCTAAAAATGGAAACATTTTAGAAGAGGTATGGAAAGATGTGTTAGACCACCATTCTGCAAGTGGTAACCATTTAACCTAATGTTCTTGTTTATCTAATACAAAACAATGGAGATACCCCTCTAAACATTTGTTAACCACTTCAGTTTGTCCATCAGATTGGGGGTGGTAAGATGAGCTATGAGCTAGCTGAGTACCCAAACAAGAAAATAGTTCAGTCCAGAAATTACTAGTGAAAATAGGATCATGATCACTTACAATTATTTTTGGGGTTCTATGTAATTTGAGAACTGCTTCCATAAAAATAGCCGCGACTGTACTTGCTAAAAATGGGTGTGAGAGAGCACAATAATGGGCATATTTTTTAAGCCTATCCACAATGACCAAAATAACATTATTACCTTCAGAATAAGGCAACCCAGTGATGAAATCCATGGAAACCTCCTCCCACCTTTGACTAGGAATTGCTAATGGTTGTAACAAACCTGGGGTCTTAATTGTTTCACCTTTATTTTGTTGGCATATCATGCATTCTTCCACAACCTTTTGTACATCTCCCTTGAGTCCTTCCCAAAATAATTCTTTCTTAATTCTATGATATGTTTTCAAGAACCTTGAGTGTCCCCCAACTGGAGATGCATATAACTCTGCAAGAATCTTATGCTTAAGCTCTGAAGTTTTGCACAAGTATAACCTAACCTTATACCATAGGACATTACCTTTCCATTCAAATTTGTTAGAGGATAAACTACCTTGCTAGAGATTCTAAATCAGAACTTGTGTATCCTTATCTTGCTCCCATTCTAACCTAGCTTCATCCACCCAATCTACTTGCAATATGGACATTGCACAAAGTAATGCTTCTGTGGATGCATCCCTTCTAGATAGTGCATCTGTTATTACATTATCTTTACCCTTCTTGTAAATGATTTCAAAATCATAACCCAACATTTTGGTTACCCATTTTTGTTGTTCCTCAAATGATAATCTTTTCTCCAAAAAGTATTTGAGACTATCATGATCCATTTTCATCTTAAAGTGTCTACCCATCAGATAAGGCCTCCATTGTTTAACTGCATGAAGAATAGCCATCATTTCTTTCTCATAGACAAGTTTTAGTAGATTCTTACCTTTGAATTGATGACTTTCAAATGCAATGGGTCTTCCTTCTTACATTAGTACTACCCCCAATCTAGACCCAGAAGCATCACATTCAATAGTGAATGTTTGTGAGATGTCTGGAGTAGCCAAAATTGGAGTGGTGCACATAGCTACTTTTAGTTTCTCAAATGCTTTGGTGGCATCATCATTCCAATGGAAATCATCCTTCTTTAGCAATGCACTGAGTGGAGTTGTTATGCTTCCATAACCTTTCACAAATCTTCTATAGTAATCTGTTAGTCTAATAAATCACATGTATGGATTGCATATTAGATTGTATGTCTTGCACCTCACCCTGAATGCCTTGCACACTATAGTCAAGATGGCTCACTTTGTGATCTATGTCAAAAATCCCTAGTATAAAGGGTCTATTACACCCCCTTCTGACTCCATATAATCCTTATTAGGAGTTTTTCTTAGAGTTTTAGCACCCTTTCCTTGGCCCTGAGTTTGTGGACCTGCCATAAAAGGGTTTTACGATGTTGACCCTTATTGACACTTGTGACCCAACTTTGACCAAGAAATTTTGGAATTATTTAGGCCTCAAATAAAAATATACAAAGAAAAAACTATAGCCAAATTTTCTAAGATTTCCAAAAATATAAACAACTCAGAAAAATTCTTTGAATTGTGCACTATAGAGCAAGTTTATGAAAAACCATAAAATAGTGATAACTTTTGAAAAACAGATCCAAATGAGCTGAAATTTTAATGGGAACTTAATTTGATTATTTCTCACATCAATTAAAAAAAATTAGATAAATTAGCAACAAATTTTTATATATCGCAAAAATTAAAAATTTAGTGTTTCGCCCACAAGATTGCCCAAATTGCAGCTCTGATACCACTTGTAATGAAATTACTTCAAGAATTAAGTATAAAATCAGAATTATATCCAAATATGACTTAAATATATCCAAATATATGATAATAGATAAGCCACTTTGAGGGGGCAACCTCCACAAGCTTCAATAAGAGCAGAATTCACAATATGATGATAAATGATTACCCACTACCTCCTATATATAGTCTAACTAGGCCATGGTTACTCCATAGGCTAACCTACTAATCTAAAGAAAGCATAGATAAATGTAATATAATTTTAAAGAGGGATAATTAAGCCACAAGTTAGCTAATACTATCCTCATACATGTGATAGGTTAGGGGCGTAGCAGGAGGATTGCTAGAAGGATTACTAGTGGAATTGTTAAGTAAACTTGTATCAATAATTCCCACATTAGTTTGAAAATTTTGAGAAGTTTCTTGGTAAGTATATAAGGGATCAGATCCATCAACTTCATCTTGAGGTGTTATTTTCACCATGTTATAGTTCATGAATGAAGGAAGAGAAGAGGTGTCCCAAGAGTGATGGTGATCTTACCAAGAAATGAGAGGAAGAAATGAACATCCCATATAGTATCTAAATGGATTCAAGATATTTAATAAGATTTTGATAATATATTCAATTCTAACTAAAGAGAGATGAAAAAAATACAAAATTAGAAGGATAAGGTATTAAATTGACAAATAAGGAAAGTAGAAGATAGTACAGGGTTGATTGGGTTGATCCAGTATAGAAAATAAGACCTATAAACTATGCAAGGTTGATTATGTTGATCCAATATAGTGAACATAGGTAGGAAAAAGATGGAAAAGGAGATATAGACTATACAAGGTCAATTGGGTTGATCTAATATAATGAATAAGGGATAAAAATGGTATAGGGTCAATTGGGTTGATCCATTATAGTAGATAGGGAGAAAGAGAAGGATGATAAAAAATTATGATTTGAGACAAGATAATTTGTGTAGCTAATCTAGGAAAGTAAGCACTAAAAGGAAAAAAATTGTCTATTAGATCAATACTGGCCAATCCAATTAAGGCACACAAAATAAAACCTTGCACTAACACTGGATAATGAAAGTTTTATACACACAATTAAGCAAAGAGCAAGAAATCAACTTGAAAAGTAGAGAGCTAACTTATTGTTCAACCTAAGTGTTTATTAGATTATTAAGAAATGATTTTAATGTGATTGGAAGTTGGTTGTAAGGTACTAAATAATGATCTAAGGATAGTTTCAAGTAGTTTGGGATGAAAAGGACTATAGTGGCAATGAAACAAGCTTGGTATTGGGTCCTACCCCTTCACTTTACACACCATAGTGATAAGGGTGTCAGGTGTTTAGCTAGAATATACCATTAACCATGCTTTATACTTGACCAGAGCATCAAGTCACCTTCCTCCTCAGTGATGAAATCCAAGCAAGTTGGCCTAGGGTAGACAAAATGTTAAAGTGTGTATTTATGTTTTTTTTTAATTTGGCTATGTGTGCATAAAATAAATAGTGAAACTAATTGATTAATTAAAAATCCCCTAATTAGACTATGTGAACTATTTTAAGCATGCAAGCAATAAGAAAAGAAGTGTGTGAGCTAATTACTAATAGATATAAGGTTAATTCCAACTTGAAACAAGGTATAGTGTTGAAACTATATGCAAAAAAAAGAATAGGGTTGACAATGTTGAACTTGTACTATAGAAGCAAAGTCTAAAAATGAACTAGGTCAGTAGTGTCAATCTAGTTATTTCAAATAGCACACAAAACATAGAACTAGGTTGGTAGTGTCGATTCAATTGACTATGCAAGGGAAATTTTAAAGACTACAAATTGTGAAAGAAAAGACAAAAAATAAATAAATATAGAGATATAAATGAACCTTGGTGGATCAAAGATGTAATGAAGGAAGACTACTGATGAATAATCTTGAATTATGCTTGATAAACTTATAAACTAGGTCAATGGTATTGATCAATCTATAAAAGAACCTACTGTAAAAGTGTTAAAACTATAATGGGTTCACTGGGTTGACTTAATAGGCTAAACTAGGTGTCTAAAAGGATGGAAACCTATACTTGGTTGATTGGGTCGATCTAGTTGCCTGTTCTTAGAAACCTGTACATAGAGAAAAATAGTTGGGTCGATAGAATCAATCTAGTATGTTAAAATATATGATAAAAATGATGATCAAAAGAATGACTAAAATAATGAAAAAGTGAAATAAATCCTAAAAGGGTTAGTTTCACATCGGTTTCACCATAATGTATGCAATCAAAAATACATCATGTCTATAAATCAATCCTAACTCAGAGAAGATAGATCATACCTACACTTTTGATTGGGGATACACTTGTTAAGTGAGAGCTTGACTAATATGGGGATCCACTAGACCTAATTAGGGGATCACTTGTCACAAAATATCATGTTAGGAAGGGTTCTAAATCCTAAAATCTAACACAATTGCACAACAATCCTAATAGATTCCTAAGGTTTAAATCATTTCACTTATTATAATAACAAGAAAGCAAATCTAATCTAGTGCACACCAAAGCTTGTAGCACAAAGTTGGGGTTAGAAAAAATAAAACAATAAGGTATATGGAACTTTAATTAAAGTATAAATAACACCCTAATACATAAAATATTAAAGATAGTATTATTTGAGCTAACACTTATGTTACTTCTATCTGCTAAAAGAGAGGAGAAAAAAGTTAGAATATACTTACCTAAATGTGAACCCATCAAGACTCAATCTCTCTCTTGGTCAAATGAGATTTGAAAGAATTTATTGTGGTTTATGAGGATCACTAAGAAAGGCCAAAGCATCCAAGACTTACCCACAAGACTATATTATCCAAATAAGAAACTTAATATAAGTCTCCTCAAATAGAATGGTGGAAGAGTAGATTATGAAAAAGCACGAGTGAATAATAACTCTTGATTGCACATATGAATAATGACTTAAATGATCTTGTATATATAGGTGTGTATTGCTCTAAATCCTTTCAAAAATTTTGGTTGTATAGGGTCGACCCAGTGTGTTTTTGAGGATAATTTACTAAGTTTGAGCTAGGTCAACCAAAGGGATAAGAAGCTAAGAAAGTAAAAATTACCCCTAAACTATACTAGGTTGACCTAGTTGACCCAGTACAACTGACCATTCAAAATGAGTTTAGGATAAGAAATGAGGGATGAATAGATAAAAGTACTAGAAGAATACTCAAGGGAGGAGAAGTAGCTTTGAGAATGGTTTTGGGATCTGGTTGGATTGGTAATAATATGGTAAAAAGGGGAAATAATCCTACAAAGCACCAAAGGTCTATCCACCCCTTTCTTAGTGCACCCCTTAGGGCATGCACTCAGAGAGATCGATTCTCAATAGGTTCCTAAAATATGTAAAGCATCATTAATTAATAAAATTTAAAAATATTATGTGTATACAAAAATTACTCAAAACTATACAGGGTCGACCCATTCGACCTAGTATAGCTAACTAACAAAAAGGGATTAAGGTGAGTAAAAAGTGGATAAAATGTAAAAAATGATTAGATAGGGTAAAATAGATAATAAAAATCTTAGGTATAATTTTTTTATGAGACAAGTGTGTAGATAACAAGTGGCAAAAGGGACAATAATCCTATGAAGCACCAATGGTCTGCCCACCCCTTTCCTAGTGCACTCCTTAAGGCATGCACTCAGAGAGATTGAGACTTGATGGGTTCTTACAAGATAAAAAGTGTCAATAATTGATACAAATTTAAAATATTATGTTTATACATATGCCCATTCAAATCTCATCACGTGTCACATGAGTGAAATATGGGATGGTTCTTCAGTAAATAAAACATGATAACACATAATGTCGATGCTACGTAAAGTGTAGTAAGGAAAAAATAAGATAAATGAAAGGATAGAATTGAAAAACACATACATTTACTTACCTTAGTGTTTTATAGGAATAATTAGACTGTAAGATAAGTTAAGGTGTCCAATGTGAAGAACATTAGGGGAACTTATAGAAGTTAGTGCAAAAAATAGACAAAAATCATATTTTTTGGAAGATAGACATATAGTAGTGGAAATGATTCTTTACATCATCATGATTTTAGAACATTTTACGATTCAAAAAATGGATGAGTATAAACAAATATATAGGCAAAACAAGGAATCTAATGAAAAAGATCAGAAAGATTAAGATGTTTGAAAAGTGATTTTAAATAGGGTGAAATGAAAATAATTTCTTATTTTTGACTTATGAAGGAGATAAAAAGAGTGTTGAGAGATCCAATAAGCTATGATGGCAAGGAGATGATAGGCTAGATGAGATGGACCTCCAGTGGTAGCAATAAGTGCACTACAGGTAGGCAACTGAGAATCTCAAGCTAGGTTTTGAATATTTTAGTGATTTTAAGGTTTTTTAGAAATTTATAATTTAAAGCATTTATAGAGATTAGAATGAACCCAAATCAGATACTAAGGGTAGGAAAAACCATTTTGGGAAATGGGTTTGAAGGGTTTGGGTAAATAATTGTCAGAAGGCTTTTATTTCATAAAATGTAAAGGGTTCATAGAAAAAACAACTAGGTTGACCTAGTCAACCTAGTAGGTTGAAAATTGGAAAAATACATATTGCCAACCTAGTGGGTATGTGTTGACATAGTGTGTTTTGTAGACTGATGACTTAGTACATTGTTTTCAACCTAGTATAAAAATTCACTGTGATAACTTAGCACTAAGAGGGGGAAAATAAAAGGGGTTGACTTAGTTTTTGAAGTCAATCGGGTCAAAATAAGGAAATTTTGATCAAACTAGTATTTTACCAAGGGACTAGAATAGTATGAAAATGCATGCAATAGGCCAAAAGAGTGATAGAATGGCCCAGAATGACTAATTGAGGGCTATAAAGGGTCACGTAGGCTAAAAATAGGTGAAATTGATTAAAAATAACTAGATTAAAGTAATTAAGCTTATTTTTGTTTAAAATTTTGAAAAGAATGTATTTTGATTATAAATGACATTGAAGATCTAATACATCTTTTGTTGTTTCTTAGTTATAGGGGTATCTTATATTCTAGCATTTGGTAGATGCATCATGGCTTCCAGACTTATTGGACTGTTTGTCTATAGAGGATAGAGCTAGATTGATCTCTTTAGGCCTAGGAGGCATAGTAGACATGTGTAGGATACCACTTAGTTTAAATTTGTTAGTCATGTTCCTAGGAGCTTGGGAATGATTGACTAACACCTTCAAGTGGGAGGTAAAGGGAGATACCATAGAGGTGGGTATCACCTTGGATGATGTGCATGCCATCCTAGGACTACCCATAGTAGGGACACTTGTAGTCATAAGAGTCCCTGATAGTGAGGAAGAGAGAAGAGCCTTAGCCATATGGGTGATGGGTTAAATAATACACCCTAAACTGAGGGTGAATATGTTAAATGTATATACATCATAAATTATGGATATCTAAAAGTCTATGATAGGAATTGTGATATCATGGGTGCTATGTCAAAAGTTAGATGGCAAGGTACCACTATTTTTAATATCCTTGAGCTAGACAATATAAAGCAGAGGGTGTTGTATGATTTGGTATCTATCATCTCAGTATAGCTCATGCATGACATGTATGGGATGTTATCCAAAGGGATAAGTTAATGGGAATAATTATATTATTGATGGTATGGATATATGAGAGGTTCTCTATGTATCAACCAGCTAGGTTGCCCCATGTGGTTGATGATAGGTTACCTCGAGTTTAGATATGGAGATAGGACTAGGTAATATAGGCCATGCCCCATGTGCCATCAATGTGAATGGTAAGATGAATGGATATTATATGGTATCCATATGGGCACATTGTTATGATATAGCCTAGCTAAGAGATAGTAACACTAGTTTTGGAATGGACAAAGGTGACATGGAACTATACCTAGTGGATGGAACCACATCTAGTGGCATGATTACCAAGACAGATGGGATTGGTACACCTAATGATATCGATAGTGATTCCCATGTTTTGGGTATGGCATGTATGAGAGATATAAGGGAGGGGAAGACTAGGGCCACTAGTTATGAGGCTGATGCTCAGGCCACATTGTGAGAGACCATGGATTGGTCAAACATGATAGGTAGTAAAGTAGGAGGAGATGGAGGTAGAGGTAGGAGTAATATAGGTACCACTTCTAGCTCCATAGTAGGAGGAGAAATGACCAATATGGACATGATGTCTATAGAGGAAATAATATTAGGAGAGAATAGAGACATTAGACATCTCAGATGACCCATTATATGGGATAGGTCAGAGTTGGGCTATAAAGAGACCATCCAAGTGTAGGCTAAGATGGGCATGAATGTTGAGTCTAGGATTTGTTTCTAGGTGGTATGCTATAGATGAGTTTCTTGGAGGTTTCATGGATGGGGAAACTATGTTTGGTTATTATGTAGATGGTGATATAAGAGTGGCCAACACATAGATAGGTAATAAAAGATGGTTAAATTTTGCTTTAAATTATTTGAGATAGAGTGTAGATAAAAATATTTTAAGATATATCAGTGATCTAATATCTATCTAGTTTGGTTTTTGTAGGTGTGGTAGAGGATGAGGAGACTAGATAGGGGTCCCTAGTGAGGGGATCACTTCATGATATCCTAGATGAGATGCTAATGTTGATAACCCTATTACATTAGAGGATCGTGGGGTACCATTTACCCTAGCTCAAGTGAGCTAGTTTAGACTAGTTAGAGAGGCCATAAAGTTGTGAGTGTATAGAAATGGGATTCAGCCACCAATAGAGGTGATTACAAGAGATTTAATAGCATGGTAGGCCCTATTTTAGGAGAGATTCACACATTTAGCTATTATGACATATATGGGATAGGTATAGACCTAGGAGAGAGTGACACATCTAGCAACCCTGACCCATATGACACAGGTATAGTATTGGGAGAGAGTGACACATAAAGTGACCCTGGCCTAGTTGGAAGAGGTGCACACTCAAGTGGATCATCTATAAGGATAGGTATTAGGATTGAGATCTTAGACAACCTCTTTAAAGATTTTTTTTTAGAGGAGTCAAATCGAGGCATCTATAGGTAGCATGGCTAGGCCATGAGATGGACAAGATGGGGCCAGCCCAGCCATAGATCTAGAGCTTTGCATATGGTTGTATTTCTATAAAAAGAATCATGATATATATAGAGATGTCTCATTTTGTTAGTTGGATGTTGATTTTATGTGTTTTCATTATGGTTATTGGTTATGGATGCTTAGATATATTTCTTTATAGCACATGTATTTAGTTATTGTTATATATGTTATAGGAACTATATCAGTTGTGGTTTCTTTTCTAGCATTATGTAGGACACATTCATGATTTTTAAAAAATGGGCAAAAAAGTCTTGGTAAAATATAATCAATCAAAAATGCACTACACACTATTTCAAGTTGGGAAATGTGTAATGACAATAAAAATGACTAAGTATAAAGAACCAAAAAGGTGGTAAACAAGATCATAAAAAGGTTTTGTTTTGAAACCAAACAAAAGATTGGCACCAAATTAAAACAAGTAAAATCATAATAAATCATGTTGGGAAGAATGAAAATAATTTAATAAAATACAATTCATAAAAAAGAATAAATGGTATAAAAATAAATCAATTAAGTCAATAAATCATATTAAATCACATTGGGAAATATAAGAGAAAAAAAAAATTGGAAAAAATTGGTCTTAAATTTATCACACTAATTCAAGTTGGGAAGTATGAAAAATTCAAGAAATAGTTGGATTCTTACATGTAAATTAAAAATTTAAAAGATAAAAGTGAAAGAGAAATAAATTAAGCATAAAACATAGTAAATCAATATGGTAAGCATGTCAATGATGTGTAACTTCATGATCAATCACATCTTATCTCATATTTGACACATGTAATTTTGATTATGACTTGGATTACTAGATAATTTTGTGAGGAAGACCAGGTCCTATCCATGGTCTTACACTAAAACTCACAAAGGGAACAGCAATGAGGTGAAATAAATGTGAAAATTATCAAATAAAGGATGTTGGTAATAGGAATGTGAAATTACAGTAATTTGTGAGGAAGGTTAGGTCCTATCCATGGTCTTACAATGCAACTCGCAAATGGAATCCCTAGGGGAGTGATCAGTGAACAAAATAATATTTCTCAAGATGAAATATGAGGAATGTAGGGAATGAAAAAAATAATGTAAAAATCATAACATAGGCATCTTATGAGAAGACCTTAGGAGACAGGATGCATAGTAAGGACATGAGAAGACTTTAAGTGACTAGTGACCACCAATATACAAAGGAAACATGTTCGTTATAGACATAAAGATGTGTAGGAAAATAAGCATGCTATGAATATCAACTCATAAAGGTATATTGGTACAAGAAAATTAAAATGGTTTTACCTTCCCATGATGTGTTTCCCACTCCTTAGGACCCCTTACAGAGCCATCAGTCTATTTTGAATATTAGGTACTTACATAAGAAAGAAGGTAGCACTAAAAGATTATTTTATTCTCTTTTTCTAATATACTATCCTACTGCACCCCAATGGACCTTGGCTCTATCATGAGGCAAACTATGGAGTTTGAACTTTGACTAAAAGAAGGATATGTGCTTTAAATCATGTCTTTTAGTGTGATTTGACTTTTAATAATTTGGAATGTTTTTCCTTTTGTATCATTGCCTTTTGTTAAATGATTTGGATTTTGAATGTTTTTAAGGCTTTTAATATTTCTCCTCCATATGGACTTGGATTGACCAAACATGAGAGAGATAGATTGATTCACATGAATGAGGTGTAGGTTTAGGCTACAGGAAGCTTAGTAACCAAAGACGAGACTGACTAGGAAACTTAACTTTGACAATGAACCAACATGTTATCTCAAATGTGTATATACTTAGTTTGTGAAAAGGGAAGAAATGGAATAAAGGTTATCCAAAGTGGACCAGTGAAAAGAGATTATAATGAGATTAATTATTTGATAAATGATCACAAGGTAATGATGGAATGAACAAATGGAACTAAGTGTATATAACCAAGTCACAATGAGAATTATTCATGTATAAATAGATAAGAAAGAAAACAATCCTAAGGAGAAAATAAGGGAGTTTATAAGAAACAAACTCAAGGATAAATAAAAATTAATGATAACAAAAACATCCATAAACAAACATAAATGACAATATAAGTAATATAGAGTATAAAATTAAAATAACCATGTAATGTAAATAAGAATTTGATGCAATGTTAAATGATATAAAAAATAGATAAAGATAATATTAGAGCACATGTCCAATCCAAATGAAAATGTAAAGAACACCATGCATGTGTTCATAAATATTGATAGATTTGGCCACACACATTATCCAAAACATCTTATAAGTCTCTATGAAGTTAGACATGAACTACTACTAATGTATCATCTATCTTTAGTGAAAACTAGGAAAATACTTCTCATCTAATATCCTCAACAGAAAAAGTAGGAATGCTGGATGGATCATGTTGAAGAGTAATAGTAGGTAAGGGATGATCAAAATAATGCATGGGAGTAGAATCTATGGTAAATATAAGAATCACCAGTGGGGAAGGATCCATATAATAGGGACTCATAGGTGTGAAAGGATCCATAGGTGAAGGAAGGTCCATGGGTGAAGAATTCATGGGTGGAGGAATAGAAGGTGATGAAGGGACCATAGGAGTCGATGGAACCATAGGAAGTAGAACCATTGGATAAGAAGGGGGAGCCTTCTTATGAGAATGACATATGGGTGGAATGGTAGAAGGTCCAAGAATCTATGTAAGGTGATCATTAATATATTGATAAAGGATGCGGCAAAGATCAGTATGATGGGTGTCACATTGGTGCCAAATAAAATACACCTCTCCATACTTAGGAATATATTCAATTAATACCTTTGAGGGAGGTTTGGATTTGTATAAATTATGAAGGGTAGAAAGATGTAGAGTATTAAAATATTATCTTAGCTTGTGATAATGCATGGATGAATGAATATATGTTATGTAAAATTAATAGATATTCATGTGAGTAAGTTTAGTAGAGGTACTCATAGGAGGAGGTATATAAGAATGAAAGGAGATTGGGAAGGCTCATCATCCCATTTGATGGGTAATAGATCCATCTGAGGTAAAGGAAACAAACCATCACCAAGATAAGGTGATGGTGGGGAAGGAATGTAATTAGGCTTAATGAAAGGAGTAATTGAATCAGAAGTAAGAATAAGCTCGGTAGTAGTGGGAGTAGAAAAAGGCTCAAATATAGTGGGATTAAGAATAAGATCTAATATAGGCTCTACTAAGGGAGGTACAGAGTCTATATAATTCTGAAGAAGGGTCACACACATCTTAGGGATAAGCAAGCTATAGGAGTCAAGGTACCTAGTAAAATGGTAAGGCCCAGTCATAGCACGATCCATGAGCATACTCTTACAAGTTTATTCAAAAATTAGAGGTGTCAGCACCATCTCTACCCTATGATAAAGAGGAAAAATAATAAAATTATTAATTATAAATGATGGAATATGGGAAAATCCATGAAAATATTTAATAAAATAAGAATGATAATGGATAATCTCAACATCATGGGCTTGAACAAGACCACCTAAGAATGGGTCATCTAAGTAATAACCATCATCATAGTTAGGTGTATGAAGATCAATGATGAACATGGGGATGACATTATCATCTGATGAGGTGTGATGAATTTAATTCCAAGTCTTAGTCAAGATAATAAGGATATCATCATAGGGAGGTTTGCGAGAATGAGGCTACAAAAAACTAGGAAGGTGAGATATGAGATGAGGTGAGAGATCAAAATTTTTAATTTTTAGGTTGATCTCATCAAGATCATCATCATCATCATAATCTAAGAGATTAGGAAGAATATTCCTAATGATTTTTTGATGACCATTATAACCTCTAGTGAAATTGATGGGAAAGTGAAATCATTGAGACTCATGGAATGGAACACTAGGCAAAGGTTCAAGAGTAGGAATCTTGAAAACACCATAGTCTTGGAATTATTCAAAATTCCAAGGGTTAGTGTCACCTTGAATCCTATATATGGCTCCATTGTTATGGAATTTAACATATTGGTAAGTAGAAGAATTAACTTCTCTCATATGGTGAGTCCATGACCTACCAAGCAGGATGTTGTAAAAAAAAGAAAGTTAAATATCATCACCTTCACATGTATAGTGATAGGTGGGATGATAATGACAAGCCACACACAACCTAAAGGAGACATTTACCATCAATTTGACATGTGTGCATGTGTATTTGCTATTACATTCATAATATCCAAGGGTTTTGATAAAATTGAGAGAGGCAACATAGGTGTCAAAACCCTCATTAATAAAAGCATGATTGACTTGTATATCACTAATTTGGACACTAATGAATATATGAGGATCATCTCCATGAAGTAAAATCTCATCAAGAATCATATAAGCAGTGGGAAATTTTAAGGAAAGAGAAGTGTCCATTATTTCATTGACATGGATGGACATCTCTTCACATTGTTATAATATGCTATCTTTAGATCTAGATAAGGTTGTTTTGTGTCCTACTCAGGGAGGATGAGGGATGTTCATTTTGAACAAGAGTTTCATGAGATAGTTTTGATGACATGAAGAGGTCCTCAAAATCTCAAGGAATGGAATTTGAGATGGGAAATTAGTGAGTTCCATGATGGGATCCTACTCATCATAACCCATAAGAAGGTTATTAGAAATAGGTGCATAGTGTTGAATGAGGTCCTTAAAAGGAGGAGTTGAAGTGCATTGGAATTTGTGTTGATAAGAAGGAGAAGGTTTAGAACAAGGTTATAAACTATGTTGAAAAGTTGAAATAGTCAGTTTAGGTTGGTTTTGAGAATTGGTAGAAGTGTTGATAAAAGCCTTATTATCATTAGTGTTAGGTAAAGAAGATGGAGGGATGATAGAAATATAATGAGAAGTGTTATCCAAGGGAGGATTTATAATTGGATCATATAAATTTATAAGGTCATATTGCCCTAACTCATTTAAGTGAGTTGGAAAATAATCTTGGATGACATGAAATGTGTGAGATAATGGAGGGGTGTAGATAGGTTGAATATCAATAAAAGAAACCACCTTTCACATATTAGTCATATTAACCACATTCTCTTTAGGATTTGGGTCAATAAGACTATCTAAATTATTTGTGGAAGAGGTGGGCTTATCTTGTTTGTCTTGATTACGTTGGTGATTAAGAAGAGGGTCTTTATAGATAGCCAAATGAGCATTAGTTTAATTCAAGGCTTGATATTTAGTATTAGTTTCATGAGCCTTAAAATCAATGTCATAGGCTTGTTGATACTTTTGAATGATAGATTCATGATCAAAATTAGGATCAAGAAGAAAATCCATAGCTAAATTATGAAGATGACTACATGTCACATGATAATGACCCTAACTAGCATGAAACAAACAAAACTTTTTGGGATCATACCAATATTTCATAGGATGAGTGGGGATCAAGTTCTCATGGAAGAGGCCTAGGTATACATTTTATTAATTAAGTTGAGGATAAGGGTTTGTGAAAATTGATAGTATTAGGTGAAGATAAATTAGGATTGGTATGTTATTGAGAAAGGGGAGTTGGTTTTGAATATTGGTTAGGAACAATAGCTTGAATAGGGTGAATGGTGTCATAATATTCTATGTCACCTTCATTGGTAGCATTAATGTTTTTTTATTGAGTGAGATGTGAGGACCCTTAGAAGGTTGGGGTGGCTCAAATTGACACATAAGGAAATCTTAATATTTTGCTTGGTTAATATCCTCCTCCAAGGTACGTGAAGAGAGAGTATAGACCCAATATTATAACTTGGAAAAAAGAGCATTGGTAAAGAGATGGAAATGGTTATCATTAGCCATGTTATGTTCACATTTATTGGACAATGTTTTCCACCTTTTAAAAAACCTTGGGTAGTTTAATTTTCAAGTTGTTTACAATTTATAAAGTTGGCCAAAGTATTTTTGGTAAGATCACTAATTTGGAACTATTGGACTAGAACATTTACTAAATCTTCCAAACTAGTAATAGAATGAGTTTTAAGTTGGTTTTACCAATCTAAAGCATCACCTATGAGGGTTTTGGATAATAACTTAGTAGCGGTAAAGGTATTCAATTTGACCCAATCCTTATAAATATTTCTAGAGGTTTTTATATGAAGGGTAGGATCAATTAATCCATTATAATAAATGGTAGGGGTGATACCTCCTATATCAATATTAGTAATTTGAGTGGTAAGAGGCTCATTTTGAAGATGTTTAATTGTCTTATTGACAAGAGGAGTTTAAGGGATGATATTTCCATGGGAATATCAAAAAGGGGGAGGGGGAACATTTTGATTATGCATGCCCCAAGACATTGGTTGAGGATGAGTTTGAAGATGGAGAAGGTGATTTTGCATTCTCATCATTTTATTTGTATTATGAGCTTGAAAGGTATTCATTTGATTAAGTGTTTGTAACAAGAGTTGGTGGGCTTGATTGGAATTATTAGCATTATTTGAAGCATTAAAATTGGAAAGAGTGGTTTGGGTACCACTATTGGTGTTGATAAGAGATTGAGAGGAACTATTAGAATGTGAGGCACTAATGGAAAAATTTGCTTGTGTGGTAAAAGATGAACTAGTGAAGGGATGAGAAGAAGAAGCACTAGAATCATGATTACATGGGTAGAAAATAATGAAATAGTAGAATGATTAAGGAAATTAGATCTTAGGAGAGGTCTAATATATGTATAAACTTCCATGTTAGTGGATATACTAGGCATGGAGGTAGAAGAAGTTAAATAAGAAGAGGTCATGGTATGAAAAGGGGTCATAAGAGAGGTAAGAGACTAAGAATCAAAGAAGGTAGTACCCCAAAATCCATGTGAGAATGTGGAAGAAGGTGAATGAGGATCTTCAACTTGACAACTAATCATGAGATGGTAAATGGTAGAAGGATATTTTCCTCGATGTTGAGGAAATTTGAAGATAAAGAAGAACATTTCAGGGGTATACTCTAATTTGAGTTGATCTTCAAGTGAGAAGAGAGGATTATGTTGTGAAGAGGTATGATTCATTATGTGAGTGGCTATATGAACATTATTCTCATATAGGAGACTACCTATGGGAGACCCTATGAGGGTTGGTAAAACCCATCATGTCTATTGAATTCAACTAAATGTTGTCTTCAAATAAAAAGTTCATGATGAAGGATAATAACTAAACAAGGTAAGAGAGATGTAAAAATCAAGAAATTAAGAAGTGATATAAATAGTATAGAATCAATTGGGTCAACCTAGTATAGAAAATAGGGCCTAAAAACTATACAAAGTTAACTAGGTTGACCTACATAATAATTAGAGGCTAAAAAAGTATACAAAGTCAATTGGGTTGACCTAGCACAGTAGATAGGGAAATAGATAGTCTGTAAGAGACTATGTCAACAAAAATCATTGTGTATTGAGACATGAAAAAAATTTCAAGTACTTAGGAAAGCAAGACATAAAAGGAAACACACAATCAATTAGATGAATGAGGTTGATCCAATTGAGGCACACAACACAAAACCTTACACCAATATTGGCTAATTTAAGTTTTTGCAATACAAAATATAATTAAACAAAGAGTAAGCAATCAACTTGGAAATTAAAAGTTAACTAAGTGGTCAACCTGAATGTTGTTGGATTATTAGAGTATAGTTTTAAATGTGATAGGAAGTTGGCTATAAGCAAGGAACTAGAAAGCAAACTAAGGATGGTTTTAGGATGTTTGGGTTGAAAGGTATTTATATTGGTAATGATACAAGATTAGTATTAGGGCCTACCCCCTCACTTCACACACCATATCAATAAGGGTGTCAGGTGCTTAGCCAAAATATACCATTAAATACATGTTTATACTTGGCCATAAAACCAAGTTAGCTCCCCCTTTAGTGATTAAATCCAAGTAGGTGGCCTTAGGTAGACAATTATTAAAATGTTTTTTAATATTTTGTGATTTGGTATTATGTGCATGAAAGAGAAAATATTGCAACTAAATAGTATATTAAGAACCACCTAATTATACTATGTGATTTATTCTAAGCATGTAAGCAATAAGAAATGAAAGTGTGAACTAATTACTAGCATATAAGGGTTAATTCCAACTTTAAAACATAGTATAATGTCGATTCAATTGATAATGTATGCAAAGAATACAAAACAAGGTCAAAAGTGTCACTTTTGTACTATGAAATGAAAGGTTTCAAAATGAACTATGATGACAAAGTTGACCTAGATTTCTAGATAACATAGAATACAGAACTACATCGATAGGATCAATCTAGGTGACTGTATAGGGGCAATTTTAAAGACTATAAACTATGAAAAATAGAACTATAAAAAATTCTATAAATGAAAGAGAAGTATAGAAAGGAACCTTGGTGGGTTGGAAGATGCATATAAAAATAAGATTGTTATTGAAGAACCTTGATTTGTACTTGTTGAGTCTACTAACTGTGTCAAATAGGTTGACCTAGATTTATAGAAACCTATTGTTAATAGCCTAAAAATGTACAGGTTTGATTGGGTCAACCTAGTATGCTAAACTAAAAGTCTTAAAATGTACCGGGTTGACTGGCTTGACCTAATAGTCTGAACTAGAAGTATGGAAAACCTGCACAAATAGAACAGAGTTGTATAGATGTGACTATGTGTAAAACATGCACACAAAAGCTATTACTATGTCAATATAGTTAACCCAAAATCATAAATATATGAAAAATAAAATGATAAGATAATGAAATAAGTGAAGAAAAGCCTACAAGGGTTAGATTCAGGTCATGTTCACTAGAATGTATACAATAAAAAATACATCATGTTTATAAATCAATCCTAACTTGGAGAATATAGATCATATCATACACTTTTGATTGGGGACACATTTTTTAGGTGATAACATGACCTATATGGGGATTTGCTAGACCTAATTAGGCGATCTCTTATTGAAATACACCATGTTAGAGAGGGTTCCAAAGCCTCCAGTCAAGCACAATCATGTAATAACCCTAAGGGGGTCATGATTTTTGATATTTCACCTAAACTAATAACAAGTAAAGTAAATCTAATCTAGTGCTCACCAAATATTTTGGTTCAAATTGGGAGTTAGAAACAATAAAAGTAAACATGCATAAGAAACATATACTCATGTCAATATATATGTAATCCTAATGCATGGAAGATAAGTACAAATGCATATATATCTACTCTTACAAAGGAGGAACAAAGTTAGGAATACTTACCTTTGAAGATGAACCCACCGAGCCTCAATTTCTCCCTTGAATAAGGTGATTCATAAGAGGTTTTTGTGGTATGTAAGGATGATAAAGACAAATTAGCTCTAGGATACACAACCTATCAATGCATCTAAAAGACTTATCCATAAGATAATATATATATCTCCAAAGAAAGTATGAAACCCTAAGCTTTATCCTCAAGTAGAATGGTCAATAATCATGCACATTCACTCTTACTTCTTCTTTTCTCTAAATAATGGTGAAATGAACTTGTATATATATGTATATTTGACCCTTATCCCTTTCAAAAATTCTAGCTGATAAGGTCAACCTAGTCGAGCTAAGTCAGCCAAAGGCCAAATTAATTCGTAAGTGAAAATTAAATGAAACTATACAGGGTTGACCTAGTCAATCTAGTATAGTTGATTGACAAAAAGGTATTAAGGTGAGGAAGAGGAGGATAAAATGTATCAAATGACTGGAGAGGGTACAGTAAAGAAGAACAAGCTTAGGGATAATGTTTTTAGGAGGTAAGTGTGTAGATAACAAGTGGAAAAAGGGACAACAATCTTATGAAGCACCAATGGTCTACCCACCCCTTTCCCAGTACACCCATTAAAGCATGCACTTAAAGAGATTTAGACTCAATGATTTCTTGCAAGATACAAAGTGTTAGTAATTGAAAAAAGTTTGAAAATATTATGTGTATACACTTTGTTCATTATCTAAAGTTGATTGTAGGCTTCACACAATATCTAGTCTTGACGTTTTGCTAGTTATATGAGCTCACACATGTGATTCAAACACCAAAAATGCCATGAAAAGACCCTTGAATACCTGAGGAAATATGATCACTCATTGGTTTGATCATACAATTCAAGAACCTACCGAACCATCTTATTGAAATTGGCTTGTGTAGATAAAGACGGTATATAGATTCCTTAAGTTCTTAAGCAATATTCATAAATCTTAGGGGGTCAATCCAAGAAAAAATACCCATGGATGGAATTTGATTGAGTGTACTTCCTATGGCCAAGATCTAGGACTTCTATTCTCTCTCCTCCATACAGTATAAGCATAAACCTTAAGAGCTATTTGGGTTTGTAAAAGAAGTAGGTGAAGTGAGATGATCAATTTTAGTTATTTTTGACACCTTTTTACCATGAAATTTTGTTTAATCACCTACCATGAATTCATCTTCATTATTTTATCCTCCTTTGTACATTACAGTCCATATAATTCTATATAATTATAGTAAATACATATAACTCTCTATCTTTCCACCATTTTCTCCATGTCTCAAGCTATGAACCATCATTTTAAGGCCAAATAAGAGGGATAATGAGTTAATAAACCATTAAAAATAGGATAAAATGTAGGGAAGAAGTGGAATATCCATAATTTGGCACATGGGGCCCACTTAGCTAGTGGAAAGGGTGTGAGTGGGTCTTAAAAATGCTTTTAGTTCCATGAAATGAATAGGGTTGGAAATGTGGCATGGATAAGTCCTCTTAAATACCCATTTTAATGTAATATATCAAAACATTTCCCCTTCCTAAGGTTTTACGAAGAAAATAGGCCTATATGAAGTGGCTTGAGAGGTGTTTGATAGTTTAAGAGCAGTGATGGAGGTGTTAAGTGGATTAGATGAGTATGTCATGGACAAAGGACTTGAACACACTAGGATCCTAATTTTATGGTCTCCAACATTTTTAAATGACCTTCATATTACCCAAAAGATCCTTAAATTCCTAAATAGGGCTAATCACTCATTTGGACTTTTCAAGACTTCTTGACAACCATCTGTCTCATTCCAAGATTAATATGACACCTAACACATCACCAAAAGACTCAAGACAATTACTAAATAATGTATTAATCATGAAACTATGGCACATCATGACACTTCCCATAAGGGTTTGAAGACTCTCAAAATAGGACCAACAAGGGAATGATCTTGCAAGATATCATTATGAATAGGCTAGAATGGTTGTCACTCAAATGTTTTTGACATCAAGAATTTAAATTTGACCTATAAGGCCAAAAATTTCAACACTCACCTCAAAAGTGATCACATATTGATTGATAATGGAAGCATCATATTTAGCTTCTCTATGCTCCATAAAATGGTATGCTTGGTCTTGAGTGATATCTGGGGGGTTCCCACATTATTCTTCAAGGAAGAGAGAAAATTCACAAGCATCTTCAACTTTCCCAACAAGATATATATTACCTTGAAGAGCCTTAAACTCATTACAAATATCCAAATATTATTGCCACATGTCATCTTTATATTCTTCATGTTGACTTGAAAAGACATCTTGCATATGATTATTACCTTAAGGATCTATTTATATCACCTTTATAACTATTTTCATGTGTCCATGATCCTCATGTTGGTTTCTTGGAAGGTCACCAATCATTTTTATAACTTGTGTTTTCTCTTTCTCATTGATGACTTATCTAGGACCTCCATCTCTTTGACTAAATCATTGAGTTACTACCACATCTTCTCAACATCTTCTTGACTAGTATCTTTAAGTGGTTTAACTTGAAACACATCTTTATCTTTCTCTTTGGGATCCATAGGATAGTCTAGAGCTTCAAACTCCTTCATATGATCATGATGTAGTTACAAATTTGCTCTCTCAAGCTTTGCTTATTGCTCGTTCGAATCCATTTCAAGACCACTCAAGACTTCATCTTGTTAATTTTAGAGGTCTTCTATCTCAATATCAGATGTAACCTTTTCATGGAGACTTTCTATGCAAATGTTCCCTTGTGATTCCATTATTTCCAATTCAACTAATTCTTCTTTGCAACAAGAAAGCAATCCATCATTTCAAGTCAAATGAGAGAGTTCAAAACAAGATTTTACCTCATTTTTATCAATTAAGACATATTATAAGATATCCAAATGTATCTTTACTATATTTAGATATTCTAATTTATTAAGAGTCTCTAAAAAAAATTGTTCTTGATCATCCATGATCTTATTGACATGACTAGCTGGCTAAGCAACTGCTACAACTATCTCAATTGAACTTTATTCACCTTCAAGAGTGTTTTCTCTTTCAAATTATATTGTCACTTCATCAATATCACCATTCCCTTCATCTATAAAGACTAATTTTCATTTTTATTCACCAAGGGGAGTGTTAATGATGATTTCTTCATCATGTTCACTTGAAGTGTCCTCTTCATAGCCTTCTTCAAGCTCATTTATACCTATAATTTGACCTTCTTTATTTTCCTCCCAAAGAAATTATTCTTATTCAAGGATGTGCTACTCACATTCATAAATAATCTTTTATATTTTGAGATCCATGAGTTTATCATTATTTTATTTCTATTCACCAATTAATCCCTCAAATCTTGATATTCTTTAGTCTTCAACATTCTCAACAAGCAATTCCTTCTTCATTGAATGCTCACTTTAGTTGACCTCTGTGATGGAAAATATTTAGGTTATTCAACCTTCTAAAAAAGTACATATTTTTTTATTTTTATTCCTTCTTGTAATGACCTCTGTGATGGAAAATATTAGGTCCTTGAGGATGGAAGGGTGGGGCTTGAGTAGACACAAGTTCCTCTTTGTCTTTAATTTCTAAATCTAGGTATTTTTAATCTTTCCTTTCCCATGAACATACCACTTACTTCCAACTTATAACCTTGAACTTATGAGCTTACTATTTATGGTGTGTTATAACTTTAGGGCTGGATGAAGGGTTTGGGAAGCTTACAAAATGCATTGGCTTGGCCTCAAATTTTTAGTTTTAGATGAACATGGCAGAAAGATCTTGAGGGAGAGTAGGTGGATATTGAGGAACAAAGGGTGAGGATTTGATAGAATAAATATTTTTTTGATGACATATTATAAGTTGGAACAAGTTACGATTAGAAGAAGGTTAATGTGGAATAGGAGAAGGTAATTGAGGTTGATGGTATTGGACTTCTT
The DNA here is from genome assembly GCA_037957365.1 of Torreya grandis. NCBI lineage: Eukaryota > Viridiplantae > Streptophyta > Pinopsida > Cupressales > Taxaceae > Torreya > Torreya grandis. The sequence goes on along the minus strand of JARHVA010001103.1, from coordinate 1,559,173 downwards.
ACTTATCCCATCTTACTAAGCTATCCTCCATGCATTGATTTAAATCTCTTATTTATAAACTTTCATTATCTCGGACATGTTGGTTTCCTTACTCAAAGGCTACCCACTCACTCCTTGAAAACTATAAAGAATCCCATAACTTTTGAATGAGATGAATAGGGACAACTTGGCCAAGTTATACACTTCATCTATCTTTCTCATTATCATTTCATTATTTAACATTTGTATGAGAAATTGAGAGTCTTGCTCTTTCTTAGCTTGAATTTTCCTAACCATACATTCCTAATTATATCTTAACTCTTATTGATTTAAATATTAATAAAACTAATACGAAGGCTGACAAGCTTGGTAATTTTGATGAGGAGAAGAGGAAGAGTAGCACTTTTGATAGAAAGGTTGGTCATATTGATAGTTATAGTGGTATGGAAGGTAAGCAGGGTCTTGTATGGATAATATCGATCAACATATGGTTGATATGGCTCATTAATATGTTGGTAATGATCAATATGTTTTTGGTATAGATCAAAATGCTATTGGTTTTGATCAAAGAATTTGACATAGAGAGGAGGTTAATTTTGTGTTAGTCCATAAAAGATTCAAATGAACACACTAACATGCTAACATCTCTAGCATAGGTCATAGGGGGAGATTAATGAATAAAACAAAATGGAAAAAAATAATTAAAATACAAAAGACAAACAATCTCTTACCTTCCTTGAAAGCTCTAAATGATTCATTATGTGGCTTGCTTGGTTTGTGCTCAAAGAGTCTTTGACAATGGAGTTTGTGTATCTCTTTCTCTCCTTACCACCATGGCTTGATGTTAGCTTGATGTGTATTATGCTTTATTGGCTCAATATTTTGGCATTATAACATTATTGATGCATTATAACTCTAAAATTTCTAAGCTTGGAATTCAATAGGTAAGGGCTTGTATTTATAGGCTTAAGAACTAACCCTAACCCAAAGTGAGTTAAGGTATATCTTAAACATGGAATGAGTTAAAAACTAACCTATGTGAGTCAATATTAACCCCAATAGAGTTAATAGGTGTCAATTACTCATGATTTTCAATTAATAGGCATGGGAGAGATATTTTGAGATATTTTCCAAAGTCTTGACAACCCACAAATGTCATCATGAAAGGCTATGATATTTGAATTTTTAAATTTCCTTTTTTATTTATTCATTAATTGCACATGGATAATTAAACTAGGATATTAATTTAGTTTATCTTATTAATTAATTTTTATTATCCATTTATCTCATTCAAGATTTGATTTTTGCTCATGCGGCCCACTTAATAGGTCCATAGGTCAAATTGATTGTTGTGATGCATAGGATGATTAGGAATGAATTTGTGAGAGGTTATTATTACATATGGTAGGATATCCAATTAGGGATGCCTGAAAATTATTTTAAACTTTGATGAATGATTTGCAAGAAAATTTGGGATGTTTAATGATTCTTAGGCTTAATTTGCAAAGGTTGATAGGAATCAGTCGGAAGTCCAATTGAAGGCTAGTGCTGCCCAATTTTAGGTGTCTATAGTTTACCACTATTTAGGAAGGCATTACAAGCTATAGTCATAGTAACATCTTCTCAAAGAATGAAAATATCTATATGACTATGACTTCAATGGAAATGGATGAACTGTAGGTTCCCCATCAAGGGAGAGGTTGGCAAAAGGGTCAGCAATTAGTCCCTCAAAATGAGGAAATGATTGGACCAAAAAAATATGAAATGGGATGGAAAAGACTAATTTTCCCATAGGTGATTATAATTAGTGGCATATAGAGCTACCTTAATTAATTAGACAAATAGTATGATTTACCCATAGGCAGTTATAATCATCAACATAGGTAGGAAAAAAAAGGTAATGATTTGCCCATAGGTGGTTATAATCAATAAAATGAAAATTAATGATTTCCCCAAAGGTGGTTAAAATCATTGGTAGGATAAAAACATGCCCCAATTAGGTGGATAGAGATAATGGTTTGCCCAAATGTGGTTATAAGCATTATCATAATGAAAACATGACCTAGTTAGGTAGAATAAATATAATTATTTTCCCATAAGCGGTTATAATCATCAACCTTTAAATTGAGGGAAACACAATGATTTACCCAAATGTGGTTGGAATCATTGGTAATGCAAGTGGGATGGTATACAATTATTTTCCCATAGGAAGTTACAATCATTGTATCTCAATAGTGTCAAACATGAAATGGAAGATGATGGTAAATGGGTACAGAGGAGAAAGGTGAATTTAGGCAACCTACTAATAGGGATATGATCATCTAAACTACCAAGGAATAAAATTATTTCATTTTTTAATTAATCTGTGTGGGATATGATTTGAATTAGATTAGGAATGATTTAGTGCCAAGGAGATATATCATTGCCTTATTTCTATGTATACTCCTGGAGATGATTTTTTCTATATCACATGATGGTAGGCACCATGATAGAACATCATGATAACTAGACTAAAATATGCATATAGACTAACACGTGATCCAATACTCAATTAAAAATAATTCACCAATGATAAAAACCATGATGACAATGTTGATAGATGAATATGGATGGATTCAAGAATAAGTTGCAAGGAATCACCAATGAATGTACATAAACCAAATTAAGGCACAACAAGAAAGTGAACAAATAGGCAAACAAACAAACAAACAAACAAAAGATCAAGAAAAGAAAAGAAAAATAAAAGGAAATAAAAATAAATAATGGTTAAGTACAATGTTATTAAAACAATACAAACACACAAGATAACTAATAGTTCCCCTAAAAGATAAGGGACAATCGAACAAACAAACAAGATGGGGGAATAGAAGAAAAGGAAGGGGGTAATTGAGTTGGCTCCAGATGCACTAGGCAAGTAGATGACGCCTACATAGTTCCATGGATGGAATATCCAACTAAACTTTAAGCCAAATGTAGTTATTCTAAGAAACCAAATAGAAGAAAATGATTAAAAATAAAACATCATGGATTAGATAAAATAATATGGGAATGGGATTACAAAATAGTGAGAGCAAGGGATATTGGGCCAAAAAAGATGGGGAAACTATATGATAAGTGGTTATTTGTGAAATAACTAGGGATTCTAAATCATGAAGGCAAAAAAGTAGTCAATGTTTAGTATTTTCTAAATTGATTTAAAAATGTTTTTGGAATTTTCTAAGTATCTAAACTTAATTTAGAAGGATAAGATACTAAACAGTATAAGCTAATAAAATGGTGAGAGAGTTAAAACTTAAAATGCTTGTAAAATTATGAGAGTATAACATAAGTTACTTTTAAAATGGAGAGAGCATGGAAAAGGGGTGATTGAGTTGACCTCAACATGAATCAAGCACATCCTACATAATTTTAGGATGGGACCTCAAGTCACTGTAGTTTCACCTTATAGTGGAGGAATCTTACTAGGTAGTAACCAATTCAAATAAAATAAGTAAAGTTGGAAAGTTTTAGAATATGATATAGGCATGACAAGTGGTACTTCAAGTCATGATAAAAAAATGTTGCCTTTAATTTTCCCATATGTGATTATAAGTAAGGAACAACAGCATAGGTCAATGATACTAATTTTCTCATAGGTGGTTATAATTAATAACATGATGATGAGATACTGATTTCCCCAAAGGTTGTTATAATCAAGAATACTTAGTATAAAATAGGACAAGAAATAAAGGATGCAAATTCCAAACCACTATCATACTAATCCAAAATATGGCCTCTATCTAGAATACTAAAATAACTATTGAAACTTTATCAAAATCCTTCTTGTTGAAAGTGGTCATGGAACCAAGGTCAAAAGGCTAGGTGCAGGGGAAATAACTTGATCAAAAATTTATGATAGAATGGTAAAGTGATAGAATGGTTTGTTATAATAAATGTAAATATTATGGTACAACTAAAATGAGCCTCATACATAATACACCAGGTCTCTCAAGTGAAGTAACACTTGAGGTGTATAATGTTCATCGGCTCATCAAGTTCATCCCCATCTGGTGTAGTAAGCCTATATGTACAAGCACCATAGTTTGCAACAATGATGAATGGGATTATCTAGTTGGGTTAAAATTTCCCTTGTGTTTCTTTTTTAGTGTCCATGGAGTCAATTTTGATATGCTTGATGATTATTAATTACGGTCATACAGTTTTTCATCAACTCTAGCTCTTGAAAGCAAGCTACTTGATAGTCTTCATCATTCAGAACATGCTTCAAAGAGATGCACAAATAAGGTAACTTGACCTTAGTTGGAAGAATGGCTTTAGTGCCATAAACAATTGAATACAGAGTGGTTCCTATTGGAGTATAGTGATTGGTACGATATGCCTAGAGGGCATGAAATATTTAGAGGTGTCAATCATGGCTAGCATTATCAATAATCTTTTTTAAGATGTTGACAATGGTTTTTTTAGATACTTCTACCTATCCATTACCTTGAGGGTAATATATAGTTGAAAAATGTTGAGTAATTTTATACTTGACACATAATGATTTGACATCCTTATTTTTGAATGATTCACCATTATTAGATATAATATCAGAGGGGATACCATAGCATCAAATGAGATGGTTGAATATGAATTTGGAAAAAAAATTTAGTCATGTAACTGAGGGCTATAGCTTTAACCCACTTAATGAAATATTTAGTGTCAGTAAAGATTTATTTATGGCCATCTGATGAGGTGGGGTTTATCTTCCCAATGAGATTAAGATCCCATGTAGAAAATGGTCATGGTATAAGCATTGGTTTTAGAGTCTTAGATAGGGTATGAATAAAATTATCATGCCTTTGACATTCATCACACTTTTTCATATATGTAGTTATATCTGCATCTATTATTGGCCAATAGTACCCAGTAAACAAGATATTTTTGGATAGGACTGTCTTGCTTATGTGGGATCCATATGCTTCTTTGTGAACTTCTTGTAATGCTAATGTAGATTATGTCAAATTTTAAAAATGAAGTACATTTCTATAAAAATTATGGTCCTATAGGGTTGGTCTAAGTAAGGTATAATGTGAGGCATGGTGGATAAATTCCTTAGATTGTTTTTAGGATAAGTCTAGTGGCATTATTTGGTCATGAAGATAGGTGTAAAGGTATGAATACCATACAGAGCTAGGACCAATCTTATCATAGATTATTGTGATGGTTAAAGGTTCATGAGCTGGTGATAATAGATTTTAAACAAAGAACTGGTATTCTTTGGTCATATCTATATAAATCCATGATCTAATAGTTGCCATGGCATTTGTTGTTTTATAACTAACCCTTGATATATGTTCAAATTATACATCAACATTTTTTTTTTGAGACTGTTGACCATGGCCTTGTATGGTACTATTTTTTCATCTTTTATCTAAAAATGGTCTATAACCTAATTTATAATCAACTAAGAATCACCATAAACCTTGAGATGTTATATGTTCCATTGTACTTCCAATTGAAACCTTGTAATGAGTGACTCATATTCAACTATGTTTTTGGTACAAGGAAAGTTGATCCAAAATTATTTAGGGATTAGATCCCCCTATGGTGTTATGAATAAAAGGCCTACCCCTAATCTATGTGATGTGAATGATCCATCAAAATATAGCTTCCAGTGCTTCTCCTTAAGAGGTGTTTCAGTTATGGTCATCATGGACTCATCTAGGATTTGAAATGTTAGTGGTTTTGTATCTGTAAGTGGTGCTTCAGCGAGTTGATTTAAAAGAAATTACCCATTGATGACTTTTTAGTTGATGTATTCTATCTCAAATTTTCTTAATAGCATGATCCATTTGGCCATGTGGGCTTGTAAAGTTGTTTTAGATAATAGATACTTGAGTATATCTATTTTTATAATGACCATGGTCTTATTGTTTAACATGTAATGGCATAGTTTCTAAGATATGAAGACCATGGCTAAATCAGATTTTTCAATGGGCATATAATTTTGCTCATACACTACCAGTGTACATCTTAAATAATACATAGAATTCTCCTTTATATTATCATCATGTTGATCTAAAAGTGCCCCCAGGGATTTATCGATGGTAGATAATATAGTAAGAATGGTTTTATTGGCATAGGAGGCAATAAAATAGGTGGATTGGCTTGGTAGTCCTTTAGGTTTTGGAAAGCTTTCTAGAATTTGTCATCCCAATGGAATGTGACACCCTTATTAAACAAATATGTAAAAGGATGGCACTTATTGACCAACTAAGATATTAAGTACCTGATAGATTGAATCTTTCCCTACAAACTATGGAACTACTTCAAATTGGTCAGTGGTGGCATATGAGTTATGGATTGTACTTTGGTTGGATCAACTTTAATGCCTCTATGAGACACAATGAATCCAAGCAATTTACCTAAAGTAACTCCAAAAACACACTTCTTTAGATTTATCCTGACTTTGTATTGATGCAGTCTTTCAAATATCCTTTTTAGTTTTGTTGGATGATCAACCCTAGTCTTTGATTTTCCAAATATATCATTGACATAGTCTTTAATAATGTCATGCATCATATCATGAAATATGATGGTCATGGCTCTTTGGTATGTGGCCCTAGAATTTTTGAGACCAAATGGCATAACTTGATAACATAATGTTCCCCATGGTGTGGTGAATGTTTTTTTATGATAATCTTTTGGCATAACATGGATCTAGCTGTACCCTAAAAATCCATCCATCAGTGAAATCATTTCAAAACCTATTATGAAGTTGACTATCATGTCAATGTTTGGTAGAGGAAAGTCATCCTTTAGGTATGCCTTGTTTATGTTTTGGAAATCAATGCATATTTTGATTCCTTTTGGATTCTTACTAATGATTATAACATTCAATATCCACCAAGAGTAGTTAATCAATCAAATACATCATGTTTCCAAGTATTTTTCCAACTCTTTATTCACTAATATAGCAATGCAAGGATACATCTTGCACAATTTTTATTGTAAAAGTTTGCCATTAGGATGTACCATAAGGTAGTGTATAACCAAGGTGGGGTCCAAACCTAGCATGTTTGAGTAGACCCAAGAAAATATACTAATAAACTCCCTCAAAAGGGTTGTAAATACTTATCATGCCTCCTTAGTGAGGTATGCACCTAATTTTATCCATTTAGGAATGTGTGGAGTCCCGATGTTAACTTCTATAGTGTCCTCTACAAGAAGTGTTGAGCCATCATCAAAAATGGTTGACAAAGATTTAAAGTAGTCTATAATGGTGGAGTCCTCAGTCAAGACTGGCTCTTTAATTTCTCCTAAGCATTATGAATCAAAATCCCTTAATGGTATGGATGGCCATGTGACATCTATTATTGGGATCTCTTAGATGATTCGATCAAAAGCCTATTATTCTTCAAAATTGAACTTGAACCTCTATATGAAAGTTCATCATTGGTGGTCTCTTGATATATGTTTGGGGAAGGTTTAAAATGCCCATCTAATGGTGCCTAAAATAGGTTTTCACCACTAGATTGGCCTTTCTCTTTACTATTTCCCTAGTCTAAAAGCACCTCAAAGAGTTTTTAACTTTGGGACCTCAATGTTTTATTTAATTTTTTATGGCTAAGGGTGTTCACCCATTCTCCAAAATAGCCTTCAAGATCCAACTTGATTGAGAACCCTTGTTTTTGGTCTCCCAATGAAACATTGTCCCTCAAGCCTAGAAATCCTAAAATGCCTCATCATTCTAAAACTCATCAACTAGCATTGTTGATTCTTGATAGTCCTAGTCTATAAGTTAAGGATAATATAAAGGAAGTGGATTATGGTGAATAATTAATTGAAGGGTACAAATGGCATTAGTATCAAACAAATTGGTATTGGTTAGGTCATTCAAAGGGCTATGATCAAACTCTGCTTCACTTTTGGCATCATCATCACTAGTTGTTGATGTTGGAACATGAATAAGGTACATGGGGTCACCCCCAAGTGGTTTAAATCTAACACCATATGTTTCTTTATACTAAGTGGCAAAAATTATCTCAAGTAGACCCTATTGATGTAGTGTAATGCCTCCTCTTTCATAAGCATGCTTCTCTGTGATTTTTTTTAAATGGGATACTTAGAATTTATATAACAGTTAGCCAGATTATCATTATACAACTAAGATTCATAATCTATAAATGGGTCCTATTTTTGGCCAATGGCCAGTATGAAAATGATAGGTGTTAGACTATGTAGTTTTCCTTTACCCTTTCTTTGTCATTCCATGAAAGATTGTTTGGCTTTAGGTCTTTCAAAGGACTTGGGGTTCAACAGAATCTTGGCAATATGTAATCTATCATGGGTCAAGTATTCTCTTAGGCCATTAGTTGAGATAGTATAATTATTAGATATTTTAGGAGGTGATATGTGGGAAAGTGAATTAAGGGTATCTATGTTAATGAAATTGGCCTTTGGTTAATCAGTATGTATTAATTTTCCCTTGTCTTTCTTAAGAACTAGATTCAAACCAAAATGCTAGTTATAGCTTTGGTACTCAACCTCCAAATGCTTGAAATGTTTTTATGGCTTTACATCTCCATGGATAGTAACCTCCATACTGGAATGGGAGAACTTGATACACGGGTGCAATGTTGAAGGTATTACATGTATTTCATGTATCCAAAGTCTACCCAAAATCATATTATATGACAAATTAAAGTCTAACACATGGTAAAGTGTATCATGGGTTAAGGGCCCAATGATAACTAGCAAGTTGATGGTGCTTTGTGATTCTCACTCTTCATTATCATAGGCTTTGATTGTGATTATTTTTGGCTAGATATCAGTTTTGGTGTACCTAAAAAACTTGATGAGCATTACAGACATGATATTTATACCTGATCCATTGTCTATGATGGCACACTTTAATTTGTGCCATGTTGTGATAAATTTGATGTACAAGATATTATTATGTGGTGGACCAAATGATAATATATTCACTTTGGTCAAAGGTTAATTATTGTCCTAGGGCTAGATGTCCAACGAAAGATTAGAATTTATTTGGAGATATGTCATTAGGAACTTGGGATTTGATAAGGAACTATGTTAAGATATTCTTGTAGATGGTGGATTTACACAATAAATCCAAAATAGATATTTCTGTAGGCATCTTCTATAATTATTCCACAATATTGAATGTCTTTTATTGCATAGTACTAAATGGTTTATTCCTAGCTAGAATAGTGGGTTGGATGGGTAAAGTGGAAGATGGTTATGGGCCTGATATGGTAATCTTTGAACACCAAGTTATGATTACATAATCAAGATTAGATATAGGATTAATGTTACTAACAAATAATGGTGGTGGGGGACTAGATAGGATAAGTCTCGATTGCCAGTATACTTGTGTATGGTTATAGATCAAGGATGAGTTATCAGTATGTGGTCCAAAAGTAGTAATCCCTATTTATTGGTATGCATGTATGTGGTCCCAAGTCAAAAAAGGATCACTAACATGGGTTATTTGGTTGGGATTAATTAGTAATGATATTTTTTTATTAGTATTTGGCATTAGGTTGATAGAGATGGTGTAAATGTGACCTCCTACAATATGGCCTGTAACCTGGTTATAGTCATGTGTAATTGCATGATAAGTCTTTTATTATTGGCATCATTTTAGCCTTGGTTCCATCCATTTGGCTGACATTGTTGGTTTTATTGTTGGTTTTGTCTTAGTTTTTGATATTATTGTTTTTTTTTTATTAGTTGTTATGTTGTGGAAAGGGATTTTGATAAATTCCCAAGTTTTAGTTGGATGTGAAAGTTCCATTATCCAATGTGATATCCCAATTTTATAATATATTTTCAATCAAATGTTTAATTTGTACACAATGTCATAAATTATGTCCATTAATCTGATGATACTTGCATAATTTATTTTGTCGATACTAATCTAGATAAGGAATACCCTTAGGATAGTGCTTCAAAATGGGCCAGCTATTCAGATTAGCAGTGATGATCTTGAGAAACATAGATTAAATGGGTTCTCAAAGGTCAGTAAAGAAATTATTAGTAAGCACAATTCTCCTTGGAGGAGGGGTTTCCAAAGGCAAAAGTTGTTGTATTGGTTGTGTTAGTTTAGGCTACTCCATTTGCTAAAGAGGTTGTTAGTTAGGAGTAATTTGCATATGTAGCATAGACTGATTAGATGGTGTTTACACCATTTAAACATGGCATGACTTGGTTAATCCATTCCCCACAACATTATTATTATGATTAAATGGCTTAAAATTTTCATAATTACTAACCTATGTTGGTTATGACTATTGGTTCTAATTTTGGTTTTGACCATTATTCTGGTTGTGATTCTAGTTCTAATTTGATGAGGTAAGTTTAATGATCCCTTTGTTAATAAGATCTTTTTTTATCAACAAACCTTTGTCGATGATTTCCTTAAAAGTGTGTGTATATTATAGCTCGAAATGATAAGATATATGACTGTGTAAATTCTTGGTAAACACAATGGTTAATTTCTTATCTTGTAGACTATGGGTAAATTGACTGGTAAGGACTCTCCATCACTACAAATAAATTACAAATATTTCACCATCCTTCTAGTTGGATTGCATCAAATATACTAATGAAATCTCATGTTCGAGATTGTAAGAGAAGTGTTGCACAAACTTGTTTTAAATATCATCAAAGTTAGACATTAAGTTCCTGGGAAATTTCAAAAACCACTCCAAAGATTATCCTACTAGACTCCTTATAAATAATATTAGGAGGTATATGTTTTTTTAGGCCACTGGTTGGCAAACAATAAATAATTTGGTTAAGTGGGTCTTAGGGTCTCCTTTCCCCTTGTATTTATCAAAAATACATGGTTTTTACCCTAGAATAAATGGTATTTGAAATTACTCCATGTTGAAGGGTTAGGAACACACATCATCCAACTTTAAATTCTTAGTCTATTTCCCAACTTGGATGGTGGTAATTGCATCCTTCATTTATTATAGTTCTTGGAATATGAAACTAGAGGAAACATTGGTCTGAGGTGGAGGTTGGGTGATCAAAAGTGGATTAATTTTATCAAGGTATAGTGGAGGCATGGTTTATTATGGAATGTTGGTTTGGCTACGGAATTGACTAGTAATATGCATTAGTGGACTAAGATGCGAGTTAGGATTTGGTATATGGGCCTAGTTTTGGGGAAATTATGGTTGAGATGGAAGGATATGGCTGGGAGTAAAATACCATGCTTATTGAGTTTGATTAGGGACCTATTTCTAAGTATTCAAACCTTGTTGATTAAGGATAACTTATAAACCAAGTCCCTATCATTGAATTTGTAGCACGTTAGGAATAAAAGGTAATTGTTGCCTAATCGGTACTTGTGGAACATTAGAACTCTTGGTTGCATGAATCCTTGTTGGGAAGTAAATTCATGTTGAATTTTTGATATTTATCATTTACCAATACTCTTATGTTATTTTTTATACCTTGTTTATGATTATAATGATATGTTGGTATGTGATTGAAGAGGTATGTTCATTACTACCTGGTGCGGTAGAACATTGGTCACCCTTGTTAAGGTAGCAAGATGTTTTGCCTCTATGGCATGGGTAAATTTGATTGTTCCTATGGTTATGTAATATTATTCATCACCTATTATGGTGTATTATTATTCATCACATTTTATTAAGGCACAACACTGGCTTTTTTTTGACTACTTAACCCTTAAGGTTGCATGTTTGAAGAAGCAGCTGGTTGAGGATTAGGGGTAGTTTTTTTAGTTTAGGAGGTATAAGATCTTACCCCTTACATTTTCAAACCACTCATGGTGTAAAAAAAAGGCACATTTTATTTTGGAATAATTTTTTATGCATTTACACCACTTTGGTATAGATTGGATGTCACTTGCACGTTGTCCACTATTTTTGGCTCAATATTCTACGTAGAAGTAGAAGACACTTATTCAATAGTTGGGGTATTGAACATGTGTCTAACTAAAGTGCTTTACATGAATGGGGATATACCCTAATTTTTTTGGCTAATCAATTCAATTGAGACTCCTATCAAATGAGCTATCTCAATAAGAGGAGCATTTGACTAGGTCATGTTGTTGAAGTTGTACGTTAAGTTCAAATAGGTTTGGTATGTTGTATACATCTATATGAAATGGTCCTACATGAGGGAATTTCCTATGAGAATCATATGAGGGTTTTGATATGATATTGTCACTAGAGCTTGAGGATTTATAGAAGAGGCGTATTCAATGTTTTGATTATAAGGCATTTTGTAAGGCACTCTTACTAAACTTGGCAAATTTTTGTGGGGCAAGTTTGTTGGAAACTTATCCCCTACCTTTTTAGCTCTAATTAGGACCTCATACTTATTTTTAATTAAGTGATGATCAAACGAATAAGGATCATAGGCTGATGGCATTGTAATGTAGTATGATTACTATTAGACTTGTTCTACAACCAAAGGTATGTTATCTAGGTATTATTCCATTTGCTCTTGGTTCTGCTCTGAGTATGGAGGCATGTTGACCAAAAAGTGGGCTAAAATATCTTGTCTTTGTTCCCCTATTTTATTGTTGTAAGGTTCATAAGGATGCATATCACAAATGGCATCATCTCCATAGGGGTCTTGAATAAATTCTTCTTGTGCAACCACATTACTATACCCTACATTTTACGTGACACCACTATGAGTATAGTGAGACATGTTCAAATCAATGGTGAATGTTTCACAACAAAATGGTTAGAGTTATATAAACTCTAAAAAATCATTTCTAAAAATATAAATAGTTTGAACTCGATCTAACTTGGTCAAAGGATGGAGTTGTATCTCCAAAAAGGGTCTATGATAAAACTTGGTATAAAATAACCTAATGTAAAAATGTCTAATTTTAAATGTCTCACACAAAAAGGTCAAGTGGATGAACTAAAATTAGAATTCCAAAATCTAGGTTCAAAGTGTTCCAAACAAGTCTAATCTAGGAAAATAAAGGTTGTTGGGTCTTTTGGCCAAATACAACATCAAAATCTAGGCTTAAATAAAGGCATGTGCTAGGACTTTTGGAAAAACAAGCACAAAATATAGACTTGAAATAAAAGGGGTATTTAATCTAACAAATCTAAAACACTTTGGCATAAAATAGGCACTCAAATTTAGACATGAATTTGGTCAATTTAGTATAAGGCATGAAACAAAAGGCACTTGGAGATAGGCTATTTTCTCCCAAATTTAGGCACGATCAATAGTTTTTAAAGTGGGTAAATAATTAACCTTAGTTACATAACCCAAAATAGAAAGATCTATGTCTATCCCCAAATTAGATAAGACATAAAGAGAAATAAATCAATGTTTGGATTTGAACCTGTCAAGGTTAATTAAAAATTCAACTTAGGAAAACTAGGCTTCTTTGATCACTAAGCTAGACAAAGGTGAACAACATAAAGGTATTAGATAAAAACCCAAAAGGCACACATGGATTGATTTCAAATTGAAAACTTGGACACAAAACAAATAAGTCTATGAAATTATTTAAGTAGTGTAGTGGCATTACCATGCTCTAAGTATGTGATCAATGTTTTATTTCTAGACTCAAAGGCACAAAAAAACTTGAAATGGTTTGGGTATCGTAACATTACCTATTTCAATCAAGTGACATACATAACATTTTTGATAAAAAATTTCAAGGCAAAAGTATGGTGTCAAACTGAAGTTATAACACCTCAAACAATGGAATGATGTGAACACAAGACTCATTTTGACATGACATAAACAAACAAATGGTTTTAGACTCAAATATCAAGAAAGTAAAGGAAAAATTCCAAATATAACTAAGTATAACATCCAAATCCCTAAAAATGAGAAGGTTGCATCATATCACTATATTCCATCTATATATGTGCTTGTTTTCTCTAAATCTTGCACCCTAGAAGAGGGCTATTTAGGTCTCCTCTAGATTTGGGAAATATTGGGACATTTCCAAGATTATGGGTGTGATTATAAGTGGAAATGAAGCTCTAGGTTGAAAGGGCTAGTTCCATGTATTATATTTTTGTGTAATAAAACTGTTGAACCAGTTTGTATGAGTGGAAAGAGTCATAAGTTTGCATAAATGAAAATACTAGTCTAAAATGGTGATACTCCAAGAATTATTACTCACATGTATGCCCTATACTTATGCATAATACATAATAATATAGTCTATAACTCAAGCTCTAGAAGATTCTAAAATAAGTATTTCAATGTAGAGATAAAATGAATGAGATCACAAAAGGTAAATAACTGGAAAAGACAACCTGTATATTCTAGAAAAGGGTTACACATGTGCAAAATCTCATACAGCTAGAATGCACTCTACATGATCTATTGGATCAACTCTTTGCTCAAAATTATGAAGGATAGATAATAGAAGGATAAAACATCACTTGTTGTCACTCTATGTCTCTTATATGCCCAAGAAAATGTCTAGAACTCAGAAAGAAAATAGACTTATTCTTCTTTTCTCAAAGGCAAGAAAATGGCAAAACATTCCAATAGGACTTCACCATACTACTTGTGGATGATAAAACAAGAGCCTAAGGGTCCTATTTATAGCAAAAGAGGGAGATAAGAGAGAGCTCTTGGGCACTAAAATAGAAGCCTCCAAAATGGTTTGCAGTCACCATCCTGGTGAAATTTATTCCATTTGTTCTCTCATTCAATTGGAGTTTGTCCTTCTCTTTGATTTGCTCTCTTGAAATGACCAGGATCACTACAAAATCAATGGTGAGATGACCCTCCATAATAAATGGCTTAAATCACTACTATAGACCCTAGATTTCTCATGAAAGCTCTTGTGTTTTGCATTGCAAACCCATTCAGGCCTTTTGAATGGTTTTACTTATAAACCTATAAGTCAAGCATGTTGGGAAACTTAATTTTCACTATACTTGCCCTTTTAGGTTTTTAGATTACTTCTACTTATAAAATCCATAAGCAAAGCTTGTTGGGAAACTTGATTTGCATTATAAAGTCATTCAGGTTTTCCAAGTGACTTTACTTCTTATTTGAAGACTTTAGGCATGAATTTGATATCCTAAGGTACATCACCAAGTTACACCCTAATGATTAGTTGGCCACCCAAAATTTGACATCCTACAGCATGTCATGTCTTTGAACCCCAACGGCTAGTTAGCCACCCTAAATTTAACATCCTATGGCACATTGTCTTTGTACCCCAATGGCTAGTGGGTTGTATTAAACGTGACATCATACGACACATCATGGGGATCCATTGGGTCAGGTTTATTATTTTGAGTAATTTTCTTCAAGTAATTCCTTTAGACAATTTATCTAAAGGAATTCTTTCAAGGATTTTGCCTAAAAGCCGATGGCTAGTTTCTTTGAGAACTTTTCCTGAATGACACTTGGGGAAGGCACAAGTTCCTTCTAAAGACAAATTTCCCTTCAAAACTTTTTTGAAGGGTCACTTGGAAAACAAAGTGCCCTTTGGAAAATTCCAAAGGGACACTTGGGCTAAAAATTTCCCTTAAAAACTTTTTTGAAGGGTCACTTGGAAGAAAAGTGCCCTTTGGAAAAGTTCAAAGGGACATTTGGGCTAAAAAGTGCACTTCATAACTTTTTTTAAGGGTCACTTGGATGAAAAGTGCCCTTTCAAAAAATTTGAAGGGACCTAGGCTAAAAAGTGCCCTTCAAAACTTTTTTGAAGGGTCACTTGGAAGAAAATTGCCCTTCGAAAAAGTCTGAAGGGACACTTGGGAAGAAGGCAAGGCAAGAAAGGCCCTTCAAAAACCTTCCAAAGGGCACTTCAGGGCAAAACAAAGCTTGATAGGCTAAGGCAAAGGGAAAGAAAAAAGAATAAGGGAGAATATCTTGAACCAAGAGAAGCCAAAGGGAAAAGACAAATAATAAGGCAAGAGACCAAACACAGAAAATGAGCAAAGGAGAATTGAAAAGAGCCAAAGGGAAAACACAAACTGGTCATGCAAAAAATGGTCAACATTTTGGTGATTTCTTAGGGAGATATGCCTACTATGTCATAACTCCAGTCACCTAAATCCTTCCATTAGGGATGGAGTCACGCAAGGTAAACAATATTTGAAAAAATAAGCCATGGCCAAACACACAAGCTAGAGAGACACATGCACAGCCAACAAAAATAAAGAAAACACCAGAAAGGAAAACACTATGTTCCAAAGAACTTAGGGAGAATAAACATAACAAAGGAAACACACCAAAACAAAGTATATACAAGACGTGGCTAGCAAGGGTCAAAATAACTTGTCAGATTTAAGAGCACAATATGATTACCAAATACAAGTAATTAAACATGCGGAAATAACCAGAAGAACAAATAACTATCAATGAGAAATAGCACAGAATATGAGAGGCAACACACAATTGTATTCAACTCAGTTAGAAGGAAATTACAATAAAGAGATCACACTCTTCTTCCACTTCGTGGGCATACCAATAATCTTCCCTCAAGATTAATCTTCTCTCAATACAGGTCACAACACACAGCTAACACAAGCTATTGTTCACCTCATTGTACTGCCAGTACAACTGAGTATGAACCGGTACTCCAAGTAGATCTCACCATGATCTTGCTCCTTGATGTATTGTTGTCACCTTAGATCTTGCTCCCCCACCGATCTCCTTTTGACCCTCACATACACACACCCCTGCAGACCAACCTGATCTTACTTATCACATGTAGATCTCCACCATGATCTTGCAACACCCTACAGATCAAACCTGATCTTACATACATGAAGAATCCTACTTGATTCTACCATGGGAAGAACTCTCCTAGTTCTACACTTACAATACAGCCCCATAGGTCTATTATATAGATCCCATGCATACACTAATTTAGTCAAGTGGCTCAAGACTCGAAGTAGTCTTTAACATGCAAACAACCCATTCAACTAACTAACTATTCATCAACAGCAGTTCTGGAACCTCATAGGCGACTGACGTCAGTCCCTATTTGCTTGGAGGTGACCGACTGATGTCAGCTGACTCATGCCAATGTCAGTTGCTTTCTGTCAGCCCCTGCCCGACATCGGTTGTGGCCTACCAACGTTGGTGACTGTGACACTCATCAACCCTCCATGTTTGCATCCAGGTGAAGCTTTTAGCTCCACAACCTAACAATCTCCCACTTGGAGATAAACAGCTACACCTGTACCTATACCAGTACATTATCTAATCTATATCCTGGCTTGTATCCCTCTTCAAGATCAATCCTAAAGACCACCCAACACACACCCTGTGGTGTTACACCTATGTCTAAATTTCTCCATTCTCAGCTTACCTTCTTCTGTCGTTGTTATACTCCCACTCAATAAAAAACCCCTGAGAGTAACCTGTAATCAACAACACTTAATAGATCTAAAACCACCTGTTAGTAAACCTCAGTCTGAGAACCTCCAACCTCACTCTGATACCATTTGATAGGACCTAGGTTCCCCAAAGCTCTAACACAACTTGTCAGATTTGAGAGCACATATGATTACCTTTGTATAAGCAACTTAAACATGTGGAAATAACCAGAAGAACAAATAACTATCAATGAGAAATAGCACAGAATATGAGAGGCAACACATAATTGTATTCAACTCAATTAGAAGGAAATTACAACAAAGAGATCACACTCTTCTTCCACTTCATGGGCATACCAGTAATCTTCCCTCAAGAGTAATCATCTCTCAATATAGGTCACAACACACAGCTAACACAAGCTATTGTTCACCTCATTGTACTGGCAGTACAACCGAGTACGAATCGGTACTCCAAGTAGATCTCACCATGATCTTACTCCTTATGTATTGTTGTCACCTTGGATCTTGCTCCCCTTCCGACTCCTTTTGACCCTTGCATACACACACCCTTGTAGACCAACCTAATCTTACTTATCACATGTAGATCTCCACCATGATCTTGCAACACCCTGCAGATCAAACCTGATCTTACATACATGAAGAATCCTACTTGATTCTACCATGGGAAGAACTCTCCTAGTTCTACACTTACAATACAGCCCCATGGGTCTATTATATAGATCCCATGCATACACTAATTTATACAAGCAGCTCAAGACTCGAAGTAGTCTTTAACATGTAAACAACCCATTTAACTAACTGACTATTCGTCAACAGCAATTCTGGAACCGCACATGCGACTAACATCGGTCCCTATCTACCTAGAGGTGATTGACATCAGTTGACTCATGTTGATGTTGGTTGCTTTCTATCAACCCCTGCCTGACGTCAGTTGTGGCCTACCAACATCGGCGATTGTGACACTCAGCAACCCTCCATGTTTGCATCTAGGGGAAGCTTTTAGCTCCACAACCTAACAATAACACCAGTCACCTAAATCCTTCCATTAGGGATGGAGTCACACAAGGTAAAAAATATTTGAAAGAATAAGCCATGGCCAAACACACAAGCTAGAGAGACACATGCATAGCCAACAAAAATAAAGAAAACACTAGAAAGGAAAACACTATGTTCCAAAGAACTTAGGGAGAATAAACATCACAAAGGAAACACACCAAAACAAAGTATATACAAGACATGGCTAGCAAGGGTCAAAATAAAGGCTTCAAATGGATTCCAGTTCACTAGAATGGGTAGCTCTTATCTATCCATTTTAGATAGATGAAAGGAGTTTCTTTGCTTGCACTTGATGATGATGTAAGGACCACTCCACAAAGTATCAAACTTTGAATGTTTTCCTTGTTTTGCTCTATCATCATCCCATTTCAAGACCAAGTCACATTCTTTAAACACTCTTGCCCTTGCCCTTTTGTAAAAGGATTTCTTCATGAGAACTTGATGGTGTTATAAAGCTTTGTGTGCATCATCTCTTTCCTCTTGAAGCTACATTAATTCTATCAATCTAACCTCCATGGGAGTAGTTTCAAGTAATTCTAGCTATTGTGCAAGTTCCAAGATAGGGAGATCTTGTGATATGGACATCCTATATTCTCTCCCATAGATGAATACAAAGGGATAATTACCAATTAACTTTTTAGGAGTGATTCTATATGCCCATAAGGATGTCTTTAGCTTGTTATTCCATGCTCATTGATTGGTTTCAATTGTCCTCTTGATGATCTTGATGAGGTTCTTATTGGTAGACTCATCCAATCTAATTCCTTGAGGGTAGTAGTTGGTTGAGGTACTCAAATGAACTCCACTCTTTACTATCCAATCAAAAGTTTTAGCACTTATGAAAGCAAGTGCATTATTTGAGATGATGACATGAAGAGCTCCAAAACTTGTTATAATGTTGTCATATAACTCCAATATGGAATTTTCATTTTCTTCCTTCAAAGTAATAGCCTTTACCCATATTTTGAAGTAGTCTATAGTAGTCAATATTCATTTCTGTCTAGCACTTGATGTAGGGTTGATCATGCCAATGAAGTCAATGCCCCATTACATGAAAGGCTAGTCCACTTGGATAGGATTCAATGGAAGGGTAGAAATATTTTGTTTTCCAAAAAAGAAAACACATTGAGGAAAAACCTTAGACCAATGATAATAGTCCTTAAAAATACTAGGCTAATAGTAACCAACTCTCATTATTTTTGTAGTTATTGTTCTAGGAGAGAAGTGACCACCATCTGCACCATTATGGAACTTTTTTAGTATCATATCAAATTTGTCATTATTAATGCATCGTAGAAACACATTGCTCACATCCTTCTTAAATATAATTCCATCCACAAGATAATAAGGAATATCGTATAGCCTAAAATACCTTCTTTGAGATTTGTTCAAGCCATTAGGACACTCACCATTTTGAAGAAAACTAATGATGTCTTGTGTCTAGCTTTGATTCTACATTTTATCAGCTAGCTGGTCTTAAACTTGATTCATCAAGGCTTTCTCTTTTGGCTCTTGAAATTTAGATGCTAATTTCTCACATAAACCTCTTTCTCTTACTATTTTAGTTACCTTGATGTCAATGTCATATTCCATCGCCTTCATGATCCATCCATCTCTCTTCTCATTGAGATCCCTACTTAGGAGAAATTCTTTGTTGCTAGGATGGGAGACCATGACATGGATATTGTTGATAGAAACCATATGCCTAAAAAAATTTAAGCCTCTAATGATGGTTAAAGTTTTCTTCTCAACAAAATAATATCTCACTTCATAGTCTTCTAAGCCTTGGCTGAAGAAAGCAATTGGTTGCTCGACATCTTCATCATTATTTTGCATAAGCATAGCTAAGATTTTGTCAAGGTTAGAAAAAGTATAAAGAATAAAATCCTTAGAAAAATTTGGATTTAAGAGAGTGGGAGATGTTGCAATTGCTTTCTTTATTGCCTCAAATCTACCTTTACCTTCCTTTGTCTAAGTAAAAACTTGGTTCTTTTTTAGCATGGTTGTGATAGGCTTTACCATAGTTGAAAAGTTTAGTATAAACCTCCTTACAAAGTTTATTTTTTCCAAAAAACATTGCATCCCTTTCTTGTGTTGAGACAAAGACAAGCCTATAATACATTCAATCCTTTTGGGGTCAATAGATAAGCCTTCTTTTGAAACAACATGAC
Source organism: Torreya grandis (assembly GCA_037957365.1). Classification (NCBI taxonomy): domain Eukaryota; kingdom Viridiplantae; phylum Streptophyta; class Pinopsida; order Cupressales; family Taxaceae; genus Torreya; species Torreya grandis. The sequence continues at coordinate 1,538,631 of JARHVA010001103.1, read as the reverse complement.
CCAAAAGCTTACCTTCATAGATAGTAAAGATGCACTTCTTTGGATTGAGGGATATGCCATACTCTCTACACTTCTCAAACACTTACCTTAGATGTCCCATAGGATCATAAGCATCCTTTGAAAAAATGGATATATCATCAAGGTAAACAAGCAAAAATTTATTGATCAAACCTTTGAAATCCATGTCTATTTCCATTTGAAATGTAGCTCTAGCATTAGATAAACAAAATGGCATCTTCTTATAGGTAAATTTCCCCCACTTGGTGGTGAAGGATATCTTGAATTGATCTCCTTCATTTACAAATATTTTATTATAACCTGAATAACCATCAAGAAGTGAGAAATGTTGAGAACCTGAAACAACTTGAAAAAATTGTTCCATGAAAGGGAGTGGGTAATGATCCTTGAGAGACACTTTATTTAGATCACAAAAATCCACACAAAGCCTGATTGCTTTGTTCTTTTTTTGAAATGGCACAAGGTTGGCTACCCAAGTTGAGTGCTTGATAGGAAAGATAATCCTAGACTCAATCAATTTTGTCAACTCTTTCTTCATGAGTTCTTCTACCTTGGGGTTGATAGGCCTTTGATTTTATCTTATTAAGTTAGCTCCATACTCTAACTTAATGGTGTGATGAGCTAGACTTGGGTTAAATCCCTTCAAGTCCTTGTATTCCCATGAAAAGATGTCATGAAACTCTTTGCATAATGTAATAAAACCTTGCCTTTCTAACTAAGAACAAACCTTGCCAATCTTCAAAAATTGATCCTTGAAAATCAAAACTCTCTCATAGTTCTCTTCTTTTGTTGACATGATCATTATTTGGTTTTTATTTTTATCATCCTAATTTAATACACTCTCCAAAGTAATCATCCCCTTGGGTATTTTATTTATCTTTAGATTTATAATTTGTTCTTCATAATGATCATGCAATTTCTTTTGATTTCTTGAAGAGAAGCCTGCCTTGTTTTGCAAGAAGTGTGCAATGTGTTCATCACTTTCAAACACTTGACATGACACTTAATTATCTATAATGGATGGTCTCACAATGATCTTTATATGGGATTTATCTTTCTCTTGTTCAACATTAGTAGTTGAGTCAAAATATGCTCCTATTATAGCCAATATATTAGCATGCTTGTTCAAGTCTCTTGGTATGGGTTGGATGTTGAAAGCATCAAAATCCATAATTAGATCCCATACCCTATGATTGTAGGGATTGAGCAAGGGGTTCTTGGATTTATTTTGACTTTTCACTTGATGAATGACCAGCTCACTATCTCCATGGACTTTGAAAAGCTTGATTCCTCTCTTCTTTGCCCATTGGAGACCATGAACTAAGCCTTCATATTCTGCCATGTTACAAGTGTAGCTAAAGTGTAACCTATAAGAAGAGTAGTAATGATTATTTGATGGGAAAATCAACATGACACTAGCTCCTATGCCTACTTTGCTCCTTCAACCATCAAAGAACATTTCCCACATGCCATCAAGCTCATGATCTTCATTGGTGAGTGAAGGAATTGGGAAGTTCTCCTCATGCATGTAGTAAACTCCCAAATTAGTTTAATTCCATGTGTTTTAGTGTTTTACTTATCAAGATAGAGGTTAGAAATACCTTCAAGAAGAGAAGGTATTTCACTATTTAGGATTATTTATTCCTCTTTATTGATTAGATAGTTTTGATTTGTCATTATCTCCAATTATGGCTCAATGTGGAACCTTGCTAAGGGTTGAGTCCTTATGGTTAACTTGGTTCCATACCTTGTCTTGAAAGATATAAAGTACCAATTAGTAGAAAGGTATCCTCCTATCTTGGTCGTAAAGTCCCTAAATAAGCATATAGCAAAGTGTGTTGGAAGGTCCACCACCACAATATCTTTCACAATAGGGAAGCTTGGGCAGCCATGTAAAAACACTTTCAGACCTTTGAGAAATCCTAACATCTTGGTTGGAGTTCCATCTAGCTACAACATGCCTTTACTATGTGACTCATAGTTCAAACCCAGCTTATCAGCCACTACTTTAGGCATAACAGTAGTGTTTTCTCCACTATCCATAATATAATTGTGGACCAACTTATCTCCCACAATGAGTGTGAGGTAGAAGGGTGGAGGATTTTTAGATTTAGTAGAAGGCTCGAAAATATGATTTGGATAATTTTTGAGAGGTATCCATACTATGATGCCTTGAAGATTGAAGAGCCACCTACATGCTTGCTAACTGCTCTTGCAAAAGCACCTTTTGACTAGGTATATGTAGAACCTCCCAAAGGAATATGCTTGTCTTAGTGCTCTTTAATGAGTCCATAATATTTAGAGATGGAGTATTGACTTTCTCCTACATTTTTTATGGTAATAATGGAGATGTAGCCTATTATGTTGCAATCTTGGCAGTTACATTTACATTCTAATTTTATTGAGGAACATGGCTTGTAGAAGGTGCAACACTTTGATTAGAAATTTGTGGCCTTGGAAAGGAATCACTTAGAATTATTGATGGATCTTATACCTCTCCCATTGCTCTATTTTTGGCCCTTGTATTTGATGTAATTTACATGCCTTTAGTCAACACAAAATCATCTTTTTCTTGAAAATTCATCTTTCCCACACTTGGGTTGTTGCCTTCTCAATGACTATCCCTTTGGTTGGGACATGATTCTTCTACTATCATGTAAGGAGTATCTTCTTCTTATGTATTCAAAGTATAGCTAGTTTTGTGTAAACTGACCTTGAGGCTACCCCCATTGGTCCACATGATCTTCTCTTTGCACTAGATTTACATGAACTAGAACAACAGCCTTTATAGGACTATAATTTAGATTATATACATTAGGCTACCTACTTTAACCTTATTGATTTTGTCCTCTCCCTTAATAATTGTATTGGGATGGAGATCTATATCCTTGTTGAGGATAGTATTGTGTATTAGGAGGAGCACCTACCTAATATTTAACTTGCTTAAGCTAAGATCTTAATTATCTGAGTTATTCATCCTTGTCCACAATGTATCTACCTTCTTGGGAAAGGCTCTTGGCTTCACATTGGCATTGGGAACCTATGACATGCTTGGAGATTTAACCAAGTTAGGGGATACCAAAGGAATTAAAACTCTTGGAGGGAGTCTCCTAGCCTGAATCAAGTTATTCTCAGCCTCAATTTCTAGCTGATATACACCTAGAAGAGTGAATCCTCCCATTTACTACAACATAATAGCAACATTAGTACCAATCCCTTTGAGGTATGTTGGGAACACAAAGCTAGGAAGAGGTCTCATGATTGGTGGTAACCTATACCATATTCTTTGAAATCTCTCATTGAAATCTCCTATGGATTCATTTGGACCTCTTTTTATTACATTTAGGTGATGTATTAGGGAATCATGATCACTCTTATTTTTGAATCTTATCACCAATATGTCTCCAAAACCATCCCAACTTCTAATACAGCCCCCCTCTAACATTCTATACCAGTCAAGTGTTTTGCCTTTTAAAGATAGTAGGTAGCCTAATGGCTATGTTGGCCCTAGAAACATTATGGAAATTGCATAAATTAGAGATGTCTCTAATATGTTCAGATGGGGTAATAGGACCCTCTCCATTGAAACTACGAATATTTTTGTTAGTATTTGGAGGGATGGGATCATATACAGGAAGCTCTATTGTGGTTTGGGTGTTAAAAGTAGGGAAGGATTGATGTCTATCTATCTCTCCCCTTTCCCCCATTTCCCTTCTTCCCCCTATGATCCTCTATTTCTTCTTATTCTTCAACTTCTTCCTCTCCTTTAACTTCTTCAACCTCTTATGCTTCTTTCCCAAAAGATCCTTGCTAAGGATTTAATAGGGATAGGAGTGGTTCAGGGTGTTGTTCTTTAGGAAAAGCTCTAACTGAAGGGGCTTGGTTAGAAAATCTTAAGGACTTTTTGAGGACCATGTAGGATAATGTATAAAACTTAGTCTATAACCAAGGATTTACACCCTTTTTGAGTCACCAAATGTTGGGTTAGGGTTATTTCTACTACTTTAGGCTTATCAAGACCATAATTTGCCTTGACTTAGCAATAATTTAGGTCCCACCGAGCATGTCATAACTCTTGTCTCTAAATCTTACACCTTATAAGAAGGTTATTTAGGCCTCCTTCAGATTCAGCCAACATTGTGACATTTCCAGGCTTGTGGGTGTGACTATAAGTGGAAATGAACCTTTAGGTTGAAAGGGCTAGCTCCCTGTATTAACTTTTTATATAATAAAACTACTAAACCAATTTATATGAGTGAAAGTAGTCAGAAGTTTGCATAAATGAAAAGCCTAGTCTAAAATGGTGATACACCAAGAATTAGTACCCACATGTATGCCCTATACTTATGCATAATATAGCATAATATAGTCTATAACTCAAGATCTAGAAGATTTCAACATAAGTATTTCAATGTAAAGACAAAATGAATGAGATCACACAAGGTAAATAATTGGAAAAGATAACCTATATAGTCTAGAAAAGGGTTATACATGTGCAAAATCTCATATAGCTAGAATACACTCTACATGACCTATTGGATCAAATCTTTGCTCAAAATCATGAATGATAGAGAACAGAAGGATAAAACATCACTTGTTATCACTTTGTGTCTCTTACATGCATAGGCAAATGTCGATAACTTAGAAAGAAAATAGACTTATGCTTCTTTGCTCAAAGGCAATAAAATGGCAAAACATTCCAATAGGGCTTCACCGTAATATCTATGCATGATAAAACAAGATCCCAAGGGTCCTATTTATAGAAAAAGAGGGAGAGAAGAGAGAGCTCTTAGCCACCAAAATAGAAGCCTCCAAAATGGTTTGCAATCACCATTTTGGTGAATCTAATTCTAGTTATTCTCTCATTTAGTTGGAGTTTGTCCTTCTCTTTGATTTTCCCTCTTAAAATGACCAGGATCACTCAAAATCAATGGTGAGATGACCCTCTATAATAAATGGCTCAAATTACTACTACAGACCTTATATTCCTCCTGAAAGCTCCCACATTTTGCACTACAAACCCATTCAGGCCTTCTGAATGGCTTTACTTATAAACCTATAAGTCAAGCATGTTGGGAAACCTGATTTGCACTATCCTTGCTATTTCAGGTTTTTTGATTACTTCTACTTATAAAATTCATAATCAATGTTTGTTGGGAAACCCAATTTTCACTATAGAGTCATTTGGGGTTTTCAAGTGACTTTACTTCTTATTTGAAGACTTTAGGCATGAATTTGATGTCCTACAGCACATCACCAAGTTGCACCTCAATGGCTAGTTGGCCACCCTAAATTTGACATCCTATGGCTTGTCATGTCTTTGAATCCCAATGGCTAGTTGGACACCCTAAATTTGACATCCTATAGCACATCGTCTTTGCACCCCAATAGCTAGTGGGTTGTATTAAACTTGACATCCTATGACACATCACAGGGATCCATTGGGTTAGGTTTATTATTTTGGGCAATTTTCCCAAAGTAATTCCTTCAGATAATTTATCTTAAGGAATTATTTAATGGTTTTTTCTTGAAAGGTAGTGGCTAGTTCCTTAGGGAACTTTTCTCAAAGGACACTTGGGAAAGTGTCCTTAGAAAAAGTTTTGAAGGACACTTGGGGAAGGCATAAGGTCCCTTCAAAAAAATTTGAAGGGCATTTCTAAAGGAAATGGCCCTTCAAAAAATTTCCAAAGGGTATTTCCAAAGACAAAGTGCCCTTCAAAACTTTTCCAAAGGGTCACTTGGACAACAAAGTACCCTTCAAAAAAGTTTGAAGGGACACTTAGGCTAAAAAGTGCCCTTTAAAACTTTTTTGAAGGGTCACTTGGAAGAAAATTTCCCTTTGGAAAAGATCGAAGGGACACTTGGGCTAAAAAGTGCTCTTCAAAACTTTTTTGAAGGGTCACTTGGAAGAAAAGTGCCCTTCAAAAAAATCTAAAGGGACGCTTGGGAAGAAGGCAAGGCAAGAAAGGCCCTTCAGAAACCTTCCAAAGGGAACTTCAAGGAAAAACAAAGCCTGACAGGCTAAAGAAAATAAGGCAAAGGGAAAGAATAAGGGAGAAGATCCCAAACTAGGAAAGGCTGAAGGGAAAAGACAAGTAACAAGGCAAGAGACCAAACACAAAAAATGAGCAAGGGAGAAATGTAAAGAGCCAAAGGGAAAACACAAACTGGTCATGCCAAAAATGGTCAATAGTGCTCTTGGGAGAATTTTTAAGTGTTAATCCAAAAATAAAAATGCATGAAGTAGTAGGGTTTTTACACCCCCCTTCTCCCAAGAGATTATACAGTGACATGGAACTTTGGGCTACTCACCCCACATCAATGATATGTCTATAGCAAGTGGGGTTATTCTAAAACTTAAATTTTTAACCATTTAGATGATCCCAACTATTATTAACACTAGATATCCCTCATATCAATTTAGTTCATACCAATTAACTTACAATGAAAGGATCTATTCATTTGTATAGTGATTCAAACCATGTACTTCTTAGTGGAATCCCTTGGTTAACCAGCCCTGACTCAAGATTTTGTTATGATTGGAGAGGTTTAATTTCTCAAACCCCTAAAAATCATAATATACATTCCATGATTTATATACCCCACCATGGAGTAGGGTTAAAATAATATTGGGAGATGAAACCCTAGGTCAAAGCTTCCCTAAATTGTCAGGATCCTACTCCACCAATAAGAGTATATATGATTACCTCTTGTATTAGCAACTAAACATGGAATTTAACCAGAATGAATAAGTAACTATAAATATGAAACAACATAGGATATGAGAGACAATACACAATTGTATTAATAATCACTCAGAAGAAAATACAATAAAGAAGATGCCACTTCTTCCACCTCAAAGGCTTGCCACACCTCAAGGACTTCTTCCCTCTCTCTCTTACGGTCCCAACACACAACTCAAATATAGAGTTGTTGTTCACCTCCACCAGTCAATAACAATGCTTCCAGTACACCAAGCACACAATTATACTCCAAGTAGATCTCCCTGCTCTTTGCTGCCACCTACAAATCACTAGACCTTACTTACCATTGTAGATCTCTAAATGTGGTCCTGCACACCTGCTGACCAAGATCATACATACACAAAGAACCCTTCTAATTCTCCAAACCAGCACCCACACTTGGTACTGTGGCACTAGGAGGAACACACCATTACTCTCTTCTCTTTGAAGGAGCTCATTTTGCTCTCTTACTCTCTATCACTAATTTACAATACAGCCCATGAGTCTATTATATAGATCTCATGCATTCAATAATTAGACATTCTTAATTACAATAATTAGACACGTAACTCCAAGACTATAATTAGCCTGTAACATGCAAATTGATAGTCCAAAAATAGACTCTCTAGAATCTGCATGTAAACTGCATGCTCACACACAGGTTACCGACGTCGGCTCCTCCTGACTGATGTCAGCTAACTTGTAACCAACATCGATTGCTTTTGCACTATTATCTGACTGACGTTGATTGATCAGACCAATGTTGGTTTCCCTACAACTTGTTCTGCAACTCTCCATAACCTCTACAACCTCTGTAACTCTTCCTATTTTCATCTTAGTGAAGCTTTTAGCTCCACAACCTAACAATCTCCCACTTGGAGATAAACAGGTGCACCTGTACCTATACCTGTAAACTGTCTAATTCATCTCTTGGCTTGTATCCCTCTTCAAGCTCAATCTTGAAGACAAACCACCACACAACCTGTGATGCTACACCTATCATCCAAGTAACCTACCACATCTAAACCTACAAACCCATGTAGTGAAGACCTTGACCCTGCATAACATGAATCCCTACTGCTGGTCCCTCTCAGATACCTGAGAATCCACCTTCCTTGAATTGGCTCCAAACTCTCTAACAACTCCCACTACTTGGGAAAAACTCAGGTCTACCCTAGACCTTATGTGATTTCAAACCCTATTCTAAGCTCAGCCTAAACTGTCCAGCCCTTGGTGTGCTTTTCGATTCTGCATCCTGCATATTGAACCCCACCAACACCGTCTTCACGTCAGCTCCCACTGGAGACAAAATCTCCATGTCTCTTATGCCAAATAATTTCACTGCTCCAAATTCTTCATGACATACCTCTGAACTAACCTTACCCTTAGCTCAGTAAAACCCTGTATGTATGAACCTGCTAGCATATCACCCACATATAGTAATAGGATAATGTTGCAACCATCATCCACTTGGTAAGTCAAACACACTGGTTACACTGACATTGACTGAAGCCCTACTTTGTCATCCACCTGTCAAAACCTATACCACTGTCCTGCAGCTTCCTCAAGACCATATACCTTGGCCTTCCATCTCATGTATCCATCCACTCTCTTCTTCAACTTGGGAATCTGTCTGTCTTTTAGTACTTTCTTCCAGCTGACAACTCCACCAAAAAACTCTTATTTAGTTCTTCTCCAAGGACTCACACTCCTCATCCATGCCAAGCTCCCACTATTTCTAGATTCTACCTGCATTGCCTCTTCACATCTTCCTAGTTCTCGACCATCAGTAAGCAACTAGTAAGAAGGTGAACAATGAATATGAGGCCCACTTACCCTTTCAGTCATCCATATGGGTGTTTGAGACTCCTTGACAGCTTGTTGTCTGCCCAATATCCATTCCAGTGACCGATCTCAGTCATCTCCTAATCTGCACCTGACCGACATCAGTTCCCTACCACTGACCCTATCTATCGACGTCAGTTTCCTGACCGATGCTAGTGTACCTCTTACCGACATCAATTGCTATATGGCTGACGTTAGTTCTTTTTGCCTGACACCAATGACTCTACTGATCTACACATGATTGATGTCGGTGCCTGTTTATTTAATGTTGGTTCCTCCTGATCGACACTGGTACCTGTGTTTGCCTATGAGTGATGACTTTTTACCCGTGAGCTCCTTTTGGATCAAAACCCTATTTAGATCAACACAGCCCTACTCAAAATAATTCAATCCCCTTAGCTGATCTTTATCTGTCATCTCCTCCATGAACACCAAGGCTTTCCAGTTCTTAAGTTTGTCAAAGATATCTGTCTTCTTCTTAAGAACATGCATTCCCCTCCTACATATGTGACCAAGCCTACAAAGCCACATCTCTGCAACAGAAGGTGAATCAGTAATATAAGTAGATAGATAAAGGATACCTACTTTCTTACCACCATCTAATTCAAGTACATCCGTTGTGAGAGTTACTGTGCATCTCCCATCACCCAACTTTCCTGAAGAAATTAGACTCATCTCCAAGACTGGTACCTGCATGACCTCCTTCAACACCTATGTGTTATCCATCTACATTTTTAGCTTCACTTCCCCTTTGCCAATAATCTGACAAGGCTCACCAACCCCTAAATAAATCTCTCCAAAGTCTCCAAAGACATACCCATGAAAAGATGCTCTATTTTGGGCTGCATGAAAAGAGGAAAAAGAATCTGTAAACCAAGATTCTACTTTATCCAGAGCAACTTGTGCAACATCACCTGCAACATTTGCTTCTACACGTTGATCTTCTACCGACCAACAATCTTCCTTTACCTACTCTTTCTTTCCATCAATCAGACCATTCGTGCTATTCAGTTTCTCCATTTGTAGGTTACTTTCTTCTGCCATTGCTATACTCCCACTCAATCTGAAACCCCTGAGAGTGACCTGTAATCAAAAAAACACTAACCAGATCTGAACCACTTGTTAGTCAACCTAACCAAAAGCTCTGATACCAACTGTCAGGATCCTACTCCACCAATAAGAGTATATATGATTACCTCTTGTATTAGCAACTAAACACGAAATTTAACCAGAATGAATAAGTAACTAGAAATATGAAACAACACAAGATATGAGAGACAATACACAATTGTATTAATAATCACTCTAAAGAAAATACAATAAAGAAGATGCAACTTCTTCTTCCACCTCAAAGGCTTGCCACACCTCAAGGACTTCTTCCCTCTCTCTCTTACGGTCCCAACACACAACTCAAATATAGAGTTGTTGTTCACCTCCACCAGTCAGTAACAATGCTGCCAGTACACCAAGCACACAACTGTACTCCAAGTAGATCTCCCTGCTCTTTGCTACCACCTGTAAAGCACTAGACCTTACTCACCATTGTAGATCTCCAAACGTGGTCCTGCACACCTACTGACCAAGATAATACATACATAAAGAACCCTTCTGATTCTCCAAACCAGCACCCACACTTGGTACTGTGGCACTAGGAGGAACACACCATTGCTCTCTTCTCTCTGAAGGAGCTTATTTTGCTCTCTTACTCTCTAGCAATAATTTACAATATAGCCCCTGAGTCTATTATATAGATTTCATGCATACAATAATTAGACATTCTTAATTACAATAATTAGATATGTAACTCCAAGACTATAATTAGCCTTTAACATGCAAACTGACAGTCCAAAAATAGACTCTCCAAAATCTGCATGCAAACTGCATACTCACACACAGGTTGCCGATGTTGGCTCCTCCTGACTGATGTCAGCCAACTTGTAACTGACATCAATTACTTCTACACTGCTATCTGACCGACGTCAATTGATCAGACTGACGTCGGTTGCCCTGCAACTCATTCTACAACTCTTTACAACCTCTGCAACCTCCATAACTCCTCTTGTTTGCATCTTGGTGAAGCTTTTAGCTCCACAACCTAACATAAATAAATCATGAGGAGTCTATGAACTCCCGTTCACATGCCAAGTTGCATAAAATAAATGACCAAGTGAAAAAACTTTAGAGGTTGTGTTCAGATTACCCAAACCATATGATTTTTGGGGAGAACATTAACAACATTATTTTCAAACCTTGGATAAAGGAATAAATTGCAAGGAATAATTACTTTTGGTCACCTGAGTTCCCTAAAGGGGATGGGGGGAGAGCATACATGCATCTTTAATTTTCAAAAAAAAAAAACAAGTATAAAATGATCTAGCATAAAACAAAAAACTTCAAAGAATTTGTAACTTAAGTAAATGTCTATTTTATGCACCCAATTGAGATGTTTATGAATTTTTTGGCCCCTTGGCCTTAGCTACAAACTTTTAAAACTTTACAAAAAATAATCTAATCATAAAAACAACTAAATTCCTTTTAAACACCAAATGAAATGTTCAAGACTTAACTACTTTCAAATTTGTGCCTCTTTCTCATTTCGGTCCTATAATTTTTAGAGCATTTTTGAGATTTTGTGAAAAATTTATACAACTTGAAGGTAAACTAATAGCATATTCTAAAAATTTAGGAGAAAACATGTGGTTTTAAAAAAATCATCAAAAATAGAGTTTAGATGAGCCCAAATGAAGCTCCAAAAGATGGCCTATCAGTCTTGGGTATATACATAGTGCAAAAATGTAACTACAAGTGAAAAAATGTAACTAACAAGGCAATATCATGATTTTTCAAGTTGTGATATTACAACTTAACCAAAAAAAAATTTAGTTACTATTAGAGGCTAAGACATAAAATCACTAATGGTTATATGATATCATGAATCTATTACAATATTTTGATTCTCAAAATCACAGTATTGAGATATCACAACTTTAAGAGTCATGATATTGCAATATCACAAATATATCCTTGTAGATAGAAAATAGTTATTATAACATTAATAGTTAGGTGTAAAACCAAAAAATAGAGGCAAAACCACTGAGTTGTGATATTATAGTCTCGAGAGCAAAATCATGATTACATAGGGCGACCTTGTGGCTTCCAAAAAAAATATTCCTTAGGTTGAATTTTCAACCTATTTTTGGTTAGCAAGATCAAATTTTGACATAAAAATCATTAAGGGAGTGTTCTAAAAGGCTTTAAGATCAACTTCATGGGGTGCATGTACCACTGGGTATGCCATTTGTGATCAAGGATTTTTACATAGAAAAAAGGTTAGTTTTGTGTTAGTCCATAAAAAAATAAATTGAATACACTAACATGCTAACATATCTAGCCTAGATCATTTGGGGAGCTTAATGAATAAAACCAAATGGAAAAACATAATTAAAATTCAAAAGATAAATAATCTCTTACCTTCTTTGAAAGCTCCAAATGATTCATTGTGCAGCTTTCTTAGTTTGTGTTCAAAGAGTCTTTGATAATGGAGTTTGTGTATCTCATTCTCTCCTTACCACCATGGATTGATGTTGGCTTGACGTGGCTTATGCTTTCTTGGCTCAATATTTTGGCATTATAACATTATTGATGTGAATCATTATACAAAACCTGCATTATATTTCTATAATTTCCAATCTTAGAATTCAGTATGCAAGGGCTTGTATATATAGGCTTAAGAACTAACCCCACCCAAGGTGAGTTAAGGTATAGTTTAAACATGGAATGGGTTCAAACCTAACCTAGGTGAGTCAAGACTAACCCCAGTAGATTTAATAGGTGTCAAGTACTCAAGATTTGTAATGAATAGGGATGGGTGAGATATTTTGAGATATTTTCCAAAGGCTAGGATATTTGAATTTTTGAATTTCCTTTTTTAGTTATTCATTAATTTTACATGGATAATTCAACTAGGATCTGAATTTTGTTTGGCTTGTTAATTAATTTTGATTGACCATTTATCTCTTTCAAGATTTGATTTTTGCTCATGTGCCACACTTAATATGTCCATAGGCCAAGTTGATTATTGTGATGTCGTAGGATGATTAGTGCTAAATCCATGAGAGGTTATGATTGCACATGGTAGGAGACCCAAATTATGGATTCCTCAACATTATTTTAAGCTTTGATGAATGATATTTAAGCAAATTTAGGATGTTTAGTGATTTCTAGGCTCAATTTGCAAAGATTGGTAGGAATCAGTCTAAATTTTGATTGAAGACCAATGGTGGCCAATTTTAGGTGTTTACACTAGTAAGGATCAACATTGGCTTGATATGGCTCACCAACTTGATTAAAATGTAAATTCACTCCAAAATCAGCCATTACACTCCATGAGAAAGTCAAAATATAGAGGATACTTGCTTCAAAGAATACCTAGGCTACTAAAATTAGTTAGATGTGTGTGGAGTCACCGTTGGTGCTTGTGTTCATGCCTCTAAAGGTTGGTATATTGAAGATTAGCACTAATCACTCTTCAATGGATGAAATCTCTTGTCCTTCTTGGTGTGCCAGAACTATTATCATCAAATTTTACACCCTTGAGGAGGTTGTTTAAGCCTCCTCACTTAAGTGATAGCATAGGAACTCTTAAAAGGTTGTGGGTGACCTTATAGTTGAATATAAACTCTAGATAGGGATAACTCCCTTGATTATCTCACTTATAATCACTACTAAACTACTACTTGTAAAGGAAAAGGGAGAGATAACTAAAAGTAAACTAAACTAGGGAGATGATGTAACAAACTTTGTTACCTCTACCACTGATTTACATGTGCATTAAGACCTATAAGACTACCATAAGCATACACTTCACCTAAAATAACTTATCACATCAATGATTTTTAAAAAGGTGAAGTAATTTTAGGATAGAAGGGAAGATTTTTACCATTTCTAATCCACTTTTAACTGCTAATGATACTCTTCATAGCCTAAAGTAGATAACCAAACTACAAAAGGCAAGATTAATAGGACAACAAGACAAGGTGAGCTAATTCTACACTTTCCTAGATCAACTATTCAAAGATTTACACTAAAAATAACTATAGATGGAATTAAAACAATCATATTATTAATAAATAGGCATCCAAAATAACAAGGATATACTATACTATGGTGGAATAATCCTTTCAATACCAAAATTAGGCATACATATAGAGGAGAATGAGAAGAGAGAAGAGAGGCATAAGAGAGTTCTATGACAAGTGTCTCATCATGAAGAGGCAAGTTACAATCAATAAAACTACAAAATAATAGTCATGAAACTCCCTTCAACATTTTTCATCTCGAAATGATCTTCTTCATCAAGGTGTCATAGGAGATCATCATTGTCCTTCGTGACTCGTCCATCTTTTTTAAAACTACCCATTAGGAATCATATGAAGTGAAAAGTCATACTCTTGGAAACTAAATTCTTGAATTTAATTTTAAATCTATTTAATTCCCATATCCAAACATTTTCCCACCTTCATTATACAATTTCATTCATCATTCTCATGTTTTCTCTCTAGGAAAGCCTATTCCTTGTAGCCCTATTTTGGTGTAAAGCTCCTTGGTTTGAGAAATTTGTAGAAATGATATGGAAACTTACAGTAAATTTGATTATAAATTATCCCCTTATAAAATAACCTCATATTTCATGATCTTAATCCTAAGGTAGACCCACTTTCTTAACCCCCATTTTTTCCAATTAGGCTTGATTTGGCCTAAAATAGGCCCACAATACTGGAGCCTTGAATAATATTTGTTTCAAATTTTTAATTCATTTCATGGGTTATAACTCAATTTAGGCAAGTTGCAAGCTTTATATCCCTAGTTTGATCATGCATAGCCCTGAGAAGGCTGAGAGGAGAGAAAATTAGTTTGGGAGAGTTATAGGTAATTTTATGGAAAAAAAAACTATTTTTGGTATTTACAAACATCCCTGATATTCTCAAACCATTTTTCCCCCTTAATCAACTCTTTGTACCTCTCAAACAAGCTAAAATATAGCAAATTGTATGCAAAAGAGGATTGTGTATGAAGTTGTAGGTGTTTTTTAGTCATTTTCTCAACTCTAAATAATTATAAATAATTATAATTCCATTAATGTCTTCTTCCACACATATTATATCCATTAAAATCACCAATTTCAATGCAAACAATGTACATTCTCATGAACTCTTGAAAATAGGGCTATAAAAGAGCTCTTTTAGTAGGCTTGTAGGACTAGTTTGAGTCTAATGTTTGTTGAAGTTAAATAAGAGTTTATTAATAAATTATTCTCTATTTAATATCATTAATTAACTATCCAAACATATCATCATGTTATCCATTCTTCATTTATCTCTTCAAACTCATCTTTCTTGCAAGGTTTATCTTCTCTTGCTTGAAAATGTTGACCTATAGGTCTGTAGACCTAGAGGTATACATTCACCTCAATTTGAAAATGTATGATGTTATTTTTGGTATATTATGAATATATACACATTTATTAAATCAATCCAAATCATAATCTCAATGAACACATTGCACATTCTCTCAAATCCTTGTAAACAGGGCTATAAAAAAGAGCTCTTGGTAGGTTTGTGTGTATGTGTTCAAACTAGGGTTTTAGAAAAAAAGATAATTATGATACCTATAATTGACTTTAAAATTTATAATAAACCTATAAAATTTATATTTTATTATGAACATAACCTTTTCCTTCATACAAATCTTCAATATAATAATGACTAAGTCACCATGTCTTAATTTAGGCCTACACACCTGTGTTTTTTGCACTCAATCTAAGTTTTGAGAAAAAAGAGTCATATTGATGTTTTATTTTGGTTAAAAAATGTTTTTTTTGATCTTAAATATCCTTAAAAAATATAATATTATTTTTCTTATGGACATTTCTTCTCATTATGCTTTGGAGCCTACTTAACTCAGTCTTAGGGTTTTAAGCCATTCCTCTTGCTTTGACCCTAACCTACTAATATTTGATGTTTTATCAGTCTTAATAGGTTCCTAATCACCCTAAAAACATATTATATGGTCCTCATTTTTATAAATCAAATCATACTTCTAGACTTATGATAAAAGGTGTGTTTTTATGTCTTTTTACAAGGTAGACATGTAGGTTTGTATTTAAGCCTAACACCTCTCAAGCCTTGAGAGTGCATTGTTTGATGAGGTCTTATTATCTCATTAAGGTATAATATTTATTATAATATGTTTTATCTTTTATTATCTCATAAATATCTTATTCAATGCAAAAATTGCTTCTTCTTCTTAGGTTTTCCCATAGTTTTAACATAGTCCATCTAGACATTTTTATTTCCCTGAATTTTGATTGTAGATTGTTATTCTGACTCAAATAAGGATAAATTATTATTATAAAACATCATATTTGGATATTTAATATAATTAAATTATTTTTAAATGCCTCTCACACCTCAAAATATAATCAAACCTTATATTCATCACAAAATACATTAGAAGACAATATTGTAGGAGGCTTGTTGAAGAACATTAAAACTAAAGATTCTCATAATACCCTTGATTATTTGATTTATACCACCTGAGAGAGTGAAATAATATAATATATATTTATTTAGTATTTATAAATACTTCTCAAGATAATAAAAATGTAAAATCGACAAAATCATGTTTGTCATCTTCTCAAACCAACAAAAAAACCCTTTCTTGCCTCTTTAGTGATCACACATGCCAAATGAGTGTTGGAGATAATTTTTTTATACAAATATGACATTTAAATACCTAAAATAGTCCTTTATTCTAATCAAAAAGTTCTAAAATGCAAGGAGATCTCCTAAAACTGAGCTAGTGGGGTTTTGAGAGGGTTTTAGAGCACTTATTTTATTAGTGATGGTTCATAAATTTAAGACCAAATAACTTGAAACTAATGCATGGAATATTGATGGAATAGGGCCCTTATATTACACTAATATAATTTAACCTAAAAAAATTTCTCTTTCATGGACCAAGAATTTGAAAATAGCCCTCACTAGCTTGTAAAGAGCTCAATGGAGAAATAGATAAGTTTTTTACCATTTTTAGCCCTGTAACTATTAAAAATTCCTAGATATTACCTGAAAAGGAAGGAGGAATCCATTTATGTTCTTTTATATCATCTTGACTTGGATAACCTACAATAATGTCTCAATAAATCCCTTTCTATCAATGAAAACAACCATATTTTATGTAGAACTTTGTTGGAGCTAAAGAACAAACATCCCTATAGTCTTTTCAAGCCTATATAGATTTGTAAAAATGTGCCAAGAACATATTCAAACCATATTCATTCCATTTATTACAATATTATTTCTTTTCACATTATAAAATGAACAATAATACACTCCAAATGACTTATACCATTAGAAAAGTGAGTTATGCTTCATTTTCTTGGTTGTACGGACCAAATAAGTACAAAGGTGTTTTTGACATCTATCGAATGACCTAACAAGACCTCTTTTACATTTATCACCCTTAGACCAACTTGAACTTGACATGGAGAGGTTATAACAAGCACAATACAAAATGATCAATTACCTTAATCTTATCAAAATTACCTTAATATATGTTAAATACATGAGTAAGGTTATAATAAATAACCATTTGATGACATGGTACAATGACTTAACCTTGCTACTAACTAGAACACCCTAGACGACTTCATAATCTACCAAAGAAGACTCACTACCTATCATCTTTATACTATTGATGACTAATACAAGACCTTATATGGATATCAATAAAGTTAAAAGCATAAGGAACAAAGTTTTGAATTAGACTCCCTTATGGTAGCCAAATTTGGATAACAACTCTTAAATTTTATAATAAGTACTGCACTATAGCCCCATAGTTGGTTTATTATTTATACTCTATACTATGATTTTTTTTCACATTTTTTGTTATACTCAGTTTATTATATTGTTTGGTTGGTCTTCACCACATACTTATTTACCTTAAGCTTATTGTGTCCTAAGTCACAAGTGGTCCTTAACACATTTATAAAATTGAGTAAAATAAACATGTTATTCTTTGTATATGGTTTTAATAACTAAAAAACTTAATAATAAATAACTAAAACTATAATTATAAACTTGTAAGTTGAAATTGTTGTCTTCAAGGCTTAAAATACTAGGTAGTGCTAAAAGAGATTAATGACATAAATTAATTCACATCCCGAATTCTCAAATATAATTTATATTTTATTTCTAACATTGAATGCAGTGTAGGTGGAATTAAAGCTATGGGGATCAAGGTTGGGATCTTGCACCATTTTTTAGTGAATTGGAACCATTATATTGAATATTCAAGGAAAAATTTAATGGTGTTCCAACACATCACCCTTGGGATTAATGGAAGTTGTTTGAATACATATGTGATGGTTTTCTTGATTTTTATAGTCATTTATGCAATCTATTGGTGGAAGTGAAAATGTTGATCCAATATAGATACTTACAGATCATTACACTATATATACCTGAAATAAGTTTGGTATAAAATAATAAGGGAACACCATAATATACTTATGCATCTCTATAATAGAGTTTACAAATGTTATAGACATGTTCTCTTAATCAAACAAAACATAAAAATACATGTTCTTCTAATCAAGTATTATCACTTTTCCATCAAAATTAGTGTCACCCAATATTAATTATCAAAATTCAATATGGATTCATGAATCCATGGAAGATTATTTGGGATCACAAAATTTATTATCCTTCCTCAATCAACCTCAAATTTTAGATTCCTAGATTTCAAATTTCAACATGCTAATTTTCTTATTTTTTTCTTGATAATTGTTTTTTTCTTCAAAAGTTGTTGGACTCAAATCTATTACTATAGAACTCTCTGAGTGTAGTGTGGTTGAATAATTATTAGTCAATCCTATTTTTTCAAATGTAAACTACCAAATTTCCAAAGCTCTATCAAATGGAAAATCAAGGGCATTGTATCTAGTTTTATAGAGCCTCAAGTAAGTCTTAAAATTCTTGTCAAGTTTTTTCTTAACTTTGACTTTAATAATGATAATGCACTAAATATTCTCTCATCTTCCACTGAGCCCAAAATCATTGTTTGGCATAAATTAAAAATATTAAAATATTATGAGATACCATCACATGGTATTTCACTCAATCTTAAGGTAGTCCATAGTCTAGTGATTGAGCCATCTTTGAAAGCATGGTCCAGACTCTAAAACTTTAACTTATTCCAAGATTATTGTGGAAAATTTAATGAAGTACTCCCTTATATTTATCAAATATAAAATTTCATAAATTTGTTCACCATTCAACTCTACACTCTTACATAAGTGTTGGGTCAATGTTTTTATTTTATTCTAAAAATTTGATGAGCTAACATTTTTCCAATATTGAGGGTATGCCACATACATGGATTCTAGTAGTTCATCTCCAGGAAAATGATCTCTAATCTTTGAAGAGAGACATTTTGTAATCTTAGTGGACCTTATAGAGGATACAACCAAAATGAATTGATCCCTTGTAACATGAACTTCTTTGAGTCTATTAGATCAACCAACTATGTCAAAAATGTGAGTTGTGGTTTGTACTTATTCTATACTAAGTAATGCACATGATCTTACCACACAAAAAGAGTCATATAGAACCATATTTTTAGAAAATAAAGGATAACCAAAAAAATCATTATTGATTTCAACCTCTCCCTTAGGGTCATCTTGAAATCCATTTATACTCTAAACTCTAATTTTTTGTCACAATTTTTTCTATACTCAATTTATTACATTATATGGTTGGTCTTTACCTCATACTTATTTTAAACAAACAAGAAATTGATTTACTCTAATAAATAATGGCATGAAAGATACTTATTTTAAATAATTCATAAATAATAAAATGAATAAAAACAATATATCCTCATGATCATTTCAACCATATTTTTGAGGAACCTAAAAATACCCATTTCATAGATTTTGAGAACATATCAACCTTTTATCACATGTGCAAATGGAATAATTATGTGTGTTAAAAATGAGTATAGAGTTTTAGTTATTTATTATTAATTTTTTTAGTCATTAAAACCATATATAAGTAATATCATGTTTGTTTTACTTGGTTGTTTTATAAATGTGTTAAGGACCACTTAGGACATAATAAACTTAAGGTAATAAATATATTTTGTTTGGCATGGTTTGTTAATTGAAATAAAAAAATATTTGAAAGGCCAATATGAATATGGTTAAAACATTTTGGTAGACCTTATTATATAATTTATAATTTTTATATTATGAAAAAAAATTGAATATTTTTTTTAGTTATTTCATCCTTTATTTTCATAGTTGTCTTTCCCTATGACCCCATAGTCAGTTTATACTCTTTACTCTAATTTTTTATCAATATTTTTGTTATGATTAATTTATTATATTATTTTTTTGGTCTTTTGAGAGACCTAGAGAGGTCTATACTCAATTTATACTAAGTACTAAACATGATCTTACCATATGTACTACACAAAAAGAGCCTTGGAGAACCATATTTTTGGGACATGAAGGATAACAAAAAATTATTGTTGATTTCAACATCTCCTTCAGGCTCATATTTAATCTTGTTTATGTTACATACATTTATTTACTAGTTTTGGCAAGGCTAAAACATGATCCACTAACTAAAAGACTTGTTGACTTGCTCTAGCAACCTTCACAGCTATTGTATACAACCCTAATAAAGAAGATACAGATGAATCGATTGAGAGGCTCATGTTTTGAAAACACAGCTAGCCATAGAAATTGTAGAGAGGATTTCATATCATATTTTGTTTTTAAATGTTTAATTTAATAATTATATTTTTTTTGGCATGGTTTATTAATTGAAATAAAAAAGATATTTAAAAGGCCATTATTTATTATGGATATCATTAAGACATTTTGGCAGACATTATTATATAGTTTATAATTTCAAAACTATGAAAATGTTTTGAATATTTTTTTAAGTTATGTCATCATTGATTTTCATAATTATATTGACATATTCCCTCATATTTGGTGTTATCTATCTAATTTTAACCCCTAAGTATTTAAGCCTTCCTAGCTATATGATAGCATGAGAAAAATCATAGGTTGTGGGTGACCTAATGAGTGGATTGAACCTCTAGATTGGGCTATCTCTCTTGATTTTTCACCCAAAACTACAAATAAATTACCATAATTTCAAGGAAAAGTGATATAAAAGAGCTAAAACTAGTAGGAAAACATGGAGGTGATACACCAAATATAGGGTCCTCTAGTTGATAATGTTCACACTATGAAATGATAAGATATAATCTAATTTTTAGAGATTCAAAATAGCTCCTACCATATAAATTATTATGTATGATCATTATGGATATTAAAACAACTAATTTGATTATTCAAGAGGCATAAGAGTAGACACTAATGATATTTCAACACTTAAACTCATCAAACCATGTACTCCACATCATATGATCTATGGAAAGAACACTAGCTTACATAGAGGCATGAAAGAGAAGGAAGTAATCTCACTATCACAAAATATTCATCAAAAGTTCATTCAAAATCATTTTATGAAAGATAAAAATATTAGAACTTAGCTTGAATTGATTTCAAAGGCAATTGTAATTTTTAAAATTGGTAAGGCTTCGCCATAACTAGTTTGAAGATGCACTTTAAGCCTTTCAAGGCTTCCTTTATAGATGAATTGGAAGAAGAGAGAAGGATAGGACAAGAAGAGAATTCATGAACTAACTCTAATTATTATATTAGTTACAAAAAATAAAGAGAGTGGCACCGACCTTGCAAAGAGTATGTTGTCATCTTTTCTCTTGGCCTTCTAGGACATATGTTGATGGAACTCTTCATGAAGAGTGGCATAGGAGTCCATCTTGGTAGTTTTGATGCCTTCTTGATCATAACTCTTCATGGAGTTACCTATATACTTATTGGGTTAGTTACAAGTTATTCAATTGACATTTTTCACCCTTTAAAATAATCTATGATAATATTTGTCTCTTGTAATTCTTCTTATTCCTTGTGAGATTTGCATTGAACTTCATGACTTCTTCTTAGACTCTCTCTTTTTTATCAAGGTATGACTTCCAAATAAGATATAGTTTTTTGGCATGAAAGGTATCTACCATATCTTATTTCTTCAATTAATATACCATTCCAAATCATGGAGCTTTGTTCAATCAATAAAATTCATCTTATATTGGGTCTTCACTTATGCTAGTCAATAGAGTAGAGAGAGATCTTTATCATCATGGAGGTTTCAAGTAGATTTGAGGGTTGAGTACGATCATTATCTCTATTCCATGACTCTAATTCTTGTTTATATGATTCTCGAAGGTTATCCAAGGTGTTTTTAAATTTATTTAATCTCTAGAACCTTGCAGTTATTTTATACCCTTACCTTCTTGAAGCCATCTTGTTCATGATTCTTTGTTAAGGCTTAATTGATCAATTTTAATCTATATTATGAATATAAAAACCTATTAAATGACCTAAATATGATAATAATATATATACCTTGGCTCAAATACCCTTTAAAAATACTTAGGAGTGTTTGTCCAACTCAAAACCCTACAAACAAACTCAAAAAAGAGCTTTTTAGGCCATTTTTTGTACAACTTTAGCTCGCACATTTTAACACTCTACTCATTAAAATGCCTAATATAGTTATATAGGTCTTACAAGTGATTTATAATTCATTTACATCCATTTTTAGTGCTTGTAAATCTTATCTCTTCCATTGGGTCTTGCTTAAGGTTTAACAAGGTTTTAAGCTTATAACTTTATTAAGGTTGATTCATAAACCCTAAAGCCTTGAGATCAAAATAAATGACACAAATTCTTATTGAATAACCTTCCTAATACTCCCCATAAGTCATATTAATCCATGAAAATTATCCTTGGAGTTTGAATACAAATTTAGTAGGCTTCTCAAACTTTTCACAAGGTAGCAAGAGGGTTTTGAGTTATCCCATCTCCTAAGCATTGTTCATAAAGTTGTGAGTTTTAATGAATGAAATAACATTAGGATATTTTTTTATCAACCTTATCCACCTATCCAATCATTATAAGTATCCCATTCAAACTCTTGAGTGATTTCCAAATAGAGAAAATTCTTCTCGAGTTGGCAAACTTGGCATACTTAGGTCGAGAGAGAGTTTTTAGGCTTAAAAGCCTTCAAAAATGCCTTTTAGTAGCTAGATTTGATTTTATATGTTTAAAAAAACCCTCCCAATACATTAAAAAAAAATTAATTTATCTTTATTCCTTATGATGTTCAAACCCTATATTTCTTTCCTGTAGGTGCTTATTTAGGACTTAAGGCATGATTAGGCTTCTTAGTCTTTGCACTACATTTTATCACCTTGAAAGTTTTATGAAGACATTATTAGAAATATATAACCTATTGTGTATGTCTTATGACTCTCTCATATTATTAAATGTCTTCATGCAAAAACTAATGCACTTTTTCTCAATTTCACCTATAACAGGCATGTAGGTGCTTATGGGCTTTTTTACTGCAATTTTAAGGATGGATCTTATTCCTTTGGATTATTTTGCACTTTGGTGGTATTTAAAAGTATTTTATATCTCATTAATATTCATATTCACCCTATATAAACCTCATAACATTCCATTAGACACCACAAATGTGTTTTTTGATCATCTACTTACAACCAGCCTGTAGGTGGTCATTAGGATTTCTTGTTTGTAGGCTCACCATATTATGTTCTCCCAAACTAGTCTATCTTTCTTGATATAATTTTTTTAGGGTTACACATTTATTATACTTATTTTTACACATATAACCTTTTATTACCTCAAACAATCATCACCAATATGTCTTTTGCTCTTACTACCTGTGATAGGTCTTTAAATGGTCATTAGGCCTAAAGCTCTATTTTATCTTATTTTTCATTAAAAAATTGATTGGTCAACAATGGAATTTTATAAAAATTGTAAAATTATTTTTATATCCTCTCCATATCTTTAATGATCTCAAATTACCTTGGACATTCACTAAAAACCTTCACAGTCCTCTTTAGGCTCACATAGTCCATTTGGTAGGGTATCTTTCTTTCTCATAATTGACCACATATCACCCCATGCATGTATTTTTTTTTAAAAAAAATTAATAAATAAATGGGATCCATTTAATGTATTAGAAATTTTTATACCATTATGGGAATGAGAAACCAATCCCATATTGGTTTCTCCAAGATGCTGAACAATATCACCCTTGTTTTCTTAGTCTTCAATAAGCCATAATATCTCTTCAATAAAAGAATTTGATGATTCAAGTTTTATCTTAAAATTAAGGATATTAAATTATCTCCAAAAAATTTCCATATCATATATACCCTATCTATTCCTTTTAGTGCCAAATCCAATGCATGACTTGTTTGTTATTACTCATTTTCTCTACACAACCTTGTAAATAAGGAGTGTATCTCATTAAGGAAGGTAATTTGAAGCCTAAGCCTTCATATATGTTTTTAATTATTTTTTAAATATTTTATATAATTTATATAGTAACATTTTAGTTCACCAAGGAACTATGGGTGTTGCTTTCATGTATAATCATATATTGTGATCATTTGCATTGTATACACCTAGACTTCATCCACTCACCATTGGTCTAAGAAGTTTGGATCTCAAGGATTATAGAGACATTATAAAAAGGAATGGTAAAAAATGGATAATTTATTTCAATATTACATATATAATTCCATTACAACTACTAGGTGGAAATATTGACCTATAGGTTAACAAATCTTCTTTTGGACTTGGCTTAGAGAAAGCACTAGAACCCTTGAATTCTAGGGTTTTACACATATAATACCTTGATAATAATGATATTAAAGGCCATATGAAGATATAAATTTCCATTTAATGGTATTTGACAATGAAAACACACCCATATTTTACAAGTCTTATCTCAACCATGTCTGCTAGTTCAAACAACTCAACTGTGTATACACAATTGTCTGCTTCTCTTGAGGTTCATTAATTAAATGATGTTTTTTAGGGTTTTTATGGAACCTAATTAATTTTGATCAACTGATAATCACCTCCTTTCATTAATTTATACACCAATACACTACATATCTCCTTCAAACTAGGAATATCATGTTTAAAGTAATAAATTAAGACTATTTGGTGTTAATCCAAACATGAGCATAAATAACCTTGAGGAAAAATGTTTTTATTGAGATAAAATAGTGTTCAATGGACATTATAAAATAATTTTCATGAATTCATTAAAATTTATAACTCTATATCAAGATAAAATTGACCATGATGGGGTTTGAGTCCTCTTTATACACCCTTAACTTGTTAATGATTGTTCATAAAGTTAAGAAGCCTAACCAGAAAACCAATGACACAAAGTGGAAGGTCATTAGGGTCCCTACATCTACCTAATATATTAGGATCCTTATCTCTCTCCTCTGAGTACCATCCATAAATTAGAAGGCCTTTTGAGGCTATCAATAAACCTAATGGAGAAAAGAAATAGGTTTTTACCTTGTTTGGATCTACAACTCCACTTTTTCATGGATTTGGGTCTAAAGAGACTAGGGGGAAGGCTTGTATGAGTTTTTACATTATCCATAAATGGAAAACCTCTACCAAAAACCTATAAAATATTTATTTTTTAGGAATCTTCCTATTCTTCCTTTTGAAACTATTGGAGATAATGAACCAAGTGATTACTCAAATTTCCTTGACTGGTATAGAGGTGGATGAGCATGAAAAAATGTTCCTAATAATTTTTCCATGAAAATCTTTCAATATATCCTCATTTTTACATTATAAAATGATGAATGAGAAATTATAACAAGATTCTAATGTTAGAAATTAGTTGTTTAAGACATTTGGAGAATGTGTATGGACAAGTATAATCATCATGTTATTACATAGATTTTAGATGACTTAAACATACCCGTATCCTATTATATAACCTTCACATTTGCTCTTTCCTTTCAAGTATCATCTCAACATCAAAATATACAATGAGACTAAATTAAATTAAATACCTTAATATTATCAAAACAACCTTAATCTCTCCAAACTAATTGAAAATACAATGTGATCAACTTACTAGTCTTGATCCTTGGTCAATTTAGTTAGCTTAGATCATAGTTCTTCTTAGAAGTGTCACCACCTTACTTCCTTGATCATGATTCAATGTTGACTTGACTTAACACTTAACCATAATTTTTTCAAACTTACCTTAATCAATTTTAAACACATGAAAAAGAATATAATGAATGACCATTTGATTACAATCCAAAGTGAATTGACCCTGCTACTAACTAGACCATCCTAAAAGGCTTTGTAAGCTACCAAGGAAGACACACTACCTATCATCTTATATAATTAATTACCAATACAAGACATTTATAATGGTTATCAATAATGTTAATATTAATGACATCAAAGTGTTAAATGATACTCATTCATGGTGGCCAATTTTGGCTGACATATCTGGCAACCTCATGGGATTGCATGCTTGTTATGCATCTAGACTAGTGGCCTTGACAATCCATTAGGATATGGGTTCATGAATGCTACTTGACTTGAAGTAAAACTAAAATTTAGACTTTAAAATAGCATTAAAACTAACTAAATTTGAATTAACTCAAGACACACACGACATACACATGTGTCATAAGACACTTGGAGGAAGAACAACAACAAAAATCAAACAAACATGTGTTCTAAACATTTATGGAAAACAAATACTTACTCTATTATATAAAATATTACAAATTTGACCTTAGTATCATGGCTTCAAATGTATCCCATTTACTAGAATACTCAACTCTTCTCCATCAAGCTTTGTAAGTTGAAAGACATTATGTTCTTTGCAACCAAAGAAAACATAAGGCCCACTCTATAATGTATCAAACTTGTTATGATTACCAGTTTTGGCCATATCTTCATCCCACTTCAATACAAGATCTCCCTCTTGATATTCTCTCAGGACATTCCTCTTATCAAAGCTATTCTTCACTTGGGCTTAGTGGTACTCTATGGTATGCATAACATGATTTCTTATCTCCCCTAAGGCCATTAACTCTATCAATATTATCTCCATATGATCACTCTCCATCATCTCAAGTTGATGAGCCAACTCAAGGTCTGGTAATTCAAGAGAAATAGGTAGCTTGTCCTCTCTTTCTTAGACAAGCATGTATGGTGAGTTTCTAACAACCTTCTTGGGGGGGATCCTATTAGTCCATAGTATTACAGATAAATAATATTATTATATTTCATACCAATAAGAAAATATTTAAAAACATGAATTTATAAAAATATTAATGCCAAAAATATTTCCTATATATTAGGGTAGGCATTATCTTATCCTGATACAAAATATATGCAACCTCAAAGATAAGAAAATTACAAATGAACTAAAAGAAGTTAGAATAAACAAATTTATTTAATAATCCTAACTACCCTAAGTAATAAAACATTACTCAATTACATTTATTTTAGATGGTGAATTAATCACCCTTAAGCTAAACCTAATACTCCCCAGCATTATCTCAAGTGAACAAGAGAGAGAGATTCTCTAAATGCCTCAAATTTTTCTCATGTAAGTGCTTTAGTGAAAACATATACACATTTTTGATCTATCGGGCAATACTGGATCTAGATGTTGTTATTCTAAACATGTTCATAAATAAAATGAACTTGCACCTCAATGTATTTAGTGCATTTATGAGATATTAGATTGTGAACATGAAGAATTTTTGGTTGATTTTGTGGTTATCCAAATCCTTCAAGTATACATCTAAGCCAAATCACTTATAGACAACTCCTCCTATGGTGTGATATTCTAATTCTATGGAGGATCTCAAAACATAAGTTTGCTTCTTACTCCCCCATGATATTGGTCTAGATCTTGAAAAGAATAGAAATCCTAAAGTAGATTTCTTGTCATCAATGTTCACTACATTCTGAATCTGAATATCCTGTTAAGAAGAAATTATCATCATTATTCTTGTACTCTAGGCCAAAATCTATAGTTTCTCTAATGTATCTAAATACCCACTTTATTGCTTTCTAGTGAGATACTTTGGGCTCTTAGATGAACCTTTATAGATATTAGATAACATAGTTGATGTCTAGCCTAGTATAAGTGAGGTAAATGAGACTCCCTATCAACTATCGATATAGAGTTGAATTTACCTGTGGTGATAGATCTACTTGAGATAGTTAAAATTTTGTCTCCATAGGTATGGTAATTGGTTTACTATCCATCATGTGAAATGTCTTGAGCTTTTTCCTAGAATATTTAAGATGAGACACAAAGATATAGTTTTTTCTCTTCTAAACTCCTAAACCAAGATAGTAATGTAGAAGCCTGAGATTTGTCATGTTGAATGATAAATTTATATCTTTCTTTGTTGACTCAATCATGTTCACTAAACTACTAGTGATTACTATATCATAGACATATACAAAAATAATTACCATACCCCTCCTTTTTTTTTAGGTATAGATTTAGATCATATGGACTACGTTTGAATCCATGTTTTAAGAGATGTTCATCAATTTTTATATACCATGCCTTGGGACCCTATTTAAGACCATACAGTGATTTGACAAGTCTATAAACTTTATATTCTTTTCCTAGTTTGATAAACCCTTTTAGTTGACTCATGTAGACTTCTTATCTTAATTCTTTATTAAGGAAGGAACTTTTCACATCCATTTGATGGAATTTCTATCCAAACTATGTAGTTAGAGCAAAAATCATCTTGATAGTTTTGATCTTTGATGTGGGAGCAATAGTCTCTTCATATTCAATGCCTTCCTTTTGAGTATATATATTTACAACTAACCTTTCCTTATGCTTTTCAATAATGTCATCCACTTTTTACTTTGTCTTAAAAATCCATTTGCATTCAATTGGCTTCTTCCGTAGTGGAAGGTCTACAAGATGCCATGTTTTGTTATTCATTAGTGAATTATATTCTACATTCATGGCATCTTTCCAAGGTTTTGGTTGTACAATTTCCTAAATTAAAAAGGGCTTAATAGATTAAATAACTATACTTGTTAAATCCAAATTGACTTCTCCTCAATCCATATTGCAAGTCCTTGGTCTAGTGGTTGATGTATGTAGAACACCATTCAATTTAGCATCTTTTAATGTACTTGTATACCATTTAGGCATACATTGATTAGTTCCTATGGGTAGTGGAACTACACCATTGTTCCCATCATCATTAACATTATATTCATCTAGTAGATTTCCATATTTTTCATTTTCTATAGTACTAATTTGTTTATCAAATGAGCCTATATAAGTAAATTTTGCTTCTTTATTCTCAAAGAACTCAACATCCCTGCTAGTGTAGACTTATTTGATTTTTAGATATATGAGTCTATATCTAAGTGTTTCTTCACTATACCCTAATAACGCATACTTTTAGGCTTTCATATCAAGTTTAGTTCATTTTGATTTGGGAATGTGCATACCTAATTGGCATCCAAAAACTTGAAGATGTGTTATAAATGGGTTTTTCCTTGACTAGGATTCATGTGGATTGATTCCATTAAGAGCTACAATGGGAGCCCTATTGAGTAGATATATTACAATTTTTACTACTTCTACTCAAAATGCCTTTGTCAACCCTGAATCACATATCATACATTGCACCATTTCCATAATAGTATGATTCTTTTGTTTAACAATTGTATTTATTTATTATGTATGTGGAGGTGCCATTTGACAATTTTATTGAAAATTTTATTTAAACTCATTACTAGTGAATTCACCCCCATGATCAGAGTAGAGGATCTTTATTTTTCAACCACATTCTATTTCAATAGCCACTTTGAATTTCATAAAAGTTTCAAAGGCTTGAGTCTTTATTTTCACACATTAGACCCACATTTTCCTATAATAATCATCAATAAATATCATGAAGTACTTAAACCTAGCATCACTAGGTGTCATTAGTCTACATAGATTAGTATGCACTAGATCAATTTTATCATGGGCCTGATATGTAATTTTTTGAAATGGAGCTCTATGTTATTTTATTGCTAAGCAATCTTGACATTTGTCTATACCCTTTTTAAGAGTTGGAAATCCTTTTACCATGTTGTATGAATGGAGTGTGTCAAGATATTAAAAACTAATGTGACTAAATATTATGTGCCATAATTGTGTTGAGTTTGTGCCCTTTGCTATGAGTACCTGATTATTTTTTTGAATGAAATCAAGATGAAACATATGGTTCACATTGGATGATTATGAAACAAGTTTTGAATTTTCAAATTTATCTCTAATGAAACACATTTTCTTTCCACCTTTACAGTCAAAGTCAATCTTCAAATTGTGTTCTAAGAGTTGATTAATCGATAACAAATTTTTTGTTGAAATAGGTACATAGAGAATATATGTAATTTTATAGTTTTTTGTGCCTAAAGGTAAGTCAATGTTTTCAATTCCTTACATACTATCTTAGGTATCATCACCCAAATAAACATTATTTTTCTTGGGTGTGTCCTTCAAAGTGAAAAACTAAACTTTTCTACCTGTCATGTGTCAAGTTACACCCAAATCAACATACCAAATGTCATTTTGTGATGTGGATTATTTATGAAGATCATCAAAATATAAGAAGTATTCATCTTCATCATTATCTTCATGTTCAACAATGTTACCTTGTTGCTTTGATTTCTTCTACCAAAATGCATTTTTTTGTCCCTATGGTTTACATTGAGATGATGGGGATGATTGTTGGGTAGTGGAATTTTGGCCACTAGAAGATCCCTTCTATAAAATATTATACCAAAAATCCTTTAACTCATTTCCTTTATGACCATAAATGAGACATTATTTTTGTGATTTACCCCCTTGTTGATTTTGACTAGGAATCTATTTCAATGATGGATTTGAATACTTGATGGGTTTCTTGCCTTTCTATGAAGTGAGAACATGTTCTTCTCCTTCTTATTGAGTAATGAAAGACTCTTCTTATAGTAACATGTTTAAAAGTTTTTCAAAACTTGGTTTTTGTTTGGTGACAATTAAAATGTTCACAAAAATTCTATATGAGGGTGGTAGAGCTCTCAAGATAAAGGGTACAAGAGATTTATCTAAAACTATCTCACCCAAGGATGATCTTAAAGTTACAACATGTCTAAGAAAGGCCTCAACCTTTTCACCTAATCTTAATTTTAGAGAGTGAATTTGACTCTATAGGTGTAAAATAATGCTCTCATTTTTTTCCTCATACATTGTTTATAGCTCATCCTAAGCTTCCTTGGTGTTTTTAGCTTCACAAATGTGTGTTTGCACTTCATCTGATACCCTCAACATTATGATAAATTTTTCCTTCTGATTGGCTTTGTCATATTCATGTTGTTGGTCAATGTTTGTTTCATGTTAGGTGTAGGTGACTTATACAGTAAGCCAAATTTCTTAAAATTTAGTTGAGCTCTGATCTTTATCTTCCAAGAAAATTAATTATCACCTTTAAGTAACTAAGAATCTAGTAAGAAGAATTTTGGAACTTGTACAGCCATTATTAATATTGTAGGTGATGGATTGGTTCCTTATCACTCCAATTATATAGGTCTCCATTTTTATATACCATCAAACCAATATATAAGACCTTTCAATATATGTTCCCTTCTTATATACCCATCAGTATGTGGAATAAGCTTGCCCTTTCTGCATACTCTTGGGTACATGAAAGAGGTGTTAACATACATGAAAAATTCTAGTACATGGTACTTAGATAGTATTAAAAAGGGTTTGTAGGATCATTAGCACCTATTTATATGGAATTCCTTATGCACACATGTAACATTATGATATACTTGGAAATTCTTGTTATCTCTCAAACTTGTACCCTTGTGAAGGTTGTTTCAGGCCTTCATAGTTTAGAGTAACATAGAGACAA
The DNA here is from genome assembly GCA_037957365.1 of Torreya grandis. Classification (NCBI taxonomy): domain Eukaryota; kingdom Viridiplantae; phylum Streptophyta; class Pinopsida; order Cupressales; family Taxaceae; genus Torreya; species Torreya grandis. The sequence goes on along the minus strand of JARHVA010001103.1, from coordinate 1,507,045 downwards.
TCCTAGTTTGTGGGTGTCCTAATAGATGGATTGAATCTATAGATTCTAAGCTCTAGCTCCCATTGATGTATTAGTTAGGCTCTATACTCTACACTAATAGCTTGTAAGGGAAAAGAAAAGAAGATAAACTAAAAGAAAACCTATCTAACTGAGGTGATACACCAAAATGTCACCTTCACTTTCCTAACCTGCATTAAGAAGTTTGAATTAAAACATGGACCTGATTACATTTCTCAAATGAAGGTTCTCTAAACATTGATATTTCACATGGAGGTCACTAGCTTGATGCATGGTCTAAGGTAGTTAATCATAAGGTTTTTAAAGGAAATTGATGAAGGATTACACTTTTTAAACATACAAGGATTTTTCAACACACTATGTAACCTGAAAAGATGAACAATCACCTACAAATAGGTAGATAGGATAGGACAAAATGAAATGAAGCATGCACTATCATTGTCATTCATTAACTAACCATTAGCATACACTAGTCACAAGCATTGAGGAGGCATGAATTTAATCTTATTCACTTCAAATATCCAATTATAAGTGTTTTTCTAAGTAGGGATATAACACAACTCAGGTTAAGGATGATTAAAAATTCCAAAATTAGGCACATTTATAGAGAAAGTGAGAAAGGAAAGAGAGAGAGAGAGAGAGAGAGAGAGAGAGAGAGAGAGAGAGAGAGAGCCTAAAAACTAGGAATATGTCATTCACTTAGTCTTCTCTAAATCCCAAATAGTATTTTCTATATTATTTATTTTTCCTCTTGGAAAATGGTGTAGGAAATATATATGAGCTTATTTGGAATCTTGAATGAGTCTTAGGTAATCAGAGGAATTTGACCAGTTGAATTACCTACATTCTTGCTTACACACCCCTATATTCTAGGTGAAGAAGTCACCTCCTTAAAAATATGTTATCAAGGCTTAGTCAATTATTCCATCAACTTATTCCACTTTTTCATGATGTCTCCCATCTTAATGAGGTTATTAGAAGACTTCTTAAATTACTTTGACATTATCTTCTTGGTTTGGTGTAGGAGAGAAAGAAGGTCTTATTAGGACTGTTAAAGACTCTTTCAACCCTTTGAATGTTCTTAATTATTAAAATTGACTCATTATTAACCTCTAAAAGGTGTTTAAGAGATAAGAAACCTTGAATAACCTCTTTAATATCTTATATGCCTTGACTTGGTTAATTACTCACTTGAAATCCTCCTTAAGCAATGTGGCATAGGAAAGAGAAAACTTGATTTTGCTTTGAATAAGGAAATATTCCTCCATGTATGGCTTCTAAAAATTATTTTAGACATATAAAAAGGCACTTATATCCATCAAATCCTCTAAATGATGTTATTTTACTCCATTTGTTTCCTTTTCTAACTATTCTTTATATCCCAAAAAATAGGTAAACCTCCTTGTGTAGAAGAATGTACAAACTGTACTAAAAAACTAAACACGTTTTTATTACCTAGTATCCCCTTGCAGATCCATGCCAAGTTTTAGGATCCAACTCTGAGTATAAGTGTCCATTTTTTTTGCCATTTCTCTCTCTAATTAGGCCTAATTAGGCCTCCTAGGCTAAGAAATAGAGATTTGGCCCAACTGACCTCCCACACATGTCAATCTTCCCAAAAAAATTTGATTCACTTTACTTGGCCTAATACCATGGTCCATGTCAAATTTCAATTTCTTATGCCTTATGTAAGTGGGCAAACCAAGAAATGGCTATTAGTAAGCCTAAGTTCTTATGCAAGATTGAGAGCTAGTTTGAGTGTGTTTTAATGAAACATACAGGTTTAGAGACTCATAAATGAATTTTTGAGGCCTATAACACATATAGAAAACTCATTCCTTGATATTGAGGTCTCTTATTACACTCATAGGCCTTCATTTAGGCTTCTTGACTTGTAAAACTAAGTTTTCCTTACTTTTTGACCAAGTGGCTAATTTGCAGAGATAGTATAACATTTTGAGAAAAATGTAGAAGAGTTTGGATAATAGTATAATGTTTTTCAATTCCTTATAATCCTTTATAAATGGTTTAGAGATCATTCTAGAACTTATACTTTCACAAACAAGCCTCCAACTGCATATTTCTCCTTGTTTCATATGGTATTATACCTACACATGTGAGCCAATACCTTAAAATGGATCTCAAGAGAGTTTTGAATTACATTAAGGTTATTTTAAGGTCATAACATTACATTTAAAAGTATTAATAATTAAATTTTCTCCATTAGGTTAGTTACAAGGTTTAAGAAGGGTTTAGAGAGGTATACAGTCTTAGCAATGATTCATAAAGGATAAGGATCCATTCAAAAAACCAATTCCAAGATATTGGAGCTAGGGGACCTATCTAAGACTTATAATGTCCATCTAGAACCATGAACCTTCTCTAATGATTTTTGATCAAACTTCAAACCTACTCAGGCTGGCAAACTACTTTTGGTGAAGTTGAGGAGAGGGAAAGAGTTTGTATTGGCATTTGAGTTTGTTTTTTAGTTCCAACACTTCAAGGAGGTCTGTAAAATTCATATTGACCTTATCCAATGGTCTCCTTCATCATTTATTCCCTCAAGATATTTTTCAACATATTTCTCCTAAGCTCAAGGTTTGTGAGCAAAACCATGCTCTTGACCCTAGCTACTACATTTAATCCCTTTTACTCTGACTAAGACTTTCTCAAAGCTTTGTGACATTATTAATTATGTAATCCACTCCCTTAATCCCCTTGCTCACAATCATTTTCCATGAGAAGGCCATTTGACCCATTTTAGACACTATACATTATCAATGATCATGGTCAAAGACTGGTTGTAGGTGACTTTCACTATTTCCTTGGCCTATATGGATAAAGTGAATGTAATAAGACCTTAAATATGTTTGCATAGACCTATTTCACCTTTTATTACCATGTGAAGGTGATTAATGTCTCACTTTCTCCCTCACACAAACTTTCTTCATGCACTCAGTACACATGCCTCTATAACCTCATTAGACCTATGAGTATTATTTTGAGAGATCTCTTGCTTTGAATGATTATTTTTAACCTTATGTCTAACTTTAAAAGTTCATATGCAATTGTTTGTTCATCCAAACTTTAATTTCACCATTCTGCTTCACATTCATCTTCTTGACCTTGGAGATAACTTGAGCTTAGTTAGGCTAAACTATAGGTGGTTATTTAGAGTTCTTAACCTTGAATGGAGAAGGTAAATAACATTAGGACCTTGAATAGCTCTGCATAGACCTCCTTCACCATTTTACACCTTGTGAAATTGGTTACACTTCAACTTCTTCCTCTTTCTTAATTTTTCCTCATGTGATCACATATAGGCCTAACATGTTGACTATTTGAGCCAAAAAACATTGTTGTAGGTACACATATGGTGTTCAAGGTGAATTTGGTTCATTTTTATTTATTGACCCTCTATAGGTTTCCATTAATTTTAATGATTAACTTCACACAGTCACCTACTCACTTAAGTTCTCACCTTAATGCACATTATTTTCTATCTCATCAAATCCCCATATACTCATATTAGTCTGTAGGCTTCCAATTTGTGTACTAAGATGGTATACTAAGTATGTTTTACCCTCTAGACTAATGATCCCTTATATCATAAAATTTATGTACACAGTACTATGTAGTCTACTACCTTGAGGCAACTTGGTCTAATCAAACTTACTTAAGTCCTAACACTATCTCTCTTGACCAACTACAAGGCAAGCCTAACTTTAAGTGATGATTTTTAGGTGTGAAGGTTGCATTTGGAGTTTAGGATCTCTTTTAAACCATTGAATATTACAAAATACTTTAATTATAGTCTTGAGAACTTGTTGTCTTCTCCTTAAACTCTACCACCTTTCAATACTCTTCTCATACACAAGCGTAAACCTTCCTTCTCTTGTATTGCATGTGATAGGCATATAGGGTTGAGCTAAGAATTCTTTACCTTGACACTTCATAGGTGTATGTGCATCTATTAAGTCTCTTTACATGAGCATGGTTGAAAACATTTTTCAACCCTAATTGAGCACTTATATGACTTTGATCAGTGTTATAAATTCCCTCATTGTCTTTATTCATCCCTTTTAGCTACTCTATTATCACTACAAGTACACCCTTCTTCAAAACTATCGAAGACAAGGCTTAGATAACAATTTGAGTTCATGTATGATGAGTTATTATAATAGGGTATTTTGAGTTATTAACAACCCCTATAGTGTCTAAATAAGAGTTTTACTTAGTCCCCACTCTATCTACCTTGATAGGACCTCCATCCATGAATAACACCTTAGTCTCTCTCACATAACACCAACTTTGTCATATGCTTATTTACTCATGTTCTTGCTAAAACTTGATTGTATGGCTATGGCTAAGTGATTATAGGCCTAGGAAATACTCTATTTATAACACTTTACAATATCTTCAAGACCTTATGTTGTTTCATGACCTCATAAACTTGTTTATCCATCCATACTCCACGTTACAATGCATGTTATAGTATCCAATTCCTTTGTTAAACTTCTTAGATAGGTTTTTAGGTCTATATTAAGGTGTTTTGACATTCTTATGTACTAGGCCTTCATTTTCTTGGATTGTTTGATGATCATAGAAAGCTCAATGATTGCAACTATACCTTGTGAAAGACACCATCTCACTCAAGATATCTCAAGGAAGAACCTCTTCAAGATGAAGGCACATGAAATTTTTGTTTGAATTAAATATGTTTATAATGAATAATATGTAAATTTAAAAAAACTTAAAGATGAAAACATTTACTTGATAACCCAAAACATGCTTCAAAGTTGCTTAAATAGACCATTCATAAAGACAGCATAAGAAATCATTTTTATATCATATGAACCCTTTAATAATGAGGTACCTTATGAATATAACATGTAATAAGTCTTTTTTTACCTTTAAATCACCCCACTATAACTATTTTTATCCATCGAGTCCTGAAGTAAAGGAATGGAGGCAAACCTAGACCCTGTCTAGATGACTAAGACATAGTGACCCCCTTACACTCTTAGAGATTATTCATAAAAATGGTTGGATTAATATTTAAAATAATTTTAATTTAATTATGGTCCTTATAATTTCCCAATATATTTTTACTTTACTCTCTCTTTCCTGACTATACTGAGCAAAAGTCGATGGCCTTCCTAGAGTTGCCAAAGAAGTCGATAGGAGATATAAATAAATTTTCTACATTATGGCAACTAAAAATCCCTCCAAACCATGTATTTAATATTTAAATGAAAAAATTAGGTCATAAATATTATTTTGGGTTAATTTTATCTTGAAAACATTTATGGACAGCCTCAAAAGACCCTTTTTTGGCACTAAAACTGCCATAACCACTTGAGAAACTTGATGAAAGTAATAAAAAAAGTATTAATTAGACATTTTCATGTCTAAAAAACTATATCATGATGTTTTATATAATTATTATCTAACATAACCTTACAAAGCATGCTTTTAAGCCATAAAAATAGGTCTAAAAGGCAACACAGATGGGTTATGATGTTAGCAAAGAGTTTCAACAACTAGTTTGATCAATTTTAAAGCATGACATGACCTTGACATAATCCATGAGGCCTATTAAGATACTATGTAATCCTTTCATCACTTGAAATAGGTCAAGAGGTGATTAAACAAGCATAAAGCTATGATGAACATAACCTTAAACTCATCAAATTTACCTTAAACTTTGTTAATCAAGGTTTTAGATGACCATTTCAAAGACATTACAAGAGAAAAATATTAACCAATAGGTAAAACATCATGACAAGCAAAGTTTTAAATTATAGGGGTAACAATTTGACCTATGAGGTCAAATTTATCAATAGGTCCAAAGCCATGGAAGGATTATTGGTGTTTTTCTTATACAGATTACCCTTTGGATGCATTTAAAACATCAATGGCATCTTTATGTTCTATCAATTATTTCTATCATCCCAAGAACTGGTTCAAGTAAGTTGTGTTTTCAATTCACTATCTTGATAAAGTTTGATGGTTGGATATGAAGAAAATTTATGTGTTATACTTCCTTATCATCTTGACAATGAGTCATACCAGCCTTATCATGATCCTAATCAGCCTTACCATGAGTCTTATCAGTCTTATTATTAGTCTTACCAATATTATAATATTTCATATCAATTTTATAGTGATCTTTATTATCCTTCATGTGATGCTAATTATATACCTCAATAGCCTTAACAAGACTTGTAACAGTCATACTCACCTCCTCCTACTCCATTTCCAACTCAAAATCATGTTTCCCCTACCATATCCTTATTGGCATTCAATCCAAATGTGTTAAAAGATAAAGGGGTGATGAGAATATGGGATAAAGAATTAGATGTGATTCCTTTTCACCTCATAGATAAGATTAGGGATTTAGTATAGATGTTGATGGGTAAGTGGGCAGTAATTGGAGAGGAAAATTAGTATGTTATGACCAATGAGTTGCATGAAATGATAACCTTGATAAAATGGTGAGTAGACAAATTATAGAGGTGGGAGAATTAAGAGATCCAACCCAAACAACCTCAACCATCATCTTCTATCCTTGGTCAAACTTCTTGTGTTCCAAGTTTACTTCAAGCTACACCTACCCATCCTCAAGAAACCAAGATATCTTCATCTTGAAGGCCTTCTTGGGATATGATTCTTGATTAATGTAATCATATAAAATGTGAAATTGGATGACATACACATGGCTCATAGCACCCAACCTATAGGTACTTTTTTTTACTCACTCAACCCTTCTCAACTAGACTTTCACTGATTCTTGGTCACCCGTAGCTTCCCAAACTTAGATTTCTGAGACCCAAGCATCCCTTTCTAACCTAGATCCATCCCCCTAGGTCTCATTATCCTAGGATAATAGTGCTCAACTTAGATAGGAGTGTTATAACTCAAGGGTGTCTTGTTTATGGTGTTATTATCTAAGTTCACTTTAGCCTCAAATGATCAGATTTTCCCAAATCCTTATCTTTTCCCCTATCAACCTAATGCAAGCTCATATAACCCATGATCATTAGTTTCCCTATAAAATTCCATTCAATTTCCATTTATAAGTGTTGACACTTATTTACAAGAGAGATGAAAAAATACAATCAAGTATACTCGAGCACTCTTCCTCATTCTTTGCACATAGATTTCCAACATTATTTCAAGCCTACTTAAGTCATTGCACTAGTCCCTAGCTAGCTGAAACACATCTAATTTCATAATCTAGTTATATTTATCATACACAAATTTCACCAAGTACTTCAATGGGAGAACCACATTAGCTTTTTCCCTCTTTGGAGTATTGGTATGTAGGTAGCGTGCCCACACATGGGATGTGAAGTGCATCCAGCATATCCTTTACACACTAACCCCTTTTCCCAATTGTTTAAGTTTCCTCAAATTTCATAAAAGACATAAGCACACAAATAATCAGATCTATATGGAGTTATATTGATAGTTAGGATCTAAAATTTCGTACATAAGGTTATACTGAATAGGTGAACAAAACCCAAAAAACTTTTATCCTCAAGACAACATCACCAAGGAGGAATATGACATAAAATATAGGGGTGTCCAATTTTTGACACTCCTATCCAATTAAAAAATGAAGTCCAAGGATCTATTTTTCACTGTTACTTAGTCCTGATCCTTAAGTATTAGACCTTATCTAGATTAGCTAGAATAAGCTAAGTTATAATTTCTCTGACCTATTTCTATATTTAGAAAAAGGCAAACTACTATCTATTTACACAAATTAGTAGGTTAATTAAAGCACATTTATTTATTGGTTTACATTGCTTAGACCCTTTATTTTCTTAGGAATTAAACACCTAATTCCCAAAAATAATAAAAAAGTTACACTATGTCAACTCTTATGGATGAATCTCTTCCCAATCCTCTTCAAGAACCTTCCCTCATGCCTATTCAAAATCATAAATTTTATGAATCTCCAAGAAAGCTTGTAAGCTTATCAAATCTTATATCCACCCTTGAAATTATAATGCATCTTTCAGAGGAGGCTCCTAATTCCAAGGTTCCAAGTTGGAAAATGGTAGTTGAGTCATAGGAAAAGAAGAATGAGTGATGCTTAGATCAAGTGAAAGAAGAGGTTGTTGAGGCCATACTAAATAAATTCCCAAGTTAGAAAGAGACTCTTCATGGACAAGCTCAAGACCAAGAGGGAGAAAGAGTGTTATAAATCAATCCAATGGAGTTCTCAAGTTTCCCAAATATTTCATCTACTCCTCAAGTTTTAGTTGCTGATGAGTCTCAAAGTACATTAGAGATTAATAAGTTGATTATTTAGTGGAAGAAAGAAAATCATAATTCTCTCCCCCTCCCTCAAGAGCCTCTCCAAAAATCCTTCAATAAGCCTAAACTCAAAATTCCAAGTTAGAAGGGCTCTCTTTCAAGTCTCAAGCCAACCAATGAGCTCTCTTGCCCTCCCCACCCTCTCCTATTGTTAAATATAACTTGTTACTTTGAGGGAACAAGATGAACATATAGCTATAAATGAGAGTTTATTAAACAAGTTAGAGAAATTAATGTTCCTTGATAGGCTTGATGAGGTTGCATCTCTAAGAGAGACCCCTAATGAAGATTTTATGAGTGAATATGATGAATAATTCATCATTGGCAGTCCTCTACATGAGGGAAAATAAATAAAATAAGACTTGGAGTTTGAAAATCAAGATGAGTTAACTCTCTTTTGGACCGATGAGCTTCCATTCTTCATGGAGGAAGAATAAGATCAATCTAGCTCTCGTAGATTGAGCCTTGATAAACAAGATGAAGAAAACTAATGGAAGTAGTTGTACTATGACTTCATGGAAGAATTTGAAGTTTTCACTAGTAGCAGATCTCTTCAAGAGAAAGGTGAGGTCTTAGACATATGTGGAATAGTTCCAAATGAGAAAGAAGTTGAACTTGAAGAAGTTGATTCTCAATCACATCATGACTACATATCAAGGTTTGAAACTCTTGATAGCCTTATTTATCTTGAGAAGAAATATGAATATGTTATTTAGTTTGGTCTCATTCATGTCAACCAAGGTAAGGAGCTAAAATATGATTGGCAGTAATACATTGAATCTATTTGAGAGATTAAAGGCATTTACAAAGGTACATTGCCTATTGAAGAACATGATTATGAGAAGGTTGATCAATATTAACTCAATGAATACCATGATGTAGCTTGGATTGAATATAAAAATCTCCTTTAATAGCTTTATGAACTTGTAATAGTTGATAAGCAACATGAGGTCACTCAAGATGCCATAAAGACCCAAAGACAATGCCTAGTTGGAGTATCATTAGATGAAATAGCAATTGATAAGAAATATGAAGTGTTTCTTGAAGCATAAGATGAATATGTGTTTATAAGTGACTAATTTTATGATAGTAACCCACTTTAAAATATTCCAAGAAGGTTTGGAAGCAAGAGGTATCACTCATCAAACATCATATTCAATGAGTGCCTTACTTTTCAACATGTACCATCTCTTAGAGGAAGTAAGTTCATGAATTTTTATTTGGATCTAGGTGGATCACTATTTGTATTGATTATTTAGTTTTATTAGTCTCTTTATTTTCCTCTATAAGTGCTTGTTGCACATTAGGTTTCTTTTTAAGACTAGTTTCATTACCTTTATTTTAAGTCTAGTTGTCTTATTGTGTGCATTATTTTAGGAGGTCAAGTCTCACTTTGTCTTGGTCAAGAGTTGAAATAATTTTTAAAGGTATGATCATTATTTTTTCATGGTTTATGAGACTTAATATGCCCAATTTACTTTAAAATTTATTGGTTCTTAATCATAGCAAGCATGTTTCCCAGTTGAGTCACTAAAATGTTGACAAAACTGACCTCACAGGTCAAATTATCACCCCTATAATTAAAAACTTTGTTTGTAATGTTTTTTGAAATTTTGGTTACTATTTTTATCTTTTAATGTCTTTAAAATGGCCATATAATACATTGATTATCAAAATTTAAGGTAAATTTGATGAGTTTAAGGTTGTGTTCATCATAGCTTTGTGCTTGTTTAATCACATATTAACCTATTTCAAATTGTTTCAAGTGATGAAATAATTCCATAACATCTTTATAGGACTCATGGTTTGTTTCAAGGTCATGTCATGCTTTACAATTTCTCAAATTTTTTGATGACACTCTTTATTAACATCATAACCCATCTATGTTGCATTTTAGACCTATTTTTATGGCTTCAAAGTAGGTTTTGAAACGTTATGGTAGTTAATCATTATAAAAATGTTTTAAAAAATCATTATATACTTTTTAGACATTAAAATGTCTAATGAATACTTTTTTTAGTAGTTTCATCAGGTTTTTCAAGTGGTTATGGAAGTTTTAGTGCCAAAAAGGGGTCTTTTGAGGTTGTTCGTATAAGTTTTCAAGGTAAATTTGACCTCTTCCAAGAATATTAAATGCCTCATTTTTTCATTTCAAGGTCAAATCCATGGTTTATATGGAGTTTTAAGTGCCTAAATGTATAAATCCAATTTATCTCTCACATCAATTTCTTTGGCAGCTCTAGGAACGCCATCAGTTTTTACTCAGTATGGTTAGGAGAGAGAGAATTGAGTCCAAATATATTGTCAAATTATAGGGACAATACCTTTAAACTAGTGTCATTGATTTCTATATTCAATTCCCTATCTTTATGAATAATTTCTAAGAGTATAAGGGGGTCATTATGTCTTAGTCATCTAGATAGGGTCCAGGTTTGCCTTTATTTCTTCACTTCAGAACTTGATGGAGAAAAATGGTTATAGTGGGGTTATTTTAGGGTCAAATACGACTTATTCCATGTTTTATTAATTAGTTATCTCATTTTGAGAATGTCCATATGATATAAAACCAATATCTTATGGTGTCTCTGTGAATGGTTTGTTTAAGCAGCTTTGAAGCATGTTTTGGGTTTTCAAGTGAGTGTTTTCATATTTAAGGTTTCTAAAATTTCTATCTTATTCATTATAAACTCTTACATTCAAACAAAAATTTCATGTACCTTCATCTTGAAGAGGGTCTTCTTTCAAATATCTTGAGTGAGATGGTGCCTTTCATAAGGTATAGTTGTAATCAATGAGCTATCTATGATCATCAAATACTCTAAGAAAATGAAGGCCTAGTACATAGGAATTTGAAGACACCTTGATGTAGACCTAAAAACCTATTTGAGAAGTTTAATAAAGGAATAAAATATTATATCATGCATTATAACTTGGATTATGGATGGATAAATAGGTTTATAAGGTCATGAAACCAAGAAAGGTATTGAAGACATTGAAAAGTGTTCTAAAGAGAGTATTTCCTAAGCCTACAGTCACTCAGTCATAGCCACACAATAAATCCTAAGTAATAACATGAGTAAATAAGCATATGACAGAGTTGGTATTATGTGAGAAAGACTACGGTGTTAGTCATTGATGGAGGTCCTATCAAGGCAAAGAGAGTAGGGACTAATTGAAACCCATATTGAGACACTATAGGGGTTATTACTAACTCAAAATACCCTACTCTAATAACTCACCATACATGAACCTAAACTATTATCTAATCCTTGTCTTGGATACTTTTGAAGAAGGGTGGACTTGTTATAGTGATAGTAGATTAGCTAAAAGGGATGAAGAAAGACCATGAGGGACTTTCTAACATTGATCATAGTCATCTAAGTGCTCAATCATAGTTGAAGAAGGTATGTAACCATGCTCATGTCATGAGACTTAATACATGCACATACACCTATGAAGTGTCAAGGCAAAGAATTATTAGCTCAACCCTACAAGCCTATCATAGGTAGAACAAGAGAAGGAAGGTTTGTTCTTATGTATAAGAGGAGTCTTGAAATGTGGTAGTGGTTCAAGAGAAGACAACAAGTTCTCAAGACTATAAGGAAAGTCTTTTGTACTCTTTAATGGTTTAAAAGAGATCCTAAACACCAAATGCATCCTTGACACCTAAAAATCATCACTATAGGTAGGCCTTGTAGTTGGTCAAGAGAGATAGGGCTAGGACTTAGGTAAGTTTGATTAGACTAATTTACCTCAAATTAGTATACTACACAGTACTATGTACATGCATTTTATAATATAAGGGATTAGTAGTCTAGAGAGAAAAACATACAAAATATACCATCTCAGTCCATAAATTAAAATCCTACAGGCCAATATGAGCATATGGGGATATGATGAGATTGAATATAATGTGCATTAAGGTGAGAACTTAACTAAGTAGGTGACTATGTGAATTTGGTCACTAAAAATGATGAAAACCTATGGAAGGTCAGTAAAGAAAAATGAACCAAATTCACCTTGTACACCATATTTTCACCTACAGCCATGGTATTTTGGCTCAAACAGTCAACATGTCAGGCCTATATGTGAACATGTGAGGAGAACTTAAGAAATATTAAGAAGATAAAGTGTAAACAATTTTATAAGGTGTCAAAAGGTGAAGGAGGTATGTGCAGACCTATTCAAGGACCTAATGGTATTTTCCTTCTCCATTCAAGGCTAAGAACTCTAAATAAACACCTACAAGTTAGTCTAACTAAGCTCAAGTTGTCTCCAAGGTTAAGAAGATGGATGTGAAGCAAAATGGTAAAATTGATGTTTGGATGAACAAGTAATTGCATAATAACTTGTAAAGTTAGACATAAGGTTACCAAGAATCATTCAAATCAAGAGATCTCACAAAAGAACACTCACATGTCTAATGAGGTTATAGAGGCCTATGTACTAAATGCATGAAGAAATCTTGTGTGATGGAGAAAGGTGAGACTTTAAGCACCTTCACAAGGTGGTAAAAATTTAAATAGGTCTATGTAGACCTATTCAAGGTCTTCTTACATTCACTTTCTCCATATAGGCCAAGGAAACAATGAAATTCACCTATAGCCAATCTTTCACCATGATCATTGAAAGTGCATAATGTATAAAATGGGTCAAATGGCCTTCTAATGGAAAATAATTATGATCAAGGGGACTGAGGGACTATGTTACATACTCACTAATGTCACAAAGCTCTGAGAAAGTCTCAATTTCAATGAAAGGGACTAAATGTAGAAGTTAGGTTCAAGAACATGGTTTTGCTCACAAACCTTAAACTTAGGAGAAATATGTTGCAAAATATATTGATGGCATAAATGATGAATGATACCATTGGATAAGGTAAATATTAATGTTTTATACCTTCTTGAAGTGTTAAAACTAAAAAAACAAACTCTAAAATGCCAATACAAACTCTTTCCCCTCCTCAACTTCACCAAAATCATTCTGCTAGCTTGAGTATGTCAAAAAAAATATTAAAACCTCTTAGAGAAGTTTCATGGTGATATATGTCCATTTAATGTCTTATAAATTTCCCCTAGCTCTAATATCTTGGCATTGGTTTTTATAATGGACCCTTATCATTTATGAATCATTATTAAGATCATATATCTTTATAAACCCTTCTTAAACCATGAAACTGACCCAATGGAGAAATGTAATTCTTAATACCTTAAAATTAAATTTGATGACCTCAAAATTACCCTAATGGAATTCAAAACTCTCCTAAGCTCAATTTCAAAGTATTGGTTCACATGTGTAAGTACAATATCATATGAAACAAGGCTAAATATGCAGTAAGACGCTTGTTTGTGAAAGTATAAGTTATGGACTAATATATAAACCATTTATATAGGATTATAAGTAATTTAAAAAAATTATAATATCATCCAAACTCTTCTATATTTCTCTCAAAATGTTATAATATCTCTGCAAGTTGGCCACTTGCTCAATAAGTAAGGAAAACCTCATTTTACAAGTCAAGAAGCTTAGATGAAGGCCCATGAGTGAAATAAGAGACCTCACTCTCAAGTGATGAGTTGTATAAAGATTTTATATGTCTAAAAAAGTCATTTATAAGTCTTATAACTTTAAATTTTCATGAAAACACACTCAAACTACCTCTCAAGCATGTACAAGCACCTAGGCTTGCCAATAGCTATTTCTAGGTTTGCTGACCTACACAAGGCCTCATAAATTTAAATTTTACATGGAGCATGTTCTTAGGCTAGGTAAAGTTAATCAAACACTTTTTGGAGGTTTCACATGTGTGGGATGTCATTTGGGCCAAATCTTTATTTCTGGGCCTAAGATGTCTAATTAGACCTATTAGAGAGAGAAATGGTAGAAAAAGGGACACTTATACTCATATTTGGATCATAAAACATGGCATGGATATGTAAGGGGATAATATTTCCTCAAAATATGTTTATTTTTATATTAAAATCTATACATTCTTCTGCACAATGAGTTTTACCTATTTTTAGGGTTATAAAGAATAGGTAGAAAAGTAAGCAAATGGAGTAAAATCACCTATTTTTAAGGATTTTATAGATCTAAGTCCATTATTATATGTATAAAATGAACTTTATAATACATCCATGGATGAATATTTACTTATTCAAATAAAAACCAAGCTTTTTCTTTCTTATGCCACATTGCTTAAAGAGGAGTTCAAGTGAATAATCAACCAAGTCAAGGCATAGAAGATATTAAAGAGAATATTCAAGGTTGTGTTTATATTCCAAGGTCAATAATAAGTCATTTTAAGTTTTAAATAACATTAAAATGATTTAAAGGGTCTCTAGCAATCCTAACAAGACCTTCTTTCTCTCCTACGCTAAGCCAAGAAGATAAAGTCAAAATAATTTAAGAAGTCTTCTAACAGCCTCATTAAGATGGGAAACATCATTAAAAATTGGATTAATTTTATGAAAGACTTTAATAATCCTTTATATCTTATTTTCAAGGAGGTGACTTCTTCACCTAGAATATAGGGGTGTACAATAAAAAATGTAGGCACTTTAGCTGGTCAAACTCCTTCAATTAATGCCTATGACTTATTCAAGCTTCCAAAAAAGATCATATCTATTTCCTACACCATTTTCTAAGAGGAAAAATAAATAAATATCAATTAATATGTGGGATTTTGAGGAAGACTAAGTGAATGACACATTCCTATTTTTTAGGCCTTGTCTCTCTATATATCTCCTTTTTCACTTTCTCTATAAGTGTGCCTATTTTTAGTATTTGTAATCATCCTTAACCTAAGTTGTTGTATATCCATACTCAAAAAAACACCTGTACTTGGATCTTTTAAGTGAATAAGACTAAATTCATGCCTCCTCAATTATTATGACTAGTGTATGTTAATGTTTAGTTGATGAATGATAATGATAATGCATGTTTCCTTTTATTTTGTCCTCTCTTATTGACCTATTTATATGTGATTGTTCATACTTTTAGGTTACATAGTGTGGTTGAATAGTATTGTATATTTTTCAAGTGTAATCCTTCATTAGTGTCCTTTAGAGACTTCATGATTAGCTACCTTAAACCATGCATCAAGCTAGTGACCTCTTTGTGAAATATTGATGTCTAGAGAACCTTAATTTGATAAGTGAAATCAGTTTTATGTTTTAATTCAGCCTTCTTAGTGTAAGTTAGTCAAGTAAAGGAGACATTTTAGTGTATCACCTCAGTTAGATAGGTTTTATTTTAGTTTATCTTTTCTCTTTTCCTTTGCAAGCTGGTAGTGTAGAGTAAAGAGCCTAATTGATACATCAAGGGGATCTAACCCTTAGAATCTAGAGATTAAATCCACCTATTAGGCTACCCATAGCCTAGGATTGTCTCCATGTTAATCCAAACTATGAAGGACTGAAATAACCTTTATAGAGGTTCATGTTTGAGAGATAACAATTTCACCTTTAGGGGGCAATGCCTTTTGATTGTAACAAATAGGTAAATGAAGGGAAGGCTTATGAGTGCATATGCCTTATTTCTTACCAATGATTTTATAGGGTTGATGCCTAGACATCATTATTGTAACTATGTTAGCCTATGTATTTTATAACTCAAGTGTGATATATTTACCTATAAATTTGATTTACAGGCATCACTTGAATTGAACACTACAAATGAGTTTTGAAAACTTGTGATTTTGTGTAATTTTTACAATAAAGAAATTTATAATTTCTTGCATTATGTAATACAATATAGAAAAGAATTTTATAATGCATATTTATTTTTTGTATCTTTTATTTTAAATTCCATTTTTAAAATTATTTTTGATGCTAAATTTAGCAGAATATCTAACTTTTGGGGTTCCACTAAACTTTCTATTTAGGGGGGTTTGATCTTTGCGCCTTTTGTAAATGAAAGTTTTAATAAAAGGATAACTTGAAAATTATTTTATAGGTGGTTTTGAGATATTTTTTCAAATAATTTCACTTTAATTTAGTTAAAAAAAATCTAAATGTATTTTTAAAACACACCTTATGAAGTGGAATTCATATTGGATCTCCTTGGTTAACAAGTCATTTAGCTTTCTTTACTCCACTTTATTCTCCCTTTACTCCATGTGGCACAGGCCAACTTTGTAGTACCAAAATAGATGTACGACACTTTGAAAAATTATAAATTAGTATTGGAGGTGGAATTAGATGAATCAAATAATCTTATATTATCCTCAGATATAAGAAATCACTTTTATATGGCCTGTAATGGAGAAAAACTGACTTGCCAGTTAATTTATTGATATAAACTACTCAGTCACCTTTAAGGATCCCATAATTTTGTATGTACATGTGCATAGGTGTAATTAAAAGTTTTATATGATGCATTTATGAGCAAGGATCACTCTCTAAAAATTAGATTCTAAAAATGTTGAAGTACAGCTTATACTAGCAGAAAATTATTTAGCTGCAAAGATTGGTAAAGGATAGATTGTAGGCATCCAAAGGATGGTATGACCTGATGAAAAACTATACATATTGATTCAAAATTTTCCTCATAGTGAAAAATTTTAGGTCCAAATGATGCTTCTTTGAAAAGATATGAAGAAAAACCAATCAGTTGTAGCTTGCAGGCTTTCTGATAGCAAAGGACTAGGGAACGGTTTTACCTCAAAAAGGTTGTACGGCCTAGTTTAAATGAGAGATAATTATTATGGCACATGAATGATATATTTATTTTCCACCTCTAATTAGAATCACCTTCCTATAAATTTTATATATATCATAGTGAATAATATCATACAAAAAAGTGCAAAAAATTAGGTTTTCAAAAACTCTGCAAGTGCACTAAAATTATTTTAATAGAGTATAGCTCTAAAAAAATATTACTCCTTTTTCAAGCTAATTAAAACATATGTGGAGTGCACATTATTTTATTAGATTCATCACATGTTTAGAACATCCAACTCTAATAGCATATATTATGGAGAAATAATATTATTATATTTTATACCAATGCAAAAACATTTACAAACATGAATTTATACGAATAATAATGCCAATAATATTCCCTATATATTAGGGTAGGAATTATCTTATCTTGATGCAAAATATATGAAAACTTGGAGATAATAAAATTAAAATATAATTATAAAATTTTCAAATAAACAAATTTATTTAATAATCCTAACTACCCTGAGTAATAAAAAATTACTCAATTACATTTATTTTAAATGGTGGATCAATCACCCCTTAAGCTAAACCTAAAACATAGATTGTCCTCAACTTGGTGTGCCAAGCTCTTTGATTTTAAACTATTGTTATCTTAATTATTATGATCAAGTTCTTATTTATGGAATCAATTATCCCATTCCATTAAGGGTAGTAATTATAAGAATAACTTAGATATATGCCATGTTTGAGGGCTTACTACATAATTCTTTCACCACTAAATGTCAATGCATTATCATTAATTATTATTGAAGGAACTCTAAATCTGGTCCCTAGGCCTTCATATAATTCAAGAACTAAATTTTCACTAACCTTCTTGAGAGTTATTACTTCCACCCGCCTTGTGAAATATCCAATAGTTGTAAGCACCCATTTATGGCCAACACTTGAATGTGGATTTATCATACCAATGAAATCAAGACCCCATTGCATGAATGGTTGATCCACTTAAATAGGATTGAGAGGAAGGGATAAAATCCTTTGTATACCTATGAAAAATGCACACTTGTGACACCTCTTTACCCTTGCATGAGATTCCTTAAAGAAACTAGGCCAATAGTATCCATCCCTCATTACTTTTATTGTTGTGGTCTTGGGTGAAAAGTGACCTCCAGCTAGTCCATCATGGAATTTTTCTAATAACTTATCAATCTCATCATTTTCAACAAATCTCAACAACATTGCATTAAGATCCATTCTAAATATGACTCCATCCATAAGAACATATGGGATGGACTGTAATCTAAAGTATCTTCTCTTTTATTTATCCAAACCTATAAGACACTTGTTTGAATAAATCTTACCATATCTTATGTCTAATTTGGAGAGAGTGAAGGTGTAGTTGTATTAGGATCATCTTACAATTCCAAAACAACTTCTTTTTCTTCTTTATCTTATATTTCCAAGTGTTTGCATAACCCTCTTCCTCTTACCAACTTAGTATCCTTGATCTCCACATCATACTCCATGACTTTGGTTATCCATCCAACCCTTTTCTCATTCAAATCCTTATTCAAAATGAATTCTCTTATGTTTATATGGGTCACCATGACATTAATCTTGTTGTTGGAAACCATATGCCTAAACTTATTAAGGATCCTTATGATTTCCAACACTTACTTCTCAATGAAGGTGTATCTCTCTTCATACTCTTCTAGCCCTTAACTAAACAAGGCAATATTTTTCTCAAGGCATTCACTATTTTGTTGCATCAACATGGATGATATGGTGTCAAGGTTATCAAAATCATACAAGAAGAAATCCTTTGAGAAATTAGGATTGATCAATGTTGGTGCTTGTGCAATGGCTTGCTTAATAGCCACAACACTTTTTTCCTTCTTTGGTCCAAAAAAAGGCTTGATGCTTATTCAACATGGATGTATTAGGATTCACAAGGTTATAAAATCTAGGTATGAACCTTATAACAAAGTTTATTTTCTCAAGAAAACTTTGTAGACATTTTTTATGTTTGGGTAAAGACAAAGACAATATATCACTCACCCTTTCAGGATCTATAGTAAGCCCATCCTTAGAGATAATGTGTCATAAAAACTTCCCCTCATGAACTAAAAAACCATATTTTTTTAGGTTTAAGGAGATTCCATACTGTCTACACCTTTAAAAAATCAATCTAAGATGAGTTATGTGAACACTAGCATTCTTTTATAAAATCATTATGTCATCAAGATAGATTAGCACCATTTAATTGATCAAACCTTGAGAATTCATATCCATGGATCTTTTGAATTTATCCCCTACATTATATATCCCAAATGGAATTATCTTATAGGCATATGTACCCCATATAGTAGTAAAGTGTTCTTATATTTATCTTCTTCCTTCACCAAGACTTAGTTGTAACTTGAGTATCCATCTAAGGAGAGAAACATTGAGAACCTATAACCAATTGAAAAATTTGCTCCATGGGGGTAGGGGATAATGATAATTTAATAATGCCCTATTCAAATCCCTAAAATACATACATAATTTGATCTCTCCACTCTTATTTCTCACAAGAACTAGGTTAGAAACCTATGAAGAGTGCTTAATAGGGAATATGATTCTTGATTCTATCAACTTGATTAGCTCTTTTCTCATTAACATCTCAAATTTAGGATTAAAAGGCCTTTGTCTTTATCTTATAGGGTTCAAATTTAGATCAATATCTATGGTATGTTGGGCTAATTTAGAATCAAACGCCTTAAGATCATTATTTCCCAAGTAAAGACATCATAAAATTATCTACATAACTCAACAAGTGCAACTCTCTCAACTGAAGCACATACCTTTTCAAGATTAAGAATATTTTATTTGAATATATCCACTCTCTCATTATTTTTTTATTGTGTATACATGATCACTTTGTCTTTTCTCATTTGATCACTCTCATTGAGTATGTTCTCAAGAGTTACCATCCCTTTGGGAAGCTTATAAGAACTCAATTGTATAATTTGATCTCCATAGTGGTGATACAATTTGACCTATATTTTACAAGAAAAATTAATTTCTTGTTGAAATAAACATGTTATTTACTTATCACACTCAAAAACTTGCCAATTGACATCATTATTTGATATAATTGGCCTTACTACCACCTTGATATGTGGCTAAGTTTTTGAGTTCTTGACATCATTAGGGATGTTAAATTGAGATCCCACTGAAGCTAACATATCATCATGTTGATTCTCCTCTCTTAGAGTTTATTAGATGTTGAAGGCCTCAAAATCTTAAATAAGGTCCCATATTCTATGCTTTTAGGACTTCAATAATGGATTCTTGGTAGCATTTTTACCTTTTACTTGGTGGAAAACTAGTTCACTATCTCTAAAAACTTTTAATTACTTCACTCTTTTATTTCATACCCATTTAATACCATGTATAAGAGCCTCATACTCAAATGCATTATAATTACAAATAATCTAAAATATAATTATAGAATAGTACCTTTTATTTAAAGGAGAAACTAGTATAATACTTGCCCCTACCCCATTCTTACTTCTTAAGCCATCAAATAAAAACATATATAGTCCATCACTATCTTCACTTGGCTTAGAGAGAGAGGGTATGGTTGTACCTTCCTCATGAAAACAATAGACACCAAGACTAGCTTCTTCAACACCTCTATATGGGTCATACTCATGATTTTTTTCTCCCTACTCAACAAGGAAAAGATCTGATATATCTTCAAGAGGTACAAATGATTCTTGATCATTAAGATGATCCTCCTCATAAATGATGGTTAAATTGACATTTTAAATGTTTGGCTTGTATGGATAGAGATGAAAATTATGCATAGGTTCATATCTGATTGTAACCTTAGTGCCATATCTGGTTTTAAAAGCCTTGTATGACCAATCAAATGATAAGTAACCCTAAATAATGGTGGTGAAGTATCTTTACAAGTAAATATCAAAGTATGGTGTAAAATCCACTGCAACAACATCTTTAGCAATATATAAATTATGACAATCATGAAGAGTAAAGCTCAAACCTTTCATCACACACATGGTCTTAGTAGCTAAACCATCCAATTACAAGACACCTTATATATTAGGATCATACATTAGGCCTAAATTATCAGCTATTTATTTATTCATCACTGATCTAATTTTCCCACTATCTATCATTAAATTATGTACTAGTAAAAATAAAATGGAGGTGGTTTACCAATCTATGTTTGGTTGCCCACTAGTAGGTGTAGGAGTGTTTATGAAAACTGAACACTCTCTTCTTGTTGATGTTTTTGAAAGGTGTATATTTGAAAACTCAAATTTAAGTATCTCCCTTCGGCTATGAATATCCAATGTATCTCACACAGTAATACTCACATTCAACCTCTTTATTCAGTCTATAATGTTGATGCAAGAGTTGCCAACTCCTATCTATCTTTTAGGAGTTGCCATACTTTTTTGAGCTACATAGTTTGGGTATAAAATCACCCTTCACATTCTAATTTTTCTTGGTTTCTTGTGCCTTAGAATATGCATTAACATCCTTTGTTCCTTGAGACATCAAATGCATAGTTGAAACACTTTTACCCATCTCTTGAGCATCATCAATTGCTCTGCTTTTAGACCATGTATTGCTTGCTATAAAAGTATCACCAGACCTACTTGTGCTTCCCAATTGATTGGTTACACACCACTCTCCCCATTTTAGATTTATCAATATAGGATTGGATTGAACTTACTCTCCATTAATCATTACCTGATTTGGAACTTTAACTTGTGTCATAAAAAGAATTGTTCCATTTTATGCCATGCAAGCTTAATTAAACACCTCATTTTGATTAGAAGACTAATTATGAGGTTGATCCCATTGAAAATTCCAATTGTACTCTTGTACTAATTTTTTTTACTAGGTACTAAATCTCTATAATTAGAGGTAGCATTAATATACACTATTATATGGTCTCACACTAGTAATTTGCCCTTACCCTTGGGACTTACCTTGGAAATGTGGCCTATTAGACTAATAGGACTGATTAAATTGATAAGGAGCTTGATAAAGTCTATAGGAATATTTTATATACCTCTTTATTACCATCATATCATTTGTAATATTTTTTTATTAATGTTTTATCTTCATCATTTGACTTGTTTGGTTGACTAAGAGCAGCCAACTCATGACTGGCTACTATAAAAATGGGAGAAAGAGTGGGATTAGGGGATGTATATCAGGAAAGAATGGCATGGGAGAACTTGGTGATATATTTACAACCTATATGAATATATTTTAAGCTTTGATGGTAAGGTCATAGGCTTTAGGTAAGGTCTCTCCTCAGATTATATCATAATAGCTATGCCACTATTCAATTCCATGAGATAGTAGAGGAATGCATAATTTGGATTAATTCTCACAATAATTGGGATCCTATCACATGTTTTTTGGAACCTAGAATTGAAGTCTTGCATGAATTCTTGTGGATCTCTCTTAATGTTGATTAATTGCTCAGTTAGAGACAAGTGATCACTCTTATCTTAAACCTATTACTTAACTTTTCTCCCAATTCATCTCATGAATTGATTGAATTAGGGTCCAAGGTCCTATATCATTCCAAATCTTTACACTTGAATGAGATTTCCAACAACCTAATGGATGCATTCTCTTGGGTGACTTTATGGTATTTTAAAATTATCCATATCTCTTATGTTCAATAGGGGTAATATTATTTTCTCCACTAAATTAAGGAACACTTTTAATGGGTACCATAAGTATATCATCATATTATGAAAATTTTAGATGAGATCTACCATATAAGGGAACAAAATTCAAATTTATATCCATATTACTAGCTTTGAGAGAGCTTGGAGTATATTGGAAATGAATATTTCTTCTATGTGCCTTGGTATAATGAAGAGTATGAGTAAATATCTTTCTCTTGACTAAAAATAAAGTTAATTCGATAAACTCAAAAGGAATACCTTTGGCCCTTGACCTTGTTGTCACCTTTGGCATAAAAATTAGCTTACTATTATTCAACCAATAAATAGTATCTTCTTGGAGTCACCATATGTTTCATGAAGGAGGTTGTTACAATTTTAAATTTTCTAAGACCAACATCAATCTTAGATAACTTTGTTCAAATTTAGTCCCAATGGGCATCCCATAACTATTATATATCTAATTCACACACCTATAATAGTCATTTAAGTTTTCTTAACTAGATGATAGCATGGGAACAATCCTAGGTTTTGGGTGACCTAATGAGTGGATTAAACCTCTAGATTGGGATAGCTCCATTAATGATTCACCCAAAACTTTAACTAAGCTACCACACTTTGAAGGAAAAGGGTTAAAAATTATCTAAAATTAGTAGGAAAACATGGAGGTGATGCATGAAATATAGGGTCCTCTACTTTCTAATGTTTGCACTATGAAATGAGGAGTTACAATCTAAGTTTTACTACTTCAAAATAGATCCCACCACATAAATGCTTCTATATGATGAATATGGATATTAAAATAGCTAAGATGATTATTCAAGATGCATAAAAATAAACACTAATGATATTTCAACACTTAAACTCAAAAAACCATGTACTACACATCATATGACCTATGGAAAGAAGACTAACTTACATAGAGGCATGAAAGAGAAGGACAAATGCAAGGAAGTAATCTCATTGTCACAAAATATCTATTAAAAATTCATTCGTAATCATTGTATGTAAGATGAAAATAGTATAAATTAGTTTGAATTTATTTCAAAGGCAATTAAAAGTCTTAAATTTGGTACGGCTTTACCATAACTAGTTTGAGGATGTATTCTAATCCTTTCAAGGCTTCATTTATAGATGAATTAGAAGAAGAGAGAAGAATAGGACAAGTAGAGAAATCATAAACTACACCTCATGATCAAATCACATACAAAATAGTAATAGAGTGATACCAATCTTGCAAAGAGTGTGTTGTCATCTTGTCTCTTGGCCTTCTAGGAAATATGTTGTTGGAAATCTTCATGAAGAGTGGTGTAGGAGGCCATTTTAGTAGTTTTAATGCCTTCTTGATCATAAATCCTCATATAGTTACTTATCTACTTCTTGGGGTAGTTAAAATTTCTTTAATTAACATTTTTCACCCTTGAATATCATCTACGCCAACCTTAATCTCTTATAATTCTTCTTCTTCCTTGTCAGATTTACATTGAACTTCATGACTTATTCTTAGACTCTCTCTTTATTTATCAAGGTATGACTTCCAAAGAATATCTAGTTTTTTTCCATGAAATGTATATACCATATCTTATTTATTCAATTAATATACCATTCTAATTCATGGAGCTTTGTTCAATCAATAGAAGTCATCTTGTAGCTAGTCTTCACTCTTGTTAATCAATAGAGTAGAGAGATATATCCATTGTCATAGAGGTTTTAAGTAGATTTTAGGGATGAGTATGATCCTTATCTCTATTATATGACTCAAAATTTTGTTTAAATTATTCTTAGAGGTTCTCTAAGGTGTTTTTAAATTTTTGTAATCTCTGGAACCTTGCAGCTAGTTTATACCCTTATCTTATTGAAGCCATCTTGTTCATGATTCTTCATTAAGGCTTATTTTATCACTTGTATTTTGTAATATGAAAATATAAACCTATTTAATGAAATTAAAATTATTATAAAATCTCTGCCTTGGCTCAAATACCTTATATAACTACTTAGGAGAGTTTGTCCAACTTAAAACCCTACAAATAAGCTCAAAAAAGAACTTTTCAAGCCATTTTCCATATAACTTTAACTCATGCATGCTATAAATATACTCAATTATATGCCTAGGAGAGACACATAGGTCATAAAATTTATTTAAAATTAATTTACATCCATTTTGAGTTTTGGAGATCTTATCTCTTCTATCGGGTCTTGTTTAGGGTTTAACAAGGGTTTTAGGCTTGTAACTTTCTTAAGGTTGATTCATAAACCCTAGAGATTGAGATTTAAAAAAATGCCAAAAATGTTGAGATAAAAACCTTCCTCATCTTCCCCATGGATAATATGACTCCATGAAAAATATTCTTGGATTTTGAATGCAAAGTTAGCAGGCTTCTCAAACTTTTCATAAGGTAGCAGGACGGTTTTGAATGATTTCATCTTTAAGGCATTGTTCATAAAGTTGTGAGTTTTAATGAATGAATTAACACAAGTATATTAATTATATAAACCTTATCCACTTATCCCATAATTCTTATTATCCCATTCAAACTCTCAGTGGATTTCTAAGTAGAGAAAAGTCTTCTCAAGGTGGCAGACTTGGCAGACTTAGGTTGAGAGAGTTTTTTGGCCTAAAAGCCTTTAAAAATGACTTTTGGTAGTTAGAGTTGATTTATAGGTTTAAAAAAACCATCCCCATACATATATATGTTTTTACATGTACCTTGATGCCTCATGATTTTCAAACCCTATATTTCTTGCTTGTAGGTGTTTATTTAAGACTTTAGGCCTGATTAAGCTTCTTAGTCTTCTCACTACATTTATCATCTTGAAAGTTTTATGAAGACCTTATTATCACTATAGAACCTAGTGTGTGTGTATTTTTAATCTCTCATATGTATTAATGTCTTAATTAAACAACTAATTCACTTTTTCACCATTTTACCTATAACATGCATGTAGGTACTTATGGGTTTTTTGACTATAATTTTGAGGGTGGATCTTCTTCCTTTGGATTCTTTGTAACTTTGGTGGTATTGATAAGTAATATATATATCCTTAGTATTTATATTCACCATATATAAACCTCCTAACATTAAAATGGACACCACAAATGTGTTTTTTGATCATCTGCTTATAACCAACCTATACATGGTCATTAGGATTCCTTGTCTGCAAGCTCACCATATTAAGCTATCCCAAACTAGTCTAGATTTATTGATCTAGTTTTTTTAGGGTGAACACATTTATCACACTCCATTTTACCAGTAATAAATTTTATTACCTCAAACAACCATCACTAATATGCCTTTGGATCTTACTATCTGTAATAGGCCAGTAGATGGTCATTGGGCCTAAAGCTCTCTCTTCTATTATCTTTCCTAGGAAACCTAATTGGTCAATAATGGAACTACAAAAAAAGTGACCAATTATTTTTATATCCTCTCCATATCTAATGAGATCAAATTACCTTGGACATTCACTATAAACCTTCACAGTCCTCTTTTAGGCTCACACAATCCATTTGGCAAGGTATCTTTCTTTCTCATGACTAACCACATATCACCTCATGTATGTATTTTTCCAAAAAAAAAACTCAATGAATGCATGGGCTCCATTTAATTTAGTATACATGTTTAGACCATTATGGTAATGAGAAACCAATCTTATATTAGTTTATCTAATATAGAGAACAAGATCACCCTTGTTTTCTCAATCTTCAATAGGCCATAATATCTCTTCAATCAAAGAAGTTGATGCTTCATGTTCTATATTCAAAGTAAGGATCTTCAATTCTCTCCAAAACTTTTTCCATGCCCTATATACCCTATCTAGTCCTTTCAATGCCAAATCTAATGCAAGACTGACCTTTTATTACTCACCTTATGTACATAGCCTTGTAAACATGGAGTGCCTCTCATGAGGGAAGGTAAGTTGAGGCTTTAGAATTCATAGATGTTTATAATTATTTGATAACTCCTATAGAGCCTTGAGAGAATGACCTTGAATTTCACCTAGTCACTATGGGAGTTGCTTTCCTATAGAATCATAGACTATGCTTGCTTGTATTGTATGCACCTAGAATTCATTCACTCACCATTAGTATGATAAGTTTGTGTTGTGGATAACATGCCCCCTTTTATTTAAAATGGGGGAACCCTCTAAAAAAATCATGAATCAAAGCTTCAGTTTCCTTTATTTTTTTCTTGTCAGCATCACCTACTTAAATCCTTGGAATATACATCAATTTTATTTCCCCAAGCAATAACAAGCCTCTTTTATTTTTATGGCCTAAGGAGTGTTTATTATTTTTATGAAATCATATCACTAAATTTGTTGGTTATCTTTCATTAGGATCACCCAAAGTCTCATTCTATGCTCAGAGTAATGGACTCATCACTATTCATAACAAATTGAAGTCTTTGTAATTGATAACTAAATTCTAATGTATCATGCCCCTTTTCATTTTATTAATGTTTTGTGAATTTATCAAAGCCCAAGAGATCCTATTCAAATGAAAAGGTACCACATCACCACATGTCATATCAATCAATCTCCTAGACCTGCTAGATATGTTAGATCTTGGGAGATCTCAACTAAATAAGAAGTAATCACATTACCATGAGTTAGAATATCTAATCCCCTAGACCTTTCAAAGATGTCAAATCTTGGGAGAGATCAGTCAAATGAGAACTTGCCACATCACCTCATGTTATAGTGACCATTCCCATAGATCTATTAGAGATGTCAGAGCTTGGTAGAGCCCAATTGAATGAGAAGGTGCCATGTCACCATGAGTCAAAATGGCTAGTCCATAAGACCTATCAAAGATGTTAAATCCTATGAGATCTCAGTTGAATGAAAATGTTTCATGTCATCACACTTTAGATCATATAATCCTATAGACCTATCAAATATGTCAAAGCCTGGGAGAATCTAGTTGAATGTGAAGGCACCACATCACCATGAGTTAGAATGGCCAATCCCCCATCCCTGTCAGAGATGTTAGAGTCCAGGAAATCCTATTTGAATGAAAAGGTGTCACATCACCACATGTTAAAGTGGCTAGTCCCCTAGACTTATTAAAGATGTCAAAGCCCTAGTGAGCCCAAATAAATATAAAGGTGTCATGTTACCATGAATTAGAATGGCCATCCAACCCCCTAAACCTGTCAAAGATGTTAGAGCCCAAGAAAGCCAAACTAAATGGGAAGGCACCACATCACCATGAGTCATAATGGCCAATCTCCCATACCTATCAAAGATGTTAGAGCTTGGGAGAGCTTGACCAAATGGGAAGGTGCCACATCACCCAATATACAAATGAACTAGTAGCCACATAAGCCCCTAAAAAACTTTGAATGAGGTATGGATGAGACAAAAATTCCAATCAAGATGTTCCACATGTCCTTAGGTGACACATCACCCTTCCTAATGGAATTATATGGAGTATGGATCCATGATTAGGTGCCAACCATCATCAGGAAAACCAATGATCAAATGATGTGTTAAAAAGTAGGAGTTAATTACGAAGCCTCTAATAGATGTGACTATGTGCTTACCACATATTGGGTATTAATAAAATGGGAAGTTGGGCCTAACTAGATGGTTTTAGAACATCCCATCACCATTGATATATTTGGTTGGTGGTAGAGGATCATGGGAACCAAATTCAATAATGGATTTATAAATAAAGAGATAAAATCTAGCCACCAACTTAAATTCAAATTCATATCAAGTGAGTTTCCAAATGTCATTAATATAGGGAAGCTATATGTATGCATCTTTAAAATCCTAAGAGAAGCTCAGTATCAGTTACCATTATTACCTTTGACTAAATCTCTAACTCTTTCCTTTAAGAATTTCATAGAGCCCCTCTATTCCATGCCTTCTACACTCAAAGCTTCCCAATTTCCCTTATATCCTATTATAATGCCTACATCATCCTCAAACCCAAAGGCCAAACATAAATAAAGGGATACTACATACTCAATTGGATTGACTAAGATCAAGAACTATAATAATTTATTTAAATTAGTCGAGTAAATCCTTATGGATTTAGGATCAGATAATGACTAAAAGGTAGAGTATAAGGATGCCCTTAGATCCTAAAAGAAGTGTTGACTCCATAAAGTTATGGCCAAACCAAAGGCATTCTATTGTACTAAACTATTGAGAGACATCCTTCATAATAATATCCTCATGTAATATGGGGTCAACAATTGGGTATGCTCTCCCAACTCTCAGCACTAGATTGTTGATATCTTTGGGAAGGCCTTCAAGGCATACTACTCCCTTCTAGACTACACTTTATCCTATGATGTAGCAGTGGTAACAGTCTAGATGGGGACCTAATATATATATGACATCCTCTATGACTGGGATGAGAACCCAAATTCTATATGGGTCAATAAATAGTATATCAATCCATATATAGTTTGATAGGAATTTTGGGTGGGCATGATCTTGTTCAACTGATTATTCAGGGGCCAGGATTATTAGCATGTTAACAAGTTGTGGGTGCCTCTCTTATACATGATCCTTATGAACTAAAATGTCCCAAACATGGGAGGATTAATTAATTTCAAGTTGGTTAATGCCATCACAAATTCCTGAGCTAAAGGTAATTTATACATGATGAGCTACCTACTAGACATGGTATACGAGATGTTGTTTTCTAAGCCTTTGGCCTCTCCTATCTAGGTTGCTAGGGGATCAACATTCTATGTAGTTTTTTACTAGTTTTATGTACACAAGTTTTATGATCTAGGAATTTGACTCAAGAGAGGATGGTTAGTATGGTGTTAGTTCCAAAATGAAATGAACACAGTAATAGCATAACATCTCTAAGACTAGACACTAGGGAGAGATTAGTTAACAAAATCAAATGACAAACACAACTAAAAAGTAAGGAATGAAAACACAAGAGTTATTTCACCTTCCTTGGATGCTCTAAATTCCTTTGTAGTGGTGGCTTGCTTGGCTTGTGCTTATGAAGTCCTTGGCAATGGAAGCTTGGCTACCTCTCTCTCTCCTTGTCACCTTTGGCTTATGGCTTGGCTTGGCTTGGAATCAATTTGGCATGGTAACACTAATTGAAATGGATTTTGGAATCATTTGTGCTTTATAACTTTGCACCAAAATAGATTAGAAATGATGTTCATGGCCTCTCTATTTATATATTTTTGAGAATGTCTAGAATCAACCTAAACTATCCATCCTGAAATTGAGATGTGTGGTTGAGGATTAATTCAATTTTTTGAATTAAGTTTATAATTATCCTCATCATGAAATTGGAAGAAGGGGCAATTAAGAGGCATGGAGGGATTTAATGAGGCATGGGAGGCATGAATCCTAATATTTGTGGCATTTATAGCCTAGGGATGTCTTCCCAAGAAATAAGGTCACCTGATGATGTAGATATTCAATATTCATTTCCAAAAATACATTTTCAACAAGTTTCCATGGAATTATTGATTAGGCCTTGATTTGGGTTAATTATTTATTAAGCATGATTAATTACTTTATGCACAAATTACTCAAATTGATCAGAATGCCTTGTTATTGGTCCAAAATTTGACTGGATTGGAATTAGAGGTCCATGTCAAATGCATTGGAACCATTATCCCATTTAGGATGATACTGAAAACAAATAACCAAGGCATGCATCTTGTTGAAGATATTTGATAGGAAAGAGCAATCTAGAACACGTAGGTACAAAATTGACATTTTGACTTAGAATGATCTAATCAAAGTTAGTTGGCCCATAAATTGTATTACCCCATTTAGGGATACCCTAGCCAAAATCAGCACTTGAATATGTCAGTTTCACATTATTTAGCATGTTTTAGTGTTTTTATGCCAAATTGTGTGTTTTGGGTGGAAATTGGCCAAAATCTTGATTGGGGGTTATTGGTGGCCAGTTTTAGGTGTCTACAATTTTCCCCTATTTGGGAAGGCATTGTAAGCTATAATCACTTTAACATCTTCTCAAAGAATGAAAAGGTCCTATATACCTATAACTACAATGATGATAAACTAATTATATGATGTCCCCTCAAGGGAATGGTTGGCACAAGTAAGCCGGCAAATGTTCCCTCAAAAAAAAAGCAAAATGAGGGGACCAAAGAAAGGAAAGATGATAGGGTGACAACGTAATGATATTGAAAAATTAGTCAAAGTCATTAAGAATGCAAGTGGGATGGTGTAAAATTGTTTTCCCAAAGGTGGTTATAAACATTGTACCCTAATAGTGGTAATGTGGTATGATAACACAATGTTTTTCCCAAAGGTGGTTATAATCACTGAAAAGATGGAGTTGCCCCAATTAGGATAGACAAACAAGATAATAACATGCCCTTGTATAGGTAAAAAAAGTAAAGTGGTGACAACACAATGATTTTCCCAAAGGTGGTTATAATCATTGAGAAATGTAGGTGGAACGTTGTGTAATGATTTACCCATAGGTGGTTATAATCATTAGACCTCAATTATGGTAAACATGATAAACTTAACACAGAGGGTAATGATGAATTGGAACGACCTACTAGTAGGGAGATGCTCATTTAAACTAATAAAGATTGAAATTATTTCATGTTTAATTACTTTATTTGGAATATTATTAGGAGTGAATCAGGATTTTGGTGTTGAAGATATGCCATCATTCTTGAATAGACTTGTTGAAGTTGAGGTCTGTTGTAACACATGTTGATAGGCATCATGATATAACATCATGAGGACTTGGCCAAAATATACATGAGGACTGACTCCCATAATTTAATACTCAATAGAAAACAATACACCAATGATAGAAACCATGATGACAATGTAAACATATCAATATGGATGGATTCAAGTATAAGTGTAGGCAAGGAATCACTCAATGAACACACATATATTGAATCAAGGTAACAGTGTTGAAAGTAGACAAATAGGCAGACAAACAAATAAATTAAGAAGAAATAAACAAACAAAAAACCCTACAAACATTACCCCTAGAAAATAGGTGACAACTTAACAAATGAACAAAATGGGGGAATAGAAGAAAAAGAAGGGGGTGGCTGAGTTGCCTCCATATGCACTAGGCAAGTGGACATTGCCTACATAGTTCCATGGATGTAATATCTAATAAAAAACTTTAGGCCAAATGTAGTTCTCTTAGGGAATGGGAAGAAAATGATAACTGATGAAAACAAATAGAATGGATGTGATATAAGAATAAAAATGGTCTTCCAAAATGGAAAGTGCATGAGAGAAAAGGCCAAAAATGATGGGGAAACTTAGTGAGAAGTGGTTTTCTTGCAAATTAGTAAGGGTTCCCAGAATCCTTAAGGAAAACAAATGGTTAAATGTTTTTAGTTTTTTCTAACAATTTTACAAATGTTTTTGGAATTTTGGAAGTATCTCAACTTGATCAAGAATGATAAAACACCAAATGGTTCAAGCTCATAAAATGGTGAGAGAATTCAAACTTAGGTTGCTCATAAAATGGTGAGAGTGTGGCTTAGGGTTCTCATAAAATAGTGAGAGCATGGTGGAAAGGGTGACTAAGCTAACCTCAATAAGTATTGAGCATTGCCTACATAGTCCTAGAGTAGGATCTCAAGTCACTATAATTATACCCTTACAGTGAAGGAAGTCGACTAGTGTATCAATCAATTCAAACAAAGTAGGCATAGTTAGTAAAAAGGCATAGTATGACACAAGAAGTGGTAAGTTAGTACATCAAGGCTTAATGTTACACCTAGCTTACCTACAATTGGTTATAACTAGGACATAATGGCATGGATCGATGATACTAATTTGCCCAAAGGTAGTTATAATTAATAGTAAGATCGGTGGTAAGAAAGGAATAAAAAATGAAGGATGCAACTACCAAAACTTCTATCACACTATCCCAATAATATGCTCTCTATCTAAAGTACTTAAACTAATTGATGAACTAATCAGATACCTCAATGCTAAAATTGTGTAATGAATGACAAAAACCAAGGTCAAATGGTCTAAGCTTTAGAACACACTGAGTTAGTAAGATGAAAGTAGAAAGTGGATATGGAAAAGAGGATGGATAAGGATGGTATTTGTATAAAGAAGAATAGTGATAAAATGGCATAACTAAAATGGTCCTTATTGACAATATAACTTACCTTTCAACCATAGTACCAATTGAGATGAATAATATTCATTAGCTTAGTAAGTTCCTCTCCATCTAGTGTGGTAAGCCTGTATGCTCCTAATCCATAATTTGTAGTGATGATGAAAGGCCCTATCCAGTTTGGTTTAGATTTCCCTTTATGCTTATTCTTAGTCATGGTATTCTTTTGGTTTTTTTTAAGAACAAGATCCCCAAGTTCATATGTTCTATACTTAACACACCAATTATAGTGGCCTTTGAGTTAGTTTTGATATGCTTGAAGATTGTTGAGTGTGGTTATATATTTCTCATCAAGTAGTTTTATCTCTTATAGGCAAGATACTCGATAGTCATGATCATCTAGGACATGCTTGAAAGAGATGCATAGTGAAGGCAATTTGACCTCAATGGGAAGAATGGCTTCAGTACCATAAACAAGTGAGTATGGAGTGGCTCTTGTGGGAGTATGATGATTGGTATGGTATGCCTAAAGGGTAGGTATTATCTGGAGGTGCCAATCATGACCAACATCATTAACAATCTTTTTGATAATATTGACAATGGTTTTATTGGATGCCTCAGCTTGGCCATTAACCTGAGAGTAATATGTTGTAGAAAAATGTTGTGTGATGTTATATTCAGTACATAGCTAGTCTACATCCTTGTTCTTGAAT
Organism: Torreya grandis; assembly: GCA_037957365.1. NCBI lineage: Eukaryota > Viridiplantae > Streptophyta > Pinopsida > Cupressales > Taxaceae > Torreya > Torreya grandis. The sequence goes on along the minus strand of JARHVA010001103.1, from coordinate 1,473,522 downwards.
GATATTCCATTATTAGATATAATGTCAGAGGGGATACCATAGCATTAAATGAGGTCATTGAAAATGAATTTGTAAATTTCCTTTCCAGTCACATAAGTGAGGGGTATAGCTTTAACCCACTTAGTGAAATATTCAGTGGTGGTAAGGATATGTTTATGGCCACTAGATGAAGTAGGGTTAATCTTACCAATGAGGTCAAGTCCCCATGTAGAAAATGGTCATGGCATCAACATCAATTTTAGAGTTTTTGTTGGGGCATGAATCAGATTAACATGTCGTTGACATTTATCACACTTTTTCACATATTTAGTGGCATCTACATCCATTGTGGGCCAATAATAATGAGTACGCAAAAGATTTTTAGATAGGACTACCCCACTAGAATGAGCTCCACATACTCATTCATGAACTTCTCTTAACTCTAGAATAGACTCTATCAAAGTTAAATAATGAAGTAGAGTTATATCAAAACTATGATGGTAAAGGGTGGATCCATGTAAATTATAATGAGTGGAGTGATGAATAAAGGCTTTGGTTTTTTTTGAGATAGCTTAGGTGGCATAACTTGGTCATGAAGGTATTTGTAAAGTTCTGAGTACCAAATAGAATTAAGACCAACTATATCACAAATCATGGCAATGGTTGAAGGTTCATGCGCTGGTGTTGACAAATTCTCAATGAGGAACTAATATTCTCTAGCCTTATCTATTTGTTAAATCAGAGAGCCAATAGTATCCATAGCATCTGTAGTTTTGTTACTAGCCCTTAGTATGTGCTCAAACTAAATACTAGTAATTTATCGCTTAAGAGTGTTGACCATGACTTTATATGAAACTAGTTTGTCATCTTTGGTCTAAAAATGATCTGTGACCTGATTGATGATTAACTAAGAATCACCATAAACTTGAAGATGAGATATATTCCAAATCACTACTTATCAAAGTCTTAAAACATGTGCTTCATACTCGACCATGTTTTTCATATAAGGAAAGTTGATTTTGAATGATTTAGGGGTTAGATCCCCCTATGGTGTAATAAACAATAGGCATGCCCTTGATCCATGTGCAGTAAATGAACCATCAAAATATAGCTTCCAAGGTTTTTCCTCAATGGATGTGTTAATGATGTTCATTATGGATTCATTAAGAAATTGAAATGCGAGTGGTTGTGTGTCTATGAGAGGTGCTTCTGCAAGTTGATCCATAAGAACTTGTCCCTTGATTGCCTTCTAATTAACATACTTTATGTCAAAATCACTAAGAAGCATGATCCATTTAGCCATTCTACCTTGAAAAGATATTTTATATAGTAGATACTTAAGTGTATCTACTTTTGAAATGACCATGGTCTTATTATTCAACATGCAATGGCACAGTTTTTGAGTTGCAAAGACCATGGCCAGATAGGTTTTTTCAATAGGTACATAGTTATGTTTATATGTAACCAAGGTATAACTTAGGTAGTATATGGCATGTTCCTTTCCATTATCATCATTTTGAGCCAATATTAAGCCTAGATCATGGTTGGTAGCTAATAGGTATAACAAGAATGGATTTCCTAGTATAGGAGGTAATAAAATAGGTGGATTAACAAGATAGTCTTTGAGTTGTTGAAAAGATATTTGGCAGTGATCATCCTAGTGAAATGTAACTCCCTTATTCAAAATGTGTGTGAATGGGTGGCACTTATATGCTAACTAAGAGATGAAGAATCATATTGACTGGATCTTGCCCTATAAACTATAGAGTTGCCTCAAATTGGTTGGTGGTGGCATCTCAGTTATAGCATGGACTTTAGTCAGATTGACTTCAATACCTCTACGAGACATAATGAATATAAGTAGTTTACCTAAAGTTACACCAAACACACATTTATTTATATTGAGTCTAACTTTGTACTCCCGTAATCTTTCAAATATCTTACACAGCACTACTAGATGGTTAGCCCTAGTTTTGGATTTTCCTAATATGTCATTGACATAGTCTTCAATAATATCATGCATCATATCATGGAATATGACAGTCATGGACCTTTGATATGTATCTCTAGAATTCTTAAGTCCAAATGGAATTACTTGATAATAAAATGTTCCCCATGGAGTAGTGAATGCTATTTTATGTTAGTCTTTCAGTGTTATTCTGATCTAGTTATATCCTAAAAAGCCATCCATGAGTGAAAGCATTTCATAACTAGCTATGAAGTTGATGATCATGTCAATATTTGGAAATGGAAAATCATCTTTAGGATAAGCTTTGTTGATATCTCAAAAATTAGTATAGATTCTGATCCCTTCAGGCTTTATACTAATAAGTACCACATTAGAGATCCATTCTGAGTAGTTAATGGATCAAATACATCTTGATTATAAGAGTTTTTCCAACTCTTTCTTTACCAACATAGTAATGTGAGGATACATCTTACACATCTTTTGTTTTCTTAGTTTGGCATTAGGATTAACCACAAGATAGTGTAGAACCAAGGTAGGGTCTAAACCTAGCATGTTAGAATAGGCCCATGCAAAGATATCTACAAATTCTCTCAATAGAGATGTAAATATTTCACATTCCTCCTCAGTGAGGGATGCTCCTAATTTGATTCATTTTAGGTCTGATAGAGTCTCAATATTTACCTTTGTTGTATCTTTGACTAGAAGGGTCAAACCATCTTCTACAATAGTAGGCAGTGACTTGAACTATTAAATTATGTTAGGATCCTTCATTAGGATTTATTGTTCAACTTCTCCTAGGCATGATGAATCTGAGTCCCTTAATGAGAGATCTGGCCATGTGATAAAAACAATTGGAAATTCTTGAAGAATTTGATAAAATACTTGTTGTTGCTCAAATTTGAACTCTAATCCACATGCACGTTCATCGTTGGTGGTCTCCCGGTCTAAATTCAAGGAAGAATGAACACCCCCATCTAATGGTGCTTGAAATAGGTTTTCACCACTAGACTAGCCTTTATCTTTACTTTTTCCCCAGTCAAAAAGTGCCTCAAAGGGGTTTTCACTTTGGGACCTCAATGTTTTACTTTTTCTTTTTTAGCTAAGGGTATTCACTCACTCTCCAAAATAGATTGTAGGATCTAATGTGATTAAGAACACTGATTTGTGATCTCCCAATAGAATGTTATCTCTAAGGCCTAAAAATTCATAAAATGCCTCATCATTTTGAAACTCATCAATTGGTAGATTAGATTCTTATTGGTCCCAATATATTAGTTGGGGATAATATAATGGCAAATGGTTGTGATAAAGGAATAAGGTAAGGGTACAAATGGCATTATTATCAAATAGATTGGTTTCAGCTAGGTCATCAAAAGTGAGGCTATGATCAGACTCTACTTCATTATTGATATCATCATTACTAGGAATTGGTGATGGAGTTTGAATAAGATATGTAGGGTCACCCCCAAGTGATTTTAATCCAAGTCCATAAGGTCTTTCATACTTATTCATGGAAATTGGCTTAATGCTTCTTTGTTGATTTAGTCTGAGGCCTCTTCCTTCATAATTGTGATGCTCCATGATCCTATTAAGAATAAGATACTTGGCAATGTTATAAAAATCAGCTTGGTTGTCATTGTAAAACCATGATTCATCCCCTTCAAGAGGGTTAGGTCCTAGGCTAGATGTTGGTACAAATGTGATAGGTCCCTTATCTTTGTTCTTTTGTTACCAATACATATGTGGGATGACTTTAGGTCACCCAAAGGTTTTTGGATTTTGAGGAAGATTGGCAATATAAAATGTATCATGGGTCACATACTCTCCTGGTCCATTATCTAAAATGGTGAAATGATTAGAAGCTTCAGGAGGTGGCATGTGGAAAAGGGAATCCAAGGTATTAGGATCTATGTAATTATTCAGTGAAGGATCAATAACTTTAGCTTTTCTTTTATCATGTTTGGAACGTGGATTCATATTGTACTGATAATTATAGCTTTAAAATTCAGCCTCAAGATGCTTATAGTGTTCATATGGGTGTAAATCTCATGGAATATTCACTTCCATCCCTGAGTGGAAAAATGTGATACATTAGTGCAGCATTGATGGGACTGCATGAATCTCATGTAACTAAGGCCTACGTAAAATAATATTGTATGATAACTCAAGATCAATCACATGGCAAAGTGTATCATGGGTAAAAGGCCCAATGATAACTATCAAACTAATGGTGCCTTGTGATTCTCTTTTGTGATTATCATAAGCTTTGATGGTTATTGTTTCTAGCTAGAGATCTACCATTATGTACCCAAGAAGCTTGATGATTGATCTATTGTCTATAAGGACACATTTCACTTTATGCCATATGATACAAACTTATATATACAATGGGTTATTATGGAGTGAGCCAAGAGAAGACATATCACTTTGGTTGAATGTGACTTGTTGGGTTGGAGCTAGGTGTCTAACCAAAGCTTGAAATTTATTAAGGGATATGTCACTAGAAATAGTGGATTGGGTCAAAAAATCATTCAAGATATTTTTGTGGATTATTAACATTCATATCAAATCTAAAATATAAATTTGTGCTGATTTTTTTTGCAATTGTTCCACAATATCAAACTTCTTGTCTTGGTCTGTAGTGAATGGTTTATTCTGAGGCTAAATGGCTTGTTGGATGATAGGTAAGGTGGTGGATGGTTGTGGGCCTAGGATAGTAATATTTGACCTCTGAGTTTTGATTGCATAATCAAGATTAAATATTAGACCATTATTGCTAATTAATGTTTGGAATGGTGTGGAACCAGATAGAACAAGTCTTGGTTGTCAGTGCACTTGCATGTGGTCACGTGGCAAGGACAAGTTGTCGATATAAGTTCCAAAAGGGGAAGTCCTAATTTGTTGGTTTGCCTGTATGCATTCCCAAGTCAAAGAAGGATTATCTATGTAATTTGGTTGAATTTTATTGTTTAACAATGGTCTACATTGATTAGTGTTTGGTCTAGGATAAATGGAGATGGTATTAACACTACCCCCTGCAATATAACCTACAATCATGTTGTAGTCATGTACAAATTCATGGTAGGTTTATTAGTTTTTACCATTCTAACCTTGGTTTTGTCCATTGTTCTATTGTTGTGGGCTCTGCTACTAATTTTATTGATTCTATTGGTTCGGCCTTTGATTTTGATACTATTGATTTTATTATTGCACTAACTATTGTTGTTGATTATTCTATTATTATTTATTGTTATGTCAGGGAAAGGGGTTCTAATAGATATAAAGATTTTTATTATAAGTGGAAGTACTATTATCTAATTTTATCTCCCCATTCTCTAACATATTCTTAATTAAATTCTTTATTTAGACACATCTTCATAGATTATGCCTGTTGACCTGATGATAGTCATAGAATTTATTTTCATGATACCAATTAGAATAAGGAATGCCTTGCAGATAATGCTTTGGTATAGGCTAACTAATTAGATTAGAGATAGCAAGCTGGTAAAATAAAGACTCAATAGGTTTCCCTAGGTCACTAAATACATGACACGTAGGCATGGTTCTTCTAGGAGGAGGGGTTTGTAATGGTAACAGTTGAATTTATTGTGCAAGTTTTGGTTATTGCACTTTTGGCACTAGTTGAGTAGGAGTAAGTTAAAAATGTGGTGTAGATGATGTTACACTATTTGCACATGATGAGATTCAATTACTCTATTTCCCACAACATTCTCATTGTAGTTGAATTGCTTCAATCTTTCATAGTTATTGACATGTGCTAATTATGATGCTTGTGCTTAGATGGGATGTTGGTCATTTCCCTTATTGGTACCTTGATTTTGATTATTTGAATTAAGATTGATGACTCCTTTATTGATGATCACCCTCTCAATCAACAAACCTTTATCAATGATCTCCTTGAATGTATGTGCACATTGTAGTTCTAAATGATAACCTATCTCACTATGCAAATTTTTAGTAAACACAATGGCTAATTATTTATCTGGTAAACTATGGGTGAAATAGCTCATAAGGGTTCTTTTTCACTATAAATAACTTGAAATACTCTCACCAATTTTTTTTCTTGCATTAAATCCACCAATGAAATCTCATGCTCAAGATTATAGGAAAAGTGTTACACAAACTTATTAGAAAGATCATCAAAATCCATTACTAAATTTTTGGGCAACTTCAAAAACCACTCCAAGGATTGTCCATCTAAGCTTCTTAGAAATAATAGCAAAAGGTGTATGTCGTTATATGCCACTGGTTGACATGCAACAAAGAATTTGGTTAAATAAGCCTTAGGGTCACCTTTCCCTTTGTATTTATTGAATTTTGGTGGTTCATATCCTAGAGGAAATGGTGTCTATAGATACTCCATGTTGAATGGATAGGAACATACATCATCCAATTTGAACTTTTTAGTTTGTATACCATCTTGAATGGTAGTAATTACATCCTTCATCTATTGCAATTCTTGGGATAAGAAACTAGAAGGAATATTGGTTTGAGGGAGAATTTGGGTTTGGATAAATGGTTGGGAGGTCACAAGTGGAACACTTTGACCAAGGTATGATGGATCTACCTATTGTATTACATTGGCTTGGTTTGGGAATGGACCAGGAATATGCATATGTGGATTAGGATGTATTTGAAATTACACACTTGGATGTGGGATATTTTTGTTTAGGTTGGTGATAAAGGTTTGACTTGGAGGATTTTGTGGTTGGGATGGAGGAATATAACTATACTATGCATGTTATGGTTTAAAAGGGACATGTTGTTGACTAATCAAACCTTGTTGTTGAGTGGGAACTTGTGGACCAAGACCCTGTCCCTAGATTTGTGGCACATTTTGAACCAACGGTTGTCTCGTAGGTACTTGAGAAACATGGGGACCTCCTTGTTATAAAAATTCCTATGAGGAAGTGAAAGTGGCTTGTATATTTGGCATCTATCATTGACCAATATTTTCATGTTGTTGACTAGTCAGTACTTGGTTTTAGATTGGCATATTAGTCTATGACTAAAGAGGTATGTTTGTCATTACCTAATGAGGTGGAACATTTGTTGCCCCTAATTGAGGTGGCAATGTATTTATCCTATGGTGCATTGATACACTAGATTTTGCCTATTTTTTTGGAATATTACTTGTTACTTGTTGAGGAGGAGTAGGATTCATCACATTCTATCATTGAGGAATGATATTGGTCATTATTTGATTACTTAATCCCATAGGTTGTACATTTGAGGAAGTAGTCAATTGAGGTTAGGGTATAGAAACTCCCACTCCTTGGTATGATGACCTATTCAGAGGATTAACTATAGACACATGTTTTTGGCTAGTTTTTTATGAATTAGCACCACTTTGATCAAGATTGGACCTTGTTTGCACATTATCTACTACGTTTGGTTCACTATTTAGTATAGAGGTTGAAGACACTTCTTGAATAATGGGCATATCCATGAAGTTATCTATTGAAATAGTTTGTATGGATAGGTCAAAATTTGAATTATCTTATCCAATTAACTCTATCAGCACTCCTATTGAAGGAATTAGGTTAATGAGAGGCTTACTTACCATGTTCATCTTATTGAAATCATTTGTTAGATTCAGATATGTTTGATATGTTGTCTGTATTTGGTTAAAGTGCTCTTCCATGATGTTTTTGCCTCAATCAGATATATTAGGATCTTAGTAAATTGTTTAGACTAGAGCCATAGGATTGATAGAGGAATCCTATTGATCATAAATGATATTGTTGGGCACTCTAGAAACTTATCCCCTACCTCTATGGCTCTAACCAAAATCTCATCTTTGTTCTCTAAAAAATACATCTCAAACAAAAATGGATTTTACACTGTAGACATATTAGTATAATATGACTATTGAAGTACTGGTTCATCCACTACAGGTATTGTAGCTAGGTATTACACAGTTTTTTTTTGGTCCTATTATGAATAAGGTGGTGTGTTAACTAGATAGTTGGTCAATAGATCTTGGCTTTGTGCCCTTGATTGAGTATTATAAGAGAGATAAGAATCCATCTCATAAGCAAGATTATCTACATAGGGTTCTTTCACCATTTCTTCCTATGCAACCACATTACTAATCCTTGGATTATACGTGAGTCCACTAAGAGTCTAGGAATACATGTTGGGATCCATAGTCAATGCTTTTGTGATAAAAAGTCAAAGAGTTCTAAAAACTCTAAAAAATATAATGTCTAAAATAGATGATGTCCCAACTTGGTCTAGATATGTCAAAAGGATCAAAAGGTTTATGAAAATTTTTGTGAGAAAACAAGCTAGCATGAAGTATCTAATGTTTCACTGTTCACACAAAGATAAGCAAGTAAATGGTCCTAAAAATCAAAATGCTGAATTCTAAGGTCAAAGTGTTTCAAATCAGTCTAATCTAAGAATTTAAAAGTTGTTAGGTCTTTTGGCCAAACATGGCATCAAAAGCTATGCTCAAATAAGGCATGTGCTATGACTCTTGGCCAAACAGTGTCAACATCTAGACTTTGAAAATAGATGAAAGTTTTAATCTAATAGATTTGAAACACTTCTAACAAACACTAGGAATTTGATTCTTAGACATGAACTTGATCAACTAGGTATAAGGTATGAAACAAAAGGCACTTTATCAATAGTTTATTCTCTCACAAAAAATGGTATAAAATTGGGTTCTTTTAACAAACAAGCTAGACAAAAGTGAACAGTATAACTATTTTAGACAAAAGATCACAAAATTACACTTGGATTGGTCTAAAAATGTATGTAAAAATTTGAACCCTATGCAAGAAGGTCTATGAAATAATATTCAAAAAAATTTAGTTAGCGTAATGACGTTATACTACCCAAAAAGGTGTGATAAAAAGGTTTATTTCAAAAACTCTCTAAGGCAAAGATGCTTTCCTATAATTTTGATAGCATAACACTACCTTTCGTGACTCAAAATGTTATATTACATACACTTAAAGTGAAAGTGTTTAGCGCAAAATGGCTTAAGTCTATCAAATGTTGATAATGATTATGATTCTTAAATGTCCTTCAACCCAAATTGGAAATTAAAACTAAGTTCCCTCAAGTTTAGTGTAAATGGTGAACCCACTTAACACATCAATTTTATGAACTTATAAAGGTGAAATTTTGAATTTAGGTTATAATTGAAGGACTTTAAACAAATTTGGTAAAGGTATAGACTCAATTGGGAAGCATAACTACACCAAAGTGGATGATATGACTCTCAAGATTTTGATGAACTTTTGAACAAGGCAAATCAATGATCTCAGGCAGGCAGCATAATGCCTCTTTATTCAAAGGAAAATTTAGACTATGTATTTGGTTTGGATTTTTTGTTTACACCAATTTTTGACTCCAAACAAGACTTTAATCTAGGACAAGACCAAATAATTAACCATTCTTAGATCCTAAACTAACAAGGATGCATGGTATTGTTGGAATCCATCAATATATGTCATTTGAGAGGCTTTTAAATGTTCATCTAAAAGTAAATGCACATTCTATAGTAGGGTTTTTATACCCCACCTTCTCTCAAATGATAGTAATACAACATGGTCCTTGAGGCAAACCTTTCACCAACAATAATTTCATGGCAAACAATGCAAAATAAAACTAAGATCTAACTAGTTTTCAAATGATCTATGGGAAACAATTACACAATGACTTTCATGCCAAACAATGCAAAATAAAAGCATGGATTTTAGGTCTGTATTACTTGACTTGTTGAAAAAAGGTCTAGTCCTTTTTACAACCACTACATGCTGCTATTCACTCATTGTAGTGCAATGTCCAAAGTACCACTTCATCCTGTGTGCAACTCCAAAGTAGCTAAATGAAGTCAATGTCAAGAGATGAAACCCTGGGTCAAAACTTCCCTAAAGAACTTGTGGGAGGTGATGAAGTCTCCCTCGTAAGCCAATATTCATAAAAAATAAAGAAAGCATGAAACTAGAAAGATTTTAGGGTCATTTTCAAGGTCACCCAAACTTTGATGAGTTTTTGGGTAGTGTTTTAGATGACTTTCTTTCTAAGCCTTGGACTAGGCTATTTGTAATAGGAATGGCACTTTTGATTCCGAGGGTTCCCTATAGGGGACAAATGGAAGAGCATACATGCAACATTCCTCTTTTTTCCAAACAAAAATTTGATTAAACAACTATTTCAAATAAGAATTGATAAGTGTGATCAATTTTAAACCCAAAATGAAAGATTTGGTGGTGTTCATTTGACCCTTGGTCTTAGTTACAAACTTTGAAAACATTCACCAAAACATCTAAGTCCTTTCTTAAACACCAAAACAAGGTTCTTAATTGATTTTTAAGCATGCAAAAGTGATTTAAACATGTTTTGAACAAATATCAAGCTTGGTCCTGCAATAAAAATGTTAGCAAGTCTTCTAGCTTTGAAGCTCTTTTTAGCTTAAAACAATAAACTTTGGAAAAATAGCTCTCAAGTCTATGTTTTTGGAAAAACACAATGACCGACATTGGTTATTACAACTGATGATGGTTACCTTGGATAACCAAAATCTAACTAATGTCATTTTTGCTAACCAATGTTGGTTAATCCATATAACATATGTTGGTCTTACTTGTCGACGTCGATTACTATGTAAAATCATGGCAATCAAAAATGGTAAAATAAAGTTAGAAAATCAATTTTTAAGAGTTTTAAAGGTCCAAATAAATATTTTAGAGTTGAAAATTTATCTTATTTAGGTTTGATATGTGTTTAGTCCTATTGGGCATGCCATAATGTGATCTAGGAATTTGACTCAAGAGAGGATGGTTAGTATGGTGTTAGATCCAAAATGAAAAAAGCAAAATGAAATGAACACACTAATAACATAACATCTCTAGGCCTAGACACTAGGGAGAGCTTAGTTAACAAAATAAAATTATAAACACAACTAAAAATTAAGAAATGAAAACACAAAATTTCCTTCACCTTCCTTGGATGCTCCAAATGTCTTTGTAATGGTGGCTTGCTTAGCTTGTGCTCATGAAGTCCTTGGCAATGGAAGCTTAGATACATCCATCTCTCCTTGGCACCTTTGGCATGTGGCTTGGCTTGGCTTGGAATCAATTTGGCATGGTAACACTAATTGAAATTGACTTTGGAATCATTTGTGCATTATAACTTTGCACCAAAATAGCTTAGAAATGATGTTCATAGCCTCTCCATTTATAGATTTTTGAGAATGTCTAGAATCAACTTCAATCATCCATCCTAAAATTAAGATGTGTGATTGAGGATTAATTCAATTTTTGGAATTAAGTTTATAGTTATCCTCATCATGACATTGGAAGAAGGGGAAATTAAGAGGCATGGAGGGCTTTGATGAGGCATGAGAAGCATGAATCCTAATATTTGTGGCATTTATGGCCTACAGATGTCTTCCAAAGAATGAGGTCACTTGATGATGTAGATATTCAATATTCATTTCCAAAAATAAATTTTCAACAAGTTTCCATGGAATTCTTGATTAGGCCTTGATTTGGGTTAATTAGATCTTAAGCATGATTAAGCACTTTGTGCACAAATTACTCAAATTAATCAGAATGCCTTATTATTGGTCCAAAATTCAATTGGATTGGAATTGGAAGTCCATGTTAGATTCATTGGATCCATTATCCCATTTAGGATGCTACTGACAATAAATAACCAAGGCATGCATCTTGTGCAAGAGATTTGATAGGAAAGAGTAATCTTGAGCAAGTAGGTACAAAATTGACATTTTGACTCGAAATATCTAATCAAAGTTAGCTGGCCCATAAATTTCATTACCCCATTTATGGATACCCTGTCCAAAATCAGCACTTGAATATTTTAGTTTCACATTATTTAGCATGTTTTAGTGTTTTTAGGCCAAATTATGTGTTTTGGGTGGAAATTGGCCAAAATCCTGATTAGGGGTTATTGGTGGCCAATTTTAGGTGTATACAAGTTCTACCATCATGTCTAGGACATATGTGAGAATTTATTCTTGGTGTTCTACCAAGCCATAAATGAGGCCCTAATGCCCTAACTCTTGAAGATAATTAGGGATTCCATCATAGCCATCAGAGATTACTACTTATATAAGGATGACACTATGATCTAGATTATGGGTTTCCTTAAGGACTGCCTTCACTTTTCATATTAAATTTTAAACCACTTATCCAAACAAGATATTACTTATCAAATTGTAGAAGGTATCTTTAGGTTTTGCATATAGTGCCAACAGAAGGCATACCCATAACTCTCGATCATAATAAGGCACCACATCTATAAGGTCTTCCCTTATATTTATAAGATGGTGGAAAGACAAAAATTATTTGCCATTAAAAAGTGAAATATATATAAATGATACCTTAAATGGGTAATTTGAGCTCATTTGACATGATACTTAATCCAACTCAACATTAACTATGGTCATCAAGCTGAGGATGATGATGATCTCTATCTAAATGCCACTGATGACCAAGAGGTGTTATCCCAAATCATGACTAAGAATAATAATAATGGAAATAAAGATCAATTAGTCCCCTTTTTACCTCATTTAACTCCTAATCAGTCTATAAAGGACCCAACTTTGACAATTATGGCCATCTCTTAGAGGATCCTATAAGGTATTATGCCACCTTTTCTTCCTCAAGCTCTGAGTCTAGCTTCACTTCTATTAGTAGCTATGTTCCTCATCCATTTAATCCTCCTCCACATATACCTCATCTAGTAGCTCTAATATCTAGGCCATGGTGGACCCAATCCTAAACTACTTGACACCAGGCAGCCCAAACATAGCCCACTCAGCCACCAGTACCTTAACCCCAAGGTGTATAGACCCTAAGGTTTAATGTAGCTAGTAGCTTGAGAGTGAGATCAAAATGAGCCTCCCACTAGGTTCCCATATATTTTCCCCATCTCATACCTCCATCTCCTCCCATTTCCCTTCCACCCCACACTCTTATCACTTTCAAACTCTCAGTTATGATGACCACAAGCTATACTCTACCCCCATAAATCCCATAAGTGATGCCTCCTTTATTCCCTATTAATCCCCATCCATATTTATCCCAAGTACCTTTGGCCTCAGTCCTCCCAAACATCCTTACCTCTTCATTTTCTTTTGCTCCCTCCATCTCATAACCTAGAATCCTCCTAGTGCCTCACTTGGGTATGCCTTTAGCATCAGGGATGGCTATGAATTTTAGAAGCATACCACTCATATTAAAGACCCTTATAGTGCTTACTCTAGTCATTATAATATTCCCTTTGGTAGATCTAAGTCCTAAACCATTGGCCCCTATAGCTCTTATCATCCTAGTCGAACCATCTACTACAACATTTAGATCTAACCTAGGTAAGAGATTGAAGAAGAAGTATAAGTTAACACAAACTCCAGCCCTAGCTTGAAGTCATTTTTCTCTAATTTAACATCCTTTGTAGGAATCAATATTTCCTATAGCCCCAACCATAACATCTCAACACCTAGCTCTTAGGCCCCCTATTTCCATTACTAGGGGCACCATGGGACTCACCTTCAATCAGCACATCTCTTCCATATTATTCAATGACCCATTCTAAGGGCAATTCTACCTTAGGTGAATCTAACTAAAGAAAAGTGTTGGGTGCAAATGTTCCCTTGGTCCTCCCCTTTCATTCTCCCTCCTTTTTCTCCCATGCCACCTCCACCTCCATTACTTTACTCATTCATTTCTTCCACTTCCTCCACCTCATCATCCACCCTTCACTACCATTTCATCCACCCTTCCTACACCTCCCATAACCCAAGGAATGGACCCAAGGTCACAAGAACTATAGATGACTGTCTATGGTAACTTAGACATGCAATTGATTTTTTATCGAGCTTTCAAGAGCTTAAAGAGAACACTCATGCAGAGGTTCATCTAGGAGGGAAGTCTAGTGGTATGGCAAACCCATCAAGATTTTTTCCACCTCACCAAGATAATGACTTTTACTAGGGAAGAAAAGATGACTAAGGCCCATTTTTAGTTCTCTAAGCTACCCATGATATTTCCAAGAAGTTACTTAAAGACATGCAGAGCCAAGTTTACACTTTAGAAGCCTAAGTGAAGAGCACATTTTGCATCTAGTTGATTGGGTAAGTCAAGGACACCCTCCTACTACTTTTTTCAATCCTTGGGAAAGTAGTGGAGACTCTAGTTAATACCAATGCACTTATCTAGTGGATTTAGGCCTACATGGAGAGGATTATAGAGTGATTTAACCTTTTAGAGTTTTACACAAGTAATTCCTATGTTTAGTTAAAGGGTTGAGATGTCTAAATCAGTTAAATAAATATGTAATAATTAAGTACTAATTTTTTGTACTTTTGACCTTGTTTGAATTTATATAAATAAAAATAAATAGGGATAAATAGAGACTTATCTAAAAATTGACTGTCGTAGATGATCTAAGTTTTAAAACTTGAGGTATAGACTATAGTCTATTTCATCAACAAGATTATAGTATTCATCTATTTATTGGATAGTAGTTCCCAATTTGGATAGTAGTACCATCTATGTGTATTGTCCTCAATGTGTCATTAATATCCCATTTATAGGACTATTCATATTTTTGGGGAGCACCTATGCTTATTTTTGTATGTTTTGTTCTTACATGACCAAAACATATAGCTATATATTATATCTAGAAAACTTGATTTGATGTGCAAACCCTAATCTTTAATACTCTAAGGAGGGATCAAGTTTGATGCATTTTTCCCACTTATTTTTTGATGTATATCCAAATGAATGATAGAATGAGAGTGGCCTTGGATGCCTCTAATGTGATTGAGCTTTGAAATGCTTGAAAATTGTACTTGTGTCTACTTTATATGGTATTATGTATAAAGTATGGTAAAATAGGGATAAAATACCTTAATTTTGCACAACTTTATCTTTGGTTTCAATAGATTTTGCATCATTTTTTCATCTAGTGAATAGAGGTAGATTAGACTTATATTTAAAGGGTTTTATTGATTATGTTAATAAGAAAATGAAATTAGGCTAACTTTAGGAGGGGAACATGTTCAAAAAACTATATGTTGGGAAGAGTTAGGTGTAAGGACAGTAGTACCTAGTTGGGGATATTAGCACCATATGGTTATAGTGTCCTAAATGTTGTGTTAATTTCATTTTATCAGATTGTTGATAAATTTTGATTGGGATCTAGGATGATAGTTCTAGGATTGTGTTTTGACTGGATATAGGTGATTATGGTCTATTGAATGACTAGAAATATAAGTCTAATGCTTAAGGATAGGTCTATGAATAGCCTAGGGATAGGTTAACTCAAGCGACACTCTTATCATATAATTACCACTTTTAGGTGATTATATTTTCCCCACGTTTATGCTAGTAATGCACCAAAGTAAAATAACTGGTATAAAGGAAAAAGAAGCATACATAGACTTACCTTGGAATTGAATTTTTTATAGCTAAGTTTGAGTATGTAAATGTGGGTCTGCGTATGTGGAACATGATCCAAATCAATGTTTGAAATGAAACATATGAAAATGAGTCCTTGATTAAGAGATAGTCAAAAGCAAAAGACTATGCTATAATGAAATAACTAAGTAAAGCTAACTAAAAATAGAGGAAAATAATGAATACACCTCATTAGGTATGCAAACCAATACATTAACTCGGTAATAAATTATGTGTGTGAATGTGCATAGTGATCATATCATTGAATAGCTTAAACTGAGTTGTTGGCTTATTCAATCCTCATATGGGTGGCTCAAGAACTCAATCTATTTTTGACTCCATCATTGCCCACCCCTACTTGGTAGACCTTGATCTCTATGAATAAATTAGATAAGATTGTAAGTGTGTCAAACCCTCTCATATAGGTGGCTTAATAACTCAAGTAGGCCATGACTCCATAATTTCCCCTTATGTAAAGTAGATGCATCTATAAATATACTGCATAAAGTGTTGAAATCATCTAACTGTGTATCCAACTTCATGGCCACTCGGATATATTAGGTATCTCTAGGCCACTTGAGAATACCAACAACTGTAGATAGAGTAAGGAATGAATTTGGTGGAAACCTAGATTGTGATATCAAGTGTCTATAGCATAGAGAATGACATGGAGTTTTCATTCCATCTGATCAACCTATATGAATCTAACTATATGGAAACTATGTGCCATACACATACCCCCAAACTAGTATCTAAGTATATTTAATTTGAATCAATTATGTAATAGTTAAATATGTGTAATTAAATTGAATGTATGAGTGATCATGTCATGCATGATGCCCCAAATTTGAGAAATTAGTATGAATCTCAAATTAAATAAATGTATTTGAGCTAAATTTGAACATAACTTCCAAATCTATGATTGTATCTATGAAAATTATATTATACTTGGTGTACTAGTTTAAATGATCTAGACTATCCTAAAGCTGGGGGTACTGGATAGTAACACCCTAGAGTGGATAGTAGTGCCCTATGGTACTAGTGTTCTAATCTAGGCACTAATGACTACTTGGTCTAATTTTTATGTGATTTAAACTAACTATTGAATCTCTATTATGTTTTATGTTTTCCCTAAGTTTGATTTCTATAACTGAGCCTATGTGATGAGATGTATCTATGAAAAGTAATGTAAGATCTTTATCTTTGTGACAACCCCTATAAATGCCACATATTTTGAGGATAATTTTGAAATATGTGTAAGAGATACCCTTTAAATAAGTAGCTCTGAAAAATGTGTTAGTTGTATCATGTGCATCATATTCCAATATAATGTAAAACATAACATCATAATGTAAATGTATCTAAGCATAAGTAAGAAATGTAAGATGTATTTTTTAATCTAAAAGTGCACAAGGGTGTCAAGATTGATGTAAGTAATGTATAACAGTAGTAAATCTAAGAAATTACCTAGGGGGATGGGGCATGATGTCCATCAAATCACCTAAGGAGGATAGGATAAATGCATAAGATCTCTCATGGCATATAAAACTAGTGTGTGTGTGTAACAAGCAAATACAAGTGTCATGGTGTAAAATCATATAAGGAAGTAAACATACAAACACATGAGGTACATAAAAGGTAGGCCAAGAGGCCATAATACAAGGTAAATGGGTACATGTCACTAAATATAAGAATAAGGACATATAAATACCTCTTTAAATGTCCACATACACAAATAGGAATCAATTTGGCATAGAGCCACAAAGAAATACATGTTCAAATGTCCACATAGAGAAGATGAAAAATCACACATAAGGGATATGGGCACATGTCTAAGGCTTAAAAATAGAGAAGTGGTATAGAATCCAAGGAATAATACAATATTAAAATGCCCTCAAAGATGGAAGAGGCATTGGAAACACAATCAAGTCTAATCTAGGAACTAGAAATGAAATCATGTATAATTATGTAATGCAAATCTATGTAGATGCCATGGTGCATATATACTAAGTCTAACTAGTGATACTCAATACAACATTGAGTAATGAGGAGTAATGATCAATATCAAGATAAATCAATGCATAATTGTAATGTATATTATGTAAGATAGAACATGTTTATAGAAACTATGTATGAGATGCCCTCAAGTGGATAGATGTATCAATGTATAAACTTAGATTAATGTAAAGGCCCCTAATAGGTAGATGATAGTTGATGTAGATTAGTGTAATTAACCAGAGTCCTATTTGAGATCTTCAAGAACTCAACAAGAATACATGAAGCATATGTGTATGATAAAACCAACTATACTAGGATAGCTAGGAATATGAAATATCTAGCAAGTAGTAGAAATGTAAACATAGAAATGCATACAATCTATAAAAATTTATGTTTTTGAAATATTTGAATATCTTTGTATTTTTATAGTGTTTTTGTGTTTTTTGAGCATAAGTTATATACAATCATGTGAAAATAAACTATGTATAAGGAGCGAGAGATATAAGGAAGTATGTATAAGGGTAGGAACCATACTAACCTATGAGTCTCATGGGAGACTCACCATCACCTTGACCTATGTCAAAGAATTAAATTATGAGCATGTGTCTGGTGTGAAAGGGAAACTATGACCCCATGATTTAGTGTGTTTTATAATTTAAACATGAAGCTACCTAAGTAGTGATGCTATGATGTTGTGGCACTAACTGTGATGCTTTATGAACTCTAGGGGTCTTAGGGATCCATCTCATAGATGTAGAATTTTTAGGTGATATAGGTGCCTTGTGTTGAGAACCCATAAACCCAAATATAATTGATCTCAACATAAACTGAGTAGAGGAAGGTCCTCTAGATTATATGACATATCTTTGATGTAATGGTCTCTGTAGTAATGGTCTCTGAGGGAGAGTATGCATGCATGTAAACATTGTATAAGTAAATCTGGCCTGATTTAAGGACTCTATTAAACACTGTGATATATGCATAAGAGTTTTAATCTCTAATGTAATTGATAATTATGTAATATAGAAAAATAATTGGTGTTGGTGATGGAAGTTTGATTAGAATCTATGTTAAAACTTTTGGTGGGATGGGAAGAGGATACTCATATGGGACACCCTCAATCTTAACCACCTTATTAGCATGTATATACTTGAGGCATTAGTTTACTATAGAAGGGAAAGCTTGGATTTGTTGTAACCATGGCCTTCCCAATAATATGTTGAATATGCCTGCACTAGGTACTACTAAAAATCAAGTGGCTATGTTTGTTGGTCTAATCTATAATAGAAGCACAATATCCCTGATGGAGCTCTAAACATGACCACTAAAACTACTAATGACTATATCGATATGGAATATATCTTACTCTATGTAGCCTAAGTGTTATAAGAGTGTCATGGTACACATGCATATGCTTAACCCATTATTAACCATGATAATATGAATAGGATGGTGGTCTATATATGCTCGTATGAAGAGTGAATGTAAATATATGTCAGCATCCATAATATCCTATTCTAAAAATGTGATAAGTAGTCTAGGTGTCATTTTAGTGTGATACATGCCAATAATGTTATGCAAGGGATGTGTTTCCTCTATAATTGTGTGATAGGAAGCTGGTGGTGGATGAGCCTAGTATGTATAGTAAACACCTAATATGCCCCTTGCCTCATTATATATATGCTTTGGGAAAGGATTTAAAAATATCTTAAGTGACTTTTCCTCTATTTTTTTTGTGCCTTTGTGGGTGTACCCACATCTATAATGTTTGCCTGAATGAGATATTATATCTTGTCCTTGAGGCTAATACATATGTTTGTTATGTGGCCTAGTGTCCTATGATATTTGCAGAATGCATTTGAATCATAACTCTTTAGAAAATGCTATGTCATATCAACCTCTTTAATGGGAGGGAGATATATGACATTGCATTCCAATAGTTATTATAAAACACATGCTGGTGACTCTGGTAGATTAGTGAAAACTCTGTGCTGAGGAATTAATGAAAGCAATCTAGGAGAAGGATCTAAATTTGTGTTGACTATGGAATTTTGATCAATTTTATTATTTTTGGCCCTGAACCTGTATGGAGGTTTTTTTGTACTCATAATATTTGAATCTAATCCATTTGTGTACGTGAGTTTTCCCATTGTTAAGAGCTTAAACTCTTGTTCCTTATCTATATGGCACATATCTATAAATGTGGGAACTTCTTGAATAATACTACTTCATGAAGTACTAGTAATAGACTCTAAAGGACTATTTTAGATAATATGGACTTATCAATAGTCTAAATTTTTGAAAACTATCATAAATAAATTATATTGTATCAAGATTAAATTGGATTGTATCAAGATTAAGTTGGATTTGTTATAAATAAACCACATCTATCTAATGTATTTGTGATAAGTCCAAATTATTTAAAACTATCATAAATAATTAGTAGTTGAAAACTATCATAAATAAATTGGACTTCATCAAAATTACTTAGACTTATTACAAATAAATCGCATCTATATTATATATTTACAATAAGTCCAAATTATGCAACCATTCAAACTAGTTCATAGACCATGTATTTATAAATAATAAGACTTGGTAGTTTATTTCTTAAGGAAAAATAATTCATAAATCAATCAGGTGGTTAGGAGATATGTGATTTAAAATACCTATGATGATTGGGATGACATGTGTCATTAGTTGATTAGATCATGAACTATCTATTTAATCTAATTTAGTGATGTCCTCATGATCATCAAAGTTTATCTCATATTTATGTACATGTCATGTGTCAATCATAGGTTTTATATTATTAATATAATCTCCCACATAGTTAAGTTACCAAGATTGTGATGCATATTGTAATCTCAGGTGCTCACATTATTTGGGACTTTTGTTTGGATCAGTCATCCTTTCACACAGCTGAATCATTGAGATTGTGGCACATGGCACAATATTAGGTACTTATATGAAGTGTAATTTGAAAAACTAAAAATCCAAATAACATTTCTCAATACATAAATGTCAAAGAACAAATCTTGACATGCAAGTGGGACATTCCAAGGCGTAAACCCCAAAGACCTTTTTGTATACATAGGAATGTTGAAGTTTATTTTTCAAAGCATAAAAGTTGAAGTGAAAATTCTTAGATGTCAAAATTATGAATACCATTTTCTAAAGACCATTTTGAAGGATGAAAAATGTGAAGTTTAATTTGAAAAACTAAAAAGTCAAATAGGTTTTTGTGATCCACAAAATGTGATCTGGCTATTTGGAATATGCAAAAATTGAATACAATTTTGAATCACAAAAATGTGAATTGGACATTCTAATAGTCAAATACTATTAAATAAATGCATATTTATCAAAATACTAAATTATCATAGTAGAAAATATAAAACTCAAATGCTGAAGTGTATTTTCCAAGACCTAAAATTCAAAGTGCCACTAGAAATAAATATAAATAAATAAAATAATAAAATATTATACATTCTCAAAAAATGGATAAAATTTTGAAAAAAACATTCATATTTATCACTCCAAAATTAAGGAAACACCATTTCAAATTTCCCAGTCCTTTTATCACTATTTTTGTTAGTGCCTAATGGGATGATGCATTCAAATAGTCTGTTACAATGCCTTTCAAAAAAATTGTGAGAACAAGTGTATGACCTCTCCAATATTTATTTGGTTTCCAAGTGTATATTATACTAGCTATGAGTATGGATGGTAAATATGTGTCAGTTGGGTTTGGCTTCCATTTCTTATCCAACCAGCCTAAATAAATTTATGCTTATTTTGCTTCTTTTTCCTTGCATGAACTAGGATGAACCAAGCTACATTAACCTTTTGTTATTTATCCCCATTTATTTTTAGTATCTCAATATTACTTTTCACTCTAGTAAACCATACTATGTAGTCCACTCCTATAGAATCATCAAGTCTAAAAAATAACATATCTCTAATTTGCACATATTGAGTTAGATTAAATGCAATTTTTGTTCTTTTACTTTTTGGACCAAAATATGTATCTATAGATGCGACTCCAAAATCAAGGATCCTATCATGAACCATTTTGTGTAGATCTCTATGTAGGGGTGTGTCATGATGAGTTCTAAGACACTCAACTTTAGAAGGGAATATATGGATGTTTTGAAATTAACATGATATATCCTTCCATTTACTATCTCTGATCAAACCAAATTCATTTAATCGTTGTACATACTTATTCAAGTTATATTTAATTTATTTTTCACTCTTTTTCATACTTATATCTGAGTCTTTTACAACAATGGAATCTTGAAACATTTCTCTATTTTTTAGGTCTTTGAAATATATTTTTGTCAGATTACCTTTTGGAATATTTGGCTCACCATTTTCTTTTGTTCCCTATATTTTAATTGGAGCAGACCAATTTCTATCTCTTATAGATTTTTTGCAACACATAATGGGTTGACCTTGCTCCATGCATAGAAGAAAGTATTGACCTTTTATCAAGCCTATTATTTTTTTTATTCCCGTCAACTAGTAACTATTAACATACTCTTTGAATCCATTTCCTTTTCAATCAAATATGGCATGAAGTTTCTTGTATTTTCACATGTATTATAAGTGTCCATCATCTCTACCACACTCCATACATCTTTCCTCTTTATACATTTAGATAGGTTTCCAAATATGCCATCGATGTCCTCATGGATATGTCCCACAAGGAGAAATCTAACCTCGGCATTGAGGAAAACACCTTTGTATACAAGGAGAGATAAATATTGCAACACATACCTGTAAAAAAAAACATGATTTTATGAATTTATAAATGTAACATTAGTTCCATATAAGGTTCAACATTTTTTAAATATAATTATGGATGGAAGTACCTATTCTTATTGCCCCCATAATATTTTTATAGTTGAAGGTATAACCTAGAAGGAAGTTTCTTGAAGGCACCAATTGATTATGCTTCTTATTTGTATTTACTGCATTCAAGGTAGTAGTTATTAGACAAAAGTGCATCATAAAATGGATATTTTGAAGATCCAAGTTTATATAGTAAAGATCCATAAGTATCTGGCATTATTGTTTCCAAATCCCTGAAGCACTTATTCAATGAGGTGATAGTAAATTTACACCCTCCAAGAACATATGATAAAAAAAAATGCCCATATCCACTTGCACCATGACCATGTGTTATAATCCCTGCCATTGACAACTCTAATATTTTATCGATAAGTACTTTACTTTTTGTCACTATCCTTGGTGCAAATGTTTTTTGACATTCCACCTTGTCATAAAAGACAATAGATATTCTTCAAGGTATTTCTCTAACATTCATTTATGTGTGTAATACATTTGTCTTGCAAAAATTATTTGATTTGAGTGTATCATGAATTCTTGATTGATACGCTCTTCTCGATCTTTAGAGAGGGACCCAGAAGATATATATTGAGTCAATAAGATGTATGTTTTAAACCTAGTGAATTCATCAAATGTGGCAATCATCACATCATGAAAATTGGTTCTCCACATATTATTGAATTTTGGTTGGGATATTAGCTCATATTATATATCTTCTAGTTGTGCATTGATGTGATGCCTCATAAATTCTTGAGTGAAAGATGTTAGGAAATGTCAAACATTTTCTCATGAGCCATTTATATCTACTTGGCATGTTAGTCATGGAAAAACAAATATAAAATAATCCACCAATTTGTCTAACAAATATTTAGCTACCATTTGTATACACATTATATTTTCAAAACTTTTATTGATTATTGACACTTTGTATCTTATAGGAACTTACCGAGTCTCAATATCTTTGAGTGCATACCTTAAGGGGTACATCAAAAAATGAGTGGCTAAACCATCATTACTTCATAATATTGTTGTTCCTTTTACCACTTGGCATCCACACACTAGCCTCATAAAACCTTAAACCCTGAGCTTATTCTTATCTTTCCTATCCATTCTAGTCATTATTGTGTTTTATTCCCTCATTTCTTATTATGTTACCTTTTTGACATGTTCAGTACACTAGGTTGACCTGGTTGCCCTAGTGTATTCTAGGGACACTTTAGCTATTTTGACTTCTTAGCATCTCGACTGACCTACCACAAACCTAGTTAGTTAACCTACAAATATACTAGCTCAACCTAATCAACCTAGTATAGCCAACATGAATGAATGATTTTTAGGAAAGATACTATAATATATACAATGTCATTTCCCACCATTTAAAGAATAGAAGAATTAAGTGAAGAAGTGTAATGAACATCTACTTATTGACCATTCTACTTGAGGAATAAAGCTTTCGGGTTTAATACTTTCTTTGGAGATCTGATCGTATCTTATAGAGAAGTATTTTAAATGCTTAGCTAGGTTGTGTAGCCTAGAGTTGATTTATCTTGGTATCTTTACAAGCCACAATAATCTCTTGTAAAGCACCTTGGCCAAGGGAGATATTGAGACTTAGTAGGTTCATCTTTCAAAGTAAGTATTCCTAACTTTATTTCTCCTTTATAAGAGTAGATAGATAATGCAGTATGTATTCTTCTCTTCCATATATTAGGATTTTTTATACATTTACATGAGAATATGTCTCCTATGCATGTTTAGTTTAGTTATTGTTTATTTGATTTGATATAACCCCCACTTTGTGCCACAAGCTTTGGTGCGCACTAGATTAGTTTACTTTTCTTGTTATTATAATAGTTTACTTTCTTGTTTATTGCATAAGTGAACATCAAATCATAGGATTCTTTTAGGTTTATTGTGTGATTTTTTAGACTGTAAGATTTGGAACCCTTCCTAGCATGATATGTTATGATAAGTGATATAAGTGATCCCCCTAATTGGGTCTAGTAGATCCCCATATTGGTCATGTTCCCACTTAACAAGTGTATCCCCAATCAAAAGTGTAGGTGTGCTTTATCTTATTTAATCTAGAATTAATTCATACACATCATGCAATTCCTACATACATTTTGGTGAACCTGGTGTGAATCAAACCCTTGTTGTATTTGTTCACTTTTATTTCATTATTTTTTCATCATTTCTTTCATATATTTTGACATATTGATTTGATTATGTTGACCTAGTTCTATTTCTTTATGCATAGGAATAGGCAAATAAATCAAGCAGCTCAACCTAGTATAGGCTTTTGGCACTTTCTAAACTCTCAGTTCAGCCTACTAGGTTAACTAGGTTGACCTAGTGTATTTTCAACCACTTTTAAGCAATTCCTATACAACCTAATCAATTAAATTAACCTAGTACAAGTTTTAGTTTTATAGATTTCTAGATCAGCATACTACATCGACCAACTCAGCCTAATATATTTTTAGACTTCCAATCCAACCAGCTAGGTTGACCAAGTCGACCTAGTGTATTTTTAGCACTTTTTTAGCAACTTCTTGTATTGCTTGGTCGCTCAGCTTGACCCAGTTTATAGATTTTGGATCAATTTTATCCAAGGTTATTGATCAAGTAATCCTCTTCATTTCTATCTCAAAACCATCAAAGTGAGTTTACATTCTTCTATCTTTTTTTTTTCTATACTTCATTTTTAAGTTTGTATCCTTTAAAACTACCTCTGCATAACCAACTAGATCAACATGGTCGACCTAGTTTTATGTCCTATTTGCTCTCTAAAACAACTAGGTTGACCTGGTTAACCTAGTATGTTTTCCATACCCTATCTTCAACAATGCTAGCTCAACACTCTTGACCTAGTTTTGTTTGTTTTGCATATAGTGTTTTCACTATGCCTTATTTCAAAGTTAGAATTCATATTGTATGCTAATCACATCTTTCTTTTCAAGTTGTTTTCATGCTTAGAATAGTTCACATAGTCTAATTAGGAGGTTTTTAATTAACTAGTTAGTTGCACTATTTCTATTCGTTTGCACACATAGCCAAATCACATAACATTAAAAAGAATTTTTAACACTTGACTACCCAGGCCAACCTACTTAGATTTCATCACCAAAGGGGAAACCAACTAGATGCTCTGGTCAAGTATAAAGCATGGTTAATGGTATATTTTGGCTAAGCAACACTTATCATTATGGTATGTGAAGTGAGGGGGTAGGCCTCAATACCAAGCTTGTATCATTACCATTATAGTCCTCTTCATCCTAAACATACTTGAAACTATCCATAGATTGTCATCTAATAACTTGCTTATAGCCAACTCCCTATCACTTAAAATCATTCTTAATAATCTAATCAACATTCTAGGTTGATCAATTAGCTACCTTTACTTTCCAAGTTATTTGCTTGCTCTTTGCTCAATTGTGTGTGCAAGAACTTTCATTAGCCAGCATTAGTGCAATATTTTTTATTTGTGTGCATCAATTAGATTAGATATCATCAATTCAATTGATTATTTGTTTACTTTTATCATCTACTTTCTTAGATCAACTACAAACAATCTCACTTTATTTTCATAAATTGATTATCCTCTCATTCTTTTTCTTTTTTATTGTACTAGGTCAACTGGTTGACCTAGCATATTTTCTCACCTTTGTACACTGCACTAGGTTGACTTGGCCAACCTATTACTATTTACAAGTTTTTTCCCCTTTTTTACCAATCTTTATTCTCTATATTAGGTTGATCCTTTAGACCTAGTTTAGTTTTAGTTTTTGCACTAGGTCGACTAGGTTGACCTAGTTCAGTTACAATCACCTTTTGATTCTTTATTTATGTCATATTGTCTTTCATCCTTTCATCATGGACTATCTATTTGGTGATAACATTGAAATCAATTAGAATATATGATAAAATTCACTAATCTTAATAGGGTTTCCTATAGATAAAGTAGGTTTCCTCTCAAGAATTCTAGTAATGTCCATATTGCAACCCACACAACGAACTATAAGAATCCTCATAATACTTATTTACACCAAAACCCTCCTCTTTTCTTAGAGGATCAACTTGAGTTAGAGTATACTCTTGAAATTCTTTTCTTTATCACAAAATTCCCTCAACATAGAGGGAAGGATCCTTCTACCATATATAACCTCATGATTAGCCATCAAGTTGAAGAACCTCATTCTCCTACTTCCACTTTCTCAACTAGATTTTGGGGTATCAATTTCTTTGCTTCTCAACCTCTTCCTTCAATCTTGACTCCTTATGCCATGACATCTTCTTCCTTAACTTCTTTTACCTCGATTCCTAGTACCTCAACTAACATGGTTGGTTCTACATCTAGTGGGCCTTTTATTAGACCTATTATTCTTAATCCTTCCAATAATTCATTGTTTAATACCCAAGGCACTCATGCTTCTAGTGCTTCTTCATCTCAACCATTTACTAGTTCATCTATTGCCTCACAAAAAAAAATTCCACTAGTGCATCAAATTCTCATAGCTCTTCTCAAGCTTATATCAATACCAATAGTGGTACCCAAGCCACTAATACCAACACTAGTTCTAATAACACTAATCAAACTCATCAACTATTATTACAACCTCTCAACCAAATGAACACATTTCAAGCTCATAATACGAATCAAATGATTAAAATGCAAAACCACCTTCTTAATCAGTAAACATAACCATAACCAATGGCTTGGGGCATGTATAACCAAAGTGTTCCTCCTCCCCCTCTTCAATATTCTCAAGTAAATCTCATTCCTCAACCTCCCTTAGTCAATAAAACCATCAATCATCTACAAAATGAACCTCTCGCCACTCAAATTACTAATATTGACATTGGAGGTATAACACCTACAATTTCATACAATAGATCAACCGATTGTACTCTTCATCTTAAGACATTTGTAAATATTAATAAATATTGGGTCAAACTAAACACCTTTGTTACTACCGAGCCCATTGCCAAAACCCTCATAGGTGATGCCTTGGATTGGTACAACCAACTTAGACCTCATTCCATTACTAGTTTGGAAGATCTAGTGAATGCTTTAGTACAAGAATTCCAAAGTAATGATCTTCCTGAAAACACTTTGACCCATTTCATCAATTGAAAACAACATGAAAGTGAAAGTACCTAAGGCTTTGTTAAATGATGGAAAACTTTGTCAAATAAGTGTGAACACAACATTGTGGATGACAATCTCTTTCATCTCTGTAAAAATGTTGTATTTCCTAAATTACAATATCGAGTCTATACCCTCTCTTCACATACCTTAGAGGAGGCCATAAACCAAGCCAAATGATAATATTTCATTATGCATCAATTCAAGCCACCCCAACCTTCTGTAGGTCCTCATCTCTTAAGAATAAAAATTGAAATATTACCAATGATGGTGTTACCTATTCATACGATACCATTCACAATGTTCAAGTTGTCATTCCTACCCCTTATTTATAAAAATCTCCTTCTCGATAATATATTAATCCTCATTTCTCTTCACAAAATAACATTAATGTCCATAAACCTCTTTCCTTAGCTGAATTGCTTAAACATCTACCTAGGCCTCTTCTTTGAGAAATGGACCCTACTCGTCTTATGAAAGCCTAGTATGATCCTAGAGAATTTTGTTGGTTCTATGCTAGTTGGGTTCACTCTCATGAGACCTATAGGCAACTTCATAATTTAGCTATGGATTTTATTCTTGGACCTAATTTTCATCATGATTCCATCTCTCACAAGTGTCAACAATATTATGAGATTGCTTTCAAGGACTAGAAAAAACATGATAAAGCTCAAGCCTTCAATCAAGAAAATACTTATTTAGCTATCTACAAAGATCCTTTACCTAACCACCAACATATTCAAGAAAACCAATATAAGCCCACTTCTTTAACCAATAATGTATAAAGTCTTATTGAACCAACATCTGAAGTGAATGTGATTAGCATGACTAAAATGTGAAGGGTGGTGGCTTTCATTGATTCTCAACCTATCTACACCTTGCCTCCCTCTCAAACTACCATGTTATCCAAGATTCTTCTCCAACTCATTTGATTGAGTTGGGGCAATAAGATCTTATAACCTTTAATGGTGGTCCAATTTTTTATTCTCCTTTAGATAACACATCCCATTCTATTTCTACTATTCTTTCATTAGCTTCCAATACTAATGATAATCAATCTTCCAATGATAATCAACCTTCAATTACCATTTCTTCTACTTCTCAAGATCAATCTAAACCAATTATTTATTCATCACCAAACAATTTCTAGGCTTCTTATAAACCTTCTCATTCCTATCAACACAAATTTCAATGCTCTTTGGATCTACCTTTCAAAGATCTTATTAACCATTATGCACCTATATCTAACAATATTCTCATGGGTTATGATGAATGGGATCCCATAGTGGAGCTAACTAATCTCCCATCTCATATTCCATTTTTTGAGCTTATGAGGACTTCTCCCCATAATTATAACCATCTTATGCAACTATTATTCAAAATGAATGTCCCTCTTCCTCCCTTAGCAGGATGAGAGGTAGCCTCATCTAGTTCTAAGGATAGTATCTTGCAACAATGTGAAGAGATGTCCAGCAATGTTGACAAAACTCTCAATTCTTATCTTTCTTTAAAATTTCCTATCTCATCTATAACTCTTGATAAGATTCTACTTCATGCAAATGATCCTCTTTTATTTATTAGCATCCAAATAGGAGACATCCAAGTTAAACAAGCATTGATTGATGAGGGTTTAGGCACTTGTGTTGTTTCTCTTGAGTTCATTAAGACCCTTAGATATTCATAATGCAATCTTAAGTCTACATGAAGCACCTACCAAGGATATGATAGAAGTAAAATGCCTCCTCTTGGGTGTGTGTGGCTTCCCATTACTATCCCACCTGGTACCATTCATGTAAAGGTGATGATCTTTAACTTTCCCCTTTCTTATAACATCTTACTTGGTAGGTCATGGACTCATCATATGCGAGCCATCATTTATTCTACCTACCAATGTGTCAAATTCCCTCATAATGGAGACATTTATAGGATTCAAGGAGATACTAACCCTTGGAATTTTAAACAACTCCAAGATCATGGTGTTTTCAAGATTTCTACTCTTGAACCTTTGCCTAGCATTCCATTCCATGACTCATAATGATTAAATTTTCCTATTAACTCAAATAGAGGTTATAATGAGCATCCCAAGCTCATTAGTAGCATTCCTCGTAACCTTTTAGACTCTGATGATGATGAGTTCAATGAGATTACCTTAAAGATGAAAACTTCTAATCTCTCACCTTATCTCATCTCATAGCTTCCTGCTTTCTTATAGCCTCATTCTTGCAAACCTCCTTGCGATGACATTCTCGTATTCTTATCTAAGACTCAACATTTTATTCACCATGGTTCTTCCAATGAAAAATGTATTCTAATTTATGTCATTGATCTTCATACATTAATATGATGATGGCTATTATTTAGATGGTCCTTTATTATGTGCCCTTATCCAATCTCGTGATGCCAAGATTATGCATTATCATTCTTATTTACCTGAGTCTTTTCATGTATTTTCTCATGTTCTAACATTTATAGTTCCTAATTCTTGCATTTTTATTCTTTATTATAGAGTAGAGATGGCACCGACACCTCTAGTTTCTAAGGAGCCCCATATGACTATGCTTATGGATTATTATACAACTGAACCTTATCACTTTGCCACACCTAAGGTAGTCCTCCTTTGACCTTTTGTTGATCCCACCCCTCCCATAGTGGAACTTGTGTTCGAACTAGCTATTATTTCTTCTTCCACTGTTGATGAGCCTACTCTTACTTCTTTCACTAGTGTTCTTTCTAAGAAGTCTAGTTCCATTCCTTCTCTACCACCACCATCTCTTGGAAATGGTTTTCTTCCTTTACATAATATGGATCCTTTACCTACTAAATGGGTTGATGACCCATCTCTTTCTTTTTCCACACCTATTACACATTCTCTCATGAGTGTTTCTCCTTAAAACAATCACAAACATATTTTTTGCTTATATGGGATAAATAATCACTCTTCTACCCATTATCATAAGCTACAATAATATATTGATACCTTATATCCTTCTTCCCCATCAATAGACACTACTTTACCTCCCCCAAAGATCCTTCTTGACTATATACCTAAGTATGGAGAAAAGTATTATGTATGACACCAATGTGGAACACATCATACTGATCATTGTCATATCTTTCAACAATATCTTAAGGATAATCTTTTAACTATTACTAGACCTTCTACCATTCCTCCCATAGGTCATTCTCACAATAAGGATCCCCTTATTCTCCCATAGATACACCTCATGTGGTCCCTTTACCACCTTTTGTACCTTGACCTATGGTTCCTTCCCCACCTATGGATCCTCCTTCACCTATGGATCCATCTCCATCGATGATTCATGTATCTTCCATAGATCCCATTCCCACGCATTTTCTTGACCATCATTTTCCCAAATTCCCTCCTTATCATGATTTAATGAGTATGCTTACCTTTTAGTTGAGGATATTAGAAGAGAACTATTTACCTGGTATTTAGCAAAGATAGACGATACATTAGTAGTAGTATGCATTCAACTTCATAAAGATTTATCCAATGTCTTGGATAATGTGTGTGGTCAAATTTATTAGTATTTATGAAGCACATGCATGGTGCTCCCTCATTTTCATTTGGATCGGATGTGTGCTCCAATTTTATTTTCATATATTTGATTATATCATTTAACACTATGTCAAATTATTTCCTATCTTATATCATGTTTTTCCTTCTTGTTTTACTATAGTAAGCTTATATTTTTATGTTTTTGCATATACTTGTCTTTTCCTTATCATGGCTATTTTTCACTTAACATTGCTTTCTTATCCTTTAGAGTTTTTCTCAAAACTCTTCCCTTGTATCTTCATGATTGTTTGCTTTCTTATCTTTATTTTTCATAGATAGTTTTCATGGTGACTTGTTTATATCTACCATGCTCCCTTTGGTTATCATCTCCTTTTACCATATGATTAATTAGCAGATAGTCTTTCTCATTACTATTTCTTTTTACTGGTCCACCTTTGGATCTCTATTTTTTACAAACTAAGCATATACATAGTTAAGACTTGAGATAACATACATGTCCATTGTCAAGCCTAAGTATCATTATCAATCTTTTGTATTTGGTTACTTAGGTTCCTTTAGCCTTAGCCTACAACTCATTCATGTGTATCACTATCTCTCTCATGATTGGTCATTCCAAATCCGTAATGAGGAGGAATCTTAAAAATCCTTTAAAATAAAGTTAAAATCCAAATCATTTTTTTAAAGGAAATGATATCAAAAGGCAAAAATATCTTAAAATTTAAATCATGCTAAAAGACGTGATTTAAATCACATCTCCTTCTAGTCAAAGCTCAAACTCTAAATTTGGCCTCACAATAGAGTCGAGGTCCTTTGGGTGCAGTAGGCCAATAGATTAGAAGAGGAGAATAAAAAATATTTTAGTGTTACCTAGTTTCTCACATAAGTAACCAATCTTCATAGTAGATTGATGGCTCTGTAAGGGTCCCTAAGGAGCAGGGAACATATTATGGGGAGGAAGGTCCATTTTACATTTCCTTGTACTAATATACCTTCATGAGTTGATCTTCATAGCACACCTATTTACCTACAAATATTTTTGTCTATCT
This sequence comes from Torreya grandis, assembly GCA_037957365.1. Lineage (NCBI taxonomy): Eukaryota > Viridiplantae > Streptophyta > Pinopsida > Cupressales > Taxaceae > Torreya > Torreya grandis. Next base: position 1,441,523 of record JARHVA010001103.1, on the reverse strand, counting down.
CAAGTGGGTTTCCTTTGTACAGAGATGACCACTAGTTCCTCAGTGTCTTCTCATGTCCTTAGTATGCCTCTTGCCTCCTAAGGTCTTCTCATAAGATGCCTAAGTATTTGATTTTTACACTCTATTTTTCATTACCTTTCCTCATATTTCATATTGAGAGATATTATTTAGTTTACTGATCATTCCCCATGGGAATTCATTTGTGAGTTGCTTTTTAAGACCATGGATAGGACCTGACATCCCTCACAAATTACCACCTTTTCCATCCTGTTACCCACATCCCTTATTTACCTTTCCTTATCCTTATACTTACCAATGTTGTATTGGTACCCCTTGGGTTTTATTTTGTGAGTTGTAGTGTAAGACCATAGATAGGACTCAACCCTCCTCACAAAACAAAAATTTTCCAATAAACAAGTCACCATCCAAATTACATGTGTCAAGAGATAAAATTTGATTGATTACAAAGTTACACATCATTTGACATACTTCCCATCTTGATATTTAGTATGTTTTATGCTTAATTCATTTTTATTTCACCTTTTATTTTCTTATTTTTTGAGTGCATGTAAAATTACAACCATTTCTTGAATTTCTCATACTTTCCAGCTTGAACTAGTATGATAAATTTAAGACCAAGTTTTCACAAAAAAAAAAAATTATACTTCCCATCATGAAATAGTATAATTTATTGACTTAATTTTGATTATTTTGTATTACCATTTGTGCCCTTTTACATACCTTCCATTTTATTACTTTGTGGTCATACTTCCCAATGTGATATTCAGTATGATTTTACTTGTTTTAATTTGGTACAAAAATATTTTACATGGGTATGAAAACAAATCCCCTTTTTACCATCTTGTTTACCTTTTATTGGTTCTTTATACTTAGTCATTTTTTATTAATTATATTTTTCCAAGTCTTTTCGCCTATTTCTTTTTAACCATGCATGCATTTTTCATAATTATATAAAAGAAACCACATAAAATATATTTCCTATAGCATATACAACAAAGGTAAATACATGTGCTATAAAGAAATATATCCAAAGAATACACAACCAATGTAATGGTAAACACAACCACCATAAAGACAACATACACATCCAACATCAGTAAGCCAAAATGATACATCATATATATATATATAATATAACCATATATAATACTCTAGCTCTAGGGTTGGGCTCTATCATGTCTATCTCATGGTCTAGCCACACTGCCTATTGAGGCCTCAATATGAATCCTCCAAATGGTATATTATAACAAGGTAGTCTACGATCTCAATCCCTTTACCTATCCCTATAGATGTGTTATCTACATCTATGCCTATACCAACTCGGTCTGGGTTTCTACATGTGCCTACATCATTTGGGTCTACATCATTGTATATACCTATGTCATATATGTCACTATCTCTAGATGCATAGCTCTCTCATCAACTAGGGCCTACTAGGCCTACCGCTCCCATTCACCCATCTCTACGGGTGGCTACACCCTCTCTCTTTGCATCCATATCTACCTCATACCCTCTCCCACTAGTCTAAACTAGCTAATCTAAGTTGGGGTAGATACTACATTCAGATCTTCTAGTGTCATGGGGTCGTATGGTTGTAGAGTCTCATCTAGGATGTCATGGAGTGATCCCCTAACTAGGGACCCCCATTTCTCCTCCTCATACTTAGGTATGCCTAAAAAATAGACCAAATAGATATTAAATCACTATCATATCTCATAATATCTATCTATTTATCTATTTTAAAACTTAAGAAATAAATTAATCATACTTTATTACCTATTTTTGGCTTAGACCCTATGGTCTTGACATCCACATGACCACCTAGCATAATCTCCCCATTTTTGCAACCTCCTAGTACCTCCTCTATAGATCACCTCCTTAGCTCAAACTCATTTATCATGGCTTGCATCTATCTCACCCTATGCTTGAGTGGTTTCTCTCTCATCTATATCTCCTCTAGCTCCTCTATGGACTCACCAAGGATAATTATGGTCTCCACTCTCTTCTCCTACCTTCATCATTATTGTGTCCTCAATGGTCATATCTTGTCTCTTTATGGAGCTAGTGGTGGTAGATTTGGTATATCTACCTCCACCTCCTCTTATTCTGCTCCTCATCATGCTTGACTAGTCCATGGTCACTTTTGATGTGGCCTTAATGTTGGTCTCACTATTAGTGGTCTGAGTACCCTCTTCCCTCATGGCTATCTCACATGTCAATTCCACTACTCAGGAATGAGTATCGATGTCACTAGATGAGGTATACCCATTTACCCTGGCACTCGTGCCACTGGATGTGGATCTATCCATCATGTATAGTGACCTATCACCTCTCTCCTCTTAAGCATTGGTCTAACTATGTGCCAACTCTCCCAGGTAGTTGTTAGCTACTCATATGGTCACCATACTATGTCAATTCATCTCACCATATATAGCACTAGCATGTGGGGTATGACCTATGCTACCTGATCCTCCTTCCATCTCCTCATCCAAGGTAACCTATTATTAATCGCATGGGGCAACCTAATTAGCGTATACATAGGAAATCTCTCATATACCATGCTATTATTAATATGATCAGTCTTATGGTCTTATGTCCTCTGCCCTACATCTTGAATAGATCATGAACAAGCTAGACCTAGATGATAGAAGCCAAATCATATAGTACTTGTTCCTCTAGCATCATCCTACTCAAGGCTGCCACATATGGTGGTACCTTACCATCTGACTGATGATAGAGCACTCATTGTGTCAAAAATCTTATCACCACCTTTTGAAGATCTAAAATATATGATATATATGCATCATCTATACTCACTTTCTACCCCGATAATATCATCTCTAATCCTGTAGCCCACATGGCTAAGGCTATCCTCTCCTCCATGCTATCTAGTATCCCTAAAGTTATTGTTGATCCTATTATGGGTAGTTTGAGGATTGCATGGACATCCTCTAATGTGATGTCCACCTCTATCACATCCCCATCCACCTCCCATCTAAAGGTGTTGGTCAACTATTCCCAATAACTAAGGAACATGACCACCACATCCACATTCAAGGGGATCCTACACATGTCCGTTATCCCTCTTAGACATATGGCTACCAGTCTATCTCTATCTCTATCTATCAATCTCTCCAAATAATATGGCAACCAAGACATGTCCAATAATCTCTAGAACCATGGTTGTCTCTACAATCAAGAAATAACAAAAGATGTATTAGTTACTTTATGTCATGTATAATCACAAAAAATTCTTTATACATTCTATTTTTAATCAAAAACAAGAATAATTAATTCATTTTGCTCCATTTTATCCTATTTTGGTCTCACTTTCCCTTCGTTAGTCATTTCAGACCATTTTATCCCTCTTTTGGCTTCCTACATGCTTTTTTATGCTTATTTTGGTTCTTTGGTCAACCTAGTTTGACCATAATTTTCCTATTTTTGTCATAGTTGACTTTAAATTCTAATTAAACCCTCCTATTTTCCCCTCCTTGGTTTTGAGTTTTTATTTTGGCCCTTTCAAACTAGTTTCTCATTATATTTTAGCTTTTTAGCCTACTAAATACACTAGTTCAACTTAGACCTACTAGGTCAACCATATGGATTTTCATCATGATTCAACCTTCTAGGTCGACTTGGTCGACCTAGTAGGTTCAATGTGTCAACATAGTGTATTTTGTGCAAAATGTGTATTTTTTTTAATTTTATCCCTATTTCTTGTCTCCCCATTTATTACCCTTAGTATTTAATTTTGTTTAATTTTGACCTGTATAAATGCTTAAAATCAAATTTTATCAAATATTCACTTAATTCATTTCAAATTTTAAAAATTGGTTTGAGATTCTTGGTTGTATACTTGTAATGCACCTGATGTCTCTCTTGGAGCTCTCTCTCTCTCTCTCACCTAACATGTTGTTCCCTCACCATCTTAACTCATTTTGTATTTAGAGACCTTTTTCCCTTATCTTACAATGCAAAATAGCAAAATGACTTCTCTTTTTCTTATTTAAAACCACTTTTCAAAACTCAAATTCTTTCAATTATTTTCTTTCATATTCCTTATTTTGCCTCTATCTTTGTTTCTACTCATCCATTTTGAAAACCATAAAATGCATTAGATTCATGGTGAAATAGAGATTATTTTCCACAAATATATTCCTATCTTCCAAAAAAATTGATTTTTGGCTATTTTTTGCACTAACTTATATAGGTTCACCTAGTGTGCTTTACATTGGATGCTTTCACTTTCTTGCAGCCTTCTTATTTATATACAGCATTAATGTAAGTTAAAAGGTATGTGTTTTTTAATTTAATCCTTTCATTTATATTATTTTTACTTGTTTCACCATACTTAGCATCAGCATTATGTGTTATCATGTTTTATCTTCGAAGCACCATCCCATGTTGCACTTACATGACATGTGATGAGCTTTAGCTAGGGCATATGTATACACAAAATATTTTTAAAACTTCTACTAATTACTGACACTTTATATCTTAAAGGAACATATCGAGTCTCAATCTCTCTAAGTGCATGCCTTAAAGGGTGCACCAGGAAAAGGGTGAGCAAACCATTGCTACTTGATAAGATTTTTGTTCCTTTTACCACTCATCATCCACACACTAGCCTCTTAAAACCTTGAAATTTGAGCCTATTCATCTCTTTCCTATCCATTCCAATCATTGTCATGCTTTATTCCCTCATTTCTTGCCTTGTTACCTTTTTGACATGTTCAGTACACTAGGTCAACCTGGTTTACCTAGTGTATTTTTTAGACACTTTAGCTATTTTGACCTGTTAGCATCTTGGCTGACCTAGCACAAACCTAGTCAGTTAACCTGCAAACATACTAGGTTGACCCAATCGACCTAGTATAGCTAACATGTCTGAATGATTTTTAGGAAAGATACTACTATATATATAAGTTCATTTTCCACCATTTAAAATAATTGAAGAATTAAGAGAAGAAATGCAAACAAACATCTACTTATTGACCATTCTACTTGAGGAATAAAGCTTTAGGGTTTAATACTTTCTTAGGAGCTCTGATCTTATCTTGTGGAGAAGTATTTTGGATGCTTAGGTAGGTCATGTAGCCTAGAGCTCATTTATCTTGGTTATATTTACAATCCACAATAATCTCTTGCAAATAACCTTGGCCAGAGGAGAGATTGAGACTCAGTAGGTTCATCTTCAAAGGTAAGTATTCCTAACTTTATTTATCCTTTGTAAGAGTAGATAGATAATGCAGTATGTATTCTTATCTTCCATGTATTAGGATTCCATATACATTGACATGAGTATATGTCTCTTATGTATGTTTAGTTTAGTTATTCTTTATTTGTTTTGTTCTAACCCCCACTTTGTTCCATAAGCTTTGGTGCACACTAGATTAGTTTACTTTTCTTGTTATTATAATATTTTACTTTCTTATTTATTACATAAGTAAACATCAAATCATAGGACTATTTTAGGGTTATTTTATGATTGTGTTAGACTATAGGCTTTGGAACCCTTTCTAGCATGATATGTTATGACAATTGATACAAGTGATCCCCTAATCAGGTCACATAAATCCCCATATTGGTCATGCTCTCACTTAATAAGTGTATCCCCAATCAAAAGTGTAGGTGTGCTCTATCTTATCCGATCCAGGATTAATTCATGCACATCATGCAATTCTGATTACATATACCATTGTCTTCTTTTGTGGATTTTTTAAAAATATCTCTATATCGAATGCATTTCATTCCTCATTTTTGTGATAATTTTGAATGTCAAAAAATATACTTCTCTTCAATCCATATATTTTAATCCAAGCTTCCAAATAGATATTTGTACCTTAAAAATCAATGCTAGTTTTTTTATTTTTCTTAAACAAACCAGTAAGAATGGCATCCAAGACATGTTGCCTCCTATCTATTATATTGGAATCAATTGACTTCATCTTTTTAGATTTTAGAATCTCAAATGACAATCCTAACTAAAAATATTTTTTAGTGCAACATTTATCCACATACATTGTTAAAATCTCACTATCTATGCTTTCATCAAACTCCACTTATCTTAATGAAGTTTTTGGCTGATTTCTTTTTTGGCATGATTATCTATAGGGACAAGTTAATTTTTTTGGATGCCTTTATGCTTAGAATGTTAGGCAAGGAGTGACTTCATTATCCACTATGTCCACAACATTTCTAATTTCTTTCTCCTTTGGTGTCATGTATGGTAAATCAATTGCTCTATAGGTCTCAGTGTCCACTATTTTCTTGGAAGGCTATATAATGATAGATGTTTTAGTTTCCTCTATACTTAAAGTCTCACAATGTTGTATAACTTTCCTTATGTAAATTCCTAATTCATTTTCTAACATTAGGACAAGAATGCAACCAAAAATCTCCCTTGGTTGTGCAAATTAAACATAAATAAAATCAAGTTTTTCATCATTTGTAAGAGTTGTACATTTGTGTAACGAATGTAACCTTTTCCCAAGGAACATTTTCCTTAGGCTTTGAAATGTGGTAGGATCATCGATATATCAAGCAAATGAATCTAAGAAATGGTTTTCTTATTGCAATGGTTGTATATGTAGAACTAAACTCAAATTATTTTGTCTTTGTTCCATGTCATTATCTATAGAAAACTTATTTATGATGTATTACATCATTATTATGATCCATATAGTAAAATTATCAACTAAATCCCCCAAATTATCCACAAAATCTATAGGAAATGGAATCAGTAGAGTTAGATCAAAAGCTTTATTCACATTAACACTTACACATTCAATAGGTATTTCCTCATTATGGCATGTGGAAGTGAGATTTATGGGTTCTAGAGATTTAGCATCTAGAGCTACCACTTTCTGTATTATTTCTTCACCAACAACCTTACTATTATTTATGAGAGAAACATAGTCTCCACATTGGAAAACCATTGACGTATGATTTTTTAGCTTGGACATTTGTAAAATACATGAGAAGAGTTGTTAATTAGTTTATTTATAAAATCATTCCAATTTATACTTGTATGTAGGATATAAAGCTATATTTATACCAAAACATAAGCATGGAGATATGTTAAAACCTAAAAATGTTAAAAAGGTAATGTCTAACATTTTTATTAATAACATGGTTTATGTCAATCCAAAAAAATAATAGATTTTAATATCATATACTGCATACTTCAATTCTTGATTCATCCTACTTTGAAGGTATCTCCTAGGAGATACATTTCAAACATACATCAGAGTAGAATAACCATGTAGAAAAAAATAGCTAATTAAGTCAATATTCAACCATGTATTTTATTACAATACAAAATGATAATGAGTAATGGGGGTTTTGAGCAAAGTTATGGAAAATGATTAGCTTCCTATATTTTAGGATCTTGTATTTGATTTAAACCTCTATAGTGGACCTAAAAGTTTGAAGGTATCTATTAGGAGATACCTTTCAAACATGCATATGGGTACCCTTGAAGGTTTTAAGGTAGTATTGGGTGATACCTTGAAGGGCCTTGTAATACCTTCAAGTATACTTGTGACATTAAACTTAATACTTCATTTTTCAATAGTTAAGGACATGTGGCATGCACCCACAAACTTACGACATTTCAACACTTGAAAAATATTTCAAGTTCATTGGGTGAGTGACTCTTCATGATTATTCCAAGTGTCTCCATCACATGGACTTATCTTTGTCAAGTATATTGTTGTAAACATTTTGTTCAAAATAATTCCTTGATGGAATTAGGTCTTCAAGATTTTTTCTTGATAGAATTTGGTCTACAAACATTTTGTTTGAAATAAATCCATTAATATAATTCCTTTGCCTTATGAACCTACCCTTCAGCCTTTCTAAAATTATCACTTGCCCTTCAAGACTTTTATCCTAAATCCCTTTACCTAATCAACTTACCCTTTGACATTTTTTTTACATCCATGCTGGCCAAACAAAATTGCCTTTTGCCCTTTTTGAATTACCCTTCAATTTTTTGAAATGGCCCTTTCCCCATCAAAATTTACCCTTTGAAACTTTTGTCCTAGACCATTATACCCTATGAAGTAGACCCTTTGGGCATTTTTTTCCATGAAGTAGACCTTTCTGCACTTACCCTTAGGGATAATGGGCATGGCCCTTTTCCCTCTATAACCTACCCTTCAGCCTTTCAAAAGTGCCCTTTGGCCTTTTTTCAAAGACCCTTCAAGATTTTTGTCATCACCACTTTACCCTTTAGGACTTTTGTCCCAGGTCCTTTGCCCTCTAGGTGTTATCCTTTAAGACATTATCTTGGGCCTTTGTCCTATGAATTAGACCCTTCAAGACTTTTGTCATAGGCATTTTGACCTAAAAATTAGATCCTTTAGATTGTTTCCCAATGAAAATGACCCTTTGGACTTGTTTAAATGACCCTTTAGTATAATTTCCTTAGATATTTTACTCAAAACAATTTTCTCAATGATATTGCCAAATAGTGCACATTCTTTAATAGGTCTTCTATAAAATATCAGTCCCCAGCATAAACCCAAATACCTTTATGAAAGTTTGAAAGGTATTTCTTAGGAGATACCTTTAAGGTAGATTTGAAGGTACTATAATACCCTTCAAGGTATCTTTTCAGGAGAAATAGGGAACCACTTTTTTAGATTATGGTCTTAATTTTTATCCCCTCTTCTATATGCTTACGCAAAATTTGAGAAAATATTGACTATTGGCCTCTTATACCTTTGGCAAGATGGAAGTGGTATTGTGTTTTCATAAGACTAACTCTTTTGTTCTATCGAGTTTGTTTTATTGGGTTTAGATTTTCAAGCTTGTACTTTGGGACTTATGCAATTTGTCTTTTTGGGTTTTATGTTTTGGGGGTTTTGTCTAGTTCTTTTGTCAACTTTATTTATTATAGACTTTATATTTGTAGATTTTTTCCATGGACTTATCTTTGTCAAGGAGATTATTGTAAACATTTTTTATAAAATAATTCCCTCATATAATTGGGTCTTCAAGCTTTTTTCTTGATGGAATTTGGTTTGCAAACATTTTGTTTAAAACAAATCCCTTGCCAAAATTCATTTTCCTTATGAGCCTACCCTTTGGATTTTATAAAATGATCACTTAACCTTTGAGAATTTTGTCTCATATCCCTTTACTTAACTAACCTACCCTTCATCCTTTTTTTTATAGCCATGTTGGCCCCACAAAATTTCCCTTTGCCCTTTTTGAATTGCCCTTCAACTTTTTGAAATGGCCCTTTCCCCACTAAAATTTACCATTTAGGACTTTTGTCCTGGACCATTCTACCCTATGAATTAGACCCTTTAGGCATTTTTTTCCATGAAGTAGACCCTTCAGACCTTTTGAAACTTACCCTTCAAGTTAATGGGCATAGCTCGTTACCCTCTAAAACCTACCCTTCAGCCTTTTTACAAAGACCCTTCAAGATTTTTGTCATCACCACTTTACCCTTTGGTAATTTTGTCTCGGTCCCTTTGCCCTCCAAGACTTATCCTTCAAGACATTATCCTAGGCCTTTATCCTATGAAGTAGACCCTTCGGGTCTTTTGTCATGAGCACTTTGACCTATGAATTAGATCCTTCAGATTGTTGCTCGATGAAAATGACTCTTCAAACTTTTTTAAATGACCCTTCAGGATAATTGCCTCAGACATTTTACCCAAAATAATTTTCTTGATGATATTGCCAATGATGGGCTTTTTGTTATAGATATTTTGTAAAAGATTAGTCCCCAGCATAAACTTGAATACCTCACTACCAATAAAAATATTATCCCTTTCCAAACTTAGCCAAAATAAAGTTAAACTGTCTTCCAATTATATATATTAAAAACCCATGCCAACTTAAACTAACAAATTTTGAATTATACAGGAATATAAAATCAAGGTGAACATTGGACATTTATGTCACATGAACTGCTATTCAATGTAAAATCACATATATGTGATACACATTTATTGGAAGCCTTGATTACATTCAATCAAACTTGTATTCAAATTCTCCTACTATCCTATAGTGACAAAGAGCCCTAGATACTATCTCAAAGATCATTGTGAGTAAAACAATGATTAAGCTAGATCTGAGTGGATCATACAGCATACATAGCACCTAAAAGGAAACTACAAATAGCATAGAGTGTATACTGTAATAGCATCTTCATCCAAAACATTTAAGGGAGTAAATCTACCATCACCATGCTCAGTCAAGGACACCACAGAGTTCACAAATATAGTGTTTAATGCCACCATATTTAAGAACAAGTACATTAATTGTTCATAACTATGGGACATAGTGGATTTGATGGATGTATTTTCATTTGAGGATGAGATGACACTCATTGATAGGTTATTTTTCAAAAAATTATTGGCTTTCAAATGCCAAAGGTTACATTTTGGTACCACCAATCCAGAGGTGATACCATGCATTGACCTCTTATGGGATTTGTTCTTCTCAAGAAATATATTGTAGGATGCCTTCTAGTATTATCTATAAATAGCACAGTATCTACATGCATTTTGGGAGCCAAATTCTAAATATACCTATCTTTGAACATACTCAATGCACACTAAGACAAGTATACATTATCATAGTATAGCATAGAGAGCTCAACTGAGAAGGCATTATCTTCATGATTACTTCTAGGCCAAACCATTGCATGGAAAGGGAAGAAGCCAAAGGGGTATATTTCCATAGATAAGTTCAGAATTGGGATTTGTATTAGCATGGCTCTATTGAATTGACTCTATGGTATGTTGAGTATTCATTTTGTCAATTTTGACTGGGTTCCATTACTTTACACGATGTTCACCCATGATGTTGCATTTGCCATGGGAGAGATAATTAGCTTCCACCTAAGGGAGAAAATAATTCATAAAGACAAGTTTCCCACACCTTTAGGTAATTTATATATGATGTCATATTTTCTAGATGTTATTATTAGAACCTATTATAGAGACCTCAAGGAATTATAGAGCCCAGCCATGGACTATATAAAGAACATAATTTGTGATCATTACCAATTTATGCACATATATGCCTACACCAAGAACATGGTTAGGATAGCCAAAGATGTCTATCCATAGGTTTGAAAATCCATTCATGGCTCACCCATGCCTAGAATTGGACAAAATATTATAAAAAACATGGAAGGTAAAAGGGATTATTTCCTCTATTTGAACTTCATAGTAATAATGATTTGGGAAAACAAGGTTAATCCTTTTTGTCTCCCAAAATACATCCCAAAAAATTTGGCAGAGCAATAAATTTCTTTCCAAATATTGTGGAGTGTTGAAGAGGACTTATCCAGGCAGAAGAAGGCTTTATTCTTTGGTCACCATATAAAAATTAGAAGTATGGTTCACACAATGAGGAAGTATTTTATAGAATTAGGTGGCAAGCGAAAGAGTTATCCTTTCCCTGTGCTTCTACATAGATATTGGGATCTGCATGGGCTTATTCAAAAGCACATATAAGGATTTAACATCCCCTATAGCTATGTTCCCTCTTCATATGATTTTTTATTTCTTAATGCAAAGGATGATGCAGACATTTATTGAAATATCAAGGATTAGACTTCAAGAAGATCATTTAATAATGATCTAGGATGATCCTTCAGTCATAGTAAGGGAATTGGACAGCAAGAAGGCTCTATACAAAAGATGGGAGCATTCTAACTTCTAGAGAGGATAGTCTAAGGAGCAATCCAAGGACCAAGCAGGTCCGTCATCTCAAGCCCTCCATTTGAAATTAAATTTGAATGCTTTAAATAAATATCCCAGTGATGCTATGGCATCTTGGAATGAGCATACAAAGTATAGAAGATGTCTTAAGAAGGAAAAAATTTGAAAATGGGTACTAAATTTGTTTTCCCTCAAAAAGAGAAAGTCAAATTTTTACAATGTCTTAGGGGATCTAAGTGAGTGGAAAGAGGTGTAAATAAACACTCAATGTTGTAAATTACCTTTTATGGTATCTTTAAGGTCTTAGAGTGAAAATAAAATGCATTTGTCATGTAAAGTGAGGTGGTAGTCCACCACCCCACATAAGACTAGGAGGTTTCTTGTTGTCTTGTTCAAGAATCAGTTATAGTTTTCTTTAGGATTCTTTGTTTTAAATAAGATTTTTGTTTGTGTGTGGAAGCAAGCTTTTGAGAAAAAGACCTCTCATTCCATTCAAAGGATGAAGAATGGACTTGTAAAATAATGAAGATTGATGAATTAAGAAGGATGGTACAATAAATTCTATATTTTTGGACCTTGCATGGATAAAATAGAGAATTTGTGTGTTTAGTTGATCACTATGGGAATCCAAATTGAAGTGTAAGAAGTCCCTATAGGTAGATATAGTTAGGTCTAAAACATGGTTTGCACACTTGCAAACCTATTCAAGTAGTTGGTCTTGAGCATTTGATCCTTTTTGTTTATTTGAGTCCTATGGAGAATGGGAAATTGAATACTCATATGAATATAATGAATGAACTTGTTTCTAATAGTTAGTGGAACAAATATTGATTTTACTCCTTTTTGGTTATAAACTTGTCTATTGAAACATACAGTCCACACTAATTGAGAACCCTGTGTACTATGAACGTTGCTTTGTATCTTGTTTGGATTTAAAATGATATTGGAAAGGGTTTGGTTCAATCAGTGAAGGCATTTAGATCCTTTTTTAAATTTATAGAACCACTAGGAATTGAAATAAATAAGTAACTTTGTGTACCCTATTTGCAGGGGCAAACACAGTCATAAAGATTGAGTCATGTTACATGGAAACATATTATTGATTCCAACGAGATTGAAGGGGGTATTAGATAGACATTGAAAGTATTAGGAAGGGGATTAAGGTGGTGTTAATTCTCATGTGGGTCATTCAATCAATTGAAACAAGAAACCTCTATCTATCTTATGCCCAGTCTATAGAATACAATCAATTGAAACTGAGTTCTTGGTGTTTGTGAATGTTTTCTAAGTTATGGGTGTTTGCATTGTTAAGGAGAAATTTGGTAGGTACCTAGATAGAGATATTCCAACTGGTATTTTATCTTGAAAAATATATGCATTTCTTTAGCCTCGTGGCTTTGACAGTGGAAGGAAACCTTGGATTTTACGGTTTGCATATTTAAGGAGATTTAACCCTTGGAATTTTATGAAACTTTGTAATATTTCATGATTTGATGTCCTCTCACTAATGGAGGTGATTTCAAATTTTATAGGTATGTACAAGTACATAAATAAGGTCGTGATCTAATGTTAGACCTAGTGAAGGAGTAAGGGAATAAGGGTGGTATCAAGAAAAGAGGATTTGTCCAAAGAAGGAGGTCAAAAAGTGATTGATTCACCTGGAGGAGACTAATGGGTATTTTAAAAGGTAAATGGTTTGTATATAAAGTTTGTACATGTTCCAGACTAAGGAGGTTTGCACAAATGGAGTGTTAATTAAAGGTATGCCTAAAGAAGGAAGTACCATTTTCCTTTAGAGTTATGTCAGAGGGTTAATGTGGGAGTTGTATGGCCCAAATGGGTCTTGAATATGTGATCATATTATGAATAATATTTGTCATATTCTCCCAACAAGGAGCTTTACCCATAAACAAGGCTACTAGGAGCTTAAAGCTAGGAAGGGACTAGTGAGAAGAAAATGAACTAAAGGATTGAGTTCGTGACATTAGTAAGATTAGGGAAAAGTGTGATAAGGAATAATAGAGTCTTAATATGATTTTAATCCACATTGTGTTGAAATTTCTCATGCAAGGCCATTTTGGCATTGATGCTTTGTGAGTGTATCTTGAAGGTAAGGAGAGCTATTGAAAAGAGTATGTTATAGTTTATTGAATATTATTGAGTGGTTTGATGATAGTAACTAATATCTCATGACCTCATAAAACATTGAAAGGTACATTGTATTCATTTTTCATGATTTCACTATGTGAATGAATGAATGAATGCAATGAAGATTTATTGAAAGGAAGGGAATGGCAAAATTTGGCAAAGAAGAGGAATAACTCTACATCATTTGGTATTAGAGCAACAAGATACCTTGGCTATAGGTATAAGAAGGTATATATATTATGATTATATTGCATGTTACATATTTATTAATAAATTATAGGAAGGAAAACAAGGAGTCTTATTTGAAGACATAGTAAGAAGACAAATTGAGGAGCTATGATCTATGTTGTGATTGATTTATTGATTTGAAATTTATGAATGATTGAAAATAGTAAGTGTTTTGGTAGCCTTGAATCAATTAAAACTATTGTCAAGCTCATAAAGAGAGCTTGGGAAGAGAATATAGTCCAAGTAAAGGACAAATGAGGGGAAAGGCCCAAGTGTGGTCTAAGATAGAAGGCTCCAAGCGTGAACCAAAAGGGAATGGTCCAAGTGAGACCAAGACAAAGATAAGGATGTGCCCAATTGAAGTACTCAAATTTAGGATGAGATAATATAAAAGAGAAATGATAAGGAGGAAATCAACCCTAATGATTTGAAATCTGATGTTATTTTGATATGTGTGAATGTAGGTATGAGCAATGAAGATAAGGATGAGATATTTGAGACCATTCATAGGCTCAAGGAATAAGAGGAAGAGGCATATGACCAAGTGGTGATAAAAATATTTTAATATGAATAAGATACTCTATGTAGAGTCATGTTGATGGAACAATAACAAACAAGTTATCCATGGTGGAGGCAAGATAACATAAAGAAGAAGGAGATCCTCACTCAAGAGGAAGCTAGTGAAACCAAAGAAGAAATGGGACAATAGCATAAGGAGAGGTATGAGGTATATTCAAGCTTGTATGAGTATTTAAATCAAGATTATGGATTTGATCCTCACTAAATTATAGTGAAATGGTTAAGTTAACAAGGAAATCATAGATTTATGGAATACAGCAGTATTGTCCAAGATAAAGGCATTAATGAAGCTAAGGAGGATTCCAGCATATGAAGGTACTCCCCAAGATGAAGTTGAAATTGTTGAGGTTAAGGTATAGGTGGAAGATGAAGAAGAATTCATGAAAAGAGAAAAGTAAGATGCATGAATAGCTGATGCAAAGAGGAAGATTAAAGTATACAAAGCACATTAAGGTGCTTGGAAGTAAAGGAAACAAGCAAGCAAAGAAGGAAGATGGATAATGCCTCAAGGGAATGAGAAAGAATATTTTTCCTTTAATGAGTTGTTGTATTTTATAGGTATAGCATGGAGAAAGATGGCAAGAGGCAAGACAAAGTACAAGTGTGGAAGTCAAGAACACACATAACCCTATGAGTGTTTGAAGGAAGAAGAAGAACATGGGTGGCAAGATTTCTTTTCTTCCCTTAGAAGTATGATGTAGGGGCATCTTGAAATGACCATACAAAGTATAGAATATGTCTTACAAAGGAAAAAATTTGAAATTGAGTCTAAACTTATTTTCCCTCTAAAAGAGAAATTCAAATTTTTACAATGTCTTAGTGGATCTAAGTGAGTGGAAAGAGGTGTAAATTAACACTCAATGTTTTAAATGACCTTTTATGGTCTCTTGATGGTCTTAGAGTGAAAATAAAATGCATTTGTCATGTAAAGTGAGGTGGTAGTCCACAACCCCATATAGGACTAGGAGGTTTCTTACTATCTTGTTCAAGAATCAGTTATAGTTTGTTTGAGTATTTATTTAAAATAAGAGTTTTGTTTATGTGTGAAGCAAGATTTTGAGAGGAAGACCTCTCATTTCATTTGAAGGATGAAGAATGGACATGTAAAATAATGAAGATTGATGAAACAAGAATGATGGTACAAGAAATTTTGTGTTTTTGGACCTTACATTACTGAAGTAGAGTATTTGTGTGCTTAGTTGATTACTATGGGAATCCAAATTGAAGTGGAATAAGTCCATGTGGGTAGAGACAGTCAGGTCTGAAATAGGGTTTGCAAACTTCCAAACCCATTCAAGTAATTGGTCTTCTGCATTTGATCCTTTTTGTTTATTTGAGTCTTATGGAGAATGGGAAATGGAATACTCATATGAATAGAATGAATGAACTTGTTTCCAATAATTCATGAAACAAAGATTGATTTTACTCCTTTCTGGTTATAAACTTATTTATTAAAACATATAATCCACACTAATTGAGAACCATGTGTACTATGAATGTTGATTTGTATCTTGTTTGGATTTAAAATGATATTGGAAAGGGTTTGGTGTAATCAGTGAAGGTATTTATATCCTTATTCAAATTTATAGGAAAATTGGGAATTGAAATAAGATAAGGAACTTTGTGTACCCTATTTGCAAGGGCAAACATAGTCATAAAGACAGAGTCATGTTGCATGGAAATGTATTATGGATTATAATGAGATTGAAGGGAGTATTAGATAGACATTGAAATTTTTAGGAAGGGTATTAAGGTGGTGTTAGGTCTAATGTGGTTCATTCAATTAATTCAAACAAGAAACCCATGTCTATCATATTCGCAGTCTATAGAATACAGTCAATTAAAACTAAGTTCTTGGTGTTTGTGATTGCTTTGTAGGTTTTGGGCATTTGTATATTGAAGGATTAATATGGTAGGTACCTAGACAGATATATTCCAACTAGTATTTTGTCTTGAAAAAGATATGCATTTCTTTACCCTCTCAACCTTGACAGTGGAAGGAAACCCTAGTTTTTAGGGTTTTACATATTTAAGGATATTTAACCCCTAAAATTTTATGAAAATTTGTAATATTTCATGATTTGACATCCTCTCGCTAATGGAGGTGATTTCAAAGTTTCTAGGTACGTACAAGTATGAAAATGAGGTTGTGATCTAATGTCAGACCTAGTGAAGGGGTAAGGGAATAAGGATGGTATCAAGAAAAGATGATTTGTCTAAAGAAGGAGGTAAAAAACTAATTGATTTACCTAGAGGAGCCTAATGGGTATCTAAAAAGGTAAATGGTTTGTATATAAAGTTTATACATGTTCTAGACTAAAGAGGTTTACACAAATTGAAGGCTAATTGAAGGTATGCCTAAAGAAGGAAGTACCATTTTCCTTAAGAGTTGTGTCATAGGGTTAATTTGGGAGTTGTATGGGCCAAATGATTCCTTTAATATGTGATCATATTTTGAATAAGGTTTTTGATATGCTCCCAACAAGGAGATTTACCCATAAACAAGGCTACTAGGAGCTTAAAGCTAGGAAGGGACTAGTGAGAAGAAAATGAAATGAGGGATTGAGTTAGTGACATCAGTAAGATTATGGAAGAGTGTGGTAAGGAATAATAGAGTCTTAATATGATTTGAATCCACATTGTGTTAAAATTTCTCATGCAAGGACATTTTGGCATTGATGCTTTGTGAGGGTATCTTGAAGGTAAGGAGAGCTCCTGAAAAGAGTATGCTATAATTTATTGAATGTTATTGAGTGATTTGATGATAGTAAATAATATTTCATGACCTCATAAAACATTTAAAGGTACATTGTATCAAATTTGCATGATTACCCTATGTGAATAAATGAATGAATGCAAAGAAGATTTCTTGAAAGGAAGGGAATGGCAGAATTTGGAAAAAAAGAGGAATAGCTCTACATCACCTAGGTTGTCTAAACCTAGAACAAGTAGGGGAACATAGGTAGGGGACCCCATTAGTTTATATTTTGATGCGCAGAGAATATAATAATAGCCATTTTCCAACACCATTCAAGTGACTATTATTATGCCCCAAACCCAAATTACCAAATCTATTGAGATAGCAACATAAAAGGCAATGACATCAACTCCAAAAGGATCCCTTACATAGTTGAAGACCCCTAATATTTATATGAGGAATCCTAGGATTCCAATATGGAGTCCCACAGTTGAATCATCACAAGGCTTTCTCACTTCACCTCCACATTCAAAACCAATAGAGGGAGAGGTTCTGATAATTAAAGATAATAAGGATGACTTTAATGAAGAAGCTAAGTTGGAAACAGCGAAGGCCATGAGCCTTAAAATAGAGCCTACAACACCAAGTTCCTCAGGTGCTCAGCCTTTCATGAGTATTCCTTTATCTTATGTGCCCATTTTTGGATGTGTTACTATTTCTTATGCGTTGAGGACACCATAGGTGGAAGTGCCTACTTCCACCTCCATTGATCCCTTATCCCATACCACATTCACTTAGTTCCCTCTTATCACCCCCAAGGTGGAAAAATATGATGATTCTACCACTATGGCCATTCCACAATCCACTTCCATCCCACTCACCATACCTACCTCATTTATCCCTTATGGCACCTCCACCATCAAAGCCTTAAAGAAGAAGAAGGTGTCAAAAAAGGTATAGACTACATTAGTCACTCCATAATTTCATCTCCAATCCACTCAAATTTCCCTTCCCATACCATCCACCACCTCCACTGAGGAAACCATTATGACAAGTTCTAGCAAGGTAAGAAGGCCAAGCCTCAACTAATTGCAGTCCATCCACTCCCTCAATTTAGAGGAGTGAATTAGTCCAAGATTATTTGGCCTTGTTTCCAAACATCCTTATCAAAGCTCAAAACAAATAGTAGGTTTAGGAGGAGGCAAAGAAATATGTTGTGGTTAAAACCTCAGATGTATCTCAATTAGATATTCTTATATGGTTGATGGACTTGAGAATCAAGGTTAGCCAAATTCCTAGCTTCAAGATCACTGAGCTTCCCTCTATCTCCACTCTATTTGACCCCCCATCTAGTATTATATAGATAATGAAAAAGAGGAAGCTAGAGGATGATGAGGGCACAAAAATAATTATAGAGGAAAGACATGAAGTATTCTCCCTCACTAAGAGGTAGAATAGATGGTCTCCTTACATTAAAAATCTTATAGACTTGGCCCAAGCCCAGAAGGATGTTATAGTAGCTATCCATGAGGGAATAAATATGGCTTGATAGGAACTTGACGTTGAAGTTTAGGAACTTGAGGGTGAGTTAGAACAATTAATGGAGTAATCAAATATTATGCATATCCCTACAGGCATAGAAGCTGAGGTGCAAAAAGCAACTTCCTAATGCTACAACTCTTTGGAGGCAATGGAATTAATGAAGGCCAAAATGGCCCCTCATGTAAATAATTCCAACCAATTATATAATTCACTAAGAGATAATAGTGCTAAGTTGAAAATTCTAGTTGCATACACAAGCAACTCTTTAGACAGTCATCTAGATTTAATGACAACACTAGAGGCATCCAATGCTTTAAACTTAGTTGTCATAAGATAGGAGAAAGCATGAGAATGGTTACAATTATTTGGTTTTTTAATCCCCAAATATCATGTGCATGAGGGCCAAATCCTCCAAATTTTGCATGATTTTAATCTATCAAAGGTGAAGGATGTCACAAGAAAATTGATCAGTAGGATCAATTTTGATAAACTCATTTAAGAAGTATCAGATGAATTTAAGCAGAGTTTACAAGGCTTAGCACTAAAAGAGATAGAATCTGAGTTAAGTGCAGCCAAAAATAAGGTCACAGAGGTTGAGCTTTTTAAGAATAAGTTTCATATGACTAAGGAAGAGCATGCAATACTCCTCAGATAAGTTAAGATGATACATCAACCACCACTGCTAAACTTGAACATCATACAATAGTAGTATGAAATGGAATATAAATTTTATCAAGAGAATGAGGCCAAGAAGAAGTAGACTTCTAATGGTGCATTGACATTTGTAACTTTTACAACTTCCACACTAGCCAAAGTACATGTAGCTATTTAGATGACTCGGCCTTGATAGGCTAAGATTTTATGCATGTATAATTTTGTAGATGGTGAATGTAGTCATAGTTTTCTTATAGTTCATACTTTTCATTGTAAAGTTAAATTTATATTTTTTACACATTCACACATTGCATAGTTTTGAAAAGGTCAACTTATTTAATTGATAACTATAGGACTACTCTTATATAATTTTGACCATAGTTAGAAATACATGTTCTAAATGTCATATGTAATGACCTTGCATGAACTTAGAGGATGAAGTAACCCCTTCCCCAAGTCTATATAAATAATTCTAATCCAACTTAGATTTTTGTTAGAGAATTTTTGAATACAGGAGTAGTATCAATTGTGATTCTCAGTAAAGTGTTTGAGTATTTTCTTTCCAATTTTTGTGTAATTAGTTGTTACTTTTTTGGTTATGAGTTTCAATAATATTTAGTGTGTAATAGCTATGAATATATTATTGAGTGTCTTGATTGATGTACTTATTTTTACATGTGCAATATCTATTGCAATATTTGTAAATATATTGATTAGGATGATTAAGTTCAAACTGATTCATATTTCTAAATGTGTACTAGTGCTTTCTTTGATGTAGTTTTCTATGTGTGTTGTAGCTGCCTTAGATACTTCACTATCCCAATCCATAATCTATAGAATAAGAGTGTGAAATAGATACTCTAAAAGGAGCAACCTTTGTTTGAATATTGTGAATTTCTTGCATCAATATATGGTTGTATGGGGATGAGTTATAAGTTGTACTGATTAGACGTAAATGATGCATGATATAAAATTATAACTATGGGGAGGTAGGGGGATGAGTTTGAAGTTGAATTTATTGGACCTAAATGATACATGATACAAAATTATATTTTTGTGGAGGTATGGGGTGCATGTGGTTAACCTTTGTGAAGGATTAAGGTTGTTAACCCTTGTGTGTCATCCCCTACAACTCATCCCCTACAATTGGAATTTTATTTCACCTGTGGTTAACCTCTATGAAGGATTAGGGTTGTTAAACCTTATGTTTCATCCCTTAAAATTCATCCCCTACTATTTTAATTTTCTTTCAAATTGTCTCCTATGGGATTACCTTGAAGGGCCTTATAGTACTTTCAAAGGGTCTCTTCATAGATACCTTGAACATGCACACATTTAGAATTTTATTTATAGGTAATTCCTAAGAGATACCTTGAACATACACATGATTTTAATTTTTATTTCAAGGTATATCTTAAGAGATACTTTGACCATGCACATGATTGGAATTTTCTTATGAGATATCTCAAAGGAGATATCTTGAACATGCACATGATTGGAATTTTATTTCAGGGTATCTCATAAGAGATACCTCAAAGGGCCTTGGACTTCCATATTTATTTAAAATCTCCTTGAAATGTATTTTATATAACCATGACACCTTTTTATTTGATAAGAACCCTGATGCACACAATTGAAATTTTCTTTCAAGGTATATCCTAGGAGCTACCTTGAACATACACATGATTGGAATTTTATTTCAAGGTAGCTCCTAGGATATATCTCAAAGGGCCTTGTAATAACATTAATTTTGATTGAAAATGTCCTTATAAAGGATTTTATATAACCATGACAACTTTTTATTTGGCAAGAATACTGATGCACACTATTGGAATTTTCTTTCAAGATATCTCCTAGGAGATACCTTGAACATGCACAGGATTGGAATTTTATTTCAAAGCATCTCCTAGGAGATACCTCAAAGGGCCTTATAATACCTTCCATGTTTATTTAAAATGTCCTTGTAAATTATTTTATATAATCATGATAACTTTTTATTTGGCTAGAACCCTGATTCACACTATTGTAATTTTCTTTTGAGATATCTCCTAGGAGATACCTTGAACATGCACACAATTGAAATTATATTTAAAGGTATATCCAAGGGTATAACACAAAGGGCCTCATAATACCTTCTATTTTTATTTAAAATGTCATTTAAATGGATTTTATATAACCATGACACCTTTTTATTTGACAAGAACTTTGATGTACACGATTAGAATTTTCTTTCAAGGTATCTCCTAGGAGATACCTTAAACATGCACAAGATTGGAATTTTACTTCAAAGTATCTCCTAGGAGATACTCAAAGGCACTTGTAATATCTTACATTTTTATTACAAATTTCCTTGAAAAGGATTTGATATAACCATGACAAATTTTTATTTGGCAAGAACACTGATGCACACTAATGGAATTTTCTTTCAAGATATCTCCTAGGAGACACCTTGAACATGCACACAATTAGAATTTTATTTCAAGGTATCTCTTAGAAGATACATAAAAGGGCCTTGGAATACCTTCCATTTTTATTTCAAAGTTCCTTATAAAGGATTTTATATAACCATGACAACTTTTTATTTGGAAATAACCCTGATGCACACTATTGGAATTTTCTTTTGAGATATCTCCTAGGAGATACCTTGAACATGCACATGATTGAAATTTTATTTCAATATATCTCCTATAATATACCTTTAAGGGCCTTGGAATACCTTTCATGTTTATTTCAAAGGTATTTTCAAGGGATTTGATATAACCATGGCACCTTTTTATTTGGTAAGAACCCTGATGCCAACTCTAATTGCCTATGAGAATTATGCATGACAATCTTATAACCAACCAAAATTAGAAGGCCCTACCCAATAGATATCCATCAATATAAATTTGTATTTCAAGGGCCCCTAAGAGCCCTTTATAACAATTATAAGGTGCCATGTGTTAAAAAGGTGGTAAACTTTAGCTTTAAATCTAAAATTTATGGTGAATCAAAGGCAAATCAATGTTAAATTTCAATTCTAATGCAATTGAATTCCAAAAGAAATAGATCAAAGATAGTCCCCCACAAGACTCCTTACAATTTGGGTATAACTAAAGTCACAAATTAGTATGACATTATAGTAGCTACAAGGCATAGAAACTCATACATATTTCCTAAGGATTATTTCAAGGCATGGGACCCCAATAATGTCATTATAGGGCACTTCTTCAAATTTAAAAAGGATGTGGCTATGGAATATAAGCACCAAGAGGAGGTGCTTGAATGGATTTATATGGATGTAATGAATGATGAGGTAGTCCCCAAAAATATTGTAAGGAAGAATATTGAACTAAAAATGAGGCTTGATAGGGAGAAGAAGAAAGAGGATATCGTGAATCCATAGCTCCCACCAATGCATGGGAGCATATTCAATTCCAAATATGAATAATCACAAGAAGAAGAGGAAGAATACAATGTTCTTCTCATTAGGAATATGCCATGTAGACCTCCACTACATGTTAATCCAAATGGATAAATCCTACTTCTAAGCTCCAAGTAAGGGGAAGCTACCAGCCAACTTGGTCCCTCTTAAGGTCCTACACTTGTCTCTACATCTAATAAGGAAGCTACCACATAAAGCTTGGATAAACTGAATCTAGATGTCATTGACCTCAAGGACTCTTAAAAGGGAATTAAGTTCTCAATGGAGGAATTATAGACATTGGCTGGTAGGAATATAGAGAAATTTTACACAAGGAAGAAGTCTCCAGAACTACAATGAGAGGAGAAGTGCCTTACACTTATATAAAGTGATGAAGAAGAGGCATGAAGATGGAATCCAGTAAGCCAGAGTGGTCATGAAACTTGACCAAGCAGTGCCTTATACTTACATTTTAGCCACTTAGTTGTATTTGGGAACCTTTTATGGGCCCAAGTAAACTTGTCTTAGGAATTTTTTGAGCCTATAAATAGGGGTTTCCCCCTAATTTGTAACTAGAAAATATTTGTTACCATAATTAATATAAGGAACCAAAGAATTTGAGAATTTTTTTGTAGTGTTCTCTTGTGTGTGTTCTATGATTTTTGATTCTCATGTTTTTAGATGGCTAATAGTTTCTTTTTTGAAAGTTAATTTGGTAATAACACACATTATATGCATCTATTAGCTTGAGTTTAACACTAGGTTGACTAATTTGATAGTATACTTGCTCTATTTTCTTCTCATTTACAATCAAATGTGCCATGCAATTTACTGTGAGTGAGTAATGTTCATGCAAAGTATGTTTTTAGACATATGCATTTCCTTCTTCTAAATATTAAACTACATTTATTAATTTTTGAGGATTATGTTAGAATTGGTAGGTGCTAGTTTCATGTGTTTTTGCCTCAAAAGTTAGCAAAATTGGTATCTTTGATCATCTTGAGCATAATTTCTTTTCTGCCCTACCCTACTCACTCTTGGATCCACACATGAATCACTTTAGCTTAGTTCATGTTGTAAATATCCATTGTTTGTTTACATTTTGGGCAACAATTGGCAAAGTTGAAATAATTTTACAAATATTAGCAAGAATAAGTGTCACTACATAAATATATAATGTCCCTACATTAGGGTCTACTAGTAAACTTTCAAAGTGGTAATCACATCTCTGCTATTTTTTTTATTTCCAATAGTATTTGTATAAACAACTCAAGCCCCAAGCCTTCCAAGACTTAAAATTGAGTTTCTTACTTTCCCCTTATTCCTTGGTGACATAGAGAGCATAATAAGTGCATCAAAAAGCCTAATAAATCAGCCTTTAATCAATCAATCATCTTTAAGACACCTAAAGGCTTGGTTTTAAGTCAAAATATGTTATAGTCAGGGGTCTGGTAGTCTTAAGACCTTTTCTAGGCTTGTAGAGGCTATTTGGACCATCAAATACATGAACTATTGAGATGAATAACCTCAATATAAAGCTCAAGAATGATACATGTGAGGTTCAAATAGGGCTAAAGAAACACAAATGTACATCTACTACTAGATTCAAGAGCATTACTATAGTTAAGTGGGTGAAACATGCTTAATGGAGACTTTAAGGGTATAGAATTTCAAGTAAGGTAATGATATTGTTAAGACATCATCATACATAGATCAAATCATGAGTACTTTTTGTATTTTAAAAACTCCAAAAGCATATTTATAAATTGTCATAGTCCATACAAAGGACATCGCATCATGCACAATGGTCTATATAGGAGAGGTTTATTTTCATAATGAAAGAATGGTGAACATGTGAAGAAGATAACAATCTAAAAGTAATATATTAATTTGTGGAATTTGGAGGAGACCTCAAGGAGATAAACTCAATCTAATATTCAATTCCATGAAATCTTCACCTATAGCTACTTAAAGGACTCAGAAAATATGTTGACAATCAAGACATTGAAGTAATAAGGTCTTCCATATTTTCAAAGTTCATAGGATCTTGTTATGTTTGAAGAATAATTTATAGTTTATTCCTTACTCTTTTCATCCAAACATCTAATAGGTTTAGTAATTGATCCTAAATTCACATTTTTAGAGGAGTTATCCTCATAACTAGAGGTCTAGTCTAGATACAGGCATCCCATAGCCTTATATCATTCTAATGTTAGTCTAGATATGAATAAGATATAAGTAGTCTGATTTCAACTAGATGCTATTTGGGTTTCTAACAGAATTCAAAGGAGGTTTGTTGATCTTTGTTGTTACAAGGGAACTTTATTTTCTCACTTACTTTACTCCCTCTTTTTTAACCTTTTTAACATCAATCACTTTATATTAATGATCATTATGTATATTCATTTATTTGTTTAAGATTATGGGCTTATATTGGAAAATAAAAATCAATTTACATCATAACAAATTTATGTAGATTGTATCATTACCATATTCTTGTTGTCCTTATAGCAGGGTTTATTTGCATACTAGAAGGTGGTAAGTTGTAACCTCATAATATCTTCAACAAAATTGATTGAATCCCCAAGTTATCACTACCATATTCCTATTGTCCCTATAATTTGAGAAATCTCATTCTGTTGTTATCATTGCATCCTTGACACAGACACACATCAATAGTTTGAAAGGACCTGAGGATGAATTTGAATATTATCAACCTACTATTTCTTGTCATGCACTTTTAGGTATTAGTATTATTCTAAATATTAAGGTGATTAGTTTCCTCAAAAAATATAAGTTGACTATATTTATTTACTCTAAGATTACACACAAATTTATCAACAGTAAGTTAGCTACTCAATTGAACTATTTCATTTACCCAACTCCAAAATTTTAAATCCTAATTACAGGTAGGGGTATAGTTAATTATTCTTGTAAATTCCATAGTATAAAGCTATGGGAGACTACCTATTATATTAGCTTATGTTTTTTATTATCATGGATGGAGCTAAAAAAAAATTGGATTGTAATGGCTCACCACTTTATGCACAATTGAGATTGAATTTTGAGTAACTATTAATGATCATTCATTTAGAACGAAGGGCATTTGAACTACATGGTCTATTCGTTAAATCTAAGTAATTGGTTAGTTTTCACCAAATGATGAAGATGATCAAAAAAGGTGCAAAGTAATTATTGTGTGACTATTTTCCATAGAATTTAAACCAAACAAGGAGTCTACCCATATTGAATTATAACTAGTAGAGTCTACCATTTTTGTCTTATACACCCACTTGACTCCTTTGACCTCTTTTCCTTTTATATCAGGCTTTACAGTAGGGCTCACTGTTGCCTAGGCCAACCTAGGGCCTCCCTAAGATTGACACACATTCTTAAAAATTGTACTATTTTTTATTAAAAATTGATTGAAGTATATACAGGTAGAGTATTTGAAATTATATTTATTGTATTATTTTATAAAATTTTAGTGTTATGATTTGAAAACCCTATTTTCTCAAATAATATTCATGAGAATTATCCTTCAACAAAAGGCTCACTAACATCATAGCTTAGCATGCTCCAATAGGGCCAAAAAATATTATAATAATCTAGGTAGACTATCTGAATCTTAGTGATTTCATAACATAAAGTGATAAACAATGAATAAAAGGGCCAAGTCAACACAAATAAATCACACATTTTAGATAGAGTAAAATAATATATTAAACATTATTAAGATTAAATACCTAAAAATAAGGATCCATAAAAATGACTATAATAAATATGGTCAACACTTTGGACACTCTACAACCTGCTCTATTATGATCTATCAGCACTCTACAATGTATGTTTGGAAAAAACTAAAAATATGTAAGAATAGGAATATAGCTAGTCAGACATGTTTGGCAATTTCTATTCCTCTTTAAAATGTGTGAAAATTATATGGACCCTATTTTGTAAAGTAAATTTGAATTTCAAATTTATTAGGGAATCTCACCTATTTTTTAACACAAATGCACCTTGGGGGTAGTCAAGTCGAATTGAAGGTAAGTGATATATTTAATATATTAAAATGATATTTATATATATTATATTAAAATATATAATATTTATTTAAAATATATACTAAAAATATACATTATATAATGTAATCTAAGGTCAAGTAAAGCTTCACATCCTCCTTGGAAACACCTCTTCAAGCTACCATGGCTATGAATTTCATCAAATTACCCACTAGTGGATTATAATTCAACTCCCAAAATGAATTATCCTTGCACAAACAACAATCTAACTCTCCTTGGCTTGATTAAAATGATCACAGAATCAAATTAGGGCTCTCATACTTGATAGGTCTTTTTTAAAGGTTTATGCAGAGCTCTAATTATGGCATCGAGTCTAAATTATGAGTTTTATGCCTTAGATTTTGTTTGGAATGATTATTTATACCTTTGCCTTTCATGGGTCCACAAAATATTCAAATTTGTATTGTCTTGCTTATGTGGTGTTGTCATGGCATCTCCATAGCATCTAGCTCATTAATATTTAAAAGTGATAGTTTTCCTTTAAAAAAATCCTCCTCACCTCACACCATCAAATTTCCTTGCATGTATCAACATGGGCCATTGATCTCAATCTGAGGGATTGAATTCCATTGGCTATCTTGTAATACTCCTCATGATTGTAACACTTATCACCACCACGTTGGTTCTATATTTGTTGAAAAGCCCACCTTCATATCATGTCATTAGATCTTCCTTGCTCAGATGAATTTTCTTTGTTCGATCTTGATCTAATAGATTATGTCCCTTTCTCTATGTACCATTGATCATAATGTATACACTCAGCCACGTATCATCGATCTTTGAGAAAATGCCCAATATTTAATTCATGGTCCATGGTTTTGACACTTCTCATTTCCATGCTTGCTCTAATTTGTTTTGAATTTTCAACTTTGATCATGCCCCATATAGTTAACCATTGTGTTTCTTATAATAGAGGTCAAAACCATATCATCTATCTAATTAGAAACACCACCATGATTGGTTTACATCAAATCCTTCTCCTCATCTAATTTAAGTTTTAGTGCATAGAGAACCGAGGATCTAAATTAGTGTGGTCAAGTGGTAATATTATTTGGATCCTCTCTATATCCATTCTCATAATCATTATTAAGGTAAAATTGTCTTGTATGTTACATGAGGGTGTCAGTGTGTTAAGTACATATAAATTGTCAATCTCTACAACATCCTTCACTATAAAGGGGATTATCTTATGATAAAGTGATTATTTGATAGAGATACTTAGAGGTTGATTAGGCATGTGATATGCACCCAACTTATCTTATCAAAAGCCTTTTTATTGGCCCTAAAAACTCTTAATAATAAAATTAATAAAGAATTTCATTTAGGATATTAAACTTGCATTAAATTTTCCTCAAAAAATATGAGGGAACCTTATTGTTTATATAAGGTGTACATCATAACCATCCACCATTAGTCCCAAAAATTCTTTATCATCAATAAATTGTGGCATTAATGGATTAGGAAATGTTTAAATTACATTAAAAGTAGCAAATTGGTTTTTGGATTTTTGAATAATGAGAATTTTTTTATTTTTTCTTTTTTATCTCTCAAACTAACTGCTAAAAATTTGACATTATCATACTTTAGGAATTAAATCTCTCTATATAATATTCCCATCTGTCAATTTGACATGTTACCATTTAATAAAATTCACCTATAGTAAAGTAGGGGTTCCATGTTGGGGGATTGTTGATTATTTTTTAAAGTGTGTTGCTGAGAAACTATAAGATTATTTTTCCTAATTTGTAGTCCTACATTCTTTAAAAATTTATGAAATATACATTGCTTAGAAAAATTCATTCAAAAGGGGACTTAGGTTAAACATTATAAATGGCTTAAAAATGGACCCAATTAATCTTAAACCATGGACTTAGTTTAATTTTTATCCTAAGGCTTGGTCATGTTTTTTAACACAACTAAACCTTAGGATAAGAATCCTAGCTTGGTTTAGATATCCACATGGTCCTTTCATTATAAGGGTTAGCCTAAAGTCTTATCCTATGGTTTATCAAATTTATTAATATGATAAAAACCTTAGGCTAAGACTTTACGCTGTGTCTTTGTTATTCACGGAGTGATTTTATTATAGGTTTGCAACCTTGGTCTAAAGTCTTTATGCCTTGGTCCATTTTAATTCATGGGGTCCCATTTAATGTTTAGAACTTAGCATAAATATTTTATCCTAAACCCTTATATATGTTCTCAAGCTTAAATTTCATTCATGTTCATAGGTTCAATGATCTGTGTTCACTTAGATGAGATTGATCAAATGGCATGAGCTGAGTCAAGACTTTAATAGAGCCTGGGATGAGTGAGAGGGTGACAAGTGTCACCTTCTCAACAAAATACTTTTGAATAGTCAATGGTAGTACATCCCTAAAATATTTATCCCATGTTTTCTCATACAAGATGGACCTAATGGAGTGTGACAAGTATTGAAAAGTCAAACCCTGACTAAAGAGTTAAATCTTGAGCATGTTCCCAAGATCTATGGTTTGCATGAGTCTAACATAGTTAATCAAATGACACTTGCAACATTGAATTATCAAAGGTTATATTTATCTTTGTGGGTGTGATAAGTGTCACCATCATGGGATCCCAATAAAAATATTAAATGATGTGTGGGAGCCTAGTATAAAGATCATAGAATCACCTAAAAATCACAACATGGCACACATAGGAAACAAGATAAACCTGGGAATGACAAGTGATAAGCTCATTAGATAACCCCATATACATGTTTAAAATTTATTTTCATGCACCCATAAATTATTTTCACATGGAAATTTAATGATGGTCATAAGGACATCAATTTTAAGATAGAAAAAAGCCTACTTAACATGTTTAAAATTGATGATCATGCACCTATTAAAGATGTTCATGCAGACATCAAATGATAGTCATAAGGACATCTATTTTAACATACTAGAGATTTATAAAGATTAGTTTAAAATTCATGGTCATGTGTACATCAAATATGTTCACATTGACATCAAACAATGGGCATACAGATGTTAATTTTAACATAGTAGAGATTTTTGAAGATGGGTTTAAAATTGATAGTCATACACTCGTTAAAGATGTTCATGCCAATGTCAAATGATGGGCATGTGGATTTAAATTTTAATATGGATACCTGGATCTAAATTCAAAGGCAAAAATCATATTTTGAACAATGATGAGTAGAATGCCATGGGGATGTCATGGAAATGCCACATCAAAACCATGTGAGTGTAATGTGCCAAATCAGACCTTACAGACCTAGTGATGTAAAGGTATAGATCTAATCTCATGATGTTTGAGCTCACATCTACCATTGGATAATTTTTATAACCTACAATAATTCCCTAAAAAGGTGAGGACCATAACCAAACCCTATGAGCGTTATGATTGACCCGAAGGGAGCTAAATTTTAACCTGTGTAAAGATTAGTCGAGCTAGAGTCCATTAGCAAGTAGTCTAAAAGGATTTTTATAAATGATGGGAGACCTATCCTATATCCACAAAAATTAAGAGATATAATATTGCATGTATTAGGTGTCATTAGAAAGTAATGAAGACCCTACAGTAGTAACAGAGCACTTCATCAACCAAAGGGTTCTCAAAGTCAGAATATTCCTCCTATGGCTAAACCTTATCCATTTTAAAATTGGAATATCTTATTTGTAAAGGCATGTTTTGTTTGTAAAACACACTACCTATAGATCATTCTATTGGAAAAGTATGGTGTATATCTATAATATTTATGGAAAGGATAGTTATCCCTACACTTATACTTTTTTAATTGGTTGGGATTGATCGGCATGCTTCCTTGCATCTTATAAAAGGAGTATTATCAATTGTAAAGAGGGGAGAGTTTTGAGAACCAAAATTACTTTGTAAAATTAAATCAATTAATATAAGCAAGTAATTCTACAAAGATGATCCAATATTTGCTTGTGTTCATTGTTACTATGGCTTCTCTCTCACTTTTTTGTTCTGATTTTCAAATTTGAATGGTTCTTATGAATTTTTGGTGTGCACCTTTAATTTTAGAGTTGTTAACTTATGATAATTCTAGGTTGATTAAAATTCCTTAGGTTCATTTTATTTTTTTACTCTTCTTGCATTTGGGTTAATGTTGTTTGCCTACAAGGTAAATCTTTAAATTGAACTAGGTTATTATTTTCATTATTTCCACCTTCCATAGAAGCTTTTATGATGTGTAATAGGATTTGAGCTTATGATACTTCATATTACACATTGGTTAAGTGCATGTCTAGATGAAATTTGAAATTTGTCATGATGTTTGGAATGAAGATAAGCAACATTTCTTTCTGCCCTACCCTTCTTTTTACTTCTTTTTAATTCTCATTGTAAATTTTTATCTTAGGTTAGTTCTTAGATTATTTCTTGATCATAATTCACTATTCTTAGTTTAGATACTTCATAGTTTTCATAAGATCTACTATTTGGCAATGATGCACAAATACATGCATCTTAGTAACTATGCATTACAAAAAATTACCAACACATCTCCAACTCATTTTGTGGCACCTACAGTCAGAAACACATCTCATAATCAAACTTTAAAATTGAAGTTAGTAATCAATCATTATGGTCTTTAAAAACTAGAGAAATAAACCAAAGGATTTGAGTGGAGAAATAAACTCATTGGGATAGATATTCATTGGTGCTTTAGCTTAATTTTAATCTATTCAATAAAAGAATTGTGTGTCACTAATTTAAATTGCAGCTAAAAATACATAATGGTTAACTAAAATTTGATGGTCATTTTTTAAAGTATAATAGAATCGATTCTTTTGTATAATTTGTATGTAATTTAATAGTTCATAGACTTTTAATAACCAAGTTTAAAGAGTTACAAAATTAATAATTTGTATTGCTTGAAATTAATTTATTATCCATCTATTTTACTATCAACTATCCTATGTCAAGTGTCATTTACAACATCAAATTTAACAGTTGTGATTCATCAACTAATGCAACCTATAAAATTAATCATTCACATTACTTGAAATTAATCATTATCCATCTGCTTTACTACCCCATGTCCCGTACAGAGTGTCACCTGCAATACCAAATTTTATGCTTCATGATACATGATTTAACCTTAATGATACATGATTATAAATTTTAATTTAATTTTCATTACCTACCAAAAATTATTAATGTTTGATATATTTTATCTTCAAAGTAATCTACCTCATCTTCTATGCACATGGTGAAGCAACACAAAGTTTTAAATCCATATTGGTGATCACATTTTTGACCCCATAATGTTAAATGAAGTAGAAACTTAGCCCATTTTCATGTTATGTGGCATTATATACTATGTTAAAGGCATAAAAATTCATTTAATTTTATTTAAAATATAATATTATTTCTGTAATATTAGCAATATATAGATGTATTGAAACATATTATACAAAAATATATAATATTGATTTATAACCTATATTAACATATATATTATATGATATAATAATATTGATTAATATTAAAATATATTTTACAAAATATATAATTTATATATAATATTAATGTATAATTAATTAGTTTAATATATAAAAATATTATGATATATATTATATGTCAATTATACTTATTTAATAACTAATATAATTTGTGTGTGGGGGGGCGAGGGGGTAGGAGGGGTTATGTGAAGAAAAAGTGTGTAAATCAATAATTAAACCTACTATTTACTCCAAACCCATGACAATGTCAAAATAAGTTCCTCTAAAATAATTATGGGTGTAAACCTATTGGGTTCTAAATCACCATTTAATGCTTTACTCTATAATGGCTTGAATTCTTTGTATAAAGAGATAGCCTCTTAGCACAATCACTACATCAAAATTGTAACCTCTTTGGTTTTGATCAGGAGGCATCTGTATTCTCTAGATAAGAAGCATAGTTATGGGTGATCAGGTTTTGTCTTGATGATTGCAATGGATAAATTGCTTTTGTTACAATGGTACTAAAAAAATTAGAAGTGACCAAGAAGAATTTTGGGTTTATAAATATGATAAAAAATTGAAGTGGACATATATGTTCAAAAGACACCATCTATTCTAATGTGTATGCCTACTATTATACCACCACCACTTGTTTCTTAAAATAATTAATAATGTTACATCTTCAAAAAATATGGATGAGACTCCACTTATTATGCAAGAGCCTAATAATTATTTATAAATAATTACCATCGATTCCAAAGTTTCATGATGATAATTTTACTTCTATTTCCATATTTGAACTTCTATAATTTTCAATGTACTATGGTCTTATAGCAAATTATTGAACATTTTCTAATTCTAATGATCCCCTAGATGTGATCCAAAACCCATAGTAGGAGACCCATCAAGTTTAAATTATTGCGATGAGTTTGTTATTATTTTATTAGAATAAAATTCCCTAAATTATACAATTCTATATTTAGATACAATCTATAAATGGAAAGTGTATATATATATATATATGTATGGTAAGTGTTTTGAGGTAGACTACTTATGGCCTCACATAACCATAATTTAGATGAGCACATAAAATCTTTTTCCAAGAGGTCTTTAAGTTACTAGGTGTGATTTTGTGTCACTTATTTTAATTATCATTTTGGGGTTGAGTTCATCTCTGAATATTAGTTTGTAAGTTCAAAAAAAGTGACTTGCCCTCACAATTAAATTATCTCAAAGATATTCCTGGGGGGGGGCCTAAAAATTAAGGAGTCAAATCCTTATTAGACAATTTATTTATGTTATATCTTTAAAAAATGTGGATGAAACTCCATTATGCAAAAGCCTATTATTTCTAAATCATTAGCACAATCTCTACATCAAAATTAAAACTCCCTTAGTTTTGATCAGGGGCATCTGTATTCACTAAATAAGGAGTTTAGTTGTGGGTGATCAAGTTTTATCCAGGTGATTGTAATGGAGAAATTGTTTTTGTTACAATGGCACTAAAAAATTAGAAGCGACCAAGAAGAATTTTGGGTTTAAAAATATGATAAAATTTTGAAATGGGCATATATATTAGAAAGACACCATCTATTCCAATGTGTATTCCTACTATTATATCACCAAGTCTACTTATTTCTCCTAATAATTAATAATGTTACATCTTCAAAAAATGTGGATGAAACTCCACTTATTATGCAAAAGCCTATTATTTCTAAATCATTACCATAGGTTCCAAATTTTTATGATGATAATTTTACTTCTATTTCCATATTTGAACTTCTATAATTTTCATTGTACTATGGTCTTATAGAGGATTATTAAACATTTTCTAATTTTTATGATCCCCTAGATGTGATCCAAAATCTATGGTAGGAAACCCATCAAGTGTAATTTGTTGTGATGAGTCTATTATTATTTTATTGGAATGAAATTCCCTAAATTATACAAATCTACATTTAGATGTAATCTATAAATGGATCAAAGTCTATATATAGAAATACTATATATAGTAAGTGTTCTGAGGTAGACTGCTTATGCCCTAACATAACCATATTAATATAGATAAGCACACAAAATCTTTTTTGAAGAGGTCTTTGAGTTACTAGGTACGATTTTGTGTCACTTATTTTAATTACCATTTTTGGGTCGAATTCATCACCAAATATTAGTTTATAAATTCAAGAAAGGCAACTCACCCTCACAGGTATTTGAATTGGTGAATTAAATTATCTCAAAGTTATTCTAGGGTGGGAGGGCTGAAAATTAAGGAGTCAAATCCCTATTTGAAGATAATTTGCTTATGTTACATCTTCAAAAAATATGGATAAAACTCCACTTATTATGCAAGAGCCTATTATTTATAAATCATTACCATCATTTCCAAAGTTCTATGATGATAATTTTACTTCTATTTCCATATTTGAACTTCTATAATTTTCATTGTATGTTTTATAGTGGATTATTGAACATTTTTCTAATTCTGATGATCCCCTGGATGTGATCCAAAACCCATGGTAGGAGACCCATCAAGTTTAATTTGTTGGGACTCATATAAGTCAGGGATTGGCTAAATATGCTCAAGGGTTGCTTACAAGTGTAGGGAGAGTCTGATATGAGTTGACACTTGGCCAACTTTGTAATCAGAAGCACGAAAGGCTTTGTGAATCTAGTATTTTTTTTGCGAGATGTATTTTTTAATATAGCTCATTGTGGCACCATCATGTTCATTGTTTGATTGGTATCACATTTTGGTTCATTCAGATTAACATTGTAAGATGGCTTGATCTTAAATTTTCATGTATTGGATGAGGCTAATGTAGTGGCCCCAAACTTTACTATCTTGTTTAATTCAAGGAGTTTCATTTCTCAATCATGCTTAATGTCACCTAGTTATTTTTCATAAGTCAAAATTTTTAATGCCACATAGTGTAGGAGTAAGGGATGAAATGATGCCTCTAATTCAAGATCATTATGCAAGACATATTTTTGATCAAGCACATAATTTGGATGCTTTTTAGGTGTTCTTCTCAATGAGAAAACTTTATTCTATGATGTTTTAATCATTTGTAATGAAGGTTGTGAAAAATCCCCACCTTGGTTCCTTTACCTTGATTTAAAAGATTTTGTCTCAAATACAAATCTTAATATCTAAAGACATCTATAGAAGGGTTCAAGTCTAGTATATAATAATATATGGAAATATATTTATAGACATACTATATAAATAGAAAGTGTTCTTGTGATAGTTGAAAATGATCTTGGTTATTATATAATAGACCAATCAGTCATCAAAATGCCTTTAAATTCTTTAAAAATTAGTCAGTAGCTAAAAATGGAATTGATCATCTTGGGATGTACTAATTAATCATCAAAATGCCCTAATTGAAAAGCTTCCCAAATGAGTATGTTGTTATTTTATTGGAATGAAATTCCCTAAATCATAGAAATCTACATTTAGATATGATCTATACATGAAAAGTCTATATATATATAATACTTTATATGGTAAGTATTCTAAGGTAGTTAAAAATGGCATTGATCATCTTGGGATGTACCACTTTGTAGTAATCTAAATTTACTCAAATATAAAACTACCTAAGTAAGATCTAGAGCCATTATAACTAAATGCAATAGATGAATTCACAATTAAAATCAACATTATAATCCTAAAGTTAAATTCTCTAAATCATGATTAAATTGAATATGAAAATAAGAAGATTAGATTGATTATCTTAGACTCAAAATTTTAACATTATGTTGGCCTGATCATGGACTGTCAATGATGAATTAGATTAACATGGAGACTAGACTTGATCACTTTAATAGGTGGACATGGATTTGCTAGATGATTTGTAGTTAGCTCCAATGGAGGAATGGAGCTTTTTAAATATAAATATGAGGGACGGAATAATGGTTGAGATTCAAATTTGGTTTGGAGAGATCAAGGGTTAGGGATTATTATTGGAAGCCTCTAGATTTAAAGGCTTCTAGAGAGGAAGGGTGAGAATAGAGAGGATTATAGAATTAGATACTTTTATAATCTTCGTAGGGACTAATTATAATTATGTAAGAGATTAGATAAGGATTAGGTGGGTGATTAGGTATTTGGGGTGTAGGAGAGCCTAGAAATAGGCTAGTGTAGGTGGGTAGGTAGGCCATGGGAATTTAAAAATCTAAAATAATAGATAAGTGGAGATAAGGATAAGATATTAGGGATTTATGATATTTATTTATTGATTGGTGGGATGGATAAGGTTTTTATATGGCAAAAAATGAAGGGAGATATTAGATAAATAATTATAAAGGGGTGATAAATTAGCGGGATGAAAGGGGATAAATTAGATAAACAACATTAGTGTTGACTAATAATAATATTAGTGACGTTAAATGGAGCAAGCAAGTTTAGATGCATACATCTTGGGATGTACTATTTAATGGTCAAAATACCCTTGAAAATCTTCCCAAGAGATATAATTAAATATTGTGTTTCATCAATAATATAATTTATATAATCTTGATAAATGAAGTTTTTGTGATACTTGTATTAATATATTTTTTTCAAGAGGAGTAAAGTTTCTTGGATTATAGTTTAATATTTAAATTTAATTGATTTTACATGGATGTGATTTGGCCATGTATTTTTGACCCCAATATTGGGCTTCAAAGTTGAAGTACTTGTGTTGTTGGCCGAAATATTTAACCCTGACTCTGCATTGAGATATCACACATTTTGTTATCATTAATGAAAAGTTAATGTTTATAGATAGGTATGTTGTAGACTGATTATGCCCTCATAACCATAATTTAGATAACCCCATAAAATCCTTTCCCAAGTCTAGGTCTATGAGTTACTAGGTACGATTTTACATCACTTATTTTAATTACCATTTTGGGCTTGAATCCGTCTCCAAATATTAGTTTGTTAATTCAAGAAAGGTGACTCACTCTCACAGGTGTTTAAATTGGTGAATTAAATTATCGTAAAGGTCTTCTATGGGGGTTAAAAATTAAGGAGTCAAATCCCTATTAGACAATTTAATCATGTAATTTAATGAACAAATATAAATAAACTTTTTTAATTAGAATAATTATAATAAATAATAAAAATTTGTAAATATTTTTATATTTGAAAACTATCTGAGTTTATTATTTATTTTTATTTATTTTTAAATCTTTAAATATTTTTATTAAATAATGTACATTGTTTAAATGTTTAAATATATAAATAAATTTTAAATATGTTATAAAATTTTAAATTATTATAGAATTAAAAATTCTCAAGCACTTCAAAATTAAGGTTAAATTTATATTTTTATTTTTCCATTATTTTCTCTTAATTTTTCTCTCTCCCTTTTGAAAGTTGAAAACATTATTTTATTGACTATTAAGTTAACTATGGTATTAATGGTGGAAGCATTGACCCCATTTTTCACTGTCATTTCTATAGGTGATTCTTGTCAAGTATTTAATCTATGTAATGTATTGTTTTATTGTATCTAAAATGTGTGATTTGTTTTGCTTGACATGACCTTTTTAATCATTATTTACTACTTTAAATTATGAAATCATTAAGATTCAGATAGATATGGATTTTTGTTATGAAATGGCTAAGATAATGAAATAGTGGAGATTATGATTGTTTAGTGCTTACTTGTATTCAATACAGACCCAAATGGTGAATGTGAGGGAAAAACATAATTTTTTTATTAACTATAAGCAAATAATAAAATGGTCGAGATAGTGAAATGGTCGAGATAATGAAATGGCAGAGATTAAGATTATTTAGCACTTACTTGTATTCAATAGGGACCCAAATGGTGAATGTGAGGGGAAAGTAGACATTTTTTATTAACTGTAAGCAAATAATGAAATGGTCAAGATAATGAAATGGTGGAGACTAGGATTGTTTAGCGCTTACTTCTATTCAAGAGGGACCCAAATGGTGAATGTGAGGGGAAAGCAGATTTATTTTATTAACTATAAGCAAATAATGAAATGGTTGAGATAATGAAATGGTGGAGATTATTATTGTTTAGTGCTTACTTGTATTCAACAGGGACCCAAATGGTGAATGTGAGGGGCAAGCAGACATTTTTTATTAACTATAAGCAAATAATGAAATGACCAAGATAATGAAATGGCAGAAATTATGATTGTTTAGTGCTTACTTGTATTAAATAGGGACCCAAATGGTGAATGGGAGGGGAAGGAGACATTTTTTATTAGCTATAAGCAAATAATGAAATGGTCAAGATAATGAAATGGTGGAGATTAGGATTGTTTAGTGCTTACTTTTATTCAATAGGGACCCAAATGGTAAATGTGAGGGGAAAGTAGACAATTTTTATTAATTATAAGCAAATAATGAAATGGCTAAGATAATGAAATGGCAAAGATTAATATTGTTTAGCACTTGTACTCAATAGAGACTCAAATGGTGAATGTGAGGGGAAAGTAGACATTTTTTATTAACTTTAAGTAAATAATGAAATGATCGAGATAATTAAATAGTGGAGATTAGGATTGTTTAGCGCTTACTTGTATTCAATAGGGACCCAAATGGTGAATGTGAGGGAAATCCAACATTTTTTATTAAATGTAAGCAAATAATCATAGTAAAAAAGTGCCTTGATGTGAGAGGGTTTTAATGGTTCCACCCTATCTTTATCTCCTCACATCATTCATCTGTTGACTCTGTTTGAGATACTATAAATTATTTCTATTTTAGACAGTTAAAAATTCATTGTTTGGCCTATTCTACGTTATTATTATTTGATTTGAATTGTTTCCATTTTAGACTAAGTTGAAAAGTCATTTTTTGGGTGGTGAACTTTTCCCTCATGTCGCATCATAAACTTTAATGAATGAATGATTGAATAACACATAGCATTATTGTTTGGGGTGGTGAATTTTTCCCTTGTGCTTTTATATTATTGGGTATAGGGGTCCCATGCATCATTATATATTAAAAAATTGCTTATAAAATATCTAAACTTTAAAAATAGGAGCAGATATTATTTAGGGAGAAGTTTTTGAGGGGTGGGAAGCAGTAGGGGACTAAAGATTTGTATGTTTGCTCTTTTTTTTTGGTTGCTAGATATTATTTGCATCCAATCAATTTTTTATTTTTTTAAAATAAAATTTTTGTAGTTAAATTCTCCTAATTTCTCTCAACAACATGTATTACACATAATTTTTGTAGTCTTTAGATCACATCCAGATATCTTTAGAGCATTCGATACAGGTCTTTTGATCACCCTATATAAGTCTTCAAATAAATCCAAGACTTATTTAGAGCATCCTATGTATGTCTTTAAATTATACCCAAATAATATTTAGATCAATTCCAGAGCATCTTTAGAGTGTCTTCAAAGCTCACTTGCCAAATCCTCAAAATTATAGCTGAAATAGTTATAAAAATTATGTGTTGCCTTCTCAAAATTACCCCATCATTAGAATGTTTTGTTGTACTCAAAATTACCCCATCCTTGGGATGTGTTCCTCTACCCAAAATTACCCCATCCTTGGGATGTGTTCCTTTACTCAAAATTAACCCATCTATGAGATGTGTTATTGTACTCAAAATTGTGTCATTCATCTAAGTTAGACATAATAATAAGGTAAAGAATTAGCAATAAATTACATACAAACAAGGACAAATTGAATTCATATCCTACTTAGATCAGACTTTAACTATTAAATTCAATACAATATATAACCAAATGCAACACTTTATTGATAGTTTATATAACTATGATGAGCTATATGAAATGCTCATAATTTTTCCCTCACATTTTACCTTTTGCAAGTCCTCTCATAAAGAAATGGGATGACTAATCCTTAATCTAAATTTTTTGATTCAAATCTCTAACTTAGATCATCAACTTCAAAATGATGGTCCCAATCATAGTGGTCCCTTATCAAAAATCCAAGATATCTGACAATTGTATGTACCCAGGCTTCAAATTCAAATTCTACTTGAGAATTCCAACATCGCCATGGAGATAAAGGACACAAAATGATAGGAGTCCTAAACATCATTCCAATACAGACATCTAAACCTCTTTGCTCTAAGCATCAATTGATTATCTAGAAAACTAATTTCACTCTTCTTAGACTCCATTTAATATTGGTGGGGCTAAGGACTTCCTTGTGCTTCAACTCAATACGCAATGTCTCCCACCTGGTAAGACTTGCATTGAAACCATTGGCATAATGGTGGTTTAGAAAAGATCTAAGAGTAGCAATATTATATCTCAGTAGCTCATGATACTTGTTCTTCACATGCATATTATATAGTGATTGAAAATAAGAAATAAGTTTCTTTGCTTCTAAAAATTATGGTCTCATGCATAACCTAGTGGTGCTTTGTAATTTTAGAAGTCTATTATTGGCTTGTTTCCTTTCCATCTAGTTCCTTAGAATGCAAATAAATGCATGTAATTGTGTCTCTCCAACACATAAATTTATCAAAAAACTAGATTGATATTATATTAACAAATTGAAAGTATAGAACTCATAAATGGAAACTTGCCTTTCTTCAGTGCTCTTTAGAAAAATGTCCATAAATGCATGCTCATCTTCAATGATATGTGAAAAAACAAGGGAAATTAATTGAATCTTCCG
The DNA here is from genome assembly GCA_037957365.1 of Torreya grandis. Lineage (NCBI taxonomy): Eukaryota > Viridiplantae > Streptophyta > Pinopsida > Cupressales > Taxaceae > Torreya > Torreya grandis. The sequence continues at coordinate 1,400,385 of JARHVA010001103.1, read as the reverse complement.
TTTATAAAACTGCTCATGTAAGAAAATAACATAAACTGGTGAAGGCTCCCTACATGATAATAGTTTCTCAAAAATAGCATAAATGTGTTGGATAGAACCCTGTACTTTCTACAATTATAGTTGGGATTTTGATAATTGTTTTTGAGATTCCACCTTAAGTTTGGCATTTTCATCCTTCAATTTCTGAATTTTCTTTTAGATGATATGCTAGACAAAGATTATTTCATATAATGGATAGGGAAAGAGGGAATAGCTCTTGTTGGACCCTCTGTCTGAACTATAATCTCTCATGTTTCACTTTACATGGCCCGAATAGAGGCTTTTAACTCAAAATTCTTAGCAATGACCTTTATTATTCTACTAGTATGTTGGTCAAACATTGTATTTCTATCAAAAATAATTTCTCTCAGATTATTAATTAGATTATGTTTATCAACACTGGCATTTTGTAAATCAGTAATCTGAGTGTCCTTGATAGTAAGAGAATTTTGCAAATTACTCAATTCTTGGGTCTATGAAAACATTACATTGTGGACCCTAGTCTTTTCGTCTTGTATTCCTTGAAGAATTATTTCTTGTTCACTAACTCTAGTAACATATTCTTTCCACCTTTGTTTCAAATTAGAAATCATCAAGTCCTTACCTTTCAAAGTTGAAAGAAGAACATATAACTATGTTTGTTGCAGTCTTATTATTTCCTCATGACATGATAAATTCATGTCATGTTGTAATTCTTTTTCTTCATTGACAAAATGTGGAGAAGATGGATCTTCTTCAATCAATGGTGCCTTACCCTTATCAGTAACAAAGGGCACAGGACACTCTACTTAATCCATAAATAAATAAAGCCTTCTAATTTATTGAAAGCCTTATATAAATTTAGCACCTTATATATATAAATAAATAACCTTATGTATATGGTGTTGTTTTTATATATTTGTGGCCAATCACATTTGGTTAATCCATGTCTTGTTTGAAGAGCCACTTGGGGGATCTGTTGATGGAGGTAATGGTTGAGCTAGAGTTAGCTCATGGAAGGCAAATGTTTGGGGAGGAAACCTCTCCATATGTTAGAATAAGTCATTGTACTATTTGTCATTTATGTCCAATACAATGGTATTTAAATTGGTGTCTCAAAAGATTGTGTTTGTCCCATATGAATAGAAAAATGGGACCTATTCTGACTTGGCAATTCTAGATGTTCTTACTTTGGCCATGGCTTTCAAATTTTTATTGATGAGATCATATATTATCTTAATGTAGGATGAATGCATAAAATACCTTTTTTTCAAGCTGATTAATGCAATCTTGATGGTGATCCTGGTTCATGCCATATTAATGACAAGCTTGTCAAACTTTTAACTATTATTTTTAGTAATTAATTACACTAGAATTTAATTTAGATTAAATTTAAATTTGATTTTCCATCAATTTTATATTTAAATCTAAATATTACCACCTTTTGACATGTGACTACCACCTCGAATACAACTAAGTACTCACATGGCCTAAATATGACTAAGTGCCTAGTTGGATTGAAATCTAGACACATGACATCTTTTGATTACCTCGTAGTTTCTCATCTATTTCTCACCACATGGTGACCCTTAATCTATAGTGAGCTTTCAGGTGGTGCCTTTTAATTATGATACCTTGAACGGGAAACCCACTCTTATGCATGTTTAAATGGTATCTATTAGGAGATATCTTGAAGGGTAAATCCACTCTTTTGCATGTTTTAAAGGTATCTCCTAAGAGATACCTTGAAGGTATTACAAGGGCCTTCAAAATATCACCAAGTAGTGCCTTTCATGTAAAATAAAAATTCCACTTGTTCCTTGAAGGAGGAATCCATTCTTGTGATTGTTTGAACGGTATCTCCTAAGAGATACCTTGAAGGGGAAATCCACTCTTGTGCATGTTTGAAAGGAATCTCTTAGAAGATACCTTGAAGGTACTATAAGGGCCTTCAAAATATCACCCAATAGTACCTTTTATGTGAAGGAAAATTACACTTGTTCTTTGAAGTAAAAATCCACTCTTATCCCTATTTGAAATGTATCTCCTAGGAGATAACTTGAAGGGGAAATCCACTCATGTTTATGTTTTAAAGGTATCTCCTAGGAGATACATTGAAGGTATTATATATGCCTTCAAAATATCACCTAGTAGTGCCTTCTATGTAAAATAAATTACACTTTTTCTTTGAAGGAGAAATCCACTCTTGTGCATGTTTGAAAGGTATCTCCTCAGAGATACCTTAAAGGGGAAATCCACACTTGTGCATGTTTTAAAGGTATCTCTTAAGATATACCTTTAATTTATTACAAAGGCCTTCAAAATATCATCCAATAGTGCCTTCCATGTAAAGCAAAATTCCACTTGTTCCTTGAAAGATAAATCCACTCTTGTGCCTATTTGAAAGGTATCTCATAGGAGATACCTTGAAAGGGAAATCAACTCTTGTGCATGTTTGAAAGGTATCTCCTAGGAGATAATTTGAAGGTATTACAAGGGCCTTCAAAATATCACCTAGTAGTGCCTTCCATGTAAAATAAAATTGCACTTGTTACTTGAAGGAAAAATCCACTCTTGTCCCTATTTGAAATATATTTTATTAGAGATACCTTGAAGGGGAAATCAATTATTTTCCATGTTTTAAATGTATCTCCTAGGAGATAAATTTAATGTACTATAAGGGCCTTCAAAATATCACCTAGTAGTGCATTCTGTGTAAAGTAAAATTTCACTTGTTCCCCAAAAGAGAAATCCACTCTTGTCCCTATTTGAAAGGTATCTCTTAGGAGATACTTTAAAGGATAAATCCACTCTTTTGCATGTTTTAAAGGTATATCATATGATATACCTTGAATTTATTATAATGGTCTTCAAATTATCACCCAATGGTGCCTTCCATGTAAAGGAAACTTGCACTTGTTTTTTGAAGGAAAAATCCACTTTTATTCCTATTTGAAATGTATCTCCTAGGAGATACCTTGAAAGTTAAATCAAATATTTTGCATGTTTGAAAGGTATCTCCTAGGAGATACATTTAAGGTATAATATGGGCCTTTCAAATATCACCTAGTAGTGCCTTCTATGTAAAATAAAATTCTACTTGTTCTTTAAAAGAAAAATCCACTCTTGTGCATGTTTGAAATGTATCTACTAGGAGATACCTTGAAGAGAAAATCCACTCTTGTGCATGTTTGAAAGGTATATATTAGGATATGCCTTGAAGGTATTATAAGGGCCTTCAAAATATCACCCATTAGTGCCTTCTATGTAAAGGAAAATTACACTTGTTCCTTGAAGGAGAAATCCACTTTTGTCCTTATTTGAAATGTATCTCCTAGGAGATACCTTGAAGGGAAAATACACTTTTTTGAATGTTTTAAAGGTATATCATAGAAGATACATTTAAGGCATTATAGGGGCCTTCAAAATATCACCCAGTAGTGCCTTTTTTGGAAAGAAAAATTACACTTGTTCCTTGAAGGAGAAATCCACTCTTATGCCTATTTGAAATGTATCTCTTAAGAGATACCTTGAAAGAAAAATCCACTCTTGTACATGTTTGAAATTTATCTCCTAAGAGATAAATTTAAGGTATTAAAATGGCCTTCAAAATATCACCTAGTAGTACCTTCTATATAAAGGAAAATTCCACTTATTCCTTGAAAGAAAAATCCACTCCTGTGTTTGTTTGAAAGGTATCTCCTAGGAGATACCTTGAAGGGGAAATCCACTCTTTTGCATGTTTTAAAATATCACCTAGTAGTGCCTTCCATGTAAAGGAAAATTTCACTAGTTCTTTAAAGGAGAAATCTACTCTTGTCCCTATTTGAAATGTATCTCTTAGGAGATATCTTGAAGGGGAAATGCACTCTTGTGTATGTTTGAAAAGTATATCCTAAGAGATAACTTTAAGTTATTATAATGAACTTAATAATATCACCTAGTAGTGCCTTCTATGTAAAGAAAAATTACACTTGTTCCTTGAAACAAAAATCCACTCTTGTCCCTATTTGACATGTATCTCCTAAGAGATATCTTGAAGGGAAAATCCACTTTTTTCATGTTTTAAAGGTATATCCTAGGAGATACATTGGATTTATTATATGGGTCCTCAAAATATCACCTAGTAGTGCCTTTTATGTAAAGGAAATTCCACTTGTTCCTTTAAAGAGAAATCCACTCTTGTCCCTATTTGAAATGTATCTCTTAGGAGATACCTTGAAGAGGAAATCCACTCCTTTGCATGTTTTAAAGGTATATCCTAAGAGATACATTGAATGTATTATAGTGTACTTCAAAATATCACTCAATAGTGCCTTTTGTGTAAATGAAAATTCCACTTATTCCCTGAAGGAGAAATTTACTCTTGTGCCTATTTGAAAGGTATCTCTTAGGAGATAACTTGAAGGGGAAATAAACTCTTTTACATGTTTGAAAGGTATATCCTAGGATATACTTTGAATTTATTATAAGTGATTTTAAAATATCACCCATTAGTGCCAAAATAGAAGATTCCACTTGTTGACCACTTGTTTATGTAACTACCAGTAGTACCTCTATGTAAAGAAAAACTCCACTTGTTCCTTGAAAGAGAAATCCACTCTTGTGCCTATTTGAAAGGTATCTCTTACGAGATAATTTTAAGTTTAAATCCACTCTTGTGCATGTTTCAAAGTTATCTCCTAGGAGATACATTAAAAGGTATTCCTACTTTCATCAGCCCTTTGGTCTTTGGAAGAATTGTTTTGGACATTTTATTCAAAACAATTTCCTCAAGAAATTGAACTTATCATTTTCTTTGAATAAATTGAGCTTACATTTTTTCCGAAGAAAGGAATTTTTGTTGGGATTATTGTGCGAGCAAAATGCTTGAATGGAAAGTGCCCTTAATATTTTTTGTCATGGCTAAAATATCTGAAACAAATAAGGCCTTTAAATTTTTTCCAAAAGAATTCAAACTTTACTTTTGGGTTTTTTTATCATGGGAAAAATAATCGAACGATAAGTTCCCTTCATACTTTTTTCCATGGATAAAAAGTCTAAAATAAATGGACCTTACACTTTTTTTAAGGAATTAAACTTAGCTCTTTTTTCAAAGAAATTAGACCTTTGCATTTTTACTGAAGGATAAGCACCCTTCGGACCTTTTTCAGTGGGTAAAAATTTAGAAACAAATAAGGAATTTACATCTTCCCAATAATATGCAATTATTTCAAACATTTTGCCTATAGCAAAATTCACAAGGGGCAAGTGCCCTTTAGACTTTTTACTACAAACAAAATGTCTGAAAGAAATGACCCTTCAAATTTTTTGTAAAACACTTAGCTTGATATAAATAATATTTTCCCAAGACATTTAATTCCTTAAAACTTTTTTTAACAGATAAAATATCCAATATAAATAAGTGTTTAAACTTTTTGACTGAGACAAAAAGCCTGAAGACCTATTTCTGTTGGGCATTGTGTTCATGCAAAAAGCTCAAAAAATTTAAAAAGAAAGACACATTCACCAATTAAAGACCATATTATGACTTATCCAATTTTAAAATGAACTTGACCTTTCAAATGAACACTTAGAGATAAAATTTGGGCTAAGGACTTAGGAATTTACACTTGATAAGGGCCAAATTACTTCAGTGTAATTTTGGGCACTAACACTAGCTCTCACCCAAGGATGTATACCCCCTATAGGTGTGAAAAGAACCCCAAAATGTAATATTAGGTGCCAATCCATTTTGATATGGAGTCAAAACTTAGAAATTTTATCAAACATTCATGAAGGCCCAATAAAACATGGTAGATTGATAAAAATAGATCAAGAGGATTTAAAAATGAACATGGGATTAAAAACATGAAGTAAAAGTATATAAACAAGGCCCAAATTAGAGGGGAAACAGAGAAAAAAATACAAAGTGGTGGTTTTCAAGGAGGTTATGTCACAAACTTGATCATAATTCCACTGGTCATTGATTTATTCAAGGTCAAGCTTTGCTAGTTTGTTCTTATGAATGATTTGTTCTCTCAGCTTGTAGCTTATAATTTCACCTAGGGTACCATGCCAATCCACACTCCTATCCTAAACATATTGATTTGAGTGGGATTCTTGCCTTTGTATGTCATGGTTTCCTTGGGGAGAAGCCATGAATTCAACATATTTTCCATAGTATTATCTTGATTCCATAAAACTAGCATGTGTTTGTCAAAATAAGCATCTGGTGTTGGTAGTGACAAATACCTCTAAAAATATATTTTAGATATTCATGACAAAACCATTTGGTTATGCATGTGGTGTATAAAATCATCATGCATAACCTTGTCTATGAAGAATAAGTCTTGGAGGAGGTTGATGCATGGCATCACCTCAAGATTGACCATAGTCAAATGCAATCCATGTCTCTTAAGTGATAGCAAGTTTATGATTAATAGTCACTCTAAGGGAGATATATTTACATATATTGAATACATGTTAACAAAATTGACAACATCCCATAATTTAGAGTAGTTCCCATACCTATTGTCAAAAATGGTGGTATTATAAACTATGTCTTTGAATTTGATTAAGTCCTTGATAGAAAATGGTGATGGCAGAAATGTTCCCCTAAATGCCTTAGATGAAGATGCCATTACAATTTTGTGTAATTCTTGTATTTTGTTTACATGCTCTATGAAAAAATCTCCTTTCTATTAGTCACTTATTTACTTGCAATAGTCTCACATGTGGTTAGGGCTTTTCTTGCATAGGATAGCAGTCAATTTCAAATTTATTTGAGAGCAATGAAGATATCAATGGTTACATTTCATACATATATCCTTTAGCATTCAATTCTAGTTTGTTATAAATGCCCAACATTCACATCTTTCATACTTTTTGCATATTTCATATTTAGTTAGTTTAGTTGGTGGGTATCCTTAGGAAGTATCAAGAAGCATTTTGATTTATTGGCAATGTGTAGTGGGATTTCAGTATTTCAGAATTGAGAGTTAGGTTTTATGTTGTGAATAAGCCTATAAAATGTCCAATAAAAACTTTTGAAAATAAAGGTTGATATAAAAAACCCTAAGAGAAAAATCACTGATAAAATACAAGTCATTCAGAACATTTGTTTGCACAAAATGTTTCATGTGAAAACTCTGAACAAAAAAGTTCAAAGATCAAAAGTCTCGAATAAAAATTATGAAGACCAAATCCATCAAACAAAATGTTTGAACAAAAAATTTGAAGACCAAAATCTAATAATAGGGCCCAATCAAAATTTTTGAAAACTAAATCTTAAATACTTTTCCTTAAAATAAAAATAAGTCCTAGAAAGGTCCTTTAAGTTATCACCCAGTAGTGCCTTCGAGGTCAAGTAAAATTCCACTCATGTGCATGTTGAAGGTTTCTCCTAGGAGATACTTTCAACATTCCCTTCAGTGTATGACAATTCCCTTCTAATTATCTCTTAGGAGATTCCTTTCAAGGGCCTTGTATTTCCTTAAAGTTATGGCAAAGATCCTGAGTGTAATTCTTGTTCAATACAAAATGATGCAATGATGGATTTTCCTTGTTCAACTCTCTCTTGATGATCTTATGAGGTCTAAAAATTTTATGGGTTTCACATTGAATCCTAGAATTAAGACATCTTTACCCCTTGATAATATCTAGAGAAGACCTTATACATAACAATCAATGTATTATTAACTACTTTCTTTAATAGAAACAATATTTACTCATTGAATCCTTTCTACACCACAATAATGATGGGTGAGTTCCACCTTGAGGTATCTACTATGAGACTCCTTCAAGCACCTTGTAATACCTTAATAGATGACTTGAAATTACCTCCTTGAGGGTAACATGAAGGTATCTTAATGGGTGACTTGAAATTATCTCCTTTGAAAAGTTTCACTTTAGGAAGCTTCCAAAATAGGGGGAAGGGTAGAATAAAAAAGAAAATCCCTGTGGTCTCAAGATTTACCTTTCAAGATGGATTCTCTATGGATAAGTTTTTTTGAAACCAATGTTTGTTGTGAGTAGGTGTTGTACACACACATACAAACACAATCAAGTAGTCTAAAAAATTTTGATTTAATAAAACTTAGATATTTGGGCCAAAGGTTACTCCTAGAAGATACCTTGTGACTGTTTGAAAGGTATCTCATTGAATCCCTTATAAACTTTAATAGCATTAGGTAATTTCAACCTTGTGGTATTCTTGGATCATAATTCACATTTTGAAGTTTTGGGGTAGTTATCCTTTCCATCGTGGATGTGCTCAATGAAGTTTGATGGGTGGTGTATCAGCCTCCTCTTTCTCGGGTTCCCCTTTTTCATTTTTGGCTAAGTCTCAATCCCTTCCATTGATGACATGTGTCATCATGGTGATCCTCAAGAAATAAGGGATTTATTTAAAGTAAAGGCATGTCATTAGCCAAGGGAAGTGGGCCCCTTTTCTAACAATAACTCCATAGGCTATTTGGAGAGAGAAATGCATCACCATAGCACTTCTTCTAATCATCATGGGAATCCAAAAGGTTGCTTCACAAATCATAATTTCATCCCATATATGTAAAGCTTTACATAAGAAATTATTCACTGAGAGTGAGAGTTTTAGGCATCATCAGTATCCATTAGGAGATTCCTTCATGGGTAACTTGAAAGTATCTCTTAGGAGATACCTTGAAGATATTACAAACCTCAATAACACTGTGCAAGTTCAATCTTGAGGTATCCAATAGAAGATTCCTTTGAGGGCCTTGTAATACCTTCATGGTTAACTTTAAGGTATATCTTAAGAGATACCTTGAAGATATTAAAATGACCATCAAGGAAAAGGAAAAATTTAGAGGTATAACAAGGTAATTATTTAGATCTAAAAATATTAACGTAACAGGTAAAATTATTAAATTGAATTGAGGTGTAAAGAGAATGTGCACAAGAGGACCTAAAATGTGTATTCTCCAAAGTATTAGAAGGCCCTTAAAGTTATCAAGTTGTCAACTAGTAGTGCTTTCAAGGTGAATGAAAGTTCTACTAGGAGATACATTGAACATCCCTTTGAATGTATGATAGTACCCTTCGAGGTGTCCCCTAGGAGATTCCTTCAAGGGCCTTGAAGTACACTTGTAATACCATCATGATTAACTTGAAGGTATCTCCTATGAGATTCACTCTTGTGCATCATTGAAAGGTATCTCCTAGGAGATACCTTGAAGGTACTGGTTGATGGGCATTTTGACACATTTATAAACATACTTCCCCTCATCTTTCTCCTTTAAAATAAATGTTTGTGGATTCATTTCCCCATCAGATTATATTGGCTAGTGCAAAAAATTTATTTTTGGTTTGGTCATAACTTATTAGTGTAACTGTGAGTTTATATATATATATATATATATATATATATATATATATATATATATATATATATATATATATATATATATATATATATATATATATATATATATTACAAAGATTTAATATGTATTTTGTATTATAGTTTAGAATTAACGTTTATTGATATACATTTAATCACTACTTAATCACAAAAAAAAATTATGAACCGATGTAATATGCTACTTGCATTTTACAAAAGATCAATATTTAAATCATTTAAATTGTTTTACAAAATGTATTTAGGTGAAAAAGGAATTCCCACATTTAAAAGGTAGAAGAAGGCCTCACTCCAAGAGAATTTGGATAGAGTATTTTTTAAACTACCAAAACTAAAATTAAATCCACATCAACATCTTCCATTTTATGGTGACAACAAAATTCCTCTTGCTGATTGGTATTTTAAATTGTTTAGTTTTCCAAACATGCATGTAGATATATACTTGTTTAGCACTACATTAGGAAAATAATCTTCTTTGATTGGAATAATCCTTTCCTGTGATAAGGATGAACTTAAAGATGCCCTTCAATTCCAATTGGAAGTATGGAATAGAGAAGAGGGAATTCTCTATTGAGCTATAGTTAATTTCAATAAATTTACATCCAGTAAAATGGAATTGATGGAAAATAATTTTTCTCCTTCTTGTGAAATATTTGGGTTTCATTTGAATAGCTATGACAACCCTCAAATGTTTGGGTTGATATATAGATGTTATTTTGTCATTAAAATACAAACTATGTTGAAAGAAAAACATGAACAAGGGGAAATAATTTCTTCTACTTGTCACCATGCAAACATGTATTTAAGATACCCTAAAGTCATCATAGAAAAAACATTGAAGCAAATAAGACAAGTAATGGAAACATATTTGTCTACAGATTTGAAAGAGGCCATACAAGTACTCACACCAATGGAGAAAAATAAGATTGAACAAAAGTTTGGAACACTTTTGTTGACATAAAATTCTGATCAAACACATAGTGAATTCTCTACATGGTATATTTCTTCTAGTAATTACACCTTGAACATCCCTATAGATCTTTATGAACTGGAGGATCTTTATGAACTGGAGGACGCCAATATCAAAATAAGAAATCTGAATGAAAGAGGAGTGAATGATATAATTCATTCATTTTTAAAACATAATGAGGTTCTAATGAAGGATGCTTTGTTAATTCCTTTTGATACAAGCAACCCTAAATGTATTATTGAATCAAAAGAAGTCTTAGAAGATATGATGGAGAAAAAAATCATAAGTTTCAAAATTACAGATGGCCAAAACACAATTATAGTACAACAAAGAATTCTTTAAAAGGAGGAATGCAATTAACTATCATTGAGAAATAAATGTTTTGTTAGAAAGGCAAGATTTCTGAAAACTTGTACTCTATTTCATATTGTGCAAAAAATATGTAACCAATATAATGAAGCCAATGAAAAAATTTATAAGGCTTCATTTGTAGAAAGATCTCAATCTACATGTGACCTTCTCAAACTAATAGGTTGGAAGAATCTTGAAATAGAATAAAAAAATATGAAAGAAATACATGAACAAGATAGACAGTTATTCACACAAATTAACTATTTAGAATAACAATTACAAGAGAGAAAATGCCTTCTTTTCATGGAATAGCCCATTTGAGAGAGTTTTGATATGGTATTTGATTTTTTTGAAAGTGGTACTTTACCTAGTTCAAATAAACAATATTTAAATTTGATTGGTATAACAGTACTTATAAATATTCAAGGGATTTCACACACAAAAAATAGAACTAGCAGATTTATTGGAAAAAGGGTCTATTTCCTTCTTGAAAACCACTGGGTACAACAACATGGATACTTGGTGCAAAAAGGTGAAGCTATAAAGTAACATATTATCAAAAATTGTAGATTATTTTAGCAACAATGATATGACACTACCTCTAGACAAAACAATCATACCTAAAGAGGTAATGGAGCATTATACAATTTCTATGAAAAGGTTTGACAATTTGTGTGTTAGAATGAAGGTATTTCAAAAAATAAAAAAGGATGGGAAGCATTATCTCAAGATTCATTAAGAATATTCAAAAATTATCTACATAATGATGGAGTTCAATTTCCTAGGATAGATAAAGAAAGACTTAGCTGCCATTACGGGGCCCCATGTCCTTGGCCATCCATTTTAGAAGACTTTAGTGAAATGTTCATTCTTGGTCTGAATGTCGATTTGATAATTATTGATCTTACTAATCTCACTAAATTTTTTAAATAAGAACATCTTCATCTATTTCTTCATGCATTGATTGATAAATTTATTGCTGGGACATTCAATGTATTCATCATTCACAATCTAAAACATTTTTCTAAAATTTAGACCTCTCTCAAAAATCTACATGTTGGTGATATTTATTCCATGTAAGATATGGGTGTCATACTATGGGGTCCAAATGTTAATCGATTCGATTGGACACATATTACATGTATCAATTTTTATCAAGATCCCACTCATTTTTAGCTACAAGTTTTTAGTCTCCAATCACAAAAAAGTAGATTAGAGGAAGGTTTTGATATCTACAAAGACATACCAATATTTCAAATGATTTATTCACAGAAAATAGGAAGGACATTCAAAATAAACTAGATAACATATTTTGGGAGAAAATTATCTCTAATTTCAATTATTTAGATGCATGTGATGTGCTAGAGGTATCTACAAGTGCTGAATTGGTGCATGCTTATACAAAATTGTAAATAAATTTATCTTGCATTACAGAAACTGAAGAACAAACAATTTTTAATGTTTAATTTCAAAATTATTTAACAAATTCAGAGCAACCAATACAAGAACAACCACTTCAATCAGTATTGGGTGCATAACATTTTTAATTTATTTTATTATCATACTTCATTTTTTAGATATAAAATCTTAACAATATTTTGGTGTGTATGCTTTATTTTTCAAACCTAACAGCTTAGCAATATTTTGATGTGTAGCACTAATGGCATTGCATGTGAGTAAATAAAAAATAATAACAAAAGATCATATCAATGAACATGACACATTGTAAGTTCAAGAAGGTAAGATAAGATCATGCATATTTTTTTAATTATATAATTTTTTATTGATCAATAATTCATAATACTAACAGAATATTTCTTCATTTGTTTATGTCTTAATAAAAATAGTTCACAACATAGCTCTATAAATTTGTGTCTCCAACACAATAACCCATGACACAACTTTGTAGATTGGTGCCTCCATGAATATAACACAAGGTAAAACTCTACATCAAGACACATTTTTAAAATACAAATATCAAATCAATTGATGACAATAATTTTTAGTTACTACATTATATAATACCTTGCAGGGAATAAAGAACCAAAGTTTCAACGAAAGAGTGTACCCATATAAATTACAAAAAGACAAAAAAAAAAGTGAAAACCCCTTTTAATAAATGCGTAATTATATAATTTCATACAAGTCTAGAATATATTAAATATTTTTATTTATTTAAACACATTACAATTTTTTTTTTCTTTCATGGATAGGATATTGTATAAGACAATAAAATATAGACTTGTATCAGCTTGAGATTTGGAAGTGTGGGTTCATTTTATTGTTGTGTAGATATGAATGTGGTTGTATATACCCATTAAAATGTTGTTTACATGTTTAATTTACCCATTAAAATGTTGTTTACATGTTTAATTTACCCATTTTAAAATAACACAATATGTGTTATATTATGTCTTCAATACAATAAATTTTGATGAAGAGTATCCATGTGTTCTTTATCAATAAAAAAACAATAAAGTATATTATGCTAGAAACAATTATATTGTTATTGATTTAAACATTTTTTAATTTGATGTGTCTTATTGGAAGTATATGAATGGGGTTCAACTATTAAGGTGTATATTCATTTGAATTTAGTGATATTGAACTACGACTTAGAAGATTAAATCCTATTTTGTTTGTTGTGGTGGGTTGTATAAACATATAAATATGTATTATTATGTGTATATACATAATGTTTTCAAACTTTTATCAATTATTGACACTTTATATCTTAAATTAACCCATCGAGTCTCAATCTCTCTGAGTGCACACTTTAAAGGGTGCACCAAGAAAGAGGTGGACAAACCATTGGTACTTTATAAGATGGTTGTCCCTTTTGCCAATTACCATCTACACATTTGTCTCCTAAAACCATTTACCCTAAGATTATTCTTCTCATTTTTACCCATTTGAAACATTTGTCATGTTTTATCCTCATTTTTCTTCCCTTGACCCCCTTTCACCAATTGACTATACTAGGTCGACTAGGTCAACCTTGTACAGTTTTTAGCCTTTGATTATTGTATAGGGTTGACAGGGTTGACCCTATACTATTTAGGGATATTTTTCACTCAGATTTATTTTAGCCCTTCAGCCAACCTAGCTTGGGACCTAATGATTTATCTCCTGAAAACATATAGGGTCGACTAGGTTGACCCTGTATAGTTGACATATTATGAAGGATTTAGGGAAATATATACTTATATATACAAGTTAATTTCTAACCATTTGAAAATAAAGAAGCAAATAAGAATAAATGCAAATGAACATCTACTTATTAACCATTCTACTTGAGGAATAAAGCTTAGGGTTCCATAGTTTCTTTGGAGATATGGATCTTGTCTTATGGAGAAGTGTTTTAGATGCATAGATAGGTTGTGTAGCCTAGAGTTGATTTTTCTGTGTTATTATTACTTACCATAACAATCTCTTACAAATAATCTTGGCCAAGGAAGATATTGAGGCTCGATGGGTTTGTATTCAAGGTAAGTATTCCTAAATCTATTTCTCTTTTATAAGAGTAGATAGATAATGTAGTTTTGCTTCTCTCCCATGCATTAGGATTTTGTATACATTGACATAAGTATATGTATTCTATACATGTTTAGTTAAGTTTATTTTGTTTCTAACCTCCACTTTATGACACAAGCTTTGGTGAGCACTAGATTAGATTTATTTTCTTATTTATTAGAATAGAGTGAACATTAAACCTAAGACTATTTTAGGGCTATTGCATGATTGTGTTCGACTATAGGCTTTGGAACCCTTCCTAGCATGGTGAATTGTGATAAGTGATCCCCTAATTAGGTCTATCATATCCCCATCTCGGTCATGCTCCCACTTAACAAATGTATTCCCAATCAAAAGTGTAGGTATGTTATATCTTCTCTAAGCTGGGATTGATTTATAGACATGATACATTTTTGATTGCATAAATTTTGGTGAACCCAATGTGAACTAACCCTTGCAATATTTTTTCACCTTATTTCATTCTTTTTCATCATTATTTTTATCATATATTTTTCATATTGAGTTGACTGCATCAACCCAACTCTGACTTTTGTGTGTAGCTTTTTAGGTATAGGCTACTGGATCAACCTTGTCAACCCAATAGAGGTTTTTAGCTTTTTAGACATCCAGTCCATACTACTAGGTCAACCTAGTTGACCCTATACATTTTTAGGCACTCAATAGCAAGCTTCTACAAAGCTTGATCAACCAAATCGCCCTAGTTAGAAAAAATTTCAAGCAAATACCAATTTTCTTAAATAGCAATCTTTATTCTCTGCATCTCTAATCTATCAAGGTTCCTTTTTATCTCTTTGTCTCTTCCTTTATAGTCATTCCTTTTATAGTTTTTAGTCTTTTAAACTACCCCTACATAGTCAACTGGATCAACCCTACTGACCTAGTTTTGTGTTCTATGTGTTATCTAGATAATTGGGTTGACTTTATTGACCTTGTTCATTTTTAGACCTTGCTTTTGTAGTACATGTTTAACCCTATCAACCCTGTTCTATATTCTATGCATACACTATTAACTATATCAACATTGTACCTTGTTTCAAATTTGGAATTAACCTTACATTCTAATAATTAATTCACAATTTCATTTCTTGTTACTTGCATGATTAGAATAGATCACATAGCTTAATTAAGTGGTTTTAAATTAATCATTTAGTTTCACTATTTTCTATTTTATGCACACATGACCAAATCACAAAATCTAAACAAGTATTTTAACATTTGTCAACCTAAGGCCAACCAACTTGGATTTCATCACCAAGGGGGAAGCTAACTTGATGTTCTAGTCAAGTATAAAGCATGGTTAATGGTATATTATGGCTAAGCACCCGATACCCTTATTATTTCAGCGTGTGAAGTGAGGGTGTAGACATCAATACCAAGCCTGTATCATTATCACTATAGATCCCTTTCAACCCAAACTACCTGAAACCATCCTTAGATTGCTTTCTAGCTCCTTACTTATAGCCAACTTACCATCACATTTAAAATCATATTTTAATAATCTAATAAACATTCAGGTTAACTAATTAGTTATCTCTTTACTTTTCAAGTTGATTGTTTGTTCTTTGCTCAATTTTATTTTTTATTTCAAAAACTTGTATTATCCAATGTTGGTGCAAGGTTTTGTGTTGTGTGCTTCAATTGGATTGGCCAATGTTAATCCAATTGACTGTTTATTTCCCTTTTATTATTTCTTTTCAAATTACTTGAAAAATTTATCTTGTTTTAGTTCACAATCTATTATAGGTTACTTAATTTTCCCTATCTACTATATTGGATCAACATAGTTGACCATATACCTTTTTCTAACCTCTATTCATTGTACTAGATCAACCCAGTTGACCATGTATTGTTTGCATACCTTATTTTCTCTTTTTCTAGCCTCTGTTTATTATGCTAGATCAACCCAATTGACCCTGTACTATTTGTAGACCCTATTTTTGTGCTAGGTCAACCCAGTCAACCTTATATTATTTATGTCATTTTTTGTTTCCTTGCTTTCTCATCTCTCTTTCTTTCCCTTCATCATGGACTATCTATTTGATGACAATATTGAGTTATAGTTAATAGACATGATAAATTTTACCAACCCTCATAGGGTCTCCCATAAACAGAGTAGGGATCCTATCTTAGATGCTAGTAATGTTCATATTGTCACTCTCACAATGAACTATGGGACCCATCCTAATACCTCTTCACATTTTAATCCTCTCTTCTCATTAGAAGACCAATCTGAATTAGACTATACCCCTAAAATGCTCTTTTTTATCTCTAAATTTCCTTAACATCAAAGAAAAGATCCTTTTACTATTTAAAATCTTATGATTAGTGGTCAATATGAAGAGCCTCATTTGCCTAAACTTACATTCTCAAGGGTACCACTTTATTTGATTCTCAACCTCTTCCTTCAATTATAACCCCTTCTCATACCATGACCTCTTCTTCTCTAACTTCTTCCACCTTCATGCCTAGTATATCCATTAACATAGCAGGTTCTACATCTAGTGGGCTTCTCATAATATCCACTATACTTAATCCTTCCACTAGTGTTTCATTTTCTACCAAAGGTAATCATGTTATTAGTGCTTCTTCTTCTCAACCATTTACTAGTCCATCTTTTTCTACACAAGCAAATTTTGTCACTAGTGCCTCACACTCTCATAATTACTCTCAAACCTCTATCAACACCAATAGTGGTACCCAAGCCACTAATACCAACACGAGTACAAAATCTAATGCTTCTAACAATTCCAATCAAACCCACCAACTATTATTACAAACACTCAATCAAATGAATAACTTTCAAGATCATAACACAAATCAAATGATGAGAATGCAAAACCACCTTCTTCATCTTTAATCTCATCCTTAAACAATGGCTTGGTGCACACATAACCAGAATGTTCCCCCTCCTCCTCTTTGAGATTCTCAAGGAAATCTCATTCCTCAACCTCCTTTGGTCAATGAAACCATTAATCATATCCAAAATGAACCTCTCACTACTCAAATTGCTAACATTAATATAGGAGGTATCACACCCATAATTTCTTATAATGGATCAACTGATCCCACCCTTCATCTTAAAACATTTGGAAATCTTTATAAGGATTGGGTCAAATTGAACACCTTTGCCACTACCAAACTCTTAGCCAAAACTCTCACAAGTGATGCCTTGGATTGGTACTTCCAACTTCAAACACATTCCATTACTAGTTTAGAGGATTTAGTGAATGCTTTAGTTCAAGAATTTCAAACTAGTGATCTTCTTGAAAACACTTTGGCCCACTTCATAAATTGCAAACAACTTGAAAATGAAACTACTCAAGCCTTTGTTAAAAGGTGGAAAACTTTTTCGAATAAATGTGAACATAACATGGATAATGATAATCTTTTCCATCTCTTTACCAATGCCCTTTTTCCTAAACTTTAATATTGGGTTTGTACTCTCTCTCCACGTACATTAAAGGAGGCTATTAACCAAGCTAAATGAAAAGATTTTCTTATGCATCAATTCGAGCCACCCCAACCTTCTGTGGATCCTCATCTCTTAATAATAAAAATTGCAATGTTACCAATGTTGGTGTTATAGATTCTTATGACACCATTCACAATGTTCAAGCTAACATTCCTACCCCTTCATCAAAACCAGCTCCCCCTTCTTAACAATATACAAATCCTCACTTATCTTCACTAAAAAACATTAATGTTCATAAACTTATATCCTCAACTAAATTTCTTAAGCATCTACCTAGGCCTCTTCCATAATAACTTGACCTTACCCATCCTATGAAATCTTGGTATGATCCTAACAAGTTTTATTAGTTTCATGCTAGTTGGGATCATTCTTATGAGACCTGTAGACAAGTTCATAATTTAGCTATGGACTTTCTTTTGGGTCCTAATTTTTATAACAATTATATCATTTGAAAGTGTCAACAAGATTATGAAATTGCTTTTAAGGATTATAAAACACATGATAAATCTCAAGCCTTGAACCAAGCCAATGCTCATTTGGTTATCTATAAATACCCTCTTCCTAATCATCAACATATCCAAAATAATCAAGACAAAGCCACCCATTCCACCAATAATGTATAAAGTCTTGTTGAACCCACTTCTAAAGAGAATGTGGTTAACATGAATAATATGTGAAGGGTGGTTACTTTTATCAATTCCAAACCTATCTACACTCCTCCTTCATCTAGAACATATCATGTTATCCAAGATTATTCTCCAACTCATTTAAATGAGTTGGGGCAAGATAACCTTATTACGTTTGATGATTCAATTTTTTATTCTCCCTTGGATAACACTTATTTTTATATTTCTGCCACTCTTATGTCAACTTCTAACACTAATGATACTCAAATTTATACTAACACTTCTACCAATTCTCAAAATCAACTTGAACGTACTTCATCATCACAACATGGTTTACAACCTTGTTCTACACCTTCTTCTTATCAACAAAAATTCCAATGCACTTCGGCTCTTCCTTTTAAGGACTTCCTTAATCATTATGTACCTATATCTAATAACCTTATTATGGATTATGATGAGTGGGATCCCATCGTGGAACTCACTAATCTCCCATACCATATTCCATTCCTTGAGCTTATGAGGACTTCTCCATGTCATAAAAACCATATTATGCAACTATTATTTGAGATGAATGTCCCTCATCCTCCCCTAGCAGGATGGGAGGCAGCATTATCTAGATCCAAGGATATTATATTACAATAATGTGAAGAGATTTATATCAACATTGATGAAACTATGGACACTTATCTATACCTAAAATTTTCTATAGCTTTTATGATTCCTAACAATATTTTGCTTCATGTAGATGATCCTAACTTATTTATTAGTGCCCAAATAGGTGATATCCAAGTTAAATGTGCATTCATTGGCAAGGGTTCTAACACTTGCATTACCTCTCTCAACTTCATTAAGACCCTTAGATATTTAGAATGTAATCTCAAGACTACACGCATCACCTATTAAGGATATGATAGAAGGCAAATGCCTCCTCTAGGTTATGTTTGGCTTCCCATTATTGCCCCACTTGTCACCCTTCACTTGAAGGTGATGATCTTTAAGTTTCCCCTTTCTTATAACATCTTGCTTGGTAGGATATGGACACATGGTATGAGAGCCATTACTTCTTTTGCCTGCCAATGCATTAAATTCTCTCATAATGGATCCATTTATAGGATTTAGGTGACACTAACCCTTAGAATTTTGAATAATTCCAAGACCATGGTGTCTTTAATATTCTTACTCTTGAACCTTTACCTAACATTCTATTATGTGAGTTTCATCATCTTAACTTTCCCATTAATTCAACCCAAGGTTATAATGGACATCTTAAACTCATTGAGAACATTCATCCTAACCTCTTAGATTTTTATGATGATGATCCTGATGAGATTAACCTTAATATTAAAACTTCTAATCTCTTACCTCACCTCATCTTGTAGCTTTCTACTTCCTTACAACCTCATTCTCATAAGCCTCCTTGTGATGATATTCATGTAGTCTTGACCAAGACTCGACATTCTATTCACCACGCTTCGTTAGATGACAAGGTCATCCCTATTTGTGTCATTGATCTTCATACCCTAGATTACAATGATGGTTATTCCTTAAATAATTTATTTTTAGGTGGTCTTGTCTAGGCCCATGATGTCAAGATTATATGTTACCGTTCTTCCTTACTTGAGTATTTTTGTGTATCTGTGTATCTTCCTTCATTTATAGTTCCTAATTTTAGTATTTTTCCTCTTTATCTTAGCGTAGAGATGGAACCAACACCTCCAATTTTTGAAGAGCCTCATAGGATTATGCTCATGGATCTTTCTACAACTAGGCCTTACCATTTTACTAGGTACCCTAATCACCATAGTTGGTTTACTCTTTAGATTAGTGTGACCCTTCGTAGACCTTCTATAGATCCCACTCCTTGTTTAGTAGAGCCCTTATCAGATCCCATTCTTGCTTTTGCTATAGTTGAGCCCATTCTTGTGCCTCTTATAGTTGATCCTATTTTGTCTCTTGCTCTTGTTGAGCCTACCCCTGCTTCTCATTCCATTGTTCCTTCCATTGAGCTTCACTCTACTCCTTCACCACCACCTTCCCTTGGTGATGGTTTGTTTCCCTTGCCTAAGATGGCTCCATTTCCCACCAAATGGGCCGGCATGTCTTCTCTGGCTTCTTCCACTCTTGTGAGTGTTTCTCCTAAAACCACTCACAAGCGTATATGTTGCTTCTATGGGATAAATAATCATTCTTCTAGACATTGTTTTAAGTTATGATAGTATATTTATACTTTATGTCCTTCCTCTCCTTCCTCAAACAAATCCATACCTCCCCCAAAGGTTCTACCTGAATATATACCTAATTATGGTGATTGTATTATCTATGGCACCCATCACACTAATCATTGTTGCATCCTTCAAAAACACTTTAAGGACCACCTTATCGCTATTCCTGGACCTTTTTATATTCCTCCCATAGGTCATTCCCATAAGAAGGCTTCTCCTTCTTCTCCTATGGCTCTACCTCCAATGGTTTCATCCCCTCATGTGGTCCCTTCATCACCTTTTGTGCCTCCACCTATAATTCATTCACTTGTGGGCCTTCCCTCACCTATGGATCTTTCTCCATCAGTGATTCCTACATTTCTTGTAGAGCCTGCTCCTATGCATTCTCCTGAACATCCCTTACTTGATTTCCCTCCTCAACATGATCCATCGAGTATTACTACTTTTTTAGTGGAGGAGATTAGAAGAGAAGTATTTTCCCAATTTTCATTGAATATTGATGATACATTAGTAGCAGTTCATATCCAACTTCATAGAGATTTATCTAATGTTTTGGATAATGTGTGTGATAAAATTTGTCATTATTTATGAGCACATGATGGTGCTTTTACATTTACATTTTCATTGGATGTGCACTCCAATTTTATTTTTATCTATCTGTTATATCATTTGACACTATGTCAAATCCTTATTTATCTTATATGGTGATCTTACCATTTGTACTATATATTGATTATATTATCATTTATATTTGTATATGATTGTCTTTCTTTATCATTGTCTTCTCTTTCTTTCTTGAGTTTTTCTCAAAACTCTCTTCTTGTGTCTTCATTATTGTTTGCTCTCTTATCTCTATTTTTCATAGATAATTGTCATTGTGAATTAGTCATACAAACCTTCATGGCTTGATCTTAATATCATGTTTATGTGCCTAAAAAACTTTATGTCTATAGTGAATAGGTTTCCTTTGTAAATTGATGGTCACTAGTCACTTAGTGTCTTCTCATGTCCTTAGTATGCCTATTGTCACCTAAGGTCTTATTATAAGACACCTAAGTCTTGATTTTTACACTCCGTTTTTCATTCCTTATATCCCTTATATTTCCTCTTAAGAAATATTGTTTTGTCTACTGATCAGTCCCCTTGGGATTTCATTTGTGAGTTGCTTTGTAAGATGATGGTTAGGACCCGATGTTCCTCAAAAATTACCACTTTTTTCCTTCTTATTACCCACATCCTTTGTTACCTAATTTTTTTTCCTATTTATTACACCCCAGTGGCATTCTCTTTGTGATTTGATTCGTAAGACCATGGATAGGACCCGACATTCCTCACAAAATTTTCCAATAAGACAAGTCACAAACAAGATTACATGTGTCAAATATGAGATAAGATGTAATTGATTATAAAGTTACATGTCATTGACATGCTTTCCAGCTTGATTTAGTGTGTTTTATGTTTACTTAATTTCTCTTTTGATTTTATCTTCTTATTTTCCAAGTGCATGTAAGAATACAACTATTTCTTAAATTTTTCATACTTCCCAGCTTGAATTAGTGTGATCAATTTAAGACCAATCTTTTGCCAATTTTTTTTCTCTTATACTTCCCAACGTGATTTAGTATAATTGATTGACTTAATTTTTTTTTTATACCATTTGTTCCCTTTTACATACCTTATTTTTTATTACATTATTTTCATACTTCCCAACACGATTTAGTATGATTTTACTTGTTTTAATTTGGTGTAAAAATATTTCACTTTGGTTTAAAAACAAATTCCTTTTTACCATCCCTTGGTTCTTTATACTTAGTCATTTTTCTTGTTATTACACATTTCCCAACTTGAAATAGTGTGTAGTACATTTTTTATTAATTATATTCTAACAAGTCTTTTTTTTGTTTCTTTTTAACCATACATGTATTCTACATAATGATAGAAAATAAACCACATCTCATATATTTCCTATATCATATCCAACAATAGCTAAATACATATGCTAGAAAGAAATATATCCAAAACATCCACAACCACAACCATAATGACAACAACATACATAATCAACATTAATATGCCAAAAATGATACATCATATATATATATATATATATATATATATATAATGAATTTTTTAATAACAAGTACAACCATATACAATGCTTCAGCTCTATGGTTAGGCCCTATCCTGTCTATCTCATGGCCTAGCCACATTACTTGTCAAGGCCTCAGTCTCACTCCTCCAAATAGTACATTATAAATAGGCCATCCAAGATCTCAGTCCCTCTACCTGTCCTTTTAGATGTGCCACTCATGCCTATACCTATGCTAATCGGGCTAAGGTCACCATGTGTGTCACTCTCTTGTGTGTCTGTGCTTGTGCAAATTGGGTTTGGGTTGTTATATGTACCTATGTCATATGTGTCACTGTAGCTAGATGTACAGCTCTCTCTTTTGCCAGGGCCTATCATGCTCATATCTCACCTATAGCCATCTCTATTGGTGGATGCATCCTCTCTCTTTATACTCTTATCTACCTTGTTGCCTTTCTAGCTAATCTAAACTAGCTCACCTAAGTTGGGATGGATGGTACACTAGGGTCCTCTAATTTAGTGGGGTCATATGGTTGTAGAGTCTCATCCAGGATGTTACGAGTGCTCCCCTCATAAAGGACCCCCATCTCTCCTTATCCTTAGCCATGCCTACAAAATCACACCCAAATAGATATTAGATCATTATTATATCTCATAATATCTATATATCTTTAGTATATATTTCAAAATAAAAACTTAATGAATAATTTAATCATCTTTATTACATGTTTGTGTCTCAGCCACTATGGTCTTGCCATCCATGTGAATACCTAGCACAGTATCTCCATCCATGTAGCCTCTTAACACCTCCTCTATAGGTCACCTCCTCAGCTCAAATCTAGATGCCATGGCTTGCATCCACCTTGGCCCATGCTTGAGTGGCGTCTCTATCATCCAAATATCATCCATCTCAACCTATGCTTGAGTGGCCTCTCTATCATCCATCTATTATTTTTAGGTAAATTTTATATTTTAATTATATCTTTGTTTCTATTCATTCATATTTCAAACCATAAATTTCATTAGAATCATGATGGCATAGAAAATATTTTCCACTATCATATGCCTATATTCCAAAAAAATTGATTTTTAGATTTTTGGCTTTTTTTTTTCACTAACTTTTATAGGTTCACCTAGTGTTCTTCACATTAGAAAGGATAGAATTGAAAAATACATACCTTTTACATACCTTATTTTTTATTACATTATTTATTACATACATTATTTTTTTTCACTTTGTATCTTGAAAGAACCCATTAAGTCTCAATCTCTTTGAGTGCATGCCTTAAGAGGTGCACCAAGAAAGGGGTAGGTAGACCATTGGTGCTTCATAAGATTGTTGTCCCTTTTGCCACTTAACATATACAAACATGTCTCCTAAAACCATTTACCCTAAGATTATTCTTCTTAGTTTTACCCATTCAAAACATTTATCATGTTTTATCCTCCTTTTTCTTGACTTGACCCCCTTTCATCATTTGATTGTACTAGGTCGACTAGGTTGACCCTGTATAGTTTTCAACCTCTGATTACTTATAGGGTTCATAGTGTCGACCTTGTACTATTTATGAATATTTTTCACTTGGATTTTCCTTAGCCCTTCAATCAACCTAGATCGAGACCTAGTGATTTATCTCCTTAAAACATATAGGGTTAACCCTGTACAGCTGACATATTCAAAAGGATTTAGGGTAAGATCTACCTATATATACAAGTTCATTTCCAACCATTTGAGAATAGAGAAGTGAAGAAGAATAAGTGTGAATAAACACCTACTTATTGACCATTCTACTTGAGGAATAAATCTTAGGGTTCCATACTTTATTTAGAGATACAGATCTTATCTTATGGAAAAGTATTTTGGATGCATAGATAGGTTATGTAGCCTAGAGTTGATTTTTTTTTTTATCCTTACATACCACAACAATCTCTTGTGAATCACCTTGGCCAAGCGAGAGATTGAGGCTTGACAGGTTTGTCTTCAAATTAAGTATTCCTAACTTTATTTCTCCTCTATAAGAGTAGATAGATAATGTAGTTGTGTTTCTCTCCCATGCATTAGGATTCCATCTACATTGACATGAGTATATGTCTTATATGCATGTTTAGTTTAGTTTATTTTGTTTCTAACCCCCACTTTATGCCACAAGCTTTGGTGAGAACTAAATTAGATTTACTTTCTTATTTATTAGAATAGAGTGAACATTAAACCTATAAATCTTTTAGGGTTGTTACGTGATTGTGTTAGATTATAGGCTTTGGAACCCTTCCCAACATGATGTATTATGATAAGTGATCCCCTAATTGGGTCTAGAGGATCCTCATCTTGGTCATGCTCCTGATTACAAAAAATATTCCCAATCAAAAGTGTAGGTATACTCTATCTTCTTGAAGCTAGGATTGATTTATAGACATGATGCATTTTTGATTGCATAAAGTATGCATAAGAATAGTGGATACTTTCATTACTATAAGAATATAGATGTTGGTTGATCAATGTTAAATTCCTATCAACATCTATGAGAAATGATTTATGCAAAAATGGGACTGTTTTAGAATTTAATAAAGTCATGGTCAAGTTATAAGGATTCAATATGAACATTTATATGTTGGTGACATAATCTAAATTGCCTATGTATGTAAGTTGTGTCCTAGCTATCTGTCAACATTTACTTCACTTTATTTTCTTTTAATTTTTGAGATCCTATTATTTGTGAAAGATATATCTTTGGACTACTATAATTTAATGCATTAATAGCTCTTAAGATCTCTTCCTGTATCCTCCACCAACTTCTTTTTTCATCTAGACTCTTCCAATGGATGTTATAACTACTTGTATCTATAATGTTATCTACATGCCTAGGAGCATCCTATTTAAAACTGGTAGACTATGAGAGGAGTATGCCATCACTGGTAGCTAGTAGTAATGTAGCTCTGGTAGGAATGAGTGAGTGAGTATTTAGGAAGGATATGTATTTGGCATGGGCCTCAAAATGGGAATGGAAGTTATGTTGTCTGATTGAGCATGGTAGCTCATCACTATTCATCTAAAATGTGTTTAATGAATGTTGACTGTAATTCTTGAATGAGTTAATATGAATGATAATATAAGTTGATAGTTCCTATCTTTGTTCTTTAATATGTGTTTGAATGGATCTCTATATGTTTCAATATTGAATGGTTTGACAGTTCTATCTATATGTTTGCATTCTGATGTCACTGGTTATTTGCCCAACTATTTCAATACTATAAGTGGTTCTATCATTTAGCATTGTAAGTGGTTGCCACTCTTAGTGGTCTATCAATTCCTACATTATATGCATATGTATATTACAAAATTGAAAATAGAAAAGGTAAATCCATGTATAATGAGTATAGTTACAATGTGCCTGAGCATGTATTTATTTTATATGTGTTTATATGAATCTTTATAAGATTTAAGGAAATGCAAAAAAAATGAATCAAATGAAATGCATTATGTTTTTATGTTACAATAAGAAATGCAAATCAAAAGTGCATCAACAACCAATCTAGTAACATGTAAAATATTTTAAAAAAAAAAATCCATGATATATTTCTTATAATATAATATTTTTAATAAATGATTCATTTCTTTTTTAACAAATTGTAGACATTTCAAAGGAGGAGTTAAAACTGACTTCTAAAAAACTATTGATTCTAGGGTTGGATGACTTATTTGTTGTGCACAAAACAAAAGATATGCAAATGCATGAATTGAGAAAAAAATAAGATTATAAAATAGAAAATATGTCATACTACATTCGAGATCAGTCCAAAGAAATTTTGAAGGTGGCACTGTAGTCTTTTTCTCACATTGGCATTTGGTCAATGATAGAGGACAATCATTTGAGGATACTCATTCAAGTCATGGGTTACACAAGTTAAAATTTAATTTTTATTTAGGGGGAAATATATTTTAAGCCGTTTAATATAAACATAAATAAATTGGATGAAGTTTTTTTTAAAGAGACCTTTGGAGACGATTTTTCAATTGTCAACACATTGTTCATTGATTGTAATTCTCATAATTGTGCTATAAATCAAAAATTGAAAATGAGCTAAGTTACGTCAAGTAGATATACTAGAAATGGAAGTCATAAATATGAAAAGGATTGGAGAATAAAAATGACATCTATCATCACATTATTGGGAGAAAGAAAAAAATCCATGCCAACAGCTATGAACCAATGTTTATAAAGATGTAACTTCACCATATTATGATACTTTCAAGTGTATTTATTGATTATAAACTATAATTCTATTAATAAACATTATCATAAATTTCATACAAATTAATTCTAAATTATTTCAAATATAGTTCAATTAATTTCAAATTAATCGATTCTAATTTAGAATTACTTTGATCTTGTTAAGTGCAAGTGGATACTCCATCGATTTATCTTGAAATTACCCAACTTGATCCATTAGTATATTGACACTTGCTCATGAAGATATTCCCGATGAACAACAAACAATTATCAAGATATTTTATTATGTAGATAAACTAGATTGCTTAATATGTTTTCATCCATAATTTGGCTAGTCAAATGGTGCCACATGTCTCAGCAACATAAGGTAATTCAAAGGATCAGTGATAGGTATGAACTAGAAGGGTGCCACAAGTTTGAAATAGTCCAATCTATTCAAAATGATTTGTTCCCAAAAGGTTTGAAATAATTTAATTTCTTTGAAATATAGAAAACATATTTATGAAGAAAATATTCTCCACTCCACTTTAGTGGGTATAATTTTAAATTATTAAAAATAGCCCAATTTAATCGAAATGATTCTATGCTCAAATGGTTTGAAAAAAATTAATTTATTTGGAATAAACAAAATTTATTTTTGGAGAAAATTCTCTTCACTCCACTTTAGTGGGTATAAGTCCATATTATTCAAAATAGCCCAATTTATTCTAAATGATCTACCCAAATGGTTTGAAACACTCCAATTTATTTGGAATATAGGAAATTTATTTTTTGGATAAAATTTTCTCCACTCCACTTTAGTGGGTATAAGTTCAAATTATTCAAAATAGTCCAATTTATTCAAAATGATCTATGCCTTTTTAATGAGATGTAGAAAGATTGGTGAAGTGGTTTGGTTGTGCTGAGCCCCACCCAAGTTTGAATCTTAGAAGATGTTTATAGGCCAGATGTGGTCGTTTACTCGATGGTTTCAATATGTGATCAAATTATTAATGGTTTTATAGTTCTTTCAAGGACTAGACCCCCCAATTTGTGTCCCAAAATTGGTTATAATTTTGGTCAAAAAGCTAAGCACCGATATATAAAAAATGATCTATGCCCAAATGGTTTGAAACAGTCCATTTTATTTGGAACATAAGAAAATTATTTTTGGAAAAAAATTTCTCCACTCCATTTTAGTGGGTATAAGTCTAAATTATTCAAAATAGTCCTTTATATTTAAATATAACTTGAAGCTCACTATCTACCATGGGGCTAGTCAATTTTGATAAGATTGTCTTGTATTGTAAGACATAATCGGCTATGGGCTCATTTGACTTTTGCTTTAGTTATGCCACTTCTATATATGATATCTTATCACTTATGTTGATAGAGAAGTGCACTAGGAACATATTTGCTAAAGGATTGAATGTTGTAATAGATTGGTTTGCAAATCATAAAACCAATATAGGGCATAATCCTTGAGACTGCATGAAAATAGCTTCAAAAGAAGCCAATCATTAGACACATAGTCTAAGCATGCTACGTGAAAGGATTTGAGGTAATGCTCTGTGTCACCCTTGCCATCATATAATGTGAGCTTAGGTGCTATGAAATTGGATGGTAAAAGAGTTGTTGTAATGTGATGTGTCAAAGGTGTATGCAAAAGAATGTTGGAATCCAAGGCATGTGATGGCTTAGTTATTCTCTGCTCAAGATGTAACACCTTAGATTATAAAGAAAGAACTTGTTTCATAAGGGATTGTACATATAGAGGAGAATAACTAGCCACAAGTTGAGTAGTTATCATTGATGGTCGAATAAAAAGATTGATTTATGCAATCTGAGTTGGTTGAGTGGGCCCCACTAAAGGTGTAACAACATCGTTAACTGGAGGGGTTAAAGATTGACCATTATTGTTTTTTTGGATTTCCTCTTGAATAATGTTTATAAAATCATCTTGTATATCATTATATTTGGACACAAAGTCTTGTAATTTATGTTTATCATTTTCATCAAATTTGTTATTAAATTTTGCCATTGTAAGTTGAAAGGTAGGAAAACAAGTGTTGTATATTTGAAACCTTTTAACAATCATAATCTTTGAAAAAAATATTACATTAAATTGTGAATTTTTTGGAATTTAAATCTAAATATATACAAAAAGGATACAAACCCTAAGTGTGTCTAGGGTTAGGGTTTTGGAAGCTAGGGTTTCTTTACAAGAATTTGAATTAGATGTAAAATAAATTGAAACCCTAATGTAAAATTGATTTTAATTAGATAAGTTGTCTAAATAAAATTAGAAAATTAGAAGTATTCATCCCTAAATTTATTGCACAAAAATAGGAATTAATGAAATCTAGGGTTTTGATGCAATATTTGAAGTAAGATGGGTTCACTAAATGATTTAACCTTTTAGGGTTTTACACAAGTAATTCTTATGTTTGGTCAAAGGCCTAAGATGTCTAAATTAGTTAAATAAATATATAATAATTAAATTTTTTTTGTGATTTTGACCTTATTTGACTTTCTATAAATAGGGATTAATATAGACTTATCTAAAAATTGACTATCGTGGATGATCTGGGTTCTGAAACTTGAGGTCTGAATAATAATCTATGTCATCAATAAGATTCTGGTATTTTTCTATTCACTAGATAATAGTGCCCAATTTGGTTAGTAGTGTCATCTATGTGTAGTGTCCTCAAAGTGGTGTTAATGTCCCCTTTATAGGATTGTTCCTATTTTTGTGGATCACTACACCTATGTTTGTATGTTCTATTCTTGTGTGATTGAAACTTGTAGCTCTAGATTGTACCTAAAAAACTTGATTTGATGTGTAAACCCTAATCTCTAATACTTTTAGGAGGGATCAAGTCTGATGTAGTTCTTTCATCTAGTGTTTGATGTATGTGCAAGTGAATGCTAAAATGAGAGTGGCCTTTGATGCCTCGAATGTGCTTGAGCTTTGAAATGCTTGAAAACTAGACTTAGGGTTGTTTTAGATAGTAATATACATAAAGTAGGGTAGAATATGGATCAAATACCTTAATTTTTCATAACTTTATCTTTGGTTTGAATATCTTTTACATTTATTGAATAAAGGTAGATTAGACTTGTATCTATAGGGTTTTGTTACTTGTACAGATAAGAAAATGAGCTTAGATTGACCTTAGGAGGGGCACACATTTGAAAAACTATACGTTGGGAAGAGCTAGGTATAAGGATATTAGCACCCAGTTGGGATACTAGTGTCATGTGGTTGTAGTGTCCCAAATGTGGTGCTAATGTCTTTTTGGGATACTTACATTTCATTGGGATCTGGGATGATAATTTTGGAACTATGTTTTGACTATTTGCAGGTGACTATGGTCTACTGAATGACTAGAAATGTAAGTCTAATGCTCAAGGATAGGTCTATAGATAGCCTAGGGATAGGTTAACTCAAGCAACATTCTTAGCATCCAACTACCACTTTTAGGTGATTACATAGAGATCTATGAGAAGCACTAAAAGATGCAAGTGATGATCAACAAGGGAATGTTCCTAGAGCTAAAACTTATATTGACCTCAGATTTGGGGTTATACCAAACATACATTGGGAACATGAGAACTACTATGGAGGAGTGGTTTTCCTTAGCTAGCACTGCAATGAGACCTCTAGAAGAAGGTAATAAGAAGATATTGACCTACTTAAAAGAGGTCAATATCTCTATTTTATTCCACCCTAATGGCACCTTGCTCAACCAAGGGGAATTCAGAGTTCACCTAGGTGTATTTGACCAAGATATGAAGGATATAGTGGCCAAGACAAACTAAGAAGTAGCTTAGGTAGTTTTAGATCTATCAACTCAGTCCATGGATAGCATCAACTAAGTCTATAGAATCCAAGCATCAATGGAATCACCCTTCCAAGTTTCCTAAAGACTGGAATCTCAGGCTAAGGTAATCTTTAGGGATCCCCCAATGAACCTTGCCAAGTTGGATAAGGAGTTTGACCTCTTGGTAGTGATGTTGGAAGCTAGCAGAACCCAGTCAAAGTAGTTAACATTTGGTGCTTCTCAATTGCCTCCTCATGTCAATTAAGAGGTCCCCGATGGATCTATTGCAAGTTTTTAAGGATTATTTTATTTAAATTTTGAAATATTATTATAACTATAATGAGTGGCCATCATGGCCCAGGATGGGATCCTCATGCTATTTGGAGGTGAGCCCCATCCTTATCTATATAAGAAAGATCCATATTATATTATAATGTTAACCAAAATTGATTGAAAGTATTGTCAAATTATAGCCAGGATTTCACCTACTTTTCCTTCATCACTCTATACTATAAAATTGGCCCAGATCAATTATTGTAACAACATTTACTCTTTTTAATGAATATAATCTCTTTTTTCTACAAGAGGATTTATTTTGTGTTTCAATTTTATTTCATCTTCATGTTTGAATGATTATCCATGCTAGGTTAATTGGATTAACACTTTATTGCTTTATGTATGTTGTGGTTATGATGTGCTTAACTATTATAATCACTATGTGAGTTCTTTCATTTCCCCTTTAGTAGTGTTGATAATTTGTGTCAATCTAAAAATTCTCATATGGTTTTTATATGTTTTCAATAATAAACCCCTAGTACTCATCATTAGTTAAAGCTCGTATTGAAGGCATACTCCTGATTCCCTCAGACTCTTCCCATTATATGTTCTTGGAGGTAGAAATTTAGTGAAACTCGATCTATAGTGGTATAACTATGGTAGAGTCACTTGGTTCAATGACCAATGCATTGAGCTCATTTTAGACTTGAAGTCTCCTCTTAACTGTCTTACCCTTCCCTCTCTTTTGTGTTTGTTCTTTGGCATTGAAATACCCTTTCCCCTTGTGTTTATAAATAATTATACCAACATGCAAATTATCATAACAATCTTTGACCTATGTGTAAGATATTAGATTGAAATTTCAATGGTGACAGTGCATCTCTTGGAGACTATTCATGAAAACTTTGTTTTTGAATTCAAATACCCATAGCCATGCCCTGAGTTGATCCCAGATTGGTTTTAAAATAGAGGATGAAATTTCTTAGTTGTCCCCACCTTCCCCCTTTTAAGGAATGCCCAATCTCAGGGGCATTTCATGAGAAGGATCAGATTGGAGCAAATAATAGTTTAGATCTCAAGGATTCTAGAGATCTTGTAAAAAGGAATGGGAATATTGGATCATGTCTTCAAAGATTCCATATAGACTTCCATTAAAACCATTAGGTGTCAATATTGACCTACAATTCTGCAACCTTATAAGTTCACAAATTCTTTTGGACTTGACTTAGAGAAAGCACTAGAACCCTTGACTCCTAGAGATTTCCACATGGAATACCTCCATAAAAATGATATTCAAGACCATATGAAGATAGTAATTCCCATTCAAGGGTCTTGGAAAATGAAAACACACCCATATTTGATAAGGTTTATCTCAACCATGTTTGCTAGTTCAACAACTCAACTATGTATGCATAATTATCTGCTTCTCTTGAGGTTCATTAATTCAATGATGCTTTTTAAGGTTTTGAGGGATCCTAAGGAAGTTGGATCAATTTCCAATCACCTCATTTATTCATTCTATGCACCAAGACACTTGACATCTCCTTAAAACCATGACCATCATGTTTAAACTAGTAAATTAAGACTATTTGGTATTGTTGGCCATTTTGGCCCACATATAGAGCTCTTGCATGGTTTGATGAATTAGTGGATCAAAGGATTAGAAATGGATCCAACATTTACAAATAGAGATGGTCCAAGAAATATTTTCTAAGGATCCAGTAGCAGTGTTCAAGGATAAGCTTGCAAGCCAGAAGCTAAGTGTAAAATATTTTATTCAGCTAAGTCTTTACTTGTTCATTCTTTCAGACTTTGCGGGGACTAAGTGTTTCTTTTTCTTTTGAGACATTTTTTGGCTAAGTTTTAAGTGTTGAATTCTTTTGAACAAGTTTTTTGAGACAAGGTTTCTGAAGGGATAATTCTTTCGGATAAAATGTCTGAAGCAAAAGGCAAAGACCATTTCCTTCAAGAAAATTATCCAGGATAATTTTACCGAATGATAACTCTTCAATAAAATGGTCCTTTTCAAAATTCCCAAAGGAATTCTACAAAAAAGTGCCCCAAATAACTTCCATGAAAGGTTCTTTTCTTGAGAAATGGTCCAGTTAAAAGTTTTGAAGGAATTTGTCTTTTCAAAAGTTCTGAAGGTTTCTTTCCCTTCAAGAAAAGGCTTTTCAAGGTTTTCAAAAGACCATTTCAAGAAAGTTGTAGGTTTATTTGAAAACATATTCTAAAGGGACTTTTTCAAAAAATTTGAAGGGACTTTTTCAAAATTCTAAAGGGTTATTTCCTTTCAGAAAAGGTTTATTGCAAAAATTTTGAAGAGCACTTCTCAGAAAAAGGGGTCACTTTCAAGAAGGCCAAAGGGTGCCTTTCCTTTCAGAAAGGGAATTTCAAGTGAAAAACAAGGCACTTTACAAGAAATTTGAAGGTCCATTTTCAAAGAAAATTGTTCAAGGCTAAAGAAAAGGAATGAATTATTTCAGGAGAATTGTCGGTAGAGATAAGTTCTGAAAGAAAAGCCTAAAAGAATAATTTCTGAAATAGAGAAAAATCCAAAGGGAATGGACCAAAAGGTTAATTATTTTGAGAGAATTGTCCATGAGAAAATAGTCTAAAGAAGTGGCTAAAAACAAAAATCAAAAGGAATTAATGATGGGCTTGCAAACGTCAAGTTTGAGCCCCTGTAAGTAGTCATTGCCTTTGGTCAAGTTTTCAAAAGGTTCATCAAGATTGCCGTGAGCTTGACACTTGTCAAGATCTAGCAAGGAGATCAATGGTGAGTGGGGGACAGAATAGATCTTTCAGACCTAGTATAGATCAAAGGTCAGCAACTCATCAATGAAAAAAGACTAGGTATCGAGCAGAGTATCATCTATTATAACTATAGGAAAACCAATAATTTAGATTAGTTTTCAACCTATAATTAAATCAAGTTCAAGTCCTAAAGCATCTAGCAGGTATGTGATTAATGAAAAGAGCGGCCTAAGCCATGTTTTCAATAAACTACCGCTCAAAGCACACACAGCATGGCTCTTTTAGTTTTAAGATATGAGGACCTTGTCCCTATAATGAAGCCAAGTGGAAGGTATGGTGAGATTCACAGAGCAAATTTTAGAGATTGGAGAAACAGTTGGAGCATTCAATAATGATCAAAACCTTCAAATATATTTTCTCCTTGAAAGGATCATGACTCACCATATAAAAAAACTCTTGTCCTCTAATGCATTTTTCTTAGCCAATGAGAAGAACTTGAGAACCAACTAGAGCTATTGAAGGATAAATGTTGATGATGGACTTGTCCTGATTAGACAAAGGGGTGGTGGGGCATCCCTTAAAAGGTGGAGCTCATTCAATGATCATGGAAAACATGCCCCTCTCCTTTATCTCTCTATTTCTCTTCCCTCTTCTATATATCCCATTCTTTCATTTTGTAAAGGGGTTCTTCAATTTGAAATTTTTAGAGACTAGTTATGTTGGGGGATCAATCCAACAATAGATTACAATTGTGACAGCAATAAACACGGAATTAAATCAGATTGACAAGTAATTAGAATGATAATAGCAAGAACAAGAGATACAAGAAAACACCCTGAAAACTTGTATTAACAAAACTCTTTACAAAGGAATACAATTGAAGAAAGCTTCTTTCTTCCACACCTCTCCTAGATGTATAGATCTCTCAATAGACCTCTATTCCTTAAGAGCTCTCTCTCTCTCAAGAACAATCAACTCCAACAAGCCTGGATTGATTCAATTATGTACTGTTCTTCACACACAATGAATTACAATAATTCACCCAACTACAATAATCCACTACAAAACTACAATAAGCTAGGAAGATCTAATTCTATATATAGAATTAGGAGACTTGAGCATGTACACCCAACAAGCAGTTAAGCCACTTAAATAAGGGCTCTAAAAATAGTAATGCTAATAATAGAGACGCGATCTTGAGTCCACAACTCAAACTTATCATGCAAACACTCGCTTCTGTCCACGGAAATAGCTTTCTGGACACGCAGGTAACCGACGTCGGTTCCTGCTGCTTGTCTGTGACCGCCATCGGCCGACCTTCTGTCGACGTCGGCGTCTCTGCAACTCCCTGTGACCGACGTCGGTCACTCCTGACCGACGCCGGTGTCTGTGTAGACCTGAACCTGATAATGAATGCTCCTTGGTGAAGTTTTTAGCTCCACACCCTAACAATCTCCCACTTGGAGATAAACAGCTACACCAGTACCTGTACAGCAACATCTTCTAGCTCCTCCATCTTCAACTCAATCATGAAGACCAATAGAAGTTGAATGAAGATTCAACTTCTCTTTTGTAATCGACTTGGTTAACATATCAGCAGGATTCCTATCTGTATGGATCTTCTCCAGCTTCAACTCACCATCTTTTAATACCTGTCGTATGAAGTGATACCTTAGCTGTATGTGTTTTGTTCTTGAATGAAAGGCTGAATTCTTAGCCAAATGGATTGCACTCTGACTGTCACTATACAATCTGCAACTCTCATGCTCCCTACCAAGCTCATCCATGAACTGTGTCATCCATATCATCTCCTTGCTAGCTTTTGTGGCTGAAATATACTCTGCTTCTGTAGTTGACAAGGCAACAACCTTCTACAACTTAGATATCCAGCTAACTGCCATTCCACCTACAGTAAAAACATAACCTGTAGTGCTCCTCCTGCCATCCAAATCACCTGCCATATCTGAGTCTACATAACCATGTAGAGAAGTATCTGAACCTCCATAGCACAAGTGCCTACTGCTGGTTCCTCTCAGATATCTAAGGATCCACTGAACTGCTTTCCAATGTTCCTTACCTGGATTGGCCATATACTTACTTACCACTCCCACTGCTTGGGCAATATCCGGTCTAGTACACACCATTGCATACATCAAACTCCCTACTGCGGAAGAATATGGAACCTTACTCATGTACTCTACCTCATCATATGAATTACGACATTGTTCTTTACTCAACTTAAAATGTCCAGCCAAAGGTGTGCTTACCGGTTTAGCATCTTGCATATTGAACCGTTTCAACACCTTGTCCACATAATCTTCTTGAGACAATATCAACCTGTGATTTTTCCTGTCTCTCTTAATGCTCATACCAAGGATTTTCTTTGCTGCTCCCAAATCCTTCATAGCAAATGTTTGAGCTAATTTTACCTTAAGCTTTGAGATGTCCTGCATGTGTGATCCTGCAACCAGCATATCATCTACATACAACAATAGAATAATATATCTACCGTTATCAAATCTCTTGAAATACACACAATGGTCTGATTGACACCTACTGTAGCCATGCTCAGTAATAAACCTGTCAAATTTTAAGTACCATTGCCTAGGAGCTTGCTTGAGGCCATACAGGCTTTTCTTCAACCTGCACACAAACTTTTCCTTACCCTTGACCTTGAATCCTTCTGGCTGTTCCATATAAATTTCCTCATCCAGATCTCCATGAAGAAATGTTGTCTTAACATCTAGCTGCTCAAGATGCAAATCCTCAAAAGTAACCAAAGACAATACAACCCTTATAGAAGTCATTTTAACAACTGGAGAAAAAATCTCACCAAAGTTGATACCTGGCTTTTGTGTAAATCCTTTTACTACTAATCTGGCCTTGTATCTAATATGTCCATTCTCACCTTCCTTCAACCTGTAGGTCCATCTGTTCTTGAGTGTTCTCTTACCAGTTGGCAATTCAACCAAATCCCATGTTTGGTTCTCTCTTAAGGACTCCAACTCCTCAACCATGCCACGCTCCCACTCACTCTTAGACTCCACCTGTATTGCTTCTTCAAAACTCTCTGGTTCTCCACCATCAATTAGCAATAAATAATATAAAGAAGGAGAATATCTAATTGGAGGCTTACTCACCCTTTCTGACCTCCTAATGGGTGTCTAAGACTCGTCTACAACATGTTGTCCACCCAAATTCTCTGACAGTGACCGACCTCGGTCACCTATAGACCTGTTACTGGCTGACGTCAGTTCTGCCTGATCGACCTCGGTACCTGTACGGCCGACGTCGGTCTCTGTATGGTCGACGCTGATTTTTGTTCTACCGACGTCGGTCTCTGTGTTTTCCTGCAAGTGATTATTTCTTTTTCCCGCGAGCTCATCTTGGACTTTCACCTCATCCAATTCACCATTGCTCTGCTCAGACTGATTCAGCTTCCTTAGCTGATCACAATACATCACTCTTTCATTGAAAACAACATCACGGCTCCTGATTACCTTGTTAGTTCCTAGATTCCACAATCTGTAACCAAAATTATCTGAGCCATAGCCAATAAACATGCATCTCATAGACTTAGCATCAAGCTTCTTTCTATTTTCCTTATCTATATGCACAAAGGCTTCACAACCAAAAAATTTGAGATATGAGAGATCAACCTTTTTACCTATCCATGCCTCTTCTGGAATACCACCATCCAGAGCTGTAGAGGGTCCTCTATTAATCAGGTATACTGCAGTGTCAACAGCTTGTGCCCAAAATTGTAAGGGCAAATCGGCATGCAATCTCATACATCTTGCACGCTCCATTATTGTCTTGTTCATCCTTTCAGCAATGCCATTCTGCTGAGGTGTCCTTGGAACCATCCTTTGCCTACGGATTCCATGCATGTAACAATAATCTTTGAACTTATGATTGCAGAACTCACCACCATTGTCTGATCTTAGGCACAATAATCTTTTACCTGTTTCATTCTCAACCATAGCTTTCCAAACTTTAAAAGTATCAAATACATCAGATTTCTTTCTAATACAATAGATCCATACCTTCCTTGTAGCATCATCTATGAAAGATACATAGTACTGTGATCCTCCAATGGAAGCAACCTGAGCCGGCCACCACACGTCTGTGTGAACAAGCTCCAACTTGTGCCTCTTCTTAGTAGACCCAGTTTTGAGAAAACTAACCCTTTTCTATTTTCCAAATACACAGTGCTCACAAAACTCTAGATCTATGCCTTTTAAATTTGAAAGCATACCTTTGGACTTAAGAATTGACATCCCCTTCTCACTCATGTGGCCAAGCCTTGAGTGCCACAATTTAGCATCCACATCTGAAGTAGATAATACAGAAGGAGATTTGTTAGTAACGCAATTACACAAATAGAGAGTACCTTCTCTCTTACCTCTGGCCATAACAAGTGCACCTTTGGTCACCTTCCAAGATTCTGTTGTGAGAGTTACTGTACAACCCTCATCCCCTAACTTTTTTGCAGAAATCAAATTTCTCTTCAAGCTAGGTACATGCATCACATCTCTCAACACCCATGTGTTGTTATTCTGCATCTTCAGTTGCACTTTACCTTTGCCAATTATTTTACAGGGCTCATCATCCCCTAGATACACTATTCCAAAATCTCCATGGATATAGTCACTGAAATATTCCCTGTTAGGAGTAGCGTGAAAAGATGCACCAAAATCTAATAACCAAGATTCTATATTATTATGCAGAGAGAAAATTAAAGCATCCTGTGCAATACCTGCAATCTTGGCTTCTTCCTTTCCTTCGTGTTGGTTGTCCTCCTTAGGCTTTGACCAACAATCTCTGCTTATGTGCCCCATCTTTCCACAATTCCAGCATTGTGGCCTTCTGCCATTTCTGGATTTAGATCTGCCTTTCCCCTTTGACTTGGATCTTGATTTGCCTTGCTTGTTCTTCTCTTTCTGCCTTCCCCTGCTCTCAAAACTTAAAGCGTTCCTGGATGCCTCTTCTATGCTTTTCCTGCGTATTTCCTCATTCAAGATAACACTAACAACATCCTCTACTTTCAAAATATTTGATGCAGATGCAGTATTACTTACTGCCATTACTAAGCCATGCCAGCTTTCAGGCAAAGAACATAATATCAAAAGAGCTTTTATCTCATCATCAAACACTATATTCACTAAACTTAATTGATTCACAATACCATTGAAATCATTCAGATGAGTAGAAACAGTTCCACCTTCATTCATATGCAAATTAAATAACTGCTTCATAAGATATACCTTGTTGGAAGCTGAGGGTTTTTCATACAAATTTGCTAACGTAGTCATCAACTCTACCGTAGACTTTGCCTGTGATAAATTGGATATCACAGTGGATGCTAGACTCAGTCTTATAGACCCCAGAGCCTTTCTGTCAAGAACTTCCCATTCTTCATCCTCCATGTCTTTGGGCTTCTTAGCAACACCTCCTAAAGGTAAGTAGAGATCTTTCTGATACAGATAGTCCTCTATCTGCATTCTCCAGTGTTGGTAATTTTTGCCATTGAACTTTTCCATTCTTAATTTACTTTCATCTGCCATTGCTTCTCCCACTCAAACAGAAATCCCTACAAAAATCCTTGTGAGAACCTGTAATCAATACACACTACACAGATCTGAACCACCTGTTAGTGAACCTGAACTTTGATACCAATTATCAAGCTCTGAACCTGTAACCAAGGCTCTGATACCACTTGTTGGGGGATCAATCCAACAATAGATTACAATTGTGACAGCAATAAACGCGGAATTAAATTAGATTGACAAGTAATTAGAATGATAATAGCAAGAACAAGAGATACAAGAAAACACCCTGAAAACTTGTATTAACAAAACTCTTTACAAAGGAATACAATTGAAGAAAGCTTCTTTCTTCCACACCTCTCCTAGATGTATAGATCTCTCAATAGATCTCTATTCCTCAAGAGCTCTCTCTCTCTCTCAAGAACAATCAACTCCAACAAGCCTGGATTGATTCAATTATGTACTGTTCTTCACACACAATGAATTACAATAATTCACCCAACTACAATAATCCACTACAAAACTACAATAAGCTAGGAAGATCTAATTCTGAAATATTAATGCAAGCAACTTGATCTTGACATTGTGTAAGTTAGTATTGTCCTCTACAGAACTAGTGTGGGTTCAACCTTATGGAAGTTTCCCATTTTATTTTGGTGGATCACCTAGTTAGCTTTCTTAAGAGCCCTTGTCCCCTTTCTAACCCTTTTCCCCATGGAGCATTAGTTTAGCTTTAGTTTTAGATGATCTACCAAGTGAAATCCGGCCTTCTCCAGAGGTTCAACCTCACTACAAGATGCCCACAGCCTGAGGTTGTTCCAATATTGTAATTGGGAGTGAGAGAGCCTAAAAAACTCTCCCATAAGGGTGTAATTATAGCCTACAATAGGCATTAATCCAAACATGAATATGAAGAACCATGAGGAAAAATTTGATTAAAGAGGTCAAAGAGTGTTCAAGAGACCTTATACAATCATTTTCATGCATTCGTTAAACTTTAAAACTCTGTATCAAGAGAAAACTGACCCTAATGGGGTTTTGAGTCCTCTTTCTACACCCTAAAATTTTTAACAATTATTCATAAAGTTAAGGAACCTAACTAGACAACCAATGCCAAAAAGTGGAAGGGCATTAGGGTCCCCTCCTCTACCCAAGATCTTGGGATCCATCTCTCTCTCTCCTCTGAGTACCATCCACAAACTGGTTGGCCTTTTGAGGCTGCCAAAAAAGCTGATGGAGAAAAGGAGGTTTTTTCCTTGTTTAGCTCCAACTCTACTTTTTGCATGGAAATGGGTTTAAAGAGAAGTGGGGATTGGAGGAGTTTGTCCATTGTCCATCAATGGAAAACCTCTACAAAGTACCTCTAAAATCTTGATTTCTTTAGGAATCTACCTGTTATGCCTTTTGAAACTATTAGAGATGATGAATCAGGTGATCGTGTATCTTTTCTTGACTTGTATAGAGGTGGATGAGCATGCCAACATGTTTCCCACTTCTTTTTCCCTGCAATTCTTTCAATATCTCCTCATTTGGATGTTAGAAAATGATGAATGGGCAGTTACAAAAAGATTTGAATGTTGGAAAGCAATTGTTTAAGACATTTGGAGGATATGTATGGATAAGTACAAGTATCGTGTCATCACATAGATGTTAGATGACTTAAAAAGACCCTTATCCCATGATATAACCTTCACATTTGCTCTTTACTAGCAAGTATCATCTCAACATCAGAATATACAATGAGACTAAAGCAAATGAAAAACCTTAATCTTATCAAAACTACCTTAATCTCTCTAAACTTCTTGAAAATACAATGTGTTCAACTTACTAGTCCTGCTCCTTGGTCAATTTGGATCATAGTTATTCTTAGAAGGGTCACCATCTTGCCTCCTTGAGCATGATTCAATGTTGACTTGAATTCACACTTAACCTTAAATTTTTCAAACTTATCTTAATCAATGCTAAACACATGAGTAAGACTACAATGAATGACCATTTGATGACAAGCCAAAGTGACTTGACCATGCTACTAACTAGACCATCCTATAAGGCTTTGTAAGTTGCCAAGACACATTGCCTATCATCTTAGACCATTAATGACAAATACAAGACCTTTATAATGGCTATCAACAAAGTTAAGATCAATTACATCAAATTTTGAATGATACTCATTCATGGTGGCCAATTTTGGCTAACAGTTGGTTTATACACTATACTCTGATTTTTTGTCACAGTTTTTGCTATTCTAAATTTATTATATTATTTGGTTGGTATTTTGAGAGACTTACACAGGTTTGTACTCAATTTATACTAAGTCATATGGCCATCAAATTTAGTACTTAAAAAGGATAAATTTAAGATCTCAACTTTAGACTTTTTATCCTCTAACCTCTTTCTCCATTGGTTTTTTAATTAACATAAATTACCTCTTATAAAATCAATCTGCATAAGTGCTTAAAACCCTAGAACCATGAAACCCTATAACCTAAATTCATATAATTTCATTTTTGTTAAAGTTTATTCCTTTATGGTAGTGGGAATCGTGAACGAGTGACAGTTGCAAGAGGAGGCCAAGGAGGAGTCTAAGTAGCCAATAATGAAGTATAATATAAGTAAGAAATAAAAGCCCTACATGTCATGGGAATCATGAAGCAAGCGATAATTGCAAGAGGAGGCCAAGGAGAAGCCTAAGCAGCCGACAATGAAGTATAGTACAAGTAAGAAATACAATCCCTACATGTGTGAATCATGAAATGAGTCACAATTTCAAGAGGATAATGGGGAGTCTAAGCAGCCAACAATGAAGTACAATTCAAGTAATTAATACAATCCCTACATATCTGCAAATATTTTCACACTGTTAATGAATTATACCTATCTTTTAAGGGATTCAAATTGTTGCCATGTTATTTTTTTCGTCAGATATTTGCTCGTAGTGTGAAAACCCTTTTTATCTTATATCAAAACCCTTAATATTAGAACAATTTGGTTATCACACGTGATTGTTTATTTAGTAATGAGATCAACAAGATCTTTACATTTGTTTGGGATTATTTATTTAGTAATGAAATCAGTAAGACCTCAAAAATCTTGTGAATGTGTGTCTAGGCATTGATGTGGCGATGACTTTTTTTCAGAGTCGCACACACCTACTTAGGGTTTAGGTTTGGGATGGGTCTATATTAGTTATTATTCATGTTGTCTCTCATGTCATCCTTGCTTGTATTTATTCATTCAACGAAGTGTTTGAAATGGCTGGACTACCCCTAATTTCATAGGGCAAAGCAAAATAGTTGTTCTAAAAAACTTCCATTGATCATAATCATTATTCCACCTCAAGCATATTTGCCCCATGAATGTGCTCAGGGAAAGGGTTTTAACTATGGATTTTTTGCCATTATTTCTTGATTTGATTATGACATTTAATTCACCATATATTTATAATTTTTTGAAAGAGCTAATAGAAATCGCCAATCAATTTATACCTTTGTGGTGATTTTGCCAAAGATTCACTAATGGAATTATACTTGAACTCTACAATTTGCCAAGATTTTATAGTAAGTTTTAGGGTTCCATTCTTAAAATTATCCCTAAAGAGATATATATTAAATATTTTAAAAGTAGTTGATGCAATAGATGTTGCAATGGCTTTTTTGACATTTATTTTTTTCCAAAATGAGTCCCATTTGGTATCATTGTACTACACTAGAGTAGTCTATATAAAGAACTCTAGTTCATTATTCTTAGATATGTTTTGTACTTGGTGATGGATCACAAATTGTGATCCAAAACATCAATCATAAAAAAATTACACAATTTTCCCCAAAAAAAATATTTTGAAATAAAACTTCTTGATGGTAATTGTATTTTGGAGTACTTGGTATGTCAATCTTGTCTTAGGATTTTAGCCAGCGACCACACCATTGTTGCTTTATCTAGCTTTGTGGGAATTTGTATTTCTTTGATTAGCATTTATAATCCCCTCACCTAGGAATCTGCCCTTTGGGTAGTTAATTTTTATTTAAATGGGATCCTCATAGGGGCTTGCATTATTAGATGCAACTCACTCTAGTAGAAGCAACCACAGCACCGAAGAAAGCTCACAAGTTTGTTCCCAAGGTCTTCCACGAGGTAATGTACCCAATCCTCAAGATAATCCTCCTGATGTTTTTCTTGTTTTCCCTAAATTTGATAAAGCATGCCAATGACTTGAATCACATACCCTTATTGGTTACTTAATGGGGTGCATCCCTATTGATTCCATGCTCAAGAGTTGGGTACAAGCCCAATGGCAACCCCATGCCATTAAGCTTCTTGGGATGCAAACCTTGACTAAGGGTTTCTTTCTTTTGAGGTTTAAAAACCATGAACATTAAGTGGCCATACACAAACATGGCCCATGCTATGTTAGGAGTTATTTGCTTGTGTTTTATGCCTGGACCCATGATTTTGTGGTCTCCAACAAGGACAAACTCAAGCTCTTAGTTTGGGTGGAGTTGTTCAACTTACCTATACCATTTTGGCCTTTTTTATAACAATTGGTTAAGCCTCTGGGTCAATTCATATGCACTGACATTGATAGATTTTTCATTGCTTGACCATAATAGCGTGTCCATGTCGAGATTGACCTCACACAAAACCTCTACAAAACTATCAATATTCAAATTGGAGGGCAATGTTTCACCAAAGAGGCTATGTATATTGACCTCCCCAACACATGCTTTCAGTGTCGAACTTCAAACCATAAGATCAAGGATCATCCACTCATGGCAATCATGAAACCCTCGACAAAAGCCACATCTGAACCCACTTGTCCCACTATTGGATAAAATGATGGTTGGCAAGTAGTGGGTTGTTGAAACAATTAGGTTCCCTGCAATATTAAGACGTCGATAGCCATCTCTAAACTAACCTTATCTACCATGGTGGCTCAATCGCAACTCATTGTCCAACTCGTAGTTATCTAGTCACAAGCAAACCTTAGCTCTATTGTTACAAGTACTCCAAAATCCACCATTGTTATTTTCAATCCCAAGAGTCTTCGACTCCTAGTTTCACTTGCTTTCAACCACATGATTCCTCATCACAGAAGGTCCCCGTCACAACTTTTAGTTCTAGGGAAACTCCTATCTCCCCTTGTCGTTAGGCTATGCATTGCTCGTGAAGCCTTCCCTTGGAAAACAAGAGGATTTCATGTAGAACAAGTAGTGGCCTATTGTGCTTGTAGACTTTCTTTCCAAAGGTCAATAGAATAAGTACATAAATAACTAATTTGTGGCAATAGAAGGCCAAGATGGTGAAACCATGAATCTTGATGGTTTCCAATGAATGTATACTCATGGAATGTCTAAAGATTAACTGAACTAACATGCAAGTACATGGTTTGGTTTAGTTAGGCTTTTGTAGATATGCACATTATTTGCCTACCATAGGTGAAGATTAATGGATTTGTTCTTCAGATGGAAGCTAAGACCATCCGTCCTGACAATACATATTATATGTCTATCCATGTGACATGGGACGTGGTGGAGCCCTCACTTTGATAACATCACTTTTCATCTTGTTTGTAATAGGTTGGGGAGT
The DNA here is from genome assembly GCA_037957365.1 of Torreya grandis. Lineage (NCBI taxonomy): Eukaryota > Viridiplantae > Streptophyta > Pinopsida > Cupressales > Taxaceae > Torreya > Torreya grandis. Next base: position 1,355,530 of record JARHVA010001103.1, on the reverse strand, counting down.
GGAGTTGTCCAACCATGATTTTTGTGCAATGTTTGAAATAAGATGGGCAAACCCTAGGGCTTGTCAACCTCTACACCTCTAATGACATTGTCGAGCAGGTGGTGCTTTGGCAGTAACTGGTAAATTAACTCTGTGTCGCCCATTAGTTAATCTATGGGGATTTCAATATAGTTGAATCTGCAAAAGATAAAGAAGGAACTATGCCCATGAGATGGTGTGTCGGAGAATGTGAGGCATGGTTTTACATGCAGAATAAAATTGGGTTATTTGACCCTGACCATTCTCGCAAATCATCTCCTCCCACCCCTTGGTTTACATGGTCTAACTTTCACCAAGGGAATGAAAAGGTCCTCAAGAGATTAGATAAAGCCCTTCTTTTTCAATAGAATGCCTTCTTTTTTGCCCATAAGTATGATATGCTAGTCAATGTGTTCTCAAACATTCTTTTTGTCCAACCACTAGCCCATAATTTTGCATTGAATGGTATGCTCCTCTGGCAAATATTTTAATAATCAATTCTATCTCAACACTTTACATCTGCAGCACAAGAAAACCTTTGCTCATATCAAATGTGTGAACCTTATTCCATGCCCCTCCAATGCACATAGGTGGATTGACTAGTGGGATGTTGTTATTTTATGCACAACCACTTTGTTAAGAGCATTTGGCTAACAACTAGCCTTGTTCAAGAAAAGGGCCAACTTTGCTTATACAAGGGAATTCAATCAAGTTGCTCAAGAGCTTGAACAATCCCCCTTAGATAAAACCCTTCAACATCAAGTTGTTGAGTTACAATAGAAGATTAAGCTGACAAAGTTTCATCAAGCTCGAGGTACCCAAATTTAAGCCCGCATTCACTGACTCGAGGTTTAGGATAAGTTTCCAAGTAATTTTTCAATAAGCTAAGAACTTATCACTCTAATGTGCAAATCAATGTTATAAAATAAGTTGGTGATTGTATTACTAGTCTTCCAGACATTCTTCAGGACTTTGTCAAGCATTATAATCAAGTTTTCCTAGCTCAATCCCCCTCTAAGGAAAGGGAAGTTGCCTTGCAGAAGTATCTTGATGTTATTCCATGCAAACTCACACCAAGTCAAAGGATGGCATGTGAAAGGCCTCTTTCTATTGGGGAACTCCATAACGCAATGACAAGGATGGCTCAAGGCAAAGCTCCAGGTATTGATGGTTTTCCTTGTGAATTTTATTAAACTTTGTGGGACTATGTGGGACTTGATTTGCATAAGGTCTATTTGGAGCCATGACCAATGGCTCTCCCGGAAAGCTCACTAACAAAGGCAACGTAAAATTTATTCCCAAGCCTAGGAACCCTTAGCTAATCACTAATTGTAGGCCCATAATGTTTCTCAATGTCTCTTGGAAAATTATCGCCAAGGCCTTAGCACTTAGAATTAGATATCTACTACCTTTAGTGGTAAAGCCTAAGCAAACATGTTTCATGCTAGGCAAATATATCTTAAACATCATAACAATTTGGGAAGGAATGAAATGTGACATGATGGAATAGCCATGCTTCAAGCCAGAGGGTTTGGTCCCAAGTTTGTTTACTTCGTCAAGACTCTCTTTTAATACGTGTTTGTCTATGTCACTATCAATGGCCATCAATCTAAAAATTTTGGGCTTTTTTGTTCTATCAGATAGGGTTGCCCTCTAGCCCCCTCCCTATAAGTCCTCGTTGTGGAAGGTTTTGCTCAACTATTGGAGAATTATGCCTCTAGAGGGCTTATCAAAGGAATTTCTCTTCCCCAAGTGTCTCCAGAGCAACTTCTAAATGGCCACTTTGCAAATGATTTCTTCCCCTTACTATTGGAAGACAAATGTGTGGTTCACAATGCCATGGAATGTCTTCAAATCTTTCGCTTAGCTTTGGGTTGTAGCATACACTGGGCTAAAAATCAATGCTACAGGCAATCACGGTCCCATTCCTACCTAACTAAAGACTTGTCAATGGAAATGGATTGTCTGTGGGGAAATGTTTAAATTCCTAGGCATTCCCTTCACCTTTCAAGCCTCATAAGGTTGAGTTATGGAATTACGTCGTCCAAAGAGTGTAAAAGAAGCTTGTGTTCCAGTCACTAAGCCCCTATCTCTTGTGGGCAAATTCTAAAATTGTTTGCAAGTCCTAACAGCAACTCATGTTTATTACTCTCCCTATTGGACCCCTTCTAAGTTGACCAATAGGAAATTTGAAAAACTTTTAAGATTCTTCATTTGGGTTAACTCATAGGGCCATAAGGGATTTCATAGTCGCATGGGACATCTATTGCAAACCTAGGGAATTTGGCAAGCTTGGGCTCAATGATATTGCCAACAAGGAACTGCCCTATGTGCAAAATGGATTCCTAAGGCCATTGAAAGGGAAAAAAACTTCAAAAAATTGTCTTAGAAATTATATCTCCTCTAACAACCATTATGGCCACGGTCCCTAGAAGCATTTAGGGTTTTAAAATAGCACTTGTTACTCATGCCCCTATTAAAATTATTGGCACATTTGTGGCTAAGAGTCTTTAGAAAGCTTGGGAATCCATCCAACCATGGTTGATTTGGAAAGGGGAAGGATTCAAATATGGTCTCTCCATCAACTCTCACACTATATGGTGGTCCCTAGTTATTACTATTCATGGGACCTAGTTATTACTATTCATGGGAAACCCTTGGCAAAAGTTCCTAGTTACAAAGCTCTAAGGCTCTTTCGCAGAGGTGTTTAAGGTCATGGGGGAAGTATTTGACAAGATATCTCGTTCTTGAATAGCTAAATTGGCTAGACTTAAAAGCTAAATTGAAGATCAACAACCAAGACTTATGAATATATTGCAAAAGTTCAAATGGTGGTACTTGACTATGCCCTATAAAATTGGATTTTCAAGGTCTACCAGATAGTGGAAGGATTGGAATTTGAACGTGTTCACTCCCATGTTTCGATACAAACCTCAACGTGGTTACCAATGACTCTCTTAGTATTGTGCCGTGGGAGATGCTCAACAAACGATGGAATCTCAATAACTCTTCCAATGTTTGGAACAAGCAATTCCAAACCATTTGGTCTACAGTAGCGGAGCCAAAAAAGGCTACTTTTGCTTGATGTTTCATTTATCATGGTCTTTTAGTTGGGGACAGAGTATTGCATATGGGAATTCCACACCCAAAATGTGTTGCTTCTGGCCAAACCACATATCTAAAACACATTTTTTTATATTTTGTGTTAGAGCCCAAGATCCCTAGAGATGGATCCATTCCTTCTCTATTTAGACCTAAACCTTTTTTCTGGGACATGGTTTTGTTGGAAGACTCTACTTGACTTCTTGCAAGATTCAAGCAACTTTGACGTCACTTTCGGACTGAGTTTCTCTTTTTGCTCTAGAAAGAGAGAAATTATGTTATTTTTAACAATTAGCATTTGAATAAAATATTTCCTACTACAAACAAAATCATTATCATGTCCAATGTAATGCTACAAATACAAGTGCACGCTGTGAAGGTGGCCCTGGAGGTAGAACACCTCAGATTTCGCATTGGCCATTGGACAATGCCCCTTGCATTGTTCATCAAATTCCCCCAAATGCACCTCCTCAAAACCTCCTAAGGGAGGTGACCAAGGGCGCTATGATCGTGGCAGAGGCCATCGCAAATCGCAAAGCCATTTTGTTTTCTCTTCCCCGTTGACAATTCTCACCTTCAAGGGGTCATTGAAGGTGGCCTCTCCATAAGACAACAAGGTGTGCCTTCAACTAAGGATGCTCAAGTAGAGTTTTCCAAACTAGCGTTAACCATATCACCCCCACACTGTCAAACACCATCAAATTAAAAAGCGTTGAGGAAGAAAAGAAGAGCAAGAGAGTGGGGAACCCATATCTAACAACCACCACCCCCCTAGAGGCAGATGGGGAGATAAGCTTGATGTCCACCACCACCACCTCCTTTTGCCTAGGGTCTTTTTTTTATATATTCTCTATAGTTGACATCACTATGATATAATTTTATACTAATTTTTGTTTGGTCGTGGGTCCTAGTTCTTTATTTCTCTCGAGTAATTCCCTAATTTATGTTTTGGTTGTATATTTACTTGTGATGTTACTTATAAAAATATAATACATACTTCAATTAAAAAAGAAAATTTAATAACATATAAAAAAATTGCATTTCACCATATAAAAAAATATATAGTCATACAAGATCTTAATGAATAGACTTATGAAACTTTTCTTTGTGGAATGATAGGCACTTGATTTGCTAAGTAAAGATGGACGTGGGTAGCATAACATTCAATTTTTTCCACCTGATCCCTATGCCATCAAAACAAAAAAAACTGCCATGAAGATCAAAAAACTAAAATAATGTTCAATTCCATTGCCCCCACTTTTAGATTGATTTAATTAATCTAAAAGCAATGGTATAACACTATGGTTTCTAATTCAAATATAAACCTTTAATAGTTGCTAGGTTTATTTTTTTATAATGTATTCTAATTTAAATTCTTTATTTTAAATTAATTTAATAATCCTCAATAATAATAATTATTTGTTATTATAAATCTTTAAGTGACTTTGTACGTTCTCAAAAAATCTTTAAGCGACTTTGGAAAATCTTTAATCCAACCTCATTTTTTAAGCGTACAAGTTACACCCAGAAAAGTTGAAATCAAATAGAAGAAACACAATAAAATATAAATATAATTTTCACAATATCTACCTGTAATAATCTCACAAGAAACAAAAAACAAAATCAGCTGAAATGATTTCATTCTTAGTGCAATTGATTTCTTCCTGCTATCTTTTAAGTAAAACATATCGCTAAAAACTAAATTGCTATTTAAATTTTACCAGAAACTACTTATTTAAACGTTGCTTTTAATATCTAGTATCTATTGCATCTCTTACAAGCACCTGACACTGAAGAAAACATTTTGACTTCCAATAGTTGCTCTCTCCCATATTTGGATGTTCTTACATGACCGCAATTTTTACAAACTTGATTATCAGTGATTTTAATTTGCTCCACAGTTCTCACAAAATCATTCCAAAATCTTCAGGAAACTGCAATTTTTATAAACTTGATTACCAGTGATTTTAATTTGCTCCACAATCTCACAAAATCACTCCAAAATCTTCAAGAAAATTTTTACCTAGCTTTGGGATAACACAAGAACATCCAAATATGGGAGTTATGGTAGAGCAATTGTTTAGAAAACTAACAAATTTACTTCTCATCTCTCCACATTTATTTTATAAATCATTTATATGGAAATTAGGGAACAAATTCAATTCTAATTAAGGAATCACAAAGCTCTGATTAAGAAGATGATCGGAACATGGTGCCCCTGTATGCCCATAAATATATGCAAAATAGAAAAGAAAAAGTACATTGGCTAAATTTCCTTCAATTTTCCTTCAGAACCCTTTAACACAGATAAATTTCCTTCAATTTTCCTTCAAAATCTGAAAGCACAGATAAATTGTATCCCTGCTGAAACAGGTTAAATATTGTTAAAGAATATGGAAAACAACCAAAAAAAATTAATTGTAGTACAAGAGTGGCCAAAAGTGATTATTTAGACTTCAAAACAGACATCTAACCATATGGCCTTCTTGGCCATATGGTTGGCCCCATTTGCTCTTGTTGTGTTATGCAGAAATGAAATAATTGCATCAGTATTATCATCCATTCTTGCTGAGCTTAAGCAGGAGGCCTGAGAAGAGACGACGGCATTCACAAGTCTTCATCCATGAAAATGGAGTTTTTTATAACAAAATTCATCTCCAAACAATGTCTTTTGCTGCACCATTAATAGATATAGCAATGGAGGCAAATCTCTCTCAAATAATCCATCTCTTTTTCGACCCAAAAGCACCTGACTCTTTCATACAGGTAGCCTACAGTTCTGTCTATTGTGGAATATTCTCTCTGTTGACGCAAGCATTCTTCCAATTTGTTTGTATAAATGAAAACTAGGAGTGTACCATGCATTATCCAACTTCCAGATTAGAGCAATCCCTACATCAAGAGAAGAAAATAAGCTAAATCCCAAATACCCTTGCACAAAAAAGAATGTGTATCAAATAGCATGCAATGCCTTAATTACAACTGTGTCATCATATTGATATATAACGCATATGCATTACCTGAGAATGAATATTAGATGTATTGACCATCGTGTTTCAAACTTTTGATACACAAGAGCTGCAAAGTCCACTTTCAGTTTAACCTGAAAATGACATCAAAAAGTTTGTCTATCAAGAACTTGACTGTAACCAAAATCTTTGCTGAATTCAGCCAGCAAGTACAAATCCTTTCTTCCTAATGCAAAGGATTCTAATACCTTTTCAATCGAAATCAAAGACCCATGTTTTCCAATCAGCTTCACTTCCCAGTTATATCCCAATCATAATTACTCCTCCAAACCCCATTAAGTTACCATATATATTCCACTCCTCATCACATGGCATGGACTCGGCAAAACCTTGGCAAGCTAAATTGTCAACTCAAGCCTTGGAAAAAGCTTGCCAAAAACTCAGCAAATACCCAGAGTATTAAATATACTGATAGATAATCATACAAAATTCAAATTTTGTAATCGTTCTTATACATTTTAACATCCCATGTTTTCACAGAGATCAGCCAAAGTTTTGCCAAGATTTCTTGAGCATTTGCTCCTTGCCTCATTTCTGAAGCCAGTCGAGCTTGACATGAGTGAATGTAAAGTCAAAACCTGAACCATGTGTCTACTATTCCAATCTTTGTAATGACCCGGGAAATAATAAGATTTATTGACAACTGTACCAGACACAGACACACAGGAAATAATAAAATTTTAACATTTAAAAGTAGCAAGGAAGAACTAGTTATAACCTTCCTTGCCATGCTCACAAGTCTAGTAAACCCTTTCGTTTGTAAGGGCTTATTACTAATATATACGTACTTACTATTAGCTCTTAGTGAGACATTGTGATCAAGTAGCATATCAACATGCCGCCATAACAGTTCCAACAAGTCTTAGGTTGGTTGCTATCAGTAGTATCAGTATTATATGTTTATCACTTACTAACATTTAATTAGAATTAAGAAGCTTATCTGAATTAAAAGGCACTGGAGAAAATCTTATTATTAAAAAAACTGCAGTTGCAACAAAATAACCATAGAATTAATTAGTAATAAATTCTATTATACACAAATGCTGAACCACACAACAGCAGAAAACTGCTAATTTTAAAATTGATATATGAATCAGCATAAGGAATCTTTTAACTTTAAACACTATCATATTACCTCCAAGAACAACCACTGCAACAAATGCTGCACTGCCATGAAGGGGGCCTCTTACACCTGTGAAATCTGGCAAATGAACAGGTCATACATATTTGGTGACCTGTCTTTCCAAATTTTCAACACTCGTTACTACCATCTCTAGTAATTTCACTGGTGCAAGAGAACGATTCCCAATAAAAAAAATCCAGCGACAATGCAACTGCTCCAACACTGCCCATGAAGAAAACCTCTTATACTTGTGAAATATATCACACGAACAGGTCATCTTTGTATTCTGTCTTTGTCAACAATTAGCTTCCAGTTACTGCCATAGTAATGTCGCTGATGCAAGCATGACTCTAAAAAGGCAGTGTCCGTGCCTCCTGGAAAGCAGTTCCACCAGAAATTATGTAACAACGAGATAGTAGAGAGGTAATAAACAGGATTATCATTCAGGTGCTATGATAGCCTCTTCCTTGGGCATGTAGCTTCAACCTGCACATACAATTGAACTACTTCAAGGCATGATTGAGTGGAATGTAACTATATGGTGCCAAAAATAATTAGCAAATGTAACTGAAATTATCTCATTAGAAAGCCAATCAAAATAATTCTGCCTGTAATTATACCTAGTGCCTATCATCTGCTACAAATTATGGATATGGTGTATCGCACTAATCTTCCTTATACAACTGAGAATTTCAAATGTGGCTTGTGTTTGACTGATGTCCAGAATTTTCTGATAACTTTTTGTTTAAATTATGTTCTCTGTATTTTTCCTTTCTACTCCAAACAAATAGTAAATACAAAACTAATTAATGAATTTGTAACTATTTAAAGAAAAATATTTTCAACCTCTTATATTTTTTGAGGATCAAAAAATCAGTAAAATCATTTACCATAGAAAAAATAATAGTTTAGAGATCAGAAGTACAATTCGGTCTATAATCCTGATTAAGATTTCATAGATGCACATATGTGCCAGGTTAAATGCACTGATCCTTTTGAATGTCGAAATCAACCCCCATGTTATTGTCATTTTCAATGTCTGGCTAAAACAAAGAGTCAACAAATTCATAGCCACCAATATTGTTTTCTGTAAAACATTCACCGTATGGTTCTCCATGGTGGTATATCTAACAGGGCTTTTATGTTCAATCTAGATTTTGGTCTACATTGCATTCTCTTTCCTGCTAACAAAAAAACATCTAGTTTTCACTACAAACATCAGAAGACCTAAGTACAAAATGACAGCAAAATCTGCCTTATTTGATATTTTGCTAAACACTTGTGTTTCTGATTCCAAGTTACTGCCTTGATATCATTTCAGTAAATAATCAAGCCTCTGCAAACTCAAAACCCTCTTCATTATGCAAATTTACTAAAAAACCTCGTGAGAAGAAAACCATACAATTTGAAGAATTACCCGCAGGTTCATATGTTAGCATTTCTGGATTACATATCTGCTTCTGCAAAAGATCAGTTCCTGGAAAAACCATCAAATTGAGATGTCTAATTTCATTCTTATGCGAGTGCCCCAGTGGGTTGAAACCAAAGGCTGCAGTCCATGTTTGTAAAAGATCAGGTACTGCTGGTAAGATTAGCTTTTCCACTTGAAGGGACAATAGCATCTGCATTAAGTAGGAAACAGGCATGTTAAGATAATCCATATAAAAATTGCAACTCTTTACAAATAAAAATTATCTTAAAAACTTATATGTAAAAAAATTCAAATGTCTCATTTCTTCAAGATATCTATAAATAGTATCAAACTGAAGATAACATATTCATTTGCAAATAATACAAAACTCCTGGGGTTATTCAACATCAACGTTTCACAAAATGTCCCAAATATGCACATGGTTGAAAAGACGGATCAAATTGCACACTTCAACACGAGGGACATGGGCCTCAAAATAGTTAAAATATCATTTTTTATATGATAATACTATTGTAGGATTACTAAAAGACTTGGAAGCACATGCTTGTTAATCATGAACTAAAAAATAATGCCATTACAGAACTGTAAGACAAGCTTGTCTAGCAATAGCTAGAAAACTGACTTGTCAAACTGAGGTTTCAATAGGCCATTATTGAAGCATTTTTTACTGGGTAGGGCATTTCAAAGCAGTCTGTAGGCCATGTGGCATATACATATATCATATCTTAGCAACTCAATTCCAATTTCAGTTACTAGAATTCCAATCAAACTTGCCTCGGTTTCTCAACTTCAATTGATGACACTGAACAAATACATAAGTGAAATACCAAACATATCATTATTTACTTGCATGTGTGCTACCAAATGATACACATTATTGTATGATATAATCAGTAGATACTGAATTAAGTAACCTCGAATCAAAATAAACATCAGGTAGGTGGGTCCAAGCACGAGGCAACAAAAGTTTTTTAAAATATCAATAATTTTGGCTTAATTGGGGGAACGTCCTCCAATTGGTTGAGGGATGTCTACACATCGCCCACTGTCAGGGTTGTCCCCTAAAAATCCCTTATCTGAAGCCAACAGCTCCCATCCCACCCCCTCCACAAAATGCAGGGAACAATAAATTCATCCCCAACACCAGCAAGGCATTGTTCAATGTAAACCCAGGATGAACATTGTTAATATAATGTTGACCCCTATCGAGTAAAACATCATTGGCATACCTTTTCAATTGCATTAACAAGACGGCGGCACATTCCCTGGCGTCGGTAATGATGACGAGTTCCAATAAGTGGCATCTCTGCTAAGCGTGTTCCATGAATTCTGTGCAACACTCCAGTAAACATATAAAAACTGCATTAGGTGAGTCACTAAAGAATCATTCCATGCTTACTCCAAACTAAAAAACAAATTTTAGTCAGAGATTTCTGGGGACAAATTTAATTTCATTGATAGCAAAGAAATTCAACTAAACCTTCAAAACCTACAACACCAATTACCTGATTGATGCAACAGAAATTATTTCGTCATCTTTCTCCAGCACTGCAGTGTAAAAGCCTTGATAGTTCAAGCGATTGAAGTTTGACCTGTAAAAGAAAATATATTTTCATGAAATGACGACATGGGATAAAACCTGGGCTAATCATAGGACAGAATCTGATTGATAAGATAATGTTGGTCTTACACTGAATGGGCTTCAAATCAAGTAAAATTACAGATGAAGAATGGAATTACTACCAAATAGAAGTCTGAAATTGATTATTGTCATTGAATCCATTTCACTTCTTTATTAAAATGCGGTTTGATATTTTGTTAAGAGATTAATTCATAAACATGGATATGATGTCCAGAACAAAAGACGACAGTACCCTATAGATACCGATAGGGGTTAATGTCAGCAACAAGGGTCACCATTGAAATCCATAGACTGCATTTTATTGATGAGTAAAATTTCTAAAAGCCTACATACAGGTTATTTTCGAGAAAAGATACCCACCAGCAGCTAAAAACAACATTAGAAACCATGTCTATGTTGGTTCTTTTGTCCACTATAGGCATAAAGCATTCATCCATCACTATATGAGCGACAGACAGCTTTGCATTGATTTCTGCCATTCTATCTTGAATTGACCCTTGAGAGGAAGATATGTGCTGATCATCATCAAAGCGCCTTAAAAGGGTCCAGGAAAAACTGTCCCCAAGAGGATTTGTCGTTCCAAGGAGACTATCCAGCCCATCACAAACCTGTGTCAAAAAAAATTAAAAAAATCAATACACTTTAAATGGAAACTGATATAGATTTATAAACATGCATATATACTATGGACAGAGCATGAATTAAGACTGGCTTATTCTATATTCTAATGAGCAGCGTACTCAACAAGCTCACACAGAGCCCCCAAAATGACAGGTTTTAATCGCATGTGGAAATTACAGACCCTTGAGTCTCCAAGAAACATTGGCCTTAAAAAGCTTGAAAAAATGATATTTAATCCAAGAAAACACAGACATGGTAAATAATCATACCTTCTGACAAGCCTTCCCACAAAAAGAGGAATTGTCCAAGTCAGAACATAGCATTTGAATTCCACTCTCCCATATACACTTCTTGTGATCTGGGATCAAAACAACATGCACAAATTCATTATTGGAAACTTCAAAGAGCTTTCAGATCCTGTCTTCTAACAAAAACTATGCTTAAAAACCTATGAAAGCAAATTCCATACATCCAACATCAAAATGGAAAGTCAAATAAAAAATAGTTATTAGAGAAGCTCACACACATTCATGCTCGCATTGTTCACAGAAGAGCACATCTGTCATTTTGCTTGTTGGATTTTCACCAACATGTCCAACTGCTCCACAAATCCCACATGTACAGTTGAGACAGTACCAATCACCCTCAGGAATGCTCTGCAAGGATTGCTTTAATTACTGTGGTTCTAAATTCTATTCAAATGAAATAAAAAAGATCTCCAAAAGCACAAAGAACAAGACAGTAATTTTATAAATTAATCAAGACAGCCATTCAAATTTACAAGAAATAAAACAGAGTTTATACACAAGTCATTGAAAATTCAAATAAAGGAAAGAAAATAAGTTCAGTCATACCTTCAGTTCCAGACAGTCCTGATGAAAGGTTGAAGGGCACTTATCGCAACAGATTAAGTCTCCTCCATCACCACAAAGACCACATGTGTCATCGTTTTGATCATCTTCATCAATTTCTATGATGGATTTGCCACATTTCCGAGACTCCTCTTGTGTATCCCATGCCTCCCTTAAGCATTGTGTCAATGACTTCCCTGACGAAAGGTAGATATTTTCAAAAGGTCGATGACGTGTGGCACCTGCATGATCTTCAAACTTTGATATTGAAATCATCTTGTTGCAACATTCACATAGGATTCCATCCTTCCGAACCAACCCCTCCAGCATTATTCTCGTGCCTTTTTTATTCCAATATTGCACACATTCATTCTCAGGCACAACACCAACATCAACCAACCAGGAAATGACAGTCCGTTTGGCTACAGTTGATACACCTTGCTCACCTAGACGTCCATCCCCTTTTTTAGAGCTGCGCACCAACAAACCACAGCCCCCCCTCCGACTTTTATTCTTTTTCACTGCCTTCAATGTTGAATGCTTCCTTTCAGACTCCCCATGCAACCTTCTCTTTAACTGGTTTTGACCAGAAATAGGAGTCGAATTGATATTTTGTGCTGAACCGGGTCCTTTAGTAACTTGGGTTTGATGCATCAGCTTGTCATTTATGTTTCTTTTCTCTGATACCGTTGAATTTGAAACCATAGAATCTAATCCACCAACTTTCATCTTCTTCTTTTTTTCTTTCATTTTCACGTCAGATAAATTGACTCCCTCAATATCTACTTTGCAAGAAGGATTATGTATTTTTACTCTGCTACTATCTTTCTTGATTTTATTTTTACTTTCATCTCTCCGTTTCATTTCTTCTTTAATTTTGACATCAGCTATAATGATTCCATCTCCATCTACTTCATGAGAAGACTTCTTTCTTTTCTTTCTCTTACCATCTTTCTTCTCATTGTCTTCCTTTGCTCTCCTCCTCTTCCGCTGCAACAAACTAAGGTCTTCATCACATACCTTAGTCACAAGCATGTTTGCAACACTAAACTCACCTCCACAAGCTCTGTCAGCTTGTTTTGGTGCCTCTGCCTCCTTACTTTCTTCTGGTGAGCCTGAAATTCCTTCAATGACTCTACTGTTCTGCCGCATACTCCCTTTTAGAGCATTCCACGCTTTAGGAAGTGACCAGAAAGATGTTCCTGAAGGTGAAATGTAAACATTGTCATCATAGTTTTTGCCCTTTCTAGGCCTCAAATCAATTTTCCACCCTGCCACCAAAAGAGCATCCCTTAGCCGTTCACGCAATCTCTTGCGATCCTCAGACCTTGCAATCCTCTGCATAGCCTTTGTTTCCTTTGCCAAAAACGACCCTGGAGTTTTGGTTTCCTTTGCCAAAAAGGACCCCGGCGTTTTTGTTTCCTTTGTGAAAAAGGACCCGGGCATTTTTGTTTCCTTTGCCAAAGGAGACTTCAGTCTCTTTTTTTTCTCTGCCAAAGCAAGCTCCAGAGTTTCTGTTTCCTTTGCCAAAGGAGACTTCATTCTCTTTGTTTCCTCTGCCAAAGAAGGCAAAGGTGATTTTCTTTCCTTTGCAATTTTTGTTTCCTTTTGCAAAATCGGTGAGCTCTTCAAAAAATTCTTTTGCTTATGCAAAACAGATAAACTATCACTTTTTGGGCTTACAACAGCAGCATTGTTTTTACCTTCTACATCTGACTTCTTCCTCCTCAAGCCATCTCGATCCAATGCCTTGCTTCCCAGTTGCATAGTCACAGCACCAACTCTGCGCTGCTTTAAATGATGTGTGCTTTTAATCTCGCACTCATCCATCACAGAGGATCCAACCCCTATCCATGACTTATTTCTCTGAATTCGTCTATCCCCTGAATTGTCCCCTGCAGTAGGCCTTAATAGAATCCCCTGCATCAATGATTCAATACCAGCACAATTTGACGTCCTATGGTCAACCTTTTTTACTCCCATTGACAGGCCGTCTGCCCTGCTGTCCCTTAGTTTTTTCTCAATTTTTTTCCCACTATCAGGCTCTCCAGAATTTCCAGATGCCTTGTGTGCATGGACATCTCCCTGAGAGGCCTTGATGGTCGAAGCTCCTCCTTTCTTTCGATTCAAAGACTTATTCACTTCAACTGCTGATGATTTCCTGTCAAACTCATCATCCACTATAAGCTTTGTCTGAGTAACAGTGTCTTCCTTCCCCTTGTTGCAATCATTATCGACCACCCTTCTCCCCCTCTTCCTTTCCAGCATGAGTTTTGCATTTCTATCTTCCATGTCAACCAAATCATCCTGGACCACCCTCTTCCTCTTCCTTAAAATCCTAAATTCCAAATTACCATCACCCCTACCATCCCCACCAGCCTCATTTTTGTTTGTTAGAAGCACTAACCCTGCACTCCCATTATTCATACCATCATCATCAACTTCATTTTTCTTCTTTGAAAGACTAAACTCTGCAATTCCATCATCTCTCTCCACCACAGCAGCTTCACTTTTGTTTCTTGAAAGCATATGTTCTGCACTCCCATTGTTCCCTTCACCCGCATAAGCTGCATTTCTTTTCCTTGAAAGCCTCTGTTCCACATCCTCATTTTTCTCCGATGAAAGCCTTTCACCCACATCCTCATTTTTCTCCAATGAAAGCCTCTCACCCAAAGTCTCAATTTTCTCCAATGAAAGCCTATCACCCACATCGACCTTATGTTTCTCCACTAAAAGCTTCTCATCAACATCACCTTCATTCTTCTTCTCGAAAATCCCAGGCTGTGCACTTCCATGATCCTTCTTGTCATCCACGTCAGCCTCATTCGGCTTTTTACCCAAAATCCCAAATTCTGCACTCGCCCCATATTCCATGCCAGCCTCGTTCTTCTTGCTTAAACCCCCCAATTCTGCACTCCCCCCATCAGCCTCTTTCTTTTTACATAAAATCCCAAATTCTGCACTTCCATCGTCGACATCAACCGTACTACCAATCCCAAATTCCTCGCCCCCAACATCAGCCTCGTTTTTATTTCTTGAAATCCAAAACTCCGCACACCCATCATCCACGTCGACATCATCTTTCCCAATCAAACCCTCCTGGTCAGAGATCTTCCCCACATCAATTTCACCAGCCTCTCCTGTAGGACCCACAGAGCTTCCCTTACCCTCATCCATTTCAAACCCGCCACCTATCCCATCCAGCAAAGAAAACCCCTCCCCAATAACACCCACGTCGTCATCGTCGTCGTCCTCGAAGAGCCTCAGCTTCCTGTGCGGCCTTCTCCTTGTCCTCACATACGCCTTCTCCTCCCGAGCCTGCGTTTCATCAAACCCCGGCTCCCCACCATTACAACTCCCCGCCATATTTTTCACTTGTGAAACCCTAAAACCCACCTCCTTCTCTCCACTATTTTCGGCCATTCCCTGAAACCTTTTCCGTATCATCACATCGCAGCCCCTCAAACCCTAGATCCGTGAAGAATTAAAAAAAAAAAAAAAAGCAGTTTAAGCACTTCACACCCTAAACTCCCGTTTCAAATACATACAAACAACGAAAAGGGCCATCGTTCGGCGTCAGATCCAGACAAACATATGAAAATCAATATGCAAGCAACGATTTAAAGACGTGAATTCCCATACCTTTATGAATATGTAAAAATCCAACTTCGGCTGCAGGCAGCGAAGCCCTTTGATCCCCTGCCCCCCCGCTTTCGATCTACCTTATCTCTCAACTTTGTTTGTTTGTGTTTTTTTTTTTTTCAAATTTCAAACTAAAACTACGAATGTATGGATTTCGGATGGGCCCGGCCCTATTAGGGTTACAACATTCAACATTACCCCGGCCAAGTCGGCTGCGCTGATTGTTGTGTTCTGTGGCGGCAAAAAAAACACTAAAACATTGGAACGATGAGCGTAAAATATAAATAGCTCCCTTCAGATGTGGCTTCGACGGTGCCTATTGATTCCGACGTGTTTGGAGTGATTTTGGGTCATCTATGGAGTGCAGTTTTTTATACTCACTTTGCCTTCTGCACCGGCGTATTATCAGTTGTATGTAATAGAGAAAGGGGTAGCTTTTCTAATTTTTATGGAGATTTGTAGCTTTTCCATTTTCAGTAGGAGGAGCCTCCATGTATAAAAATGTTTAATTTTTTAGGGGTTAATTGTATTTTGTTTTACAAGTCTTTTGACAACAACTCTCTCACGAGCTATATATATGGACGGAACTTTTCTTCTTTAAATAGAGATATAATTTTTTAACTTAAAATAATAATTTATAAAAAAACTATTTAATTTGTGGGTATTGTAATTTATAAGCTTCTTAACAAATATTTATTGCATAAATAATATATCGATATAGTTTTTTATAATTTTTATATGAAGATGTATCTTTTTTATTTAAAAATAAGAGTGTGGATAAAAAAGTTTAATTTAGAGGTTTTATAGTTTAAAGTTTTTTGAGAAAAATAAAAAATGTAAATTTTTTGTTTAAATTATATTTGAAATAAGAATTTGTATAAAAAGTTTTTTTTAAGGAGAACTCTTTTTTTAAATATTTTGTTAAAAAAAATTATAATGTTTTGAAGTGAAAACTTCAATTTGTAAAACGGAGAATGGAATACCCTATGATGTGAAGACAAAACCCTAAGCCAACAGTGATTGGGTCGAGCTCAGATTGCAGCGATTGGGCTTGTGGCAGTTGTTGCACCCACCCTTCCTTTTACTCTATGTTGTGGCCATACCCTTTGTATGGCACTAGGGTTTTATGTCGTGAATGGAACGATGAAACAAAGTTCCCTTGTTTCCTACAAGGATGTTGTCTGTGTGAAGGCTACTTCAATGGTGGCTCCATTTTCAAGACTTCCAAATCCGTACATTATGGAGAAACTGGAGGGGATTCCAGCAGTAGAAATTCTCTTCCTAAGGTAAATGAGTTAATCTCAGCATTTAAAGATTACGTTGTTATTTGTAAGGTTTAATGGATTCTAGTCCTGGTCAGAATAATTACACCATTAGATCTATTCTACATGGAC
Source organism: Torreya grandis (assembly GCA_037957365.1). NCBI lineage: Eukaryota > Viridiplantae > Streptophyta > Pinopsida > Cupressales > Taxaceae > Torreya > Torreya grandis. The sequence goes on along the minus strand of JARHVA010001103.1, from coordinate 1,338,676 downwards.
CAAAGACTGTGTGATTCAGTTACGCTCTAAGGGATTCTTCATAGTTCAACATTTTTCTCTTAAGGGTTATCAAAGAATTTTTTAGGAGGGACCTTGGTTTTGGGGGAGAGTTGGGCTCTTTACTACCCCCTAATTTTTAAAGTTTGACCCCAACACTGTGGTGGTGTCCAAAATGTTGGTTTGGGTTTGGCTCCCAAATCTTTTGCTTCCCTTCTAGCACCCTTCAGTATGTGAAGTTATTAGAAATATGCTTGGAAGGTTCATTAAGATGGATAGTGAGTGGTCTAAACAAGGAATATTCACCTATGCATGTATTTGTGTAGCGTTGGACCTTAGCAGAGGTCTCCCTGATAAAAGATAGTTGAAACATGAAAATTCCCTTTGGACCCAAGCTTTGGATTATGAAAACACTACTTTTAGATCTACAAGCAAGTAAACCAAAGAAGAAGCCCTTAAAATATAAAGGATGACAGTTGTATGAACATCCTCCCCTAAAGGATGAAGAAGCGGCTATCTCAATTAAGACAAATATAGTAAAGGACAAGGAAGGATGCGAGAGCAGAGGTTATTGGGGAAATGGCTATGGATGATTTCTCTTACGAAGGGGCATTTATTGATAACTTTATAGGTGGAGGAATTAAGCAATCACACAAATATGATACTTTTGATTCTAATAAAGATCAAACCCCATTTGAACCCCAACATAATCCTGATTCACATATGGCTTTTATTCCTTTATTAAGTTGGACAGAGGTTCCAAGGAACAAGGGCAAAAAAGGTCATATTTTTCATTTTGGTCTTTGATTTTTTATTTTTTATGTTTCTCTTGCTCTGATCTACTCGGCCACAAGGGGATCTTGAGGGCTCGTTGTTGTGTTGAGTTGGAGTTTATCCTTCGGCAAAGAGTATGAGTTGTGTATACCAACCGACTGCTTTGCTATGTAACCTTTTTGTATTTATTTTATTTTATTTCATAAAGTTTACATGAAGCATTCCAATAGTAAAACTTCAATTCATTAATATAGGATACATGTCAGAGATATATTATAAGTGTGCCAAATAAATAAATATAAACATTTATAATAAATATTCAAGAATCTATGCATATATGAAGCATTTATTATTCATGTAGAGTATATATTGTATTATCATTGGATTACCTAACTAATTATTCGTTATACTTTGCATGTTAATTGTAAAATTGTAAAAATATATTAAGGACCTAATAAGAATCGAGCTAAGGATAACATAGGTCCCAAAATACATTCCCCATTTTTTCAAGTTCTTAGATGTGGCTGCCTTATTAGGGTTTTTTAAGGAGATCAATTTCCTAGGGATCTGCATTAAATGTTAGGGAAACAATCAAGGTTTTTGGAGTCCTAGACTTAACAAACGGAGTCTTCAAATCATTTTATGTATTTTACCAAAAACGTATAGTGTACAATTTTCATTTACTAGAAACATCGAGTGTTGATTATGGTGAGGTGTTTGGGTCATTACAAGTGTTTAGGTTTCTCATTGTGTTGCCCTAAAAACCTAGGTTTGATGTTTTGGATACCTAATTTGGTTACAGGTCATGTAACTATTATGTTTTTTTCATGCCTTAGTACATTTGGGTCATTTGCTTACATTTTGCTCTTTTTGGTAAACTTTCTCTTCACAGTCTTGCATCATCTACATTTTCCCATAAACACCTTTACATTTGTAAATTATCTACTTCGTGATCCATTTAGTCACCTTTCACTTTAGCTTGATCTTTATTTCATGGTATTTTATATCAAGACCATTTTTTATGATGGATGAAAGTGGTCTTACCATTTTTGGTGGTGCCCAAAAGTGTTCATTTGCTTTGTGGGTCCATTGTGTCATCATGTGTTAATATCTCGTGTCTTGGTTATTAGTTCTCACTCTTTTTAATGGTTGGCCTATACATGAATTTGTCTAATTTTGAATTCAAATGAGTTTATATGTACATGTACCCTAAACCATTAAATATCAAGTATCAGTCAGGGATCCAAGCTATTGAATTGCACATTGATTTTTATCTATCACATGCTTATCAAGAAGCATGTTGTAATTCCATTATCCATCTCTAGAAATCGTGTGGTTACATACTTATATAATAAGAAGGTTGAGTTAAGAAGCATATAGATTAATCATCAATTATCTTATCGAGAGAAGGTGAATTCTTTTCTCTCACTTGGGTTGGGTCACTCACACGTGTAAAATTAGATGAGCCCTATTTCTAAGCATTTCAGATATGTAGTTGTAACTATCAAGGGAGCCTGGACTACTAAAATTGCACATTTTCTTTAGTCTTGTAACATTATGGTAAATTAAGGCTATATTAAATGAGTGTTTAATGTTCTTTTTTATTTATCAATGAAATGATAAGAAGAAATAAAATATTGAAAATTGATTTAGATCTATAGAATAGACAGATCTAAAGTAAGATACTGAAATTTACAAAATTGGAAATGAGATATAAATAGTGAATTGACAAAAGATGTGTAAAACCTAGCTTGTATTTGATTTATTGTTGATTTTGTAGGATGAGTATGGATAGAAACAGGTTAAAAAGACTTGTGAACTATGTCACATCCAAAAACATGATTGTAAATTATTCTGGGGTAAGGCCATATTAAGAGGACATGAATGCATTATTACCTTGTCTGTTGACTATGGTTGTGTCCTATTTGAATGTGTGACTGAATTTTTTATATGGGTACCTATGGTTAGCTATGAGGATTTATTGTTTATTTGTGTGTCGATTTGATGTGTGGAAGACCTACAAAATAGAAACCCCAACTCTTGCATAATAAACATAATAGAGATCAAATTCCAACAAGGGGGAATAGGATCAGGGTAATAATCAAGCTATCCTCTAAAAAACTCGACTAATCTAAGTGCTTCTTACATAGCACAAAAGGGCCTCGGGTCGATGTAATTTCCCCTCCTAGAGTGAGTGTGTGAATTTTGACTTTATTATATGAATGCAACTAAATAGATTGATTTGGATGCTTGATAATGAGTACCCTTGACCTATAATAAAATTAATTCAAACTTGTACTATGACTGTTAGAATGTAGTAAAATTAAATTTGGAAAGAATATCGCTCTTTTGCTCAATATGCAGTAGAATTACCAAGTGGTTGCTAGATATGTTTTAAGAGGCCTTGGCATGCTTATAAAGAGGAAATTTAGAATATTTACCTTAATCAACACTGAAAAAATCATGGGAGGGGTGAAATGCAATGCCTCAAAATTAAAAAGTTGTCATTGGAGCATAAGGGATAAGACTATAGTACAACCCTATCCAACTAGTGCGGTCCTAACCCAAAAAGATAGAGACTACTAGAACAAGTCTTACAAGATTTTTTAAGCAAAATAGGGAAGTCTAAGTGATGTTACAAGTAGTTTCAAGATAGTTTGTAAAATAGTGAAGACTCTTATGTAGATTACAAGTTAATGAAATGATAAATAGACTAAGTGTACATACATTAATTTGGTCAAGTAAACACAAGTATTATGTGTTTTGTTGTTCTTTCATGGGAAGGTCCTAAATATGAATGTGAGTCTTGTTCATGTGGTCATTTAGTCTTTTGATCTTTCTTGTGACTTGTTTTTCCTATTTGTTGCACCTCCAGTGGTCCTATGTCATGTTATCCCAGTCACAGGGGGGCCCTACCCTATTTGCCGTAGTCAATACTCAATTTTTTGGTCTCAATACACTAGTGTAGTCCTGAACACTAGCACAACGCACTAATGTCCACCTCAGTATTAGTGTCCAATAGTCACACTTTCAGCTTGTTATGGGTCCTTACCCTTTCTTAACTCTCTTCTTATGATTTTGTCTTTCTCTTTCACCTTGTCAGCTAGTGAACAAAGGTCTCACACTCAAACTAAAGTTCCTTCTATATAAAGAGCCTCACAATGCATTTTACATCTACCACTTAATACCTTAGCACATAATTACTTAAAAAATAGTCAATAGTATAACTCAACACTCTACATATTACTCAACATCACACATATACCTGCATGTTTGATCGAAGAAGGGCTTAATCAAAAGTCATTATAGCATTTCATGTGCATTGATTTTGCATGTTCCCTAAGGAAGAAATACATGAAATTTGAGACCCCTATCATTTGGATTATTGTAGGCAATGATCAAGATAATAGGGTTTCTGTCTTGCATGATCGTAACATCCCACACCCCATCATTTTCCTTCCTTTTGCATTTGATTTCATTATTGATTTATGTGTAGTGTTCATTAGGGTTTTGAGAGGATACACAAATAAATAGTGACATGAATAAGTGACTAGAATCATTTAAGCACCTCTACATAACCCTAAAGCCTTCTCGTAACATCCCTAGAAGTTTTAGGACCCATATCCCTTTAAGGACACTAGTGCAGTGTGCTACTATCCCTCTGACCACACTATTGTCCACAAGCAGTTTCAACTCTAGTGCCAAAATAAAAGAACTCCAAACTAATTTCCAAACCTATGTTAGCCTTCCCATCTTCTAGTGATGCCTGTTTCACTCTAGATAAGTAGATTCTCCCATCACACTCACTATTTCAGGTAAATTAATTCAATAGAACTATTTATAATGTTTGTCTTTATTTACTCTTTATACCCAACCCTTTAACAACTTAGGATTTACATCTATTGAGTCCTAAATAATTAAAACATTTGGTGAACCTAACTCACTTGAAATATTACGTAAAAACCCTAGTTCTACCCTAGGGTTTGCCTTTTCCATTTTTATGCACTAAATCAGGGTTTATTAAATTTTGATTTTCAATGATTTTTGCACATCCTAATTGATCCACATCAATCCATTTTTTAGGGTTTCATTAATTTAACATGTCTTAAATTTTGTTTACAAACCTTTTAAACCATAGATCCACATACTAGGTCCTTATACATCCAAACATTAGCCTTTAGGGTTTCAAATCAATTTCTGGTTTTCCTAAACTTTGGGCTGAATATTTCATATATTTTCAAATATATCTCTATTAGATTATATTCACCCCATTGTTTGCCTATTGTTCATTTTTTACATTCTCTTATGTGGTAAGTTTAAAATGATTTCTAGGAAACATCTTACCCCTCACCTAGTTGACCAATTTTCAAACTTTTCACATAAATATACAAATGAATGGACCAATTTTCAAAATTATACATTAGCATGTGATGATGATCATGATTTCATTTATAATGATGATGATTATTATTGTTGCAATGATGGATACGATGATTACCATGAGCATGATAATGAAAGTGTGGATGAGGATATATTAGATGCATCTTCTTCTCCCTCTCCTCTCTCTTCCCCTACTTCTAAAAATCACATTAACAACATAAGGCCAAAAGAGCCCCTTATAGGTAGTGCTTTGTTTGAATGTGATCCTAGTTTTTCAACCACCTTTGTTACATCTTTATTCAAATTAAAGCAACATAAGAACAATAAAATCAATTTCCATTTGCATGGTTCAAGAAACATTATACATGATGTTCTTAGCATAGAAAAGCAAAATGCACATTCCTTACCTTTCTCCATTTAATTTAAAAAATCAAGGACAAATGGTGTTACACCTTTTACAAATTCACAAACTAAAGTAGGCAATATTATTTTGTCACCTTCTTTTACATTTCAAGCTTAACATAGCGATTGTATGCAAAATATAAAAAATTCAAACCTCCCTAACTCACCTACTACATGTCATAATATGCCAAATGAAAACATGGTTGCTACTTCTCCCACCCTTGACCCCATTATTGAACATAACAATAATATACATATTCCACTAATAGCTAGTGAAGATAGAAATTACATTCCCCCTACACATGATGATATATTACACAGTAGAAAAAGGTTAAAATCTTCTTTTACTCTTTATCTTACCGAGCATGAAAATGATAATTCTTCTACTCTTACCTCTACAAGTGAATTAAATTTTGATTCTGATGAAACTTGGAATAACGATGATTATTATGACTTTAGTGAAGAAGATATTGAATCTACTCCTCTCTCTATTTCACCCATATCTCATATTGAAATTGATTGCCTATTAAATACTAATTCAAGAAATGATACATATTTAGATAAAAGTGTATGAACTTATACTCATGTTCATAGTTTACATGGCTTACATTCCAATGATAAAAATGTGTCTTCTATTATATTGGCATGTGATACTACTTTGCCAACTAACAATATCAGTGATACCAATGAATCTCCCTCATCCCCCATTACTACAGTAGAACTTATTTCTCATCCTAACCTTCATGAGGGTGATAGCCAATTTCCATCTCACTAGGTCCAAGCTATCACCCCTCCAAAGGTTGCGATGAGCAAAACCAAAGGTCCCCAATATAGTGTACCAATGGCTAAAATTAATAATAAGATTCAAAAATTAAATGAACCTTTTGATGACATTAATATACCTTCATAAGAGGTAATCTCTTTGATGCATGTCATGGGTGATTTACAACAAGTACACAAGATCGCATTGGAAAGTCATGCATACCACTCTTGGGTTTATTCCAATGCCATCCATGGCAATCCTATCCCACTTATAATCTTCACTACAAAGTCACCAAAGTAGTTTTAGATACCAATATTACCGAAGTTCAATGGACACAAAGATCTATATGGGAACCACAAAGCTTAGAGAAAGGCCATGGCACATGCCATTAGTAGTTTGATCCTCTTATAGATATTTCCTTAGACTCTAGAGGGTGAGGCATTAAATTAGTTTCATCATTCACTCCCTAGTGGTTCACTCCATACATGCGATGAGTTAGAAAAAGTATTTCTCATGCATTATATTCAGAATAAGGGACCTCAAGTCACATATGAAGGGTTGCCTTCACTACACTAGGGTGAGTCATAAACAATAAATGATTGCTTTCTATAATTTAAATCCTGCATGTAACAATTGATCTACCAACCAACATATTTAGAGGTACAATACATCTTTGCTAGAGGTTTCATTTGCCCTCTTAAGGAGAAACTATTATATGAGACATCCAAATCATTCTGACATATATGTAACACAGCTATGACATTAGAGAAGAAGTTGGGACTCATTAAGACACATTCAGAGGCATACTTGGATTTAGGTCTCTTACAAGCATAGTAATCCAATATGGTACAAACACCTGATACAAATATGCATAAGGAAAAAGTGGAAAATAAACCACCAATCAATATACTTGACAAAGGGAGAGAACCACTTCATAGAGCATCTCTTACAATGAACAAAGCATAAGACACTGGTAGTGGGGTCATACAGTTCTCAAATAGAGATAGGCCTCGTGATATATTATTTACATTACTAGACAAAGGGATGATCACCCTTCCTCTTGCTCAGCATCATCCAACACATCATTTGCAAAGAATAAGAAACAAACCATGTTATAGTTATCAAAAAATCAATGAACATTGGGACAATCATTGTTGTACACTCAAAGATCATATTGACTAATGTGTTGACAGAGGCATTATAACATTCACATAGGGGGCATCAAGATCTCTTTCTCCACACTCTCCTAGATCACATTCCTCTCTGAGTGAGTTATCCCAAGATGTTCCTTTTAAGGATCCATTGGTTACTGTAATGTCCCCACTTTAGCAGTTGACCAAGTGTGTGTGTGTGCGTTAGCCTAGTTCTACATGGTCCCGAGGGCTAAGGAAGAGTTTAAAGGGATCCTAGAGTGTTTTGGCCTAGTCACTTCCAGTTTGGGCCAAAATGGAGTTAATTTACTCAGTTTCAGGCATACTTACTATTTGTAGTAAGTTAGCAAGACACAACAGAGGCCAGTTTTGGTGATTGGAATTGTTACTCCTTGGCAAGAGCTTTCCGACGAACTATCACTTGCACTATTTGGAGTCTGATTGCTATTATATTTTAATGCCTGAAGTGTTATAAAAGTAACATTTAACTTAATTGCAAAATATTAAAGTGTTACTTTAATATTTACTTTATGGGGATGGTACCCAAGGGAGACATAAGTAATATTTTAATATATAAAATGTTGCACATATTTTATCCCACATTGCTCATGAGAGTTGAGTCACCCCTTGGAGAAAGAATAAAAGGAAGTGTTTGTGGCTTCATTCATCATGTTGGATAAGAAGAAGAATTGATGTACTTGTAGTTTGTAGGTTATTTTGGCATTTGGAAATGTCTTTCCCATTTGTAGCACTCTAGACATCAATCCTTGAGATTGGTCTTTGGAGTCTATGTGTTCAGCCTCATGTAGCTACATCACTATAGCCATCATGCCATTGTAGTAGCTACATCACTGTAGCAGTCATGCCACTGTAGTAGCCACATCACTGTAGCAGTCATGTCAATGTAGCAATCGTGTCATTGTAGCAGCCACATCACTGTAGCAGTTGTGCCACTGTAACATCTTGTAGTAGCTGACGAGTGTCATCCATCTCCTCATTTAATCAATATTTAGTTAATGCCTTATCAACTTGGGTAGGTGTCCAAAGCTATCTACAGTAAGATTTAGGAGAAATAAGCTTGCGAAGTCCATAGAAACAAGCCTGCAGAGTTCGTAGAAACAAGCCTACAGAGTCCGTAGAAACAAGCTTGCAGAGTCCATAGAAACAAGCCTACAAAGTTTATAGAAATAAGCCTACAGAGTCCGTAGTTTTTTTGGATGGAGAAAAAAATGATCATACCTTCAGTATTCACTAAGGATATTCACTTGAAACAATGTTCATTCTATTTCTGGAGTATTTAGAGAGTTATCGCATGGCCAACATGGCACTTGTTTATTAATTTTTTAATTAATATAAATATAGTGTGTTGGTTATTTTAACTATGTGTGTCTATGCTTTCAGTTATATATTTATGTTACATGCATAAGACTTTGCAAAACACAAAAAAAAAAACAATATAAGCAAACCGTTCCAGAGTCATAAGGGGTTTCAGTTGGGTTAGTTTTGGGTGTAACAGAGGTGCCCATTACAATGGTATCCGAGCCTATTTTCTTGCCATCCTATGAGGTTTCATGCATCCAACACATCAATATTACTTGAGGAGAAACCAGATAACCTAGACATACGTAATTTCCCAAAGATTGAAGAGGAGGGTGACCCTTTTTCAGCACCAGCCATGGGTGACAGAGATGGGGAAAGGGGAGAACCTAGCACTAGGGAGATGCTTAGTGATCTTGCTAGGGGTTAGAGGGAGATATAGGCTACATTGTAGCATTTAGCTATAGCCATTACATTACATTTGACTAAGGCAGATCAAGGCAATAATGCCAACCAATGTAATAATGCCAATCAAGGTAATAATGTTAACTAGGTAGGTGGACAGGGTAATGGAGGTAATGGAAATAAATCAATTAATAGAGGAACCAGGACATATGATAGAGCAGGTTCTTCTACTACAAGACCACTCATGCCACATTTTCCTCTAAGATAGAATGACCAGAATAATGCTGGTCCTACACAGTAGGAGATACAAGACCAAATACTGGAGGATTGGAGAAATTCTGGACTGGATTTTTAGGGTGAGATGTCTTTTAGGGAGTACATGGATGTTAGGTTGAAACATTTACCTCAGGGAGGCAATAGAAAACAACATCATGAGCTTAAGAATAAAGTGGGTAAGCTCTCAATTCCATATTTTGATGGTACAGGTAGGACTACAACTAAGGCTTGGGGTGCAAAAGCTCGATACATATTTCCAGCTCAGCCCGATGCCTGAGGATGATGCCATCAAGTATGTAACTATACATCTAGATGGTAGTTCCCATGAGTGGTGGCACCATGGGATGGTGACACTTGGACATAACCAGGTTGATACATATGCAAAGTTCACCGAGAGGTTGATCGAGCAATTTGACACTAAGGACCCAAAATTGCATTTCAAGGAGCTAGCACAACTTAGATAGTGGGGTTCTATGGAGGCCTATATCACTAAGTTCCAAAAGCTGGCAGTATTGGTGATAGATATATTTGAGAGGAGACTCATTGTTCTTTTCATGGATGGGCTTTCCAATCCCTTACGAGGATGGGTAAAGGGACACAACCCTTCTTCACTACAGGAGGCTATTAAGAAAGCGAGAGACCTAACATCTTCTTCCTACATGAGTAAATTTCACTCTAAGGATTCTCATTTTAAGAAGGTTAAGGAAAGAAAGACATTTTAGAAGGACCCTCAATAGCCTAAGGGGAGAACTAAAGGGTTGGACAATGACACCCTCAATGAGCTCAAGAAGAAAAAACTATGTTTTCATTGTAAGGAGCCATGGGATCTTTCCCATAAATGTCCGCTTAAGGTGAAGGCTAAACAAATGAAGTATTTTTTAGTAGATGAATCACCTTGTGAGGATAAGGAGCAACATTTAGATTTAGAGTCAAGTTAGGGTGATAGCACTACTGAGGAGAGTTTAGATGATGAGAAGTCTCTTGATTGGTTGACAGGTGTCCAGAAGGCCATTACCTTTAAGGTAAGAGGGATGATCAGGGGTAGCATGTGGTTTCATTGATCGACATAGGGGCAATGCATAACTTTATCGATGCAAAAAAAGTGGCCAAGAGAGGCCTTTAGATAGAAGAGCACGTGGGGTTCAGAGTTATGGTGGCCAATGGCCACAAGTTATTATGCACCCAAAAGATTTCAAATATTTGCATCAAATTGGGAGGAGGTTATGAGTTGGAGGAGGATTTCTATGTAGTTGACATGGGTGATTATGATGTCATCTTGGGAATGACATGGATGGCTTCTCTAGTAGAGTTTACCTTCAACTTGGCTAAGTTGGAGATGAGGTTTTAGCATCAGGGTAAGAAGGTGGTGCTTTGAGGTTTACCATATGGGGGGCTCAAGGTGGTATCATTGAAGAGGATGGAATGGTTATTTAGACATGATGATGTAGAGTGGGTAGCTAAATATTTGATCATGCCTACATCTCCATAACAACAAGTTAAAAGCCATCCTCCAAATATATAGGGGATCATTTCTAGGCATGATAAGGTGTTTGGTAGCATTCCACATGGCGTTCCTCCCGAGAGGGGTATAGATCATGTTGTCAAGCTAGAGGAGGGGGCTAAACCAGTCATCATCACCCCCTATCACCATCCTAAAAAGCATAAGGATGAGATAGAGAAGTTGATAAAGGAGCTATTGGAGATGGGGCATATTAGGCCAAGCAAAAGCCCCTTTGCTTCAGCGGTTGTTTTGGTAAAGAAGAAGGATGGGACAATGCGTATATGCATTAATTATAGAGCTCTCAATAAGAAGACAATTAAGAATAGGTACCCCATCCCTAGGATTGATGAGTTGCATGGAGCACATTATTTCTCTAAAATAGACTTATGTTCAGGATACCATCAGATCATAATGCGAATGGAGGACATAGAAAAAACTTCCTTCAGGTGTCACTATAGGCACTTTGAGTTTTTGGGTATGCCATCCAGGCTAACCAACGCTCCAGCTACCTTTTAAAGTTATATGAATAAGGTGTTCAGAGGGTAGCTTCAGAGATTTGTATTGATATTCTTTGATGATATCTTGGTATTTAGTAGGACTTGGGAGGAGCACCTACAACAATTAGAGGAGGTGCTGGTTATTTTGGATAAGGAATAGTTGTATGCCAAGGAATCAAAGTGTGAGTTTGGCATGACAAATTTGCTCTACCTTGGCCATATTATCAGTGTTGATGGAGTTAGGGTGGATCTAGGAAAAATTAAGGTGATTGTTGGTTGGCCTACTCCAACAAGCCTTACACAACTCAAAGGGTTTTTTGGATTATGTGGATTCTATAGGAGATTTGTGAAGGGTTTTTCACAGAATACAACACCATTAATAGATCTCACCAAGAAGGGTGCTTTTGTATGGACAAAGGCAGCATAATAGTGTTTTGAACATTTCAAGCAGGTGATGTCTTCATGTCCAGTTCTAGCTCTACCCAACTTCATGAAGCCTTTTGAGCTTCATTGTGATGCATCCAGTGATGGGATTGGAGTAGTATTGATGCAGGAGAAGCATCCCATTGCTTTTGAGATTAGGAAGCTCTGAGGGGTGGAGAGGAGCTATTTTATTTATGATCAGGAGATGTTGGCCATCATGTATGCCTTGGCCAAATTTTGATCCTACTTGGTTGGAGGGAAGTTTGTGATCAAGACGGATCACAATAGCATAAAGTATTTCATGGGCCATCAAGACTTGAATGACAGGCAACAGAAGTGGGTCACTAAATTGCAGGATTATGACTTTGACATTGAGATTTTCAAAGGGAAGAAGAATGTAGTAGCTGACGCCTTATCTAGAAGACCTCACTTTTGTGCTCTTGCAAAGATTTTAGGAGATTGGAGGGATAAGATTATAGCAAAATATGCCAGAGATGCTTGGGATTTTGGATTGATTTCAGGTACTATACAGGATGATCACTATGAGGTGATAGATGGGTTGATCAGATTTCAAGATAGGGTTTATTTGATTTCATCATCACATTTAACAGAGGCGATACTGAGGGCTTTTCATGATGCACTTACGGTTGGGCATCCGGGGGTCTTCAAGACCTATAGGTAGATCCGAGAGCGGTTCTCATGGAGAGGTCTCAAGGATGATGTTCAGAGGTATGTCAGGGAGTGTGCAGTTTGTCAATAGAATAAGGAAGAGCACATGTTTCTTGTTGGTTTACTATAGCCCTTACCCATTCTAGACAAGAAATGGGAAAGCATTTCTATGGACTTCATCACTGGCCTACCATGAGTGCAGGGAAGAGATTGCATTTACGTGGTGGTAGACAAATTGATGAAGTTTACTCACTTCTTTGCTATCCCTTCTACTTACACAATAGCTCAGGTGGCATATTTGTTCTTCAAGGAGGTTTTTAGGTTGCATGGGTTATCGAGATTTATTGTTAGTGACAGGGATAACAAGTTTATGAGTGCCTTTTGGCAAGAGTTTTTCAGGCTGTGCGGTATAGATCTTACACCTAATACGAGCTACCATCCTTAGATAGATGGGTAGACAGAGATAGTAAATAAATGGGTGGAAGGTTATTTACAAAACTATGTGACTACACAATAGAGAGCCTGGGTTAAGTGGTTACACATGGGGGAGTATTGTTACAATACCACGTATCACATGACCATCAGGATGACTCCATTTATGGCATTGTATGGGTATGAAGCACCAAGCTTCATGGATATGGCTTTGGGGGATATCAGAGTGCCCAAAGCCAAAGACCTATTGCAGGATAGTCAAGATATCCTAAGTGTGCTCAAGGAGAATATACAATAGGCTCAAAATTAGCAGAAGTTGTATGCTAATCAGCATAGGGTAGAGCGTAGTTTTGAGGTGGGGGACATGGTATATTTGAGGCTACAACCATATAGGCAATCATTGCTCAAAAAGAGCAAAGCAGAGAAGCTGAAGCCTAGATTTTATGGTCCCTACAAGGTGATTCGTAGAGTGGGTGAAGTTGCCTATGAACTTGAGCTCCTAGAGGGTAGTTGGGTGCACAATGTATTTCATGTGTCTAGGCTTAAGAAATCCATTGGTCAGAGTGCAGTGCCTTCTACAAATTTACCCTATTTGGATGAGGAGGGGAAGCTCGTGTTAGTACCCAAGGCTATTCTGGACACCAGAGAGAGGAAACTCAAAAATAGGATAGTGAAGGAGTATTTGGTTAGATGGAGAGACCTGTCGGTGGAGGATGCTAAATGGAAGAGTGAGCAGGTTATTCAACAGGTTGGGTTGAGATTGCTTGAGGACAAATAATTTCAAGGGGGACAGACTATAATGTCCCCATTTTAGTAGTTGACCAAGTGTGTGTGTGTGTGTTAGCCTAGTTCTACATGGTCTTGAGGGCTAACAAAGAGTTTAAAGGGATCCTAGAGTGTTTTGGCCTAGTCATTTCTAGTTTGGGCCAAAACAGAGTTGATTTACTCAGTTTAAGACATACTTACTATTTTTAGTAAGTTAGTAGGACACAACAGAGGCCAGTTTTGGTGATTGGAATTGATACTCCTCGGTGAGAGCTTTTCGGTGAACTATCACTTGCGCTATTTAGACTCTGATTGCTATTATATTTTAATGCCTGAAGTGTTATAAAAGTAACATTTAACTTAATTGCAAAATATTAAAGTGTTACTTTAATATTTACTTTATGGGGATGGTACCCAAGGGAGACATAAGTAATATTTTAATATATAAAATGTTGCACATCTTTTATCCCACATTGCTCATGAGAGTTGAGTCACCCCTTAGAGAAAGAATAAAAGGAAGTGTTTGTGGCTTCATTCATCATGTTGGATAAGAAGAAGATTTGATGTACTTGCAATTTGTAGGTTATTTTGGCATTTAGGAATGTCTTTCCCATCTGTAGCACTCTAGACATCAATCCTTGGGATCGGTCTTTAGATTCTATGCATTCAGCCTCATGTAGCTACATCACTGTAGCCGCCATGCTATTGTAGCAGTTGCATCACTATAGCAGTCGTGCCACTATAGCAACTGCATCACTATAGCAGTCATATCACTGTAGCAATCACATCACTGTAGTAGCCACATCACTGTAATAGCCATGTCACTCTAGCATCTTGTAGCAACAGACGAGTGTCATCCATCTCCTCATTTAATCAATATTCAGTTAATGCCTTATCAACCTGGGCAGGTGTCCAAAGCTATCTGTAGTAAGAGTCGGGAGAAACAAGCCTACAGAGTCTGTAGAAATAAGCCTGCAGAGTCCGTAGAAACAAACCTACAGAGTCCGTAAAATCAAACTTGCAGGGTCTGTAGTTCTGCTGGATGGAGAACAAAATGATCATACCTTCGATATTTGCTGAGGATATTCACTTGAAACAATGTTCATTCCATTGCTAGAGTATTTAGTGAGTTATCACATGGCCGACATGGCACTTGTTTATTCATTTTGTAATCAATATAAATACAATGTGTTGGTTATTTTAGCTATGTGTGTCTATGCTTTCAATTCTATATTTATGTTATATGCATAAGACTTTGCAAAACACAAAAAAAAAAAATACAAGCAAACCATTTCGGAGTCATAAAGGGGTTTCAGCTGGGTTAGTTTTGGGCATAACAGAGGTGCCCATTACAGTTACTCATTGTATGAGCCCTGTGGTTTCTAAGACACCTACTAATGTGAGATATCATGCACCACATATTTAGTAGCTATGGCAACCAATTCATATAGCTCGACCTACTTATAGCAACATGGTAAAAAAATGAAAATCAACTCAACCACCAATGTTAGAATGACCACCAATTAAGATATCTAGTAGAGATCATAAAGATCAAAGCATACTAGTAACATGAGCACAAATTAATATATTTGAAGAGATCATAGAGATCAGAGCACATAGTTAATAAAACCACTGATTAAGATATTTAGTATCGATTAGAGCATAGTTTTAGCATGATAATTAATTAGGCTATTTACTACAGAATCTACACATTTAGCTACCAACAGTACAACATAAGCAATACTAGTTCTAGATTCTAATTCTACTCCTACACAACATGATCAATACAGCCATTTGTTTATTCTACCTTCAGGTTTCAGATAGTGCAGGTCGTAGTTCCATGATCATCACTCAGATGTATTACGATACTTTTAAAATAACTACACTAACAGCTAGCATTCCTAATCCGATATACATATATACTCAAGAATTCATATACATATGAGCAACTAATTACCATTCTTTAGCCAAATAAACACATTTCTATCTCAACACATGAGTAATACATATAATCCAACATTTAATCAAGTAAACAATACCACAAATCAAAATGCCAAATAACACAATAATCATATAACAAAAAGTCCTAGTATATATATAACTTAAAACAAGTTTTAGTACAATAATATAAAGTCACTCAATAATAGGAGCTTGGTTATTAGGACTAGCCTCCTCACCCTCACTCTTAGATACATACACACTAGAGCCAGATGCTCCTACATCCCCTCTAGATCTAGATCAAGACCTATGTCTCTACATTCTATCCCATAACACAACCACCTCAACTAAAAACTCTTCATGCTCTCAATATATACGAATAAAATCATCCACGATCCTACCACCTACCCTACCTAGAGCATCAGGTGTGGGTATAGATGTCCTTTATAGCTTAATAGGTGCCTCATCTGTATTTCAACTACTTGCCTATATGTAGTGGTGGTAATAAATGCTTGATCATAAAGGTGGGTATGAATGCCTACAACTCTTATGGACCTCTTCACTAGACCATTATCCATGTCATCATTAGAGATATGTCATGTCAAATCTCATAGCGTAGCCTTAATAACGGTCTCTTTATATTAATCATCTCTTGGATCGATGCACACCAAATCACTAAATTAGATATTTACTCAATAAGTTAGTTACTAAAGTAAACCAAACATACAACTCTATAATAAAAGCATACCCTCAACTACCCTAATAGGCTCTGTATCTAACACATCCTCCATGATAACCCCATCTCCTAGAAATAACAATGGTCATCTATGTTGCCTTGACCATATTATGAAGGCATCGGTATCTCCCATATCATACACATCAGGTATCTTTATCACCAAATCTGACTTCATCACTAGAATCAGAGCTAGCTTAGTCACAGATTCAATCTATTACCTAGCCTCGATGGGGCTTGAGAACTCCTTAAACACATCCATGGTGTGGGTGGCACATCTTGAGTGACACCAAATTATCATGTCACTAATTCATACTAAAATATCTCAAAAACACTAACCCAATGGTCATGCAACTAGTAGGTCACTCAAACCCATCTTAACTAAATTCCATCCTTGGGCCATCCCTAAAATGTCCTGTAGGGTCTCTAAATAATATCTCTAATTGCTACATGATCTAATACCTGAAAATGGTGCATGGTGATCCTCGATCACATGGGAGCTATATCTCTCTACAAACACTTATGGGTGGGCCCAATCTATATGCATAAACCCTTCAGGTCTGGCCACTATAATGTGCTCTTAAGCCCAATAATGCAATAATGTAGAAGATCCAATACCTCCACTTTATAACTTCTAAGTAAAATGGTATAAATCTTGATACAAATGGGCTAGCATGGTGTGACCAAGTATATAGTCCCATGATCCTCTATATCCTATAAAATCCCATGTATCATGTATGAAACAGATATACCACTACCATCCATAATGATAAATGAAGCCAATAACACCATAAGAAACTTTCACAACTATAAAATATTAGTTGTAATGATCACCAACAATAAAACATCACTACAACTCCCTCGATGATGGATCCTCATAGGTATGCCTGTAAAATACCTAGATACTTGATTTATAGCTCTATCTCTAGTAACCTTCTATAATATAGCCCACTGACTTATAATGGACACTCTTAGTATGCTATAGACATCCTCCAAAGTCATAATGATCTCCCTGATGGAAGCCAAAACATAAAAGCATGGACATTTCATCGCTCACATAAGAAGTCACCATATGACAGTCCTAGGGCATCGGTGCAAGTGATGACACTCACACTAAACAACCTTATCAATCACTACCCTCTCATTGTCTAGTAGGGGTAGTCCATGTAAGCACTCCATCATCTGGGCACTATGAAACTATCACATCCTGATTTCTCTCTAAGCTTAATAACCTATTTGATCCGTGGATTATCATGGTTGATTAGTTGATTAACTATTATTTGATTAAGATTTATGTCATATACTAATTATGGGACAATTATGTGTTGTTTAATTTACATGATTAGTTTGGTATGAGTTAACAATACTTTTATATTTTGTACATTATGATCATATTTATTAATTATACAACATTATTTTATGGATATAATGATGTTTTAGGCTAACTACCTTCATTGTTGCAAGGTGGATGCAGGATAGATTCTTCTCTCAAAGTGTGATGCAGGGAGAGCATCATCAGAGAGGATGATTTAGATGGAGACATTGGGGGATGATAGAGAATGAACCCAAAAACCCATACACACACCACAATAGTATTTAGTGTTTTGTGATTAATTATTTAATAGATAGTTTTAGTATGCTTTATTTTCTATTTGAATGACTTTTGTGATATTTTGTATTCTTATATCATTTTATATGATTATGTGATTTCACTAATCTAATTTCTTTTGATAATCATATTGATTTGTTTGAATGATTTCACTAATTTTGTGGTCATACATAGCTTATCTTCTATGATGTAATTGTTTGGTTGAATGAATGAATCCATGTATGTTTTTACTTACCTTACTGTCTTATTAGGTATGGTTGTGTAGTATAACAACATGATGTTATGTATGCATTACTATAATAAGTACAGAAAAATTCAATTGTTGTTATTTGATCTATAAGATTAAAGTAATAATAATTAAAGATTATTATTATAATATATGTATATCTTAAGGTCAAAAAAATATCGATAGGATTGTTTTAAAATGCCTTTATATTTGATTTAAATGTTGATAAAAGGTTTAATATTCATAATACATTGGACATTGATTATATTATTAAATGATTTAGGGAAATCATTGTGTTAGCATAAAGTTTGTTTGTGGATGACTTGATAACATTAAACAATGGTCTTTTCAATACATATTTGTATTGCCCATGCTATATAGTTGATATGTTAAATCATTATTAACTAGTTGATAGTCGTTGCATGGAAGGATATTGGTAATTGACTAGTCGATATTTGACTTTGCATTGAATAAATGTTGGTTATTATGACTTGTTGTTTATTTGGTTTGGATAATCAATTTTTTGAACTCGATGATGGAATTATGTTAATTAAACTATCATGCATATTTTTTAAAGGATATGAAATGATTATTTTAATCAGTTAAAAGAAGTTTCAAGATGATTAGGGTTTCTAATCACTCATTGACTTTGGGTTAACCATCATTATGTGAAAATCATGATGAGTTTAGTTGTGGCTACATGGTGGTGGATTGTAACATAGTGGAGTTTTGTTGAGCTATTTTTGCATGTATATTGTATAGTTAGCTGAGTCAGCCATTAATGGAGGAGAAGGTGGTGGTGAGTAAGTTGATGGAGAAGAATAAGAGAAAGGGAGAAAAAGCTATGAGGCATGATATGACACATGACATACAGAGAGTAGGAGACAAAAAAGAGAATAAGGTGTGAATGAGTTAAGGAAAAAGTGTAATTCAGCTTCCTTGGCATTCATATATCCATAGGTTGGTTTTGTAATTAAATTCCTATGTGTGTAATTTTTGATGGATTTTGGAATTGAAATTATTACAGGGTTTTTCATTTGCTTAAATGTTATGATATTATAAGGGATGTATGTAGGGCCCTGTGGAAGGCTCAGCCTCCACAAAACACTACATCAACCCATTGTAACCTAGGGGAATTGGATAGAACCATAGAAAATTGTCATGGTTATTTTAGGCTATGAATGAGCTCAGTATTAAATTCCTCTTTCAATTTGAAATCCTTTTTTCACTTATGGAATGATTATTCTTGATGGGTATATTTGATTTGGCTTGAGCTAGTTGTTGTCGAACCAGTTATGATATATATTCATTATGGTATTTAAAAATAAATATGATTAGAATTTGGACTTGACCGTGTTTAAACCTATTTGGATGTTGGGTTTAGAAGAATGGGTTCCTTATACAAAATGGACTTAGTATACACACATACACACATATATTATGTGTGTGTGTATGTATATATAGATTTATATATATACTGGTATTTCAAAAACCTAGGGCTTTCGAAGGAAATTATCTGAGTTAAAAATGACTAGCTAAAGGATACCGTTTAGATGAATTCAAAGTTTGGTTTTGAATGGTATTCTATTGCTTTGGTTTTTAAAATGAATGTTATTTATTTTAAATTCAGGTCATGGTATTCATTATGGACTCTGTTATGAAAATCATGTGTTTCACTAAACTTTTGCTTATTTTCTTATTTAGAAAGATGCAAAATTTGAAATAAGGGTGAGGTTAGTAGAACCTAGATATGTTAAACGTGTGTGAATCCAGATGATTATCAATACTCCTTTTTCTCTGGGGAGGATGACCTACAAATAAAAAAACAATCTAGAAATGGTGGATTATTGAGATAGTAGGGTGGACTGCCTAGCGTGAGCTAAATCTAAGAAGCACAAGCTTATTTGGAGGATGTCAATCCAAACTTTTGAAACACTTAAGTCTCGATAAACTAAAAATAGGTGCTTATATGAAATAATAAAAGGTATTGAAATCAAATAAAATAAATGCTTGAAAAGAAACAAGTGATTTTGATTGAAAATAGTAATAAATGATTGAATACTAATGCTAAATCACTTAAACTTAATTCAAAAAAATAATTTGAAGTTCTATGATAAAATAGAAACTCATAAACTAGGATTTAGGTACGGATAGATGGGTCAAATTAGCTTGTTATTGTAAAATGACACATAGTGACCATTGACAGTTTAGGTATGACCATCGGTGGTTAGGTGACCGTCGATAGTCGTTAACCGTTGATGGTTAGAAAAGTACATTGACGGTTAGGTAAGATCTTTAATAATTACTATAGGATTTAGTTTGGGAAAAGAATTTTATTGGGGAGAGTTACAGAGAGGCTCTTAGAGTGGTGTTTAGATTAAACATTGGTTATGAGATAAAAAGTAATGCTTATAGGAATCTGGTTCAGGGATTAAGTGTTCAAGTGAGTGAGAATGGTTTGTGGGTGGTTTTAGGTAGGAGGTGAAATGTCTAGAGTTGTAAAACTCTAACACAGGGAAATGAGATGAAAGGGAAATAAAAGGGAATGACACAAGCAATGAAACAAATATATTTAATTACTGAATCTTGATAAAAAAACATAGATACTTAGCTTTTAGGTGTTGTTGGTCTGAGGAATGATGAGGTTGGCTTAAAGATGTTGTGGATCCTGGAGCAATGCCAGTAGAATAATGATACCTTGGCTCAAGATAGTGAGTTGTAGAAGCACCCTAAGCCTCTGACCTAGTTCTTGGTTTGCTGAGAAGCTTTTGGATTCCCCTGAGAGTCAGAATATCTTGCCCCCAAATGATGATCTCAACCTTCTCTTCATCTCTTAATATAGATGAAAGGGAGGTTGAAATGATGAGTTTAACAAATGGTTTATCAAATAGTCTAATCACGTATTGATCATGTGAACAATAAACTAAAATTAGATAGCTAGTAATCAATGAGTGTGTTGTAGTTAAATTGCAGTTGATTATTTTGATCATGCAAGAGTTCAAGTAACGATCGATAGTCTGCGTCAACCATCAACAGTCGAGGGTTGACCACCAATAGTCAAGGGGACATAGCTAAAATGGGCTAATTTACCAATGACTATCTATCAAATCCTTGAGAAATGGTTCGAGGTTAATAATGGGAAAATTGTTAAATAATCTAACCCAAAGGGGGTCAAGGGGTGGCTTAAAGGATAATGCAACATTTAGATCCATAGTGTATGGTTTTATAGTGTCTACATTTTGCCCCTTTTGGTTATGTAATTTGTATGAACAATCTGTAAAACAAAAAATAGAAGGTTAGATGCCCTAAGTATGGGAGGAGGTGTTCCCCCTCAAACTAGGAATTGATGAGGTGAAACAGAGTCAATGGTGGGTTTGACAAGTGGATAAGATGGTGTTGAAGGTTGGTTAGATGGGCATTTAAATGCGAATAGATGCATAAAATGTGACTAAGTATGATGTCATAGATCGTGCATAGACTAAGCTACCTTAGATGAGGAAAGTGGTAAAATAAGGTTGGATTAGAAGGACAGGTGATAGGGTAACTAGGACATAATGTTAGGCATAGCTAATATGGGTTACTCCTATAAACCCAAGTCTCTTAGGAAAGGTTGATGTATTCCCAGGTATCCAAAAACTAGATGTGGTCCTAAGAAAACAATTGCAAGTGTCAGGATCACAAAGGGTCATGCTTCGAGGCATCTAAATGGTCAGTGTACAAAATTAGTGCAAGTTTATTAAAATATGGCAAGGTAATCAATGTGGTTGAAATGACCAAGGCAAGGTTAGGCTGCAAAAATAATGGTGATGATAAATTTATCATGGTGTGATCATCATAAATAGAGGCATACAAGTGGACTAATTGACCAAAAGGTGAGCTAGGTGAGTGAAGGAAAAGTTGGGTTAGGTGTTATTTTAGGAAAAGGAGATGTTAGGAAGATAAAAACCTAGATGGGTTGACCATCGATGATTAGATTCAACCATCAGCGGTCACCTAATGATCGTCAACAGTTAAGAGGAAACCCTAAAAGGGTGACCATTAAAGGTCAAGTAAGGCTTTATTTACTCATTTACAAATATCAAACCACAACACTTTCCCTTAACATTTATGTAAATAAAAATGATTTGGTGCTTTGAGTCTCATGCTAGCTAAGTCAAGAGGGTTTGATCAAGGTTGAGCGGTGAGTTGGAGGTTGATCGAGGTAGGCTAGGGTAGAGGAGATCCAATGAGGATGTAATAAGGTAGGAGCTGAGTATGGGGTTGAGTAGTGATGGTAGTTTTGAGGGTTCCACCATGATAGAGGATGTGTAATGAGGTAGGGGATATAATTTAATTTTAAGTAAATATTGCTTATTTAGTTGATTGCTCTAGGTGGGTAAGATTTGAAAATTGAGGGGTTTGTGAATTGGAGGTATGAAATTGTTAGAGGGGGAAATTTGTGCTTAGTAAGGAAGGATAGGGATAAATAGAGAGGGTGTAAGCAAAAATTGTGTGTTATGTTGAGGTTATTGGTAAGTTTAGGGAGGACCTAGGGCTTTTAGGTCACTGATGGTCTCTACATAGTGATCATCGACAATCGTTATCAACCATCGATGGTCGATAAATGATCATCAAATGGTCGATGGTTGATCGATGGCCAACTTCACAAAGAACTATTAGTGGTTACTATAAGGCTAGGATAAGGGTAAAAATGGTTTAAAGGATGGTGTAGGAATGGGTAAAGGTATGGTGTGGGGTAGATGAGGTGAACAGGTTAAGGTAGGGGTAGGATTAAATGAGATAAAGAGGTGAAGGTATGGGTGAGGGTTAAAATGTAAAATGCATAGGCTATGTTTGAAGTGTAAAGTAAATTAAGGTAAATGTTTAACCTTACAAGCAAAGGAGCAGCTATAAGTGTAGGACCAAGTGCCTTAGTTCCTAGGTGAGGTATGTAAGGCTATGATAGATCATGAGTGGGAGTCTATGACTACAGTGGGCCTAGGTAGTATGAGATTTTACTATCATGTGTCAAGAGATGTGGAGATGTTGGTATCCCTCATCGAGAGATGGGACCTGACTATCAACACTTTCTTGCTATCGATTGGAGAAATTACCATCCTATTAGAGGACATTCACTAGATTTTGTGGCTACCAATATGAGGTGAGATGATAAAGCATATTGATAATAAAGAGCGAGATGTGCATATAGATTAGTTATTCAGTATAGACTTTGTTCATCAAGGTGGCACGTGGGAGGCTTCCATTATGCACCTATGTATCACATGGATAGGGGAGGGAGACAACTTGTCATGACGATGATAGTCATTACCTGTTATGCACTTCCAAATTTTGGTAGTTCCCTTCTTATTGTTAGGTGTTCTTGTTGAGATGATGATCGATTGGATATTGTTTGCTTAGGCCCTAGTTTTACTAGTTTAGATCTATCAGGAGCTCTAGAAATATAGAGTACATAGGAGGTATGTCATTAGCATTTGGTTTGTTCTGTACTATTGGGCATTATCAAGGTGCTATGACCAAGTGGATTGTCATGGTAGGCATGGGATCAAGGGGACTTCAGAGTGGGATTCATGAGGTGAAAAAGTGATTATGCACTTACAACATTAGGGAGAGCAACATGAGACTTGGAGTGGTACATAGATAAGTTGGAAGCACTAGTGGATGGGGAGGTTATCTAGAGGTTTTATACTAGATTCCCTACATGGTCGAGCTATGTTAGGTAGACCTTGTCATTGTAGAGTAATAGGTGGATATATGGGAGACAAGAGCTTGAAGTGGAGTTCATCCCATTTGATAGGGTTAAGAGATACTTTGGGCTAGTTCAAAGTGTCCCAAGTGCTTTTTTGAGGTACATGAGAGAGGATGTCGAGGCACCACTACCTCCACCGTAGCCTGAGGAGGTAGAGATTGATCATGAGGAACTACAAGTGGCTATTATTATTGATGATGCAGGGGTTACACCAAATTACCTTGTATGGTTTTAGGCACATTATGTAGTGGTAGTGTTTGGGGGAGATAGTGTACAACATGCTCCTGATGTAGACATTATGGAGGGGGTGGGGACCAGATAGATGTGGATGCCCCTGACAAGTAGGTACTCATCATAGAGAAAGATCAGGTGTGGATGACACTAGCCACAACATAGGTAGCTCTATAAATGGTGACTGTAGAGAGAGATATGGCATAGGGTCAGGTGGCTACCCTTACATAGGAGAGGGATAGAACATGAGCATCAATAGCCTTGGTGACATAGGAGAGGGATACCCTAAGATAGGCAGGAGGGTAGGAACCCATACCTATAGGACCATTGAGGACCATCTCTATGGTGAGGTATGTGGCCATGGTCAAGGAGCTCAGATAATATGAGGTACTGGTATTTAGATAGCTTCTAGATGAGTCCTAATATATTGAGTACAAAGCAATAATTATTAGGAGAGCTAGTAGTGCTATGCCTGGTTAATGGGTAATACTATAGGTGCATAGATAGATCTCAGAGATGGATAGGGTCTAGGGAGAAGTAGTGCCCCTCCACCTTAGACTCCTATGAGATGCCTATTTTGATGTATTATATGATTTTGATACTGACCTATGAGCTGATTCAATGAGATGTACACATTATTGTGAGAGTCATGAACATTATTATGATATATGGTTATTTATGATTATGATCTTATTGATGTTATTATGGGTTATGGATGTTGTGTGTGGTCATGGTTAGCTAGTTGATGTTCATGATGTGATGATGTTGTTTATAATATGATCATGATGTTGTGATTAACATTTCTCTTCAATACATGCTTAATTAGATGTTATAAATGTGGATGTTTTAAATTAATGAATATATGCTTCCCTATCTAGATAGACATGTGATGGATAACATATGTGATGACTCATTAGTTTTTTTAAAGGTTATAGATGTGAAAAATGGTTATGATTAATTCATGTGATTGGTTAGAAGGTTGAAATGATGTTTAATGTATGAGATGGTTAATTCATTAAAATATTTTTATGATGAAAAACACTTAAACAAATAAGGTAAAATAAAATCACAAAATAAAACACAATTTCATTATTTAAATGTTTTTAATGAATTACATTTGATTTGATGAAGGTGAATTATCTTAAAACACGTAGAGTAAGTTTGGACAACAATAATAGATGTGAGAAAAGAAAAGAAAAATAAAACAATCAAAAGATAATCGTCTTAGTGAATGCATCAACAAATAGGTTTGAGAAAACAAGAAGGAGACATAATGCTCTTTCATTGGTGAGGAACAAAACAAAAGGAAGCTATATTGGCTTATGAACATTAGCCCTTCACATGATTCGCATAAGCATTTGTTAATTGGTAAAAAAAAATCTTGATCACATAGTGTCAAGTAAGCTCAAAGTCCCTTGTTGTATAGAAGGTGTAAAGGGGAGATGGATGATTAAAGGAACCTACTTGTGATACTACCCTACCTCTTTTATAAGTTACCAAAGAGACAATGTAAACAAAACTATGTCATAGATGGTGTAGATTGATCGATGTGGGAAGTCTACTCATGAAAGTTGATTGTAGCTTCCAAATAATGGGTCTTTTGATATTTTTGTTATTGATTTAAGAGGTTGGGGAAGCTGATTGATGTGAGAAGCTTCCAATAAATTTCTTGAATTTGAAAACTACTTTTACTTAGCCATCCTTCAAGGGAGTGGTCTAAGTTTCTGAGATTTGCTTTTAGGCCTTTTGATAGCTGTCCTTCAAGGGAGCAATCTACCTTACATTGAGTAATTTTGATTGGTTTTGGTAGCTATCCTTTAAGGCAATAGTTTGCTAATGCTAGAGATGACCCACAAGATAGAGGGCTTTTCATATTTTTGCTTTTGATGACATAGACTTGCTTATGTAGGCTAAAAGGCTTACCTTTATGAAGGCAAAACTAAATCACAAGAAGGTTAAAATAGTGGGTGAGAGGATTCTTTGAGAGACAATAACCACAGGATTCCATCCTATTAGGGATGAAAAGTATCCATGAGAATCATGTCATGGGTAGAGTCATGGTACCCATATTTAGGATTAAGGCTACAACTGTGACAAAAAATCACATGATTCTGTGCTTTTATTGGTAGTCCTCAAAGTGAAGGAATGAAGGGGAAAATCTCATAAAACTAGGGATGAGCTTAAATTATATATAAGGTGAGTTTTATCTTATTTAACAAAAGAAAAGACACAGATGTAAATCATTGAGAGGCTCAGGTTCTAATTTCCCATCAAAAGAGGATAACTAGTAAGCTCCTGATCCATACTTGTGCATAATGATATAAGGTCCAAACTAATTGAAAGCAAACTTGCCCCGTTTGCTTTTCTCCATATTAGTTACATGCTAATTTTCCTTTAAGACAAGGTCTCTAATATTGAAATCTTTTTATTGTAGGTTTTTGTTATAGGCTTGTTTGATTCATTCTTGATAGACATGAAGATGGTTAAGTACAACCAAATGACGCTCGTCAAGTAGCTCAAGTTGGGCTAAATATTTCTGATGATAATCACCTTTGGAAATGATATCCTATAGGGATATGCAATGAGAGGGAATTTGGAATTTGAGAGGCAAGATAACCTCTACTATAAAGATAAGAGAGAAAGGGGTAGCACATGTAGGGGTTTGAATGCTAGTACAATATGAATATAAGGTGAAAAGGATGTGTAAGTGTTAATCCTAATCAGATATATTGATCATTTTAGTTAGCATGTTGTTAAGGGTTTTGTTAGAAGATTTAGTATATCCATTAGCTTGTGGATGATAAGGGAAGGAAAAACTCAACTTAATTCCAAACATGTCATAAAGACCTTGGACTTTTCAAATTTTTAAAGATTAAACATTATCAGTGATTATCTTATGAGGAGCACCAAAACAACATATAATATAATGGTTAATAAAATCGATAATTTTTTTAGCTTTGGTTAAGACAAGAGGAATATCTTCCACCCATTTGGTGAAATATTCTCTCACAATGATGATAGAATGATGTCACTACAAAGAATAGGGGTTAATTTCACTAATAAGATTTAGCCCCCATTACAAGAAGGGCCAAAAATCCTTGGATACTTGGAGGCAATGACTAGGTACATGATGTAAATTGGTGTGTTTTTGACATTTAACACACTTCTTCACACAATCACAACAGTCTTGGTTAAGGGTGGGCCAATAATATCCAAGGTGAAGGATATATATAGTGATAGCTAGGCCACGAAAGTATCCCCCACAAATCCTGTCATGTGTTTCTCTGATAGCATGAGAAATTTTATGACTATGTAGGCAATGAAAAAGGAGACAATCAAAGCCATGATTGTAAATAATTCCCCCTAGTATGGTATAATGAGAGGTTCTCTGAATAAATTCCCTTCAACTATTCCTAGAAAGATTGGATGGAATGATGCCTAGGTTGAGATTGTCAAAGATCTACTTATACCAAAGGTCAGGTTGGGTCTCCTCCACACTTAATACAGAAGGAGAGCTTGATTTGGTATAAGAAGGCTTGGTAAGATGATGGATAATGAAAAATATCTCAGAGTCAGTAAGTGTGGATGAGATATGGGAAGCAAGGGAAGCTATTATATCGACAAACTTGTATGTAGATCATAGAGTCACTTAGATGAGGTAATGATTAAATGACACTAAGAGTACATCAAATAGATATTTATACTATTGTAAGACATCATTTTTAAATTAATAAGATCCATTTATTTAATTGGCCATGATTTGAGAATCACCTAAAATACTAATCATCTTGACTCCCAAGGTTAAAGCAGTTTGGACAACCATCACTAAGGCTTTGTACTCATCCATGTTGTTGGTATGATCAAAATCAATCTTAAAAGATAAAGGAATGGGTTCATCATCAAGGGTGATGATAATGATACTATCACCCCCACTATATTGGCACTTTGAGCCATTAAATAACACAGTTATTTGATATGTGACATCTTCTTGAGAAAGAGTTGTGATGGACTCGTTGAGAAACTCAAGAAGAGAAGGTTGGTTGTCCGTTAAAGGTGCTTCAACCAATTAGTTGATAAATACTTTCCCTTTAATTGGATTTTTATGGAGGAAATCAAGATCAAACTCAACTAAAATCATGAGCCATTTAGCCATACACTAGTTTTGGTATGGCTTAGAGTCATATACTTGAGTGGGTCGGTGTTGGTTATGACATAGGCCTTATGGTTAAGAAGGTAGTGGTAGAGTTTGGAAGCCACAAAGACCAAGGTGAGACAAAGTTTTTTGGTATGGGTATGTTGAGTCTCGTATTGTATAAGCATTTGACTTATATATTAGATAGCTTGCTCTTTATGCTGCTCATCTCGATGTGCAAACATTGCCCTTAAAAAGTGATCGGTGGAAAAAATATAAAGGTAGAAAGGTTGATACTCTTTGGGAGGAATGAGGATGGGTGGAGAAACAAGGTACTCTTTAAGTGAATCAAAGGCCTTTTGACAGTCCTTATTGCACTTAAAAGATACGTCTTTTTTTAGAAGGTAGTGGAAAGGCTGGCATCTATCAGATAACTGAGAGATGAAGTGATAACTGGATTTGAGCTTCCCTTAAAAACTATGAAGTTGCTTGATGTGGGTGGGAGGAGGCATATCAAGGATCACTTTAATTTTGGTGGGATCAAATTTGATTCCTTGAAGAGAGATGATAAAGCTAAGGAGGTTTCCTGACAAGAACCCAAAAATGCATTTCTTGGGGTTAAGGCAAACATGGTAATGGATGAGGCATTCGAAAATAACCCTTAGAACTTATAAATGATATTTATGACATTTAGATTTCCCAAGAAGATTAGCTACGTAATCCTCCATGTTTTTTTGAATAAGGTCATGGAAGATATAGGTCATGGCACGTCAGTAGGTTGCACCAACATTTTTTAGACCAAAAGGCATGACCCTATAACAGAAGGTTCCCCATGGGGTGATGAAAGCAGTTTTATGTTGGTCTTCAGGGGCAATCAAGATCTGATTATAGCTTGAAAAACCATCCATGAGAGATAACATCTCATGGCCAGCTGTAATATCAACAAACTGGTCAATGCTTGGCAAAGGGAAGTCATCCTTTGGGCAAGCAAGGTTAAGATCATGAAAATCTATGCAAATTCAAAGTCTCCCTATTACTTTGGTGATAAGGACAACATTTGAAACCCATGAGGGATAGTCAATGGATTGGATGAAATTTATGGATATTAGGCATTGAAGCTCCTCTTTGACAAGAAGGGTTATGCAAGGGTGCATCCAATGAATCTTTTTCTTGACAGGCTTGGCATCGTGAGTAGTAACGATATTATGGATAGTGATGGAAGAATTGATTCATGGCATATCATTGTAAGACTAGGCAAATGCTATGTTACGGTCTTATAGGAAGGAGGGAAAATCTTGAAGCTTTGAGGAATCTAGTGATTGATCGATTTTGACAATGTGCAGGTTATTTTGGGTACCCAAGTTGACATCCATGGTGGATTCATTCAACATGGTTGAAGTCTTAGGAGGGAGAGATTTATGGATATAGGAATCTTCTGTACCCAGATAGGCAAGAAGGGAATCATCATCTTGACATCGAATGGTATTAATGATAAGAGAGCCATATTCTACCATCTTAGGATGAGTCAAAAGAATGGTTATGGTCTCCCCATCTTTTTGATAAGTTAGGGGTCCAAGGCTAATCATGTTGACAAAAAAATAGGGGGAATGATATCAAAATCCTCAAATTTTGATGGTGAAGGGGTTGGTGAGGATGAAACTTCCTCATCAATGACTGTAATGGGAGGTGAATTGGTTGGCTCTTCAGGTGGAGTGAATTCGAGACCAAATCTCTCATGAGACTTTTGGGTCTTACATGAAAACAACTCATGTGGTTCATGTGCATAATGTCTTAGACCGAATCCCTTCCAAGCACACCTATGGAGGTATATTTTGGCAAATTTCAGTTTATCCCAATAGGAGAAATTAGAGGTTAATGGTTAAGTAGAAGAGGAGGTAGAGTTGGCAAAAAGCGATTGATCAAGTCCTCTATAGATAAGATTTATTTGGAGATTGGGATGCTTGAAAGGTATAATAATTTTGATATTGGGATCATAATCAAGATTTTGGTTTAGGTTCCTATACTCTTGGGTAATAGGGAAGGCATATAAGGTCAAGAGGTGATACTCCCCAAGCGAGAGATGTTGGAATGTTGAATCTAAGAGGTCCTTTAAGGGGATTTGGTAAAAAGGATGGATGATTTAGTCGAGGCTTTGTTGGTGAAAGAGGTGGAATCATCTTCAGTTGGTCAAGGTTTGGTTGATGGAAGAAGGAGAACATCATTGGGTCAGTACATCATGTTGCATGACGTAAAAGGACTTGGATCAGTGTGTATGGTAACTACTTGACCCTCATGCTCAAATTTGGTGCACCGATGTAGGGTAGATGGCACACAATTCATGGAATGGATCCAAGGGCATCCAAGTAGGAAATTGTACTAGAACTCAGCTTCTACCATGTAGAAGCGCTCATGAAGCATGTGAGGTCCTAAATGAATGTGAAGGATGACAGTTATTAGAGTTGTTGCCATTGTGTCATTGAAGGATAGAAGCATCACTATGGTTTTTGACATAATGTTCTTTGACAATTTTAGCTAATCATATGCATGGGAGGAGATAATGTTGATGCTAGCTCCTCCATCAATCATGACCCTTTTGATGCAGGTTTGGTTGATGTATGCGGCAATGAATAAGGGAGGATCTTGATCCTGGGGATGAATGGAGGGTATTTCTAAATCCTTAAAGGTAATGATGGTGGAAAGTTGAAAGGCTTCAATGAAGGTTGCTAGAGGTTGTGGATCTTCTTGTTAAACCTCTATAGTCTACAAAGCCTCTATCATCAATTGGTAGTGATAGGGTGAGCTATTGATTAGATCATATAAACTCATCTTCACTGGTGTTTGGTGAAGTTTATTTAGAACTACTCTTTGGATTATCTTAGAAGAGTTGGATTGGGAGGCACACAAGATGGATACCTTGGGCTTGGATGAAGGTGAAGGTGTTTGGGTTTGGTTAGGTGATTGGGTGGTGGATGATGGGTATGTCCATGGAATGAACACCTTTGCCTTCCCTTTATCCTTTTATTGGGCTCGTGATTATGTAACCACATGGATGGTATGGATTTGGGAAAGAGTTGAGCTAGAGGATTACTTCAGTTCCTTCTCACTCTTAAATGAGAGTGTGGGAGTAGGTAAGTTTAGGGTGGAGGCCTGTGGCTTTTGGAGTGGTTGTGGGCTCATGGGAGGCTCTTCTGATAATAGGTCATCCTTAACACATAACTAGTGGACTGACTTGGAGAGCTTTACAATTCTCTGTATCATGCCTAGGTATTCTATGGAATGAGCATACCATATTGTCATTAAACTAAGATGGTTTAGGACTATGGTGGTTAAATGGTTTGATGGGTGGCAAGGTCAACTGAGAGGATTGTAATAACCTTTGCAATATGGTTGAGTAAGATTCAAGCAATGGTGGCAACGATGTAGAGGTTTTGGCTTTGATAGTTAGGGTAGTAACCTTTTTAGGAATCGGTTTGGTACTAGGAGCTTTTAGGGCAGGAATTTTCTTGCTAGGTGGCATTAGGGTAGATGGCTTGGAAGGTAATAGCTTGGAGGTAGATGGTTTGGAAGTAGAAGGTTTATAAGTAGAAGGCCTGGTAGTGGATGGTTTGGAGATAGAAGGTTTAGAAGTAGATGGTTGGGATGTAGATGGTTTGGCTATGAATGGTTTGGTGAAGATGGGTGAAGGTGTAGCTAAGAGTGGTGGTTGGGTTTGGGATTCCTTGGGAATATTTGACTTATTAACCAAGGTAAAGGGGTGAGGTTCCAAGATAGAAGAAGGATGAAATCCTTAAATGGAAGGCAAGGTGTAAATGGGTGGCAAGGTTTTGGTTTGTGGGATCTTAAGTGGCTCTACTTTCTTGGTTGGCTTAATGTGGGGTTTCTTTGGTGGGCTAAATGGTGATAAATCCAACTTTAATGGAGGGTGAGTAAGGCTCTAAGTAGGAATCATGCCTAAGTTTTTGACAAGCTTTGTTGGGATGGTAGAAGGTGCTTGGTTTACTTTGGGTAGAGTCAGTTTGATTGGTTCAACTATGGTTTGAGAGGTAGAGGTTTCTACTAGCTTGGTTAGGATGATTTTGGGTTCACTAGTGGAAGTGGAAGGTACGGTTGACAATGATATGGTTGAGGTCTCTTGTTTGGTTGGATAGGGGAGCCCAAGATGGTGTTAAAATGTGGCACACTCCATGTTGGGTTGGGACAGGTACTCCAAGTTTTGAACCAATCTAGAAAAAGGCTTATAGATGGGTTTGGTTCCTTTGGTATTTGTCTCAAAGGACAAACCCATGGGTTGATAGAGGGGAGTGGTTACCTTGTCCTTTTCCTCAATCAAAGGCTCCAAGGTTTTGGAAGGAAATTCTTCCATGGGAGGAGTAGGTAAATTCTTAGGAATGCTTTCCAAAGGAAGAGTGGATTACTCTATGAGGGAAGAGAAAGGTATGGTGGTAATGGTTGCCTCCTTTGGTATGTATTCCAAAGGAGGGGTTGATATCTCTACTACCTTAATAATTGGAGAAAGGGGGATAATTACTTCCTTTATTTCGGTTCCCAAAGGAATAAAAGGTGAATCCACTACCTTAATAAGTGGAGGGGAAGAAGAAGTGGTTTAGGCAATGGTTCCCTCAATAATGACCTCATTGAGTACCACATTGACATTATGGACCTCATGGTTGTGAGAGGATTCTATTTTATTGTTTTCATTGTTCACGAAAGGGGCATGGTTGGGAAAAGGTTGTCTAAATATGTCAAGTGACTGATTTGGGAGTGCATTAGGATTATCTAGCACAGGTTCTCCCTTGTCAATCAACCCTTAGACAATGCTTTTGAAGGTATTTCATCTACTAACATCATGTCCAATGACACAATGGAAGGCACACAATTCATTCTCCTTATACCAATCAGGTATAGGATGAGAGGAATCAAATTGCTATGGGGGTTTGATTGGAAGAAGTTGTATGATATTTGATTTCAACAACTTTTCCAAAACTTCTTTTAATTGTTATGGTTTTGGTTTTTGGTGTGCTGATTGGAAGAATTAAAAGAGTTGGGTTGGTTAACAATCAAAGGAGGAGTGGTTTTAAGGACAATTGCATTCATGGTTCCATTGGTTTTGGTGTTGGTATTGGAGTGGTTGGTGGTTTTGAAGGAGGAAGTTTCATTTGATTTGAAACTAGAACTCTTGTTTCTCAATTTTAGTTTCCCATCATCAATGGCTTTAATCTCTAATTTCCATGCCATGGTGAAATCTTCATCAACGGTCTTGAAATTCTGAGAGTGGAGAGAATATGTTTGGCATAAGCCCAAGATAAAAGCTCAATCATCTCAGGTCGGGGCAAAGAGAAAGAGAGTTGGTTTATCAAACATTTCCAATGTGCCATGAAATAAACAATTGACTCATCCTCAAATTGCCGAATGGAGTAGAGGTTGGTGGTGGAAACTTTCTTAGATATATTTATGGAAAAATGATCTTAGAAGTTTTGAGCTAACTAGGAAAAAGAAAAGAGGGAGTACTTGGTAATAACACTGTACCAATCTAATGTCAGACCGGATAGGGACATAGGAAATGTGGGAAGAAGGAGAACATCATCATAAGTAGTCAAATAACAAGAGTGTCTAAATTCTCTAAAATTTTGCTGAGGATCTTCCTTGCTCTAAAATTTTGAAAATTTTGGAAGTTCCCTTGAGGAAGATAAGATCAGATTGGGACAGATGGATGAATTGGTTCATTGTAAATTTGACTGTATGATAAGAAGTTATGGACACCAGAAATAGATGACTCTAAATTGGTCAACTTGTCCATTAACATTTTAACTAGATTAGTTTACGGTTGTACACCCCCATAGTTGTAAGATAGATTTTTTTGGGGTTGGGTAGGTACAACATAAGGATAGCTAGTGAAAGGTTGGGAGGTTGCCACATATCGGTATGTAGACATGGGTGGTTGAGAGGATGCCATGTATGGGTAAGTGGATATAGGAGGTTGGGTAGAAGGTGGAGCCATATACCCTTATGGGTTAGGGATATAGCTTGGGTTGGGTGCAATGGGCACTTATTGAGGAATTGACATGGGTTGGGTTAGAGGTATGATCAAGTTGATATGTTGAGGATGGGTGGTAACCTTGGTACTAATGGGTGGAAGGGTAGAACATATGGAAACCACCAAGCTTTAGAATAGAGTGGAGGTTGGCGGGTTGGAGATAACAAGAGGAGGGGTATCAACACTAGTAGAGGGTACTCGAATGGTAAGTGGAGTATAGGTGCCTAAAGGTTTGGTTGATCCTATACTATAAGAGTTATTGGTTGGGGTGAAAGCCGTTTGGGTGTTGTTGGTTGGATGGGTTGGTTTTGGATGGTGGTATTGAAGGGATTGTTGGTAGAAGAATATGATTGGGTGACTAAGGGTTTGGTGGAAATGGTGGCAATAGAGGTGATGCATATAAGATGGGATGGCATATCATAGGGTGGATCAATATATGAAACCAAAGTGGGGGTATGGTGAGATATGGTGTTAAGGTAGTGTTGGAGGGATATAGGGTTGTTATCCAAAAAGGTGGCAAAATCCGTATCACCTTAGGTATTTGTCTAAGGGATATTAAGACTTCTAGAAGGATGGGGAGAACCCTCTAAATCTGAGATGTAGTCCATATATGAAGAAGAAGAGGAAGATGGGTGGTTGGGAGGTGGAACCTGATTTGCTTGGTTTCTTAGTTGTTGTCTAGTGAGAACCATGCAAAGGGGAAAAGGAAGATAAGAGCGATCTCACAACTCAAAAGAGAATCAATCAAAATAAAATATCTCTAGGAAAATAATGCATACACTAAAGTAAATTAAAATCATAAGGTATCTTTTATCTCTCTTTAGGCTTATGCCTCAATTTTAAAGAAGTTATGAAGACCAACTTGGGTTTGTAGAGGGGGTACTAGAAGAAGATGTCTAAGGATGGTTTCAGGTTGTTAAAGGCTCTTAAGATCTATACTAGAACTTGATACATGGATTGATATTGGGGCCTACCTCCTCACCTCACACACCACAATGATAAGGGTGTCAGGTGCTTAGCCAGAATATACCAAGTTGTTAGAGATTATAATCAGCCAACGTACCGAGTTGGTTCTCCCCTTGGTATTGAAATCCAAGTAGGATATCCAAGAAAAGGTGACCGATAGGTGATGAAATCCCAATCAGGCCTTATGTCAATGTTTTGATGTTTTATTTAATGTGTGGTTTGGTATTATGTGTGTGATAAGAAGTGAGACTACGATTAATTTACGTGATTAAATTAAGCTATGTGAGCTAATCGATAGAAGTAAACAATGGATGCAAAGTTAATTTTAATCCAAAATAAAATTTTGATGTCTTTTCAAATTAATATAAAATAACTAAGATGCACTTAGATGCGATATGATAATGCAAAGCCTAGGCCTAGAATGAGTACTTTTGATTTTTAGAAATGAAAGCAAAAATAATAATTTTTACTATTTTTTTTAAGAAAGCAAAAGAAACTAGAACTTGCATTTTGGAAAGGAAGAAAAGAAATAAGGAACATTTAATTTTCAGAAAAGAATGCACTGAATGACTCTTCTCTAATGCAACTAAATGTCCTATAACTATGAACCCAAGAAAAAGATCAATGGGTCCCACTGAACGTGCTAAAATGAAATAAATAGAGCTAATTATTGAATCTTGATAAAAAAACATAGATACTTAGCTTTTAGGTGTTACTGGTCTAAGAAATACTGAGGTTTGATAAAAGCTATTGTTGATCCTAGAGCAATGTCGGTAGAATAATGGTACCTTGGCTCAAGATAGTGAGTTGTAGAAGCACCCTAAGCCTTTGACCTAGTTCCTGGTATGATAGGAAGCTTTTGGATTCAATTGAGAGTTAAAATATATTGCCCCTAAATAATGATATCAAACTTCTCTTCATCTCTTAATATAGAAGAAAGGAAGGTTGAAATGAAGAGTTTAACAAATAGTTTATTAAATAGTCTAATCACGCATTGATCATGGAAACAATAGACTAAAATTAGACAGTTGGTAATCAATGAGTGAGTTATAGGTAATTTACAATTGATTCCTTTGATCATGTAAGATTTCAAGTAACTACCAGTGGTCTAGGTCAATCGTCTACAGTTGAAGGCTAATTGCTGACGGTCGAGGGGACATAGCCAAAATGGACTAATTCACCAATGATTGTCAATTAATTCTCTAAAAAATGGTCCAAGGTTAATAATGAGAGAATTGTTAAATAATCTAACTCAAAGGGGGCCAAGGGGTGGTTTAAAGTTTAATGCGACATCTAGAGCCATAGTGTATGGTTTTTTAGTGTCTACATTGTAACTAACATATTTACTTGTATATGGATTGGGTAACAAATGGTTAAAGCCATAATAAATATCTTGGTATGGGTAGGTGGATGAGCGAATTGTTTGTCTATGTAATCGATTATATGTGTAGATATATACATGAAGGTTAATGTGGATATGAAAAAATAAAGATTTCAATTGAATTCATTATATTTGAAATACACAAATATTTAGCTTCACTGTGTATTACGATTACATACTTGGATTAGACTATGATTTGATTAAGATTTTACATAGTTGGTAACATGATTGGGTATACGTTTTCAATATTTATTTTCATGAAGAGGTTTATGTGGTCAAATCTATGTTGTGATAACTAAACACCAAAATTGGGCATAGTCAACTAAGTGTGCGTTTCATCATATGCATTTAATTTAAATATTAATTTGAATCGATAGATTTTAAAAATATGATTAAATAAAATTGGTATAAATGGTTGGCTATGTGCTTTAATTAAACAAGTACATTTGGGTTTAACTAGTTTGTAAAAGGGGCTATGGGGCTATTTTATTGACTGGGTGTATACGTTACATATACAAAATACTCTAAGTCATGGACAATGGATGTCTTCCTAGAATATACCATATATAATAAAGTATTTATAATATATTAAAAATGAATTGGAGAGTTATATATATATATATATATATATATATATATATATATATATATGACACAGTCCACACTATGTATATATATATGGTATAAATACATAATATGTATATATGTATATATATATATATGACACAGTCCACACTATGTATATATATATGGTATAAATACACGGTATGTATGTGTGTGTGTGTGTGTATATATACATACTGTGTATTTATACCATATATATATACATAGTGTGGACTGTGTCATATATATATATATATATGGTATAAATACATCACTGTGGACTGTCATAAATTTGAATTGATTTTACCATATATATATATATATATATGGTATAAATACATCGCTGTGGACTGTGTCATAAATTTGAATTGATTTTACCATTTATATATAAATGTATATATGTACACAACTGTGTTGTGATTGAAAACTTTATTACCATATATTGTGAAAATGGGTATTTTTATATATTTTAATATTTATATAATAAAGCATTAAATTAATGTATTTAAGAGTTTTAAAACATAAAACATATTATGATGTTTTGGATTGGCTTTTATTTTATATGTGAAATATAAACAAATATATAAGTCTGTGTTATAATGATTATTTTGGGGATAAAATAGCACTATAAGTTACTTATGATATGGGTAACTAATAGTTTAGATATAATCATTACCTGGATGGTATGTTATATTAAGGATTGTTTGGATTTTGTTTATTATTTGGTAATAAACTAGATGATATTAGAATCATTGCATTACATTTGACATACTAAATGTGTGTATTTAATATTTATGTACTTAACATTTTTTATCAGTTAAAGGGAAATATTTTGAATGAATCTATTTTTTTATATTATTATATATTTTTACCAAATCTTGCATTCATGACCCTAAATAAGCAATGGATGGATTTCACTAGCTTAATTAGTGTCATCAATGCAAGATGAAGTGTAATTTGATTGAGTGGTGTGTATGAAATTGACTGATCCTAGATATCATAAATTATTGAAAACTTTGGCCAAAGTATTATTTTAATTGAATATTGTCATTTTATATGTTGATATAATTTTTATATTTGTGAAATATTATGTTAGAACATATTTCTTTTTGATACACATTATGTATTAAATATCTTCAACACACGGGTTATGGTTTGTTACTCTATATTCTCACACTGTCATTATCTACCCATCTATGAAGGGAAGGTCATCCCCTTGTTTGAGAGATAGTGTGGGGATATATGGTTTATGGTTTGTGTGAAAAAGTGTTCGAATGATGCTCTCCCTCCTAGCTCAAGTACTACATTAGGGACTACACTTGAGATTACAAATTGATACTTGAGTCATGGAGACTCTGCTCCATGGAACTTTGTATTATTTTTTATTATTTGAGATATTATTATGCATTGCTAAAAATTGTAACATTTGTACATTATACTTATACAATAGTGGTTGTAGTGTTATATCAGTCGTGGCTGAATTCATACTATTTCATTATATTTGATGTAATATTTATTGCTTATTCAGTATTGTTCATGATTTTTATATCTATTCATGGTAATAATTATTTGAGTGGATTAGCTATAAACTTATTGATTAACTAAATTAATGTAATTAGTTAATCATCACTAATTAGTTTTCTCATGGTAAAATTTGTATGATAAATATGTGTAATTAATTTTTAAAAAAATTACTATATTCCAGTAAACCCAGTAGGGTTATTATATTATGGTATCAGAGTTGAGACTCAAACTTTAGGAATTAATGTGTCCGATAACACAAAATTATTCTCCTAATACGCAAGAATAATAATGGTGCATGATAGACCAAGAGGTGAGGGTACTTCGAATACTGAGCCCCCTTTTGATCTAAATTAGTTTGTGGCTAAGCAAGTTGCAAAGTTAGACCAAATCCTTGCAACCATGCAAGAGATTAGGGGCCAAATCATGGCCTTAGAGCAGGAAGTACATGGCCATGAAGAGGAGAATGCTTAAAAGGAACCTAAAGAACATCCTGATGATTGGAAACAGATTCAAGAACATAAGCATGAGTAGTGCCATAGGATGCGAGAGCTCGAGTAGCTGCATTGTTGGCATGTGACATGAAAAAGGAAAATCCACCCATTCAATGGAGTTGTATTGGGAGATGGAGCTAAATCATGGTTGATAGAAATGGAGAAGTAATTTGAGATTTAGAATTATACTAAAGTCACAAAAATAGTTTGAGGAGCTTGTTAGCTTGCTGGTGAAGCAATAACTTGGTGGCCAAACAAGAAGCTTAAGATAAACTTTAACTCAACCACCACCACTTGGGAATAGTTTGTGACAATATTTAGGTCACGATGGCTTCCACAACTATAATTCAATCATAAGTTTATAGATTTTTAGAATCTTAAGTAGGGAGATTTATCAATAAATGAATACTAGGAGAAATTCATTAAGATCTTTAAGTATGTACCTCAATATCAGGTGGATGAGAGATTCAAAATTAAAAAATTCATCATGGGATTAAAACCCCAAATCGGTTGTAAAGTAGATGTGCATGATACATCTACCATGGATCAAGTGTTTGAGAAGGCGGTCAAGCAAGAACATAAACTAAAATCTC
Organism: Torreya grandis; assembly: GCA_037957365.1. Lineage (NCBI taxonomy): Eukaryota > Viridiplantae > Streptophyta > Pinopsida > Cupressales > Taxaceae > Torreya > Torreya grandis. The sequence goes on along the minus strand of JARHVA010001103.1, from coordinate 1,298,717 downwards.
TTACCCAAGTTAGAGATAAGTTTAAAAAGAAGTTTGGAAGTTCCAAACTAGCTTTCAAAAATAAGAAATGGAAGTAGAGGAGTGGAGACTCCAAGGATCAGTTCAAGAATCAAAACACCAAGTTTAACAATGGTTTAGAAAATAGGAAACCTAGTAATGGTGTCAAGGGAAAATAATAGTTTGAGAAGAAAGGACTAGTTGGAGGTTGCTTCATATGTAGAAGTGTCCATTTTGCTTGAGAATGTCCTCAGGATAAGTCGAAGAACAAGGGTTATATTTCTTAACAAGGTGTGTTCTATGAACAAATTCATGCAACTGTTGATAATCGTTAGACTGAGTATCAAGCTTTACCCATAGAACTATCAAGTATTTTATTTGATCATCCGGTTTATATTTTGATTGACACTGGAGTTATAGGATGTTTTATTGCTCCTAAATGCTTAGTAAATTGTCTAAGTGTGCATTTTTACAAAAGAAGGTGTAGTATTTAGGACATATTATATCTACAAATGATATTTTAGTGGATCCAATAAAGATAAGAGCCATAATGGAGTGGTTGGCACCAAAGAATATGCAAGAGTTAAGAAGTTTCATGGAATTAACAAGCTATTATAGGAATTTTGTTTTGAATTTATCTAAGATAGCTAATCCAATTACTTCTCTTAAATGGAAGAATTAGAGTTTTGTCTAGTTAGATGAGTGTGAATTAGCCTTTTAGAAACTAAAAATAAGGCTTAATTCAACACTAATGCTAAGAGTTCCTAATCTTAATGGTCAATTCTCAGTGATCATTGATGCATCTATGGATGGACTTGGAGGAGTTATTATGAAGGATGGCTCAGTGGTAGCCTATGAGTCTAGGAAATTGAAGCTATATGAGGTGAATTACACCCCTCATAACCTAAAACTTATGACAATTGTGCATGCTTTACAATTGCATTATCTATTGGGGAAACCGTTTGAGTTCAAGGCTTATAACTTAGGACTCAAGTACATTTTTACCCAATAAAACATGAATGCTCATCAAAGATGATGGTTAGAGTTATTGTCTAATTATGATTTTGATATTAATTATATCAAAGGTAAGGAGAATAGAGTAGGTGATGCACTAACCTGTAAGAGGTACATAACAGTTATGGCTATTATCAGTGCTTTTCAAGATTGAGTTAGGAAAGCATTATCTAAGAATGCTAAAAAACCTAAGTATAAAAGATTCAAGATAGAGAATGATGGTCTTCTGTGGTACAATGGTAATATTTATGTACTTGATAGAGCGAATCTAAAGAGCATAATGTTAAAAGAATTACACAGTGCCCCATATTCAGGACACCTAAGAGTAATCAAGCTCATGACTGAGCTTAGACCACTCTATTTCTAGAAAGGAATTAAGAGATGTAATAGATTTTGTGTCTCATTATCTAAAATATCAGTGTTTGAAAGTTGAACATGTGCATCTGGCTGGATTGTTATATCCACATGATACATCAAAATGGAAGTGGTAGGTGATTAGTATATACTTCATCCAAGGGTTGTCATTATCACATAATCAACATGAAATGATATTTGTTGTAGTTTAACAAACTAACCAAGGTAGCCCACTTCATATTGGGCAACTTGATAGATGATGCACCTATGTTTGTGAAGAGATTTATGAAAGAGGTGTATCAATTTGATGGTTTTCTAAAGAAGATCATTTTAGATCAATATTTGAGGATGAATTCTAAGTTTTGGTTGACTTTGAATTCAACTCTGGGTATGTAGTTAAACTTCAACACTACTAACCACCCATAAATTGATGGACAGATAAAGTGAGTTAACTAGGTTTTAGAATATCTCCTTTATATGTATTACATATATCAACAATATAAGTGGGAAGAGTACCTTCCATTCATTGAGTTTGCTTACAACAACTCATACCAATTAGCATTTAATATGGATCTGTTTGAGGCATTATACAGAAGGAGGTGTAGAACACCAATTAGTTGGGACAAGTTAGAAGATAGGGTAGTCTTTGGACTTGAGATGCTTTCAGAAATAGAAGATCAAGTTAGGACAATCAAGCAAATATTAGTCGAGGCCAATGATAGACAAAAAAGTTATGTTGATTTAAAAAGAATAACTAGGTAGTTTTTTGTTGGTGATAAAGTGTTTATGCAAGTTAAACTTTAAAAAAACTCAATTAAATTTAGGAAGTCAGTAAAACTTTCATCAATATATGTGGGACCCTTCAAGGTTTTGGAAGTGGTCAATCTTGTAGCATATAGTCTTATTTTTCCACCCACTCTAACTCTTTTGCATAATGTCTTCCATGTGTCTTATCTTAAAAAGTATGTTGATGATCTTTCACATGTGTTGGATTGAAATGCTTTATAGGTTTTGGACCCTAGGGTGGTCATGGTAGAACCAATCATAATAATTGACACTCGTAAAGTTAGTATGTGTAATAGAGAAGTGTCATAGTGCAAGGTCCAGTAGGACCAATATTTTGAAGATAGTGTTGAGTTTTACAGGTTGTTTATACATTTGTTTGCTTAATTTACCACTGCATATTATATTATATTTTTTTGAACAATGTTTTAAATTCAAAACTTCTATTTGAATTAATGTCATCAGGATGATGAATAACTTTAGGGGGAAAGATGTCACACCCTAATTTCTCTTTAAGATTAATAAACTATTTGATCCATGAATTATCATGGTTGATTAACTATTGTTTGATTAAGCTTTATGTCATATGCTGCTTATGGAACAATTATTTGTTGCTTAATTTATATGATTAGTTTGCTATGATTTAACAATACTTTTATATTATGTACATTGTGATGATGTTTGTTAATTATAAAGTATTATTTTATGGATATAATGATGTTTCAGGCTAATTACCTTTATTTTTATGAGGTGGATACAAGATATATTCTTCTTTCAAAGTGTTTCAGAGGGAGAGCATCATCGAAGATGTTAGTTTAGATGGAGACATTGGGGGATGACAGAGAGCGAACCTAGAAACCCATGCACACACCATAATAGTATTTAGTGTTTTGTGATTAATTATTTGATAGATAATTAGTAGTATGCTTTATTTTCTATTTGACTGACTACTATGATCTTTTGTGTTCTTAGATCATTTTATATGATTACATGATTTCACTAGTCTAGTTGATTTTGATAATCACGTTGATTTATTTAAATGATTTCACTAATTTTGTGGTTATATGTAGCTTATCTTATATGATGTAATTATTTAGTTGAATGAATGAATATGTATATGTTTTTACTTACCTTACTGCCTTATTGGGTATGGATGTGTAGTATAACAATATGATGTTATGTATGCATTACTATAATAACTACAAATAGATTCTATTGTTGTTATTTGATCTATAAGATTAAAGTAATAATAATTAAAGATTATTATTATAATATATGTATATCCTAAGGTTAAAAAGATATCAATAACATTATTTTAAAATTCCTTTGTATTTGATTATATGTCGATCAAAGGTTTAATATTCGTAATACATTAAACATTGCTTATATTGAAAAATGATTTAGAGAAATCAGTGTGTTAGCATAATTTTTGTTTGGGGATGACTTGGTAACATTAAACCATAGTCTTTATAATACATATTTGTATTACCCATGCTATATAGTTGATATGTTAAATGATTTGACTAGTCAATAGTCATTGCATGGAAGGATATTGGTAATTGACTAGTCAATATTCAATTTTGCATAGAATAAACATTGGTTTTTGTGACTTGTTTTTTATTTATTTTGGATAGTTGGTTTTGTGAAGTTGATGATGGAATTATGTTAAGTCAACTGTTATGCATATTTTTTAAAGGAAATGAAATGATTATTTTAATTAGTTAAAGGAATTTTTGAGATGATTAGGGTTTCTAATCACTTATTGACTTTGGGTTAACCATCATTTTGTAAAAATCATGATGAGTTTGGTTGTGGCTACATGGTGGAAGACCACAGCATAGTGGAGTTCTATTGAACTATTTTTACATGCATATTTTTATAGTCAGTTGAGTCAGTCATTAATGGAGGAGAAGGTGGTGGCAAGTAAGTTGATGGAGAAGAATAAAAGACAGGGAGAAAAAGTTATGAGGCATGATACAACACATCGCATACAGAGAGTAGGAAAAAAAGAGAGGAGTGAATGAGTTATGGAAAAAGAGTAATTCAACTTCCTCAGCATTCATATATCCACATGTTGGTTTTGTACTTAAATTCTTGTGTGTGTAATGTTTGATGGATTTTGGAATTGAAAATTTAATAAGAATTTTCATCTACTTAAATGTTATGAAAAATTATAAGGGCTGTATGTAGGGCCCTGTGGAAGGCTTGGCCTCCACAGAACCCTACATCCAACCCAGGGTAACCTAGGGGAATTGGGTAGAGCTATAGAAAATTGCCATGGTTGTTTTAGGCTATGAATGAGCTCAGTCTTAAACTCCTCTTTAAATTCAAAAACCTCTATTCAATCATGGAATGATTATTCTTGATGGGTACATATGATTTGGCTTGAGCTAGTTGTTGTCGAACCAGTTATGATATATATTCATCATGGTATTTAAAAATAAATATGATTGAAATTTGGGCTCGATTATGTTTAAACCTATTTGGATGTTGGGTTTAGAAGAATGAGTTCCTTATACAAAATGGATTGTGTAGATACATACATACATGTATGTATATATGTATGTACTTAGATTGAACTAATAATATATAATATATATACATATATATGTATTTGTATGTAAATACACACACACACATATAGATACTGGTATTTATATGTAAATGATTTGGCTCGAGCTAGTTGTTGTCGAACCAATTATGATATATATTCATTATGGTATTTAAAAATAAATATGATTGAAATTAGGCTCGATTGTGTTTAAACCTATTTGGATGTTAGGTTTAGAAGAATGGGTTCTTTATACAAAATGGATTATGTAGATACATACATATATGCATATATGTACTCAGATTTAACTAATAATATATGTGTGTGTGTGTGTGTGTGTGTGTGTGTGTGTGTGTACATGTACATACATATATATGTATATATGTATGTATGTGTGTTGTGTGTATACATATACATACATATATATGTATGTATGTACACACACACACACACACACACACACACACACACACACACACACACACACACACACACACACACACACACACAGGTATTTTAAAAACCTAGGGCTTTAAAAGGAAACTATTTGAGTTAAAAATGATGAGTTGTAAGATATCATTTAGATGAATTCAAAGTTTGGTTTTGAATGGTATTCTATTGATTTGGTTTTCAAAATGAATGTCATTTATTTTAAACTTAGGTTATGGTATTCATTATGGACTCTTTTATGAAAACTGTAACCAACATATTTACTTGTATATGGATTGGATAACAAATGGTAAAGGCCATAATAGATATCTTAGGTATGGATAGGTGGATGATCGAATTGTTTATTTGTGCACTCGATTGTATGTGTAGATATATACATGAAGGTTAATGTGGATATGATAGAGTTAAGATTTCAATTGAATATATTATATTTGAAATACACAAATATTTAGCTTGACTATGTATTAAGATTACATACTTGGATTAGACTATGATTTGATTAAGAGTTTACACAGTTGGTAACATGACCAGGTCTGCATTTTTAATATATATTGTGCATGAAGAGATTTATATGGTCATATCTATGTTGTGATAATAGAAGACCTAAATTTGGAATAGTGCAGAGTGTGTGTTTCATCATATGCATTTAATTTAAATGTTAATTTAAATCAATATATTTTAAAAATATGATTAAATAGAATTGGTATAAATGGTTGGATGTGTATGAATGTTGAATTAAAAAAAATTACGTGTGTTTTAATTAAACAAGTACATTTGGGTTTAACTAGTTTATAAAAGGGGCTATGGGGCTATTTTATTGACTGGATGTATACATTACGTTTATAGAATACTCTAAGTCATGGATAGTGGATGTCTTATTAAAATATACCATATACAATAAAGTATTTATACTATATTAAAAATGAATTAAAGAGTTATATATATATAATACATGGTTGTGGACTATGTCATAAATTTGAATTGATTTTACCATATATATATATATATATATATATATATGTATATATGTACACAGTTGTGTTGTGATTGAAAACATTATTAACATACAATGTGAAAATGGGTGCTTGCATATATTTTAATGTTTATATAGTAAAACATTAAGATAATATATTTAAGAGTTTTAAAACATAAAATATATTGTGATGTTTTGGACTGGCTTTTGTTTTATATGTGGACTATAAACAAATATATAATCTTGTTTTATAATGATTACTTTTGGGATGAAATAACATTATAAGTTATTTGTGATATTGGTAGCTAATAGTTTATATATAATCATTATTTGGATGTTATAGTAGGGACTATTTTGATTCTATTTATTATTCAATAATAAACTAGATGATATTGGAACCATTGCATTATATTTGATGGACTAAATGTGTGTATTTAATATTTTTTTATTTAACATGTTTTTATCAACTAAAGGGAAATATTTTGAATGAATCTATGTTTTTTTATATTATTATATATTTTTATCAAATATCATATTCATGACCCTAAATAAGTAGTGGATGAATTCCACTAGCTTGATTAGTGCCATCAATGCAAGATGAGGTGTAATTTGATTGAATGGTATGTATGAAATTAACTGATCTTACATATCATTAATTATCAAAACTTTGACAAAAGTAATATTTTATTTGAACATTGTCATTTCATATGTTGATATAGTTTTCATATTTATGTGATATCATGTTAGAACAGATTTATTTATGATACACATTATATATTAGATATCTTCAACACACAGGTTCTAGTTTGTTACTCTGGATTCTCGCATCGTCATTATCCACCCATCCATGAAGGGAGGGTCATCCCCTTATTTGGGAGATAGTGTATGGGATCTATGGTCTGTGGTTGGTGTGGAAAAGTGCTTGAATGATGCCCTCCCTTCTAGCTGGAGTACTACACTAGGGACTACACTTGAGATTACAAATTGATACTTGAGTCATGGAGACTCTGCTCCGTGGAGCTTTGTATCATGTTTTATTACTTGAGATATTATTATGTATTACTAAAAACTATAACATTTATACATTATACTTCTAGAACAATGGCTATAATGTTATATTATCCATGGTTAAATTTGTATTATTTCATTATGACTTGATGCAGCATCTATTGCTTGTTCATCATTATTCATGATTGTTATATCTTTTCATGTAGCTAATTGGATTAGCTATAAACCTATTGGTTAACTAAATTAATGTAATTAGTTAAAGATCATTAATTAGATATCTCATGGTGAAATATGTATTATGAATATGTATAATTAATTTAAAAAAAAAATACTATATTCTGGTAAAACCCATTGGGGTTGTTATAAAAACTCCCTCATGCATACATCCACCTATAAAACACAACGAAACAAACATTAGCATCTCCAAATAAACATATATACATGCAAAAAATGATTATTAAACATAAATCAAAATAAAAAACTACAATTTTTACTCTATCAAACACTAGTGCTACCAGCAAAGCACTTTTGTTGGATAGTAGTGTGGCCCTTGGATGGTAGCATGACAGCCTAACACACTAGCACTGTCCTTGGGACACTACCACTGCCTTCCTAAAAAGGGGCCTAAACTACCTAAATATTATTAAAATTGATAAAAAGTTAAAACATTTTGCAAAAAACATGAAAAATGATATGTTCCTTACCAGGGTAACCTCCTCATTGCCCTAGATGAGAACCTCCATCTCCTCATAATAGGTGATGTTCACTCCTTGTCTCCTTAGCATATTCACTAGGCTCAGAGCAATAATTCACTTAGGTCAAAAGGTTCAAATGAATTTCAAAATCAATTAATCAAGTTATTTAAGCTATGTTCTAATAATACCACTTATGTCGATTGACAACAATGTCATCGAATGACAATAATATTATCGAATGATGGTAATGTGATTGAGTGACATCAATGTTATCGAGTGACAACATAATTGTTGAGTGATAACATGTTGTCTTGTGACATCATGGTTGTCATACGATATCATATTTTTTATTTGATAGTAAATGTTTGTTAGCCACAAAAACATGTTACCATGTTTGTGGATTTTTCATAGTCACATGTCAGCATGCCTTCTGCCCAAGTTATATTTGGCTTATCAATTTTCCTACTCACCTAAACACTATCCACCAAATTTCACTAGGATTTTAAAACACATACTTATAAATTCACCAAAAAAAGCTCAAAGTTCATTTCTATAGGGGCCACTAAAATTTATCCTGACTAGTATCACTTTTAGTTCGACACCCTTACCACAGTTTTAACTCTCTCACCAAAAGGGGGGTATATATACACTATTCACATAGTTAACTTAAATTTCCTAATTTAGTGACTCAGATATATAAATACATAATTTGTCTCAGACTTCCTAATTTGGATACTTAGATATATAATGGTTTAGATACCCAAACATATAATGGCTTAGGTAAAGAGGTTAATTCAGGTACATAGATTGGTTGAGATATCTAGACACATAGGTTGACTTAGATTTATGAGGTTTCATGATCTTGTTATACATTGGTTTAGATACTTAGATATACAGTGGTTCAAACACACAAATACTCAAGTACATAGGTTAATTTAGATACATAGATTGGCTTGGATATTCATACACAAAGGTTGACTCAAATTTACAAGGGTCCATGCTCTTATCAAATATTGGTTCAAATTCTTAGATTTTAAATAGGATTTCAACACAATCCAGACTCTGATTATGACTATGGGGAACATATATGGTATAGAATCACACCTTGTGGAAGATTTTTTCAAGTTCTCTCACTCCCAACTACAATATTGGAGCAACTTCAAGCTGTGAGTATCTTGTAATGATGTTGAACCTCTAAAGAACGCTGACTTCCTCTTGGTAGATCACCTAAACTAATACTTCTACTTAGAAAATGAATAAAAATAGGGTATATGATGACTAATAAAACTAAAAGGGTGATACACCAAACTAAGTGACATTCACATAAGCTCAAAATAAACACTAATTCAACATAAGATAATCCTTGCTCACATAATCTCATAAACTAGCTAATTTGCATAAATATTTTTTAAACTAGGATCACTAAGCAATACATGAAGCATAGAGGAGTTCTGAAACTCACACCAAGCATTTGTTAATGGTAGAAAAATCTTAAGTTCAAACCTGAAACTAGCTTGAAAACACCTAAAAAGAGGTAAGAAAGGTCAATGGACATGGAATAACACTTCTTCACGAAGCCATCATACACAAGCTTGATAAACACAAGTTAGAGGCAAGAAATAGGTAAAAAATTATCTTTATTACTTTAAAAGGTATTTAATACAAATTTTGACAGGGTTTTGCCTTGTCAAATGAGAATATCCATTACAAATGGGGGAAAAATGAAAGATATAAGAGAAAAGGGGACAGAGAGAGGAGAATCAAGCTCTCAAAAATCAATAAATGAGACACAACCACCTTCTATGAAGTCTTAACCACATTTGGATCAATTATCAATAATCCCTTCTCAATAAATTAACCTTCATTAGCCCAAAAGGTCTTCAAGCCTTCTCATTGGCTTAGAAAGACACTAGAAGATGAAAACATTTGAGGATGATGTTGTTATGATCCACTCACAATGGAAAAGTATCCAAAGACTTAGAAAACACATTGAATGCTCCACTTGATCTCTTAACCTCCAAACTTCCCCTCTTGGACTTCTACACCCCCCTCCACTTGTACTTCTAGAAGCTACTTGATAAATGGTTAGTGAACTTGGTATTTGATGCCTAGCTGATCATGGAGGTTATATTTTGTGTTTGATTTTTGAGGCTATCATTTGTGTTCAACTCTTCTTTGTTCTTCCAACCTGAAATAAACTCCATGAAACCTGAAAATTTCATAGACTCCATTGATGGAGGTCTCAAGCTTGAGCCACCTTCAACCAACTACCCTGAAACCTACTCTCAAGACCATTTGGAACCATAATAACCACTTTTGGACATGTAGAATACTTTTAGACATTAATATCATGCATACAAGGAAGAAAATGAATATTTGGACAACCTTCAAGACCTCCAACAATTGTATAAATCACCATTAAACCTGCAACAATTCACAAAATGTTTAAAAACTTGGGTTTTTTACCCTTTATCTCATAAAATCACCCTAAAAACCCTTGGTAAGGGCTCCAAGTGTTGTATAATGATGTTCTAGGTCCCATTAAGCCTCCTCCATCACTTTAGACTATTTCTCTCTTTGAAGACCTACAAAATAAGCATTTTGGGCCTCCTAGGCACCCAAACATGCCAAATTCTTATGAAAAATAGGTTTAACATGAGATTTAGGGAATATTTTACATGGTACATGTGTTTTCAAAGTTATTATAGTCCATTTTATGGACCTATGAGTCCAAAAACACAAAACTAGTCAAAAAGCTCCTTTGGCAGCTCAAACAAGCTCAAATTCAAGATGATAGTTCATGAAATTTAGATTCCAATTCCACCACTTATTAACATTTATCTTGATTCCATATAACCCTTCAATATCCCTAAAAATATTGGACTCCCATGAGGAAGGTATGAAAAGATACATAGGTAAGGACAATTGCTTATAGGGTTTGTAAGCATTCTAGACATGCTTATGCTCTTAACAATTGTTTATAAAACTCAGGAACTTAACCAAATTCAATCTATAATTAATTTAAATTAAATATGGTTACTCAAAACATACTAAAAACATTTGGCCCAAATCCTCATGATGTGAAAGATACGAGCATTTGAAGAGGGGCTAAAATTGAGTGTCTTAGGCATGAAAAGCTCAAATTATTCCAAAGGACCAATTTAACCTTAAAATTGATCTTATTTGATTTAAAAAACCTTAATGTCACCTGAAACATCCTATATAACCTCTTAATTAAGTCACCTTTCATTGGAAGTTTTGAGAGTGCCTTTTAGTGTAATAGGCCTTCAAACAAGCTTTAAAGCCTAATTGGCCATATCCAAATATTAGAGTTATTGGACACCTTTAGTATTATATGTGGTTAAAAAACTATTTTTACATGTTCATTACCTGATTAAACTTGTATTCTCCTCTTCAAATTATCAAAAATCCAACTTGGCTCTTTATGCCTTTGAGATTGCCTATGGGGTTTCAAGCTTGCCTATGTATTTGCATGGAGTTTTGAGTGTGAAAACTATTTAAATGTATTTAAGAAGATTAAAATAATCCCCTTATACTTTTCAAACACTTACATAATATTTTAAACCTTTCTTATACCTTAACCTCCAAGAAGTACGCCTGCACCAATGTTGATTATCATGAGACATGAAGGGGACTGTGTCAAAACAACGGGCACTTCCACTTGTCACATGACATTAAAAATATTATTTATAGGTATATTATGTCATTAGGATAAATCCTAATAAGTTTCATGATTTGAGGATACATAATTTGGCTTGTAGATGAATTTTACCAAACTTTAACTTGAGTTGCCTACATGTTTCCTCCATGCCTAAACTTATCCCCAAGGAAATTTTTGATTTAAAACTTGAATGTGATAAAATAAATATGGAAAATTAGGTTTCAAACATAATAATTCATTTTTTTAAGATCTCTCCTAGGATTAATCTTCTCATTATCACTCAAAACTGACAAAAACTTTATTTGGTCTCCTATGGCTACCTATGGATTGCAAGAGGTTTGTGTAAGAACAATGAGTATTTTCACCTTTTTTAGTACTTTTATGATGGAATTTTATGATTTTATAGGTCATAGAAACCATTTTTACCAAATTTCATGTTTTTAATTGACCTTTGGATGCCCCAAAATGGCCAATTCCTCCAAGACAGGCTCTAATGTTGATCATGATTAGACATGGGGTTGATTGTGCTAAAACAATGAATATTTACCCTTATCAAAAAACCTCAAAAATATTTTTTATAGGTATATTAGGTCATTATTATTATCTCTATAAAATTTCATGATTAGATGATGCATATTTTGGCCTATAAACCTCTTTTACCAAAAGCTAGTGACATGTTGCCTGCTTGGTCAAGTTTCAAAATTGAGTGTTCTTCCCTTTTGCCTTGGTTTGTGTCTTATCATGATGAGTTTTATTTGAATAGGTTATGAATATAATTATTAAAATTATTCACCTTATTTTACTAGATCCTCAAACCTATGCAACTCATGTATGGCCTAAGCTCTTTTAAGAACCTCACTTTGACTGTGTACAAACAGTGCCGTAGGTGATGGTTGTGAGGTTTCAATATGTTTAATGTCCCTCTCACCAATAATTGGTGTTTTTATGATGAATCAAACTATGTTAAACTCACATCCCATCCCTTTTTATCTTCTTGACTTGTTTTAGGCCTCAAACACTATCAAATTTCGTACAAGCCTATGTTAAAATGGTTGTAGTGTCACTTTAGTTTGAGTTTGGCTTTTCTTGTTTTCAAGTACTTTTTCATGCTCATTTGAACTCCTTATTTGAATTCTCCTGATACCAAGATTTTTATACATCTCCTTAGAAGTTATGACTATATATAGTTTCCATTACATTATGCCCTTACTCTTGAGTCTTGCTTTCTTTATGTACTTGACCATGTTTATGCCTGTAGGTCTTTATTGAGAAGGAAGTGTGAGATTTAGAAAGTTTTAAGAGTTTGAAACAATTAACAAGATGAGCCAAAGTCTCTCATTCAAGTCCAATGACCTCTAAAACTTAATAATCTCACTTGAAGGCTTGAAACCTTGGAAACCTCCATTTTGCATTGTTCACCTTGATGACTATAGGTATGACTATGCTCAAATCTTTTAAAGTCCCTCATGATGTATTGAAATCATTACCACATATAATATTGAACCATATATTTTCACCTAAAAACTCCTCAATAGATCATTGACCCTTAACTTGTCTCACTAGCTCATAGGAAGGCCTTTAGCCTCATATGGTTGTAGGTGTGCATCTATGTTGAAATTGACTATAGTTTGTCTTTGAGAATTATCTTCTTCCTCCTAATGAGCCTATATCATCATTATCACCTTGATTAACTTCCCTAAAACATCATCTAAACATGGAACTCCTTCTTGACATTGTACCATCATCTTTACATGGAAAGATTGAAGGAAAGCCTATAGGTGAAGGGTGTAGGTAATGTTCTATGAGATTTTGGATGAGTCTAGTTCTTGGAGGTTATATCTTTATGTAGATATTTAACAATCATTTTTGTTAGGGACCCCTTATCCAATGGAAGCACAATTGATTACTTTCTTATAAGCAATTAAACATGAAATTATACTAGAATGATTAAGTAACTACAAACTTGAGACAGCAAAGAATTTGAGAGACAATACACACTCTTGTATTAAATATTACTAGAAGAAAATACAATAAGGAAGATGCCACTTCTTCCTCCACCTCAAAGGCTTGCCACACCTCAAGACCTTCTTCCCTCTCTCTCTTGCTCAACACAACAAACTCAACAGCCTGAGTTGTTATCCCCTCCTTGAATACTTCAGCTGATCTCCTTGACCTTACACCTGTAGATCTCCTTGACCTTGCTTCAATGCTTCAATACTTTACTTGCTTGCTTGACATACAATACATGCCTCATGGGTCTTTAAATAGAATCCCATGGTTACAAAAATAGAACTCTAACTACAATAATTAGACATGCAACTTGTGACTATAATTAGTCATTTAATATGCAAACACTCGCTTCACTTAACTGACTGTTCGTCAACAGCAGTTCTGGAACACACAGGGGACCGACGCCGGTCCCTGCTTGTCTGGTGCTGCTGACGTCGACCGACTCCCTGCTGACGCCAGTTGCCTTCTCCACTGGTAATGATTGACATCGGTCATGCTGCCAATGCCAGTACTTTTGGATCTTTAACAACCTCATATTTCTTCGTGTCTGCAATAGTTGAAGCTTTTAGCTCCACACCCTAACAATTTTTTAGATCCCTTAAGCATGAAAAAAGCTTATGAAACCAAGGATCACGTCAAGACCTCATAGCCTCAATGCTTAATTATACCTTTATTGATGAATCCTTATACAAATTGTGGCAATGACTTAGGTTTTAGAGAGTTTAGAAATAGGTGACAAGAGGTGTGAAGGTGTCCTTAACTTGTACATAATATCTCTATAGTCACAATGTCCTCCTTTTGAAGGTCTCTATCATGAAGTCTCCCTTCCACTGTTGCTTACTTCCTCTTTGGCTTCATAACCTACAGAATATACAAAAAGACTTACTAACTTGTCTTTCCATTAATGTGTGTAGAATGACTCAACTCATTATACTTCTCCTTCAAGTCCTCATTTAAATTTAACCAACTCAACACAATCTCTGTATTCACAACCTTACCATAACTCTTGCTTTCTTGCTTTGTCTAGGCTTATCTACCAACCCTTTTTTGGACAAATCCTCCTTTTTTGAGAAATATATAAACTATTATAAAAATATAAAACCATTTTAGATCACCCTCTATTCCCTCATAGGTCTCTTTCAAGTTTCATAAATCAACTCTCCTTTTAGATGTTCCTTCCTTCACAAGTGACTGTTCAATTAGGCCCATTAGCCATATTTCATGCTCACATACCTAAAATTCATAATATATAGTAGTATTTCATGACTATACCTCTTTATTTAATTTACACATGTATATATGACCAATAAAACAAATTTTCAACAATTTCTAAAGGTTATATTAGGATTTAAGAGGTTTTCTTGTTTGAAACCCTAGCTAGTCTTTTGCATTGGTCTGAGAGCCTATTTAATTCACTTTATTGAGTTTTAAAGAATTTAAAAGGAAAATAATACCATATACAAGTATTTAATAACCTTATTTATCCCCTAAAATAGGTTAGTGACCTTATTCAATTCATCTAATGCTTAGAAACAATAAAAACATAACTGGATGTATGCTTTTTTAGGACTGTGTAAGGGTTTCATGAGGTCTGAGATCTGTCTCTTTGGTTCATTACCATTATGGAAAAAATAATACCTATAAAAGGTATTTATTACCATAATCCAAATTTAATAATAGGTTATAACCATTGGTTGACCCTTAAAAAACTTGAAACAACTCAAAACACAAAATTCTAAACTCTCTTTACAAGATTGTGTTAGAACATGCAAGGCTTAAGATCCATTTTTGAGTTTAATGAGGTCCCAAGACCTAATTAATTTTGTATTAGTACCTGGATAGACCCAAAAAATTATTAAATTAATTTTTTTTCCATTATCAATCAATAAAAATATCTAGAATCAATAATTTAGGCTTGATATACACTAAGAAATTGAGAACTATGAGACATAGGGAGAGAGAAATAGGTGTATATTGAGATTTATAAGGTATAAATACCTAATTATTTTTTAATTATAACTTAAAATATCTATAATAATTATTAAAATCATTATATTTCATCACCCAACCCTTTAAATGCCTCAAAAATGTTAAGGTGTGGAGCCTAAAAGCTTCACATATGATCGCATTACCATAGTTGCAGGTTTACACAGTCACCAGTGTCGGTCAGGAGAGACCGACGTCGGTCAGGTGCAGTTCAAGAGACACCGGCATCGGCAGGTGATTGGCTGATGTCGGTCATAGGCAAGCAGGTAGGAACCGGTGTCGGTTACCTGTGTGTCCAGAGAGCTATTTTCGTGGACAGAACTGAGTGTTTGCATGATGAGTTTAAGTTGTTGTCTTAAGTTCGCGTCTTTATTATTAGTAAGACTATTTTTAGATCCCTTGTTCAAGAGGCTTAACTGTTGGTTGTAAGTGCATGCTCAAGTCTCCTAATTCTATATGTAGAATTAGATCTTCTTAGCTTATTACAGTAGTTCATTGTATTGAATGTTGAAAGAACAATACAGAATTGTATAGGTGAATCAATCCAGGTTGTTAGAGTTGATTATACTTGAGAGAGAGAGCTCTTGAGGGATAGAGATCTAGAGAGAGATCTTGTACATCTGAGAGAGGTGTGGAAGAAAGAAGTTTCTTCAATTGTATTCCTTCTGTAAAGAGTTTAATACAAGTTTTTAGGGTGGTTTCTTGTATCTCTTGTTCTTTGCTATTTATCATTCTAGTTACTTATCTATCTGATTTAATTCCATGATTTATTGCTTTCATAAGTGTAATCAAATTATTGGTTGATCCCCAACAAGTGGTATCAGAGCCTTGGTTGTAGGTTTAGAGCTCGATATCCAATAATTGGTATCAGAGCTCAGGTTCACTAACAGGTGGTTCAGATCTGTGTAGTGTGTATTGATTACAGGTTACTCACATGAGTTTCTGCAGGGATTTCTATTTGAGTGGGAGAAGCAATGGTAGAAGAAAGTAAACTGAGAATGGAGAAGTTCAATGGCAAAAATTATCAACATTGGAGAATGCAGATAGAGGACTATCTGTATCAGAAAGATCTATACTTACCGTTAGGTGGGATTGCAAAGAAGCCCACAGACATGGATAATGAAGAATGGGAAGTTCTTGATAGAAAGGCTCTAGGGTCTATAAGACTGAGTCTAGCATCTACTGTGATATATAATTTATCACGGGCAAAAACAACGGTAGAGTTGATGACTACTTTAGCAAATTTGTACGAAAAACCCTCAGCTTCTAATAAGGTATATCTTATGAAACAGCTATTTAATTTGCATATACAGGAAGGTGGATCTGTATCTAATCACCTAAATGATTTCCATGGAATTGTAAATCAATTAAGTTCAGTCAAAATTGTATTTGATGATGAAATTAAAGCTCTTTTAATATTATGTTCTTTGCCTGAAAGCTGGCATAGCTTAGTAATGACAGTTAGGAATACTGCATCTGCATCAAATATTCTAAAAGTAGAGGATGTTGTTAGTGTTATCTTGAATGAAGAAATTCGTAGGAAAAGCATAGAAGAGACATCTGGGAACATTTTAAGTTTTGAGAGTAGGGGAAGGCAGAAAGAAAAGAGCAAGAAAGGGAGATCAAGATCTAAGTCTAAGGGGAGAGGTAGATCCAAATCCAGAAATGGCAGGAAACACAATGCTAGAATTGTGGAAAGATGGGGCACATAAGTAGAGATTGCTGGTCAAAGCCTAAGGAGGACAATCAACATGAAGGAAAAGAAGAAGCAAAGGTTGCAGGTATTGCACAAGATGCTTTAATATTCTCTTTGCATAATAATATAGAATCTTGGGTGTTAGATTCTGGTGTATCTTTTCATGCTACCCCTAATAGGGAATATCTCAGTGACTATATCCATGGAGATTTTAGAATAGTGTATCTAGGGGATAATGAGCCTTGTAAAATTATTGGCAAAGGTAAAGTGTAGTTGAAAATGCAGAATGGCAACACATGGGTGTTGAGAGATGTTATGCATGTTCCTAGCTTGAAGAGTGTTAGGGTGTGGAGCTAAAAGCTTCAACTATTGCAGACATGAGGAAGGTTGTTGAAGAACCAAAAACACCAGCATCGATAGCATGACCGACGTCGGTCAAATGCAGTGTAGAAGGCAACCAGTGATGGCAGCTAGTTGGCCGATGTCGATAGCACCAGGAAAGCAGGGACCGGCGTCGGTTGCCTGTGTGTTTCAGAACTGCTGTTGACGAACAGTCAGTTAAGTGAAGCGAGTGTTTGCATGTTAAATGACTAATTATAGTCACGAGCTGCGTGTCTAATTATTGTAGTTAGATTTCTATTTTTGTAACCATGGAATTCTATTTAAAGACCCATGAGGCATGTATTGTAATGATCAAGCAGGGAAGTAAAAGCATTGAAGCAAGCAAAGTCAAGGAGATCTACAGGTGTAAGGTCAAGGAGATCAGTTGAAGCATTCAAGGAGGGATAATAACTCAGGCTATAGAGTTGTTGTGTTGAGCAAGAGAGAGAGGGAAGAAGGTCTTGATGTGTGGCAAGCCTTTGAGGTGGAGGAAGAAGTGGCATCTTCCTTATTGTATTTTCTTCTAGTAATATTTAATACAAGAGTGTGTATTGTCTCTCAAATTCTTTGCTGTCTCAAGTTTTTAGTTACTTAATCATTCTGGTATAATTTTGTGTTTAATTGCTTATAAGAAAGTAATCAATTGTGCTTTCATTGAATAAGGGGTCCCTAACAAAAATGATTGTTAAATATCTACATCAAGATATAACCTCCAAGAACTAGACTCATCCAAAATCTCATAGAACATTACCTACACCCTTCACCTATAGGCTTTCCTTCAATCTTTCCATGTAAAGATGATGGTACAATGTCAAGAAGGAGTTCCATGTTTAGATGATGTTTTAGGGAAGTTAATCAAGGTGATAATGAGGATATAGGCTCATTAGGAGGAAGAAGATAATTCTCAAAGACAAACTATAGTCAATTTCAACATAGATGCACACCTACAACCATATGAGGCTAAAGGCCTTCCTATGAGCTAGTGAGACAAGTTAAGGGTCAATGATCTATTGAGGAGTTTTTAGGTGAAAAGATATGGTTCAATATTATATGTGGTAATGAGTTCAATACATCATGAGGGACTTTAAAAGAGTTTAGCATAGTCATACCTATAGTCATCAAGGTGAACAATGCAAAATGGAGGTTTCCAAGGTTTCAAGCCTTCAAGTGAGATTATTGAGTTTTAGAGGTCATTGGACTTGAATGAGAGACTTTGGCTCATCTTGTTAATTGTTTCAAACTCTTAAAACTTTCTAAATCTCACACTTCCTTCTCAATAAAGACCTACAGGCATAAGCATGGTCAAGTACATAAAGAAAGCAAGACTCAAGAGTAAGGGCATAATGTAATGGAAACTATATATAGTCATAACTTCTAAGGAGATGTATAAAAATATTGGTATCAGGAGAATTCAAAGAATGAGTTCAAATGAGCATGAAAAAGTACTTGAAAACAAGAAAAGCCAAACTCAAACTAAAGTGACACTACAACCATTTTAACATAGGCTTGTACGAAATTTGATAGTGTTTGAGGCCTAAAACAAGTCAAGAAGATAAAAAGGGATGGGATGTGAATTTAACATAGTTTTATTCATCATAAAAACACCAATTATTGGTGAGAGGGACATTAAACATATTGAAACCTCACCACCATCACCTACGGCACTATTTGTACACAGTCAAAGTGAGGTTCTTAAAAGAGCTTAGGCCATACATGAGTTGCATAGGTTTAAGGATCTAGTAAAATAAGGTGAATAGTTTTAATAATTATATTCATAACCTATTCAAATAAAACTCATCATGATAAGACACAAACCAAGGCAAAAGGGAAGAACACTCAATTTTGAAACTTGACCAAGCAGGCAACATGTCACTAGCTTTTGGTAAAAGAGGTTTATAGGCCAAAATATGCATCATCTAATCATGAAATTTTATAGAGATAATAATAATGACCTAATATACCTATAAAAAATATTTTTGAGGTTTTTTGATAAGGGTAAATATTCATTGTTTTAGCACAATCAACCCCATGTAAATATTGGGTAAATAAGAGAGATTGTTAGGGTGTGGAGCTAAAAGCTTCAACTGTTGCAAACATGAGGAAGGTTACTGAAGAACCAGAAGCACCAACATCGGTAGCATGACCACCGTTGGTCAAATGCAGTGCAGAAGGCAACTGACGATGGCAACTAGTCGGCCGACGTCGACAGCACCATGCAAGCAGGGATTGGCGTCGGTCGCCTATGTGTTCCAGAACTGCTGTTGACGAGCAGTCAGTTAAGTGAAGCGAGTGTTTGCATGTTAAATGACTAATTATAGTCATGACCTGCATGTCTAATTATTGTAGTTAGATTTCTATTTTTGTAACCATGGGATTCTATTTAAAGACCCATGAGGCATGTATTATAATGATCAAGCAGGCAAGCAAAAGCATTGAAGCAAGCAAGGTCAAGGAGATATACAAGTGTAAGGTTAAGGAGATCAGCTGAAGCATTCAAGGAGGGATACTAACTTAGGCTATAGAGTTATTGTGTTGAGCAAGAGAGAGAGGGAAGAAGGTCTTGAGGTGTGGCAAGCCTTTGAGGTGGAGGAAGAAGTGGCATCTTCCTTATTGTATTTTCTTTTAGTAATATTTAATACAAGAGTGTGTATTGTCTCTCAAATTCTTTGCTGTCTCAAGTTTCTAGTTACTTATTCATTCTGGTATAATTCCATGTTTAATTGCTTATAAGAAAGTAATCAATTGTGCTTCCGTTGGATAAGGGGTCCCTAACAAAGAGAAATTTGATTTCTGTAGGAAAGTTAGGGGATGAGGGTTGTACAGTAACTCTCACAATAGAATCTTGGACGGTGACCAAGGGTGCACTTGTTATGGCCAGAGGTAAGAGAGTAGGTACTCTCTATTTATGTAATTGTGTTACTAACAATTCTCCTTCTGTATTATCTACTTCAGATGTGGATCCAAAATTGTGGCACTCAAGGCTTGGCCACATAAGTGAGAAGGGAATGTCAATTCTTAAGTCTAGAGGTAAGCTTTCAGATTTGAAAAGCATAGATCTAGATTTTTGTGAGCACTGTGTATTTGGAAAATAGAAAAGGGTTAGTTTTCTCAAGACTGGGTCTACAAAGAAGAAGCATAAGTTGCAGCTTGTTCACACAGATGTGTGGGGATCGGCTCAGGTAGCTTTTATTGGAGGATCACAGTACTATGTTTCATTCATAGATGATGCTACAAGAAAGGTATGGATCTATTGTATTAAGAAGAAATTTGATGTATTTGAAACTTTTAAGATTTGGAAAGCTATGGTTGAGAATGAAACAGGCATAAGATTGAAGTGCCTGAGATCTGACAATGGTGGTGAGTTCTACAGTTATAAGTTCAACTGGTATTATTATATGCATGGAATCCATAGGCAAAGGATGGTTCTAAGGACACCTCAGTAGAATGGAATTGCTGAAAGGATGAACAGAACAATCATGGAGCGTGCAAGATGTATGAGATTGCATGCTGGTTTGCCCTTAGAGTTTTGGGTAGAAGCTGTTGACACTACAGTGTACCTGATTAACATAGGACCCTCTACAGCTCTAGATGGTGGAATTCTAGAAGAGGCATGGATAGGTAAAAAGGTAGATCTCTCATTCCTCAAAGTTTTTTGTTGTGAAGCCTTTGTGCACGTTGATAAGGAAAATAGAAAGAAGCTGGATGCTAAGTCTATGAGGTGCACATTTATTGGCTATGGCTCAGATGATTTTGGTTTCAGATTTTGGAATCTAGGAACTAACAAGATAATTAGGAGCTGTGATGTTGTTTTCAATGAAAAAGTGATGTATAGTGATCAGCTGAAAAAGCTGAATCAATCTGGGCAGAGCAATGGAGAATTAGACGAGGTGACGGTCCAATATGAGCTCACGGGAAAAAAAAATAATCACTTGCAGGAAAACACAGAGACCGACGTCGGCCAGTCAAGAATCGACATCAGTAGGACAGAAACTGATGTCGGTCATATAGAGACCGACGTCGGCAGGACAAGCATCGGTGTCGGTCAGGCAGAACCGATGTCAGCCAATAACAGGTCTAGAGGTGACCGAGGTCGGTCACTGTCAGAGAATTTGGGTGGACAGCGTGTTGTGAACGAGTCTCAGACGCCCATCAGGAGGTCAGAAAGGGTAAGTAAGCCTCCAATTAGATATTCCCCTTCATTATTCTATTTATTGTTAACTAATGGTGGAGAACCAGAGAGTTTTGAAGAAGCATTACAGGTGGAGTCCAAGAGTCAATGGGAGCGTGGCATGGTTGAGGAGATGGAGTCCTTAAGAGAGAACCAAACATGGGATTTGGTTGAGTTGCCAACTGGTAAGAGGACACTCAAGAACATATGGACCTATAGATTGAAGGAAGGTGAGAATGGACAGATGAGATATAAGGCCAGATTGGTAGTGAAAGGATTTGCACAAAAGCCAGGTATTGATTTTGATGAGATTTTTTTTGCTATTGTTAAAATGACTTCTATATGGATTGTACTGTCTTTGGTTGCTATTGAGGATTTGCATTTTGAGTAGCTAGATGTTAAGACAAAATTTCTTCATGGAGACTTGGATGAGGAAATATACATGGAACAGTTGGAAGGATTTGAGGTCAAAGGTAAGGAAAAGTTAGTGTGCAGATTGAAGAAAAGCTTATATGACCTCAAGCAAGCTCCTAGACAGTGGTATTTAAAATTTGATAGGTTTATGACTGAGCATGGCTACTGTAGGTGTCAATCTAACCATTATTGTATTTCAAGAGATTGGATAATGGTAGATATATTATTCTATTATTGTATGTAGATGATATGTTGGTTGCAGGATCACACATGCAGGATATCTCTGAGCTTAAGGTGAAATTAGCTCAAATGTTTGCCATGAAGGATTTGGGAGCAGCAAAGAAAATCCTTGGCATGAGCATTAAGAGAGATAAAAAAATCACAGGTTGATATTATCTCAAGAGGATTATGTGGACAAGGTGTTGAAATGGTTCAATATGCAGGATGCTAAACCGGTAAGCACACCTTTGGCTGGACATTTTAAGTTGAGTAAAGAACAATGTCCTAATTCACATGATGAGGTAGAGTACATGAGTAAGGTTCCATATTCTTCTGCAGTAGGGAGTTTTGATGTATGCAATGGTGTGTACTAGACTAGATATTGCCCAAGCAGTGGGAGTTGTAAGTAAGTATATGGCCAATCCAGGAAAGGAACATTGGAAAGCAGTTCAGTGGATCCTTAGATATCTAAGAGGAACCAGCAGTAGGCACTTGTGCTATGGAGGTTAAGATACTTCTCTACATGGTAATGTAGATTCAGATATGGCAGGAGATTTGAATGGCAGGAGGAGCACCACAGGATATGTTTTCACTGTTGGTGGAACGACGGTTAGCTAGATATCAAAGTTACAGAAGGTTGTTGCCTTGTTAACTACAGAAGCAGAGTATATTGCAGTCACAGAGGCTAGCAAAGAGATGATATGGATGACACGGTTCATGGAAGAGCTTGGAAAGTAGAAAGAGAGTTGCAGATTGTATAGTGACAGTCAGAGTGCAATTCATTTGGCTAAGAATTCAGCCTTTCATTCAAGAACAAAGCACATACAGCTTAGGTACCATTTCATACGACAGGTATTGGAGGATGGTGAGTTGAAGCTGGAGAAGATCCATACAAATAAGAATCTTGCTGATATGTTAACCAAGCTAGTTACAAAGGAGAAGTTGAATCTTCATTCAACTTCTGTTGGTCTTCATGATTGAATTGAAGATGGAGGAGCTAGAAGATGTTTCTGTACAGGTACTGGTGTAGCTGTTTATCTCCAAGTGGGAGATTGTTAAGGTGTGGAGCCTAAAAGCTTCACATATGAGCGCATTACCATAGTTACAGGTTTACATAGTCATCGGCGTCAGTCAAGAGAGACTGATGTCGGTCAGGTGCAGTTCAAGAGACACTGGCGTCGACAGGTGATCGATCGATGTCGGTCACAGGCAAGCAGGTAGGAACCGGCGTCAGTTACCTATGTGTCCAGAGAGCTATTTTCATGGACAGAACCGAGTGTTTGCATGATGAGTTTAAGTTGTAGTCTTAAGTTTATGTCTCTATTATTAGTAAGACTATTTTTAGATCCCTTGTTCAAGAGGCTTAACTGTTGGTTGTAAGTGCATGCTCAAGTCTCCTAATTCTATATGTAGAATTAGATCTTCTTAGCTTATTACAGTAGTTCATTGTATTGAATGTTGAAAGAATAGTACAAAATTGTATAGGTGATTCAATCCAGGTTGTTGGAGTTGATTGTACTTGAGAGAGAGAGCTCTTGAGGGATAGAGATCTAGAGAGAGATCTTGTACATCTGAGAGAGGTGTGGAAGAAAGAAGTTTCTTCAATTGTATTCCTTCTGTAAAGAGTTAAATACAAGTTTTCAGGGTGGTTTCTTGTATCTCTTATTCTTTGCTATTTATCATTCTAGTTACTTATCTATCTGATTTAATTCTATGGTTTATTGCTTTCATAAGTGTAAGCAAATTGTTGGTTGATCCCCAACAAAAAACTCCTTTTTTGACTGTTTACATTTGCATGCCAAAATCTTGAATTTGGCCAACTTACACTTTTCCTCATTTTACCTTGAAATTTTGAATATGATAACTATAAAAAGTTTTTAAAATACTTAAAATAACCCCAAAATTCTTTATAAACACTTACATTATGTTAAAATCATCTGTCATATGTTAAATCCCTTTAAGAAGCTTGCCTAGCTCCATATTCTCCTCAACGGACAAACATAGGACTGTGTAAAAATAATGGGTAATTACACTCATTAGTTGGAAAAAAAATGTTTTATGGGTTTATTAAGTCTCAAAACCAATCCTACCAAAATTAATACCTTTTTGATGCATATTTTGTCCTTTAGGCTCTTTTTACTAAAAGCAAGTTTGAGCTGCCTAGTTTTTTTATGCTTCTTAGGCTCATGACTGAGTTTGTCTTATTTCAACTTGTCATGATGGTATGAAAATACAAATAATTAATTTATAACATTATATTATTCATATCACATTGTAATTTCCATCCATTATTCATTTCTTATCCTTATACATCTTGAATCCATCTTCAACCATATACCATTGTCCAAGCCAAAAAGATGGTTGTGGGTGCATTTTAGACGTAGTTTTGAATGCTTTAAGAATATTTAAGTGGTATGAGCATGTGTAAGTTATATTAAAAATTTATTCAAATCCAAAAACAACTTACACATCACTCCTTGATGTCTCCAAGACCTCTTACTATGCATTGTAATCTGACTTGTACTGTTCATTAGGTTGGTAAGATGTCTGATTTTCAAGAGTACCTGACCTATAAGACAAAAAAAGGATTTTTGACCTATTATATTGGTAAATTTTAGACCTTTAATATTTTAATTTGGTCATGATTAACCTATGTGCTAAAGGGTAAAGTTTGATCACTTCTTTAGGACCTCCAACCTCTCAATTCTCTTTCAAAGTAGCTTGAAACTTGACTGTGTAAAAAGTTGACTGCAGGTTGCTCTTAAAAATGGCTCCTAGTCTATTTAAATTATGATGATAATGATGTGGAATTTATATTACTACTTTTATGGTAATTTAATTCCTTGTAACACTCCCAACCTTTGCCAGATCCCTTAATGTAGACCCTTTACTTTGACAAGCCTAGTTG
This sequence comes from Torreya grandis, assembly GCA_037957365.1. Taxonomy (NCBI): domain Eukaryota; kingdom Viridiplantae; phylum Streptophyta; class Pinopsida; order Cupressales; family Taxaceae; genus Torreya; species Torreya grandis. The sequence goes on along the minus strand of JARHVA010001103.1, from coordinate 1,273,428 downwards.
GCAAGTCAGTTGTGTAGTGTGTTTCCACTCTTCGAAAGGGGTGCCTATAGGTTATGATGTGGGTTGAGGTCCCATATCTCAACTCCTCTAAATGTTTTTTTATACCACTAGTTCCATTCCAATCCCAAGGTAATATTTATACACAAATTTATGCCTTAATCGGGCCTTATATCACCACAAGGCCATTTGAAGTTCAAAATCTTGTAGATAATATTGAGGAACAATAGTGAATTATTGAATGAATTGAGAGCTATCCATCATCATATTATTTGTCCAAATAGGCTTCTTGTTATGTCAAATATTAGCCCCTATGATAGGAATTCATTATGGAAACGTATAAACCAGCCAAGACCTCATATGTTTCACTATGGGAGGATTGAAAGAAGGGTGAAAACCTTGATTTGGAGACTTTAAGGTAAATGATCCCTAAAATTGCTTGGACAATGTAGGAGCAAGGATTCAAGAATACATTCCCACTAAATGTATTGATTACTAATTTATACATCACCCTCAACCCTTCAATACCCCAAGGAAGGTCCAAACAAGCTTCAACATATGCCTTCTAATTATTATGTACTCTGTATGAGTCACCTATAGAGATTGCAAGACACATGGCAATGATGATGAGAATTTGAACATATGAATAGTTTATGAACCTATGATAAAAATTAGGCCTCCACAAAACCTTAAAATTAATCTTTCCCATCTTGGAGGATTTTAAACTAGTTTCAACATCTTCATTCTAATATGGTTAGTCTCTTGTAAGGCATCTGAAACCTTAATATATGCTAATGCGAGATTTTGGAAGTTGTTTCTTATTCAAGGCAAGCTTTGTATTATTTTATTTCTCTATATTCATTTTAAATTTGAAAATAATTATGACCTCACCACTTGGTGCTCATGAATTCTACTCAAATGAACCTATTAAAACTACTCATTACCTCCTTTCACTCTCAGACAAGATAAATACTATTTTAGATGTTGTTTTACCATGAAAGACTACTACTCATTTGACCTATCAAGGATTTGATGAAATAATGAGGATTGATGAGAAAATATCACTTGATTAAGTTGATGTGACATGAGAATGTGGAGTTTCCATTAGCCTTCTACCTAGGTTTTACTCCAAAACTGATCAAATAGATCTTTCACAAGGATAATAAGGAAAATAAGTTTATGCCATAAGTACCTTCCTGGGGGGATTTAGTTGATGATTTTTTTTTGAATATTCCCTGTTTGACCTTTCAATAACTCCCTTAGAATCTTTATTTCTCATTGAATTCTGAAGTGAAGCAACAGAAGAAAACCTGGGCCCGATTTAGATGAGTAGGCCACCTAGACACCCCTAAACTGTTAAAAATTATTCATAAAGATGGGGATAAAGTGTAAGGAAATTATGGTAATTATCACTTCCCAAAATATTTTGTCCCAACTCTCTCTCTTTACTGTACCAAGTGAAAAACAGAGGCTCTCTTAGAGCTGTCTAAGATTGCCCAAAATAGTTTTACTTTAGCATGAAGAAATAGAAGATTTCCTATGAAATATAACACTTATGAAATGTTTTTTATTATCTAAATGAACTTTAATTCCTTTTGGAAACATTTTAAAGTACTTAAACCTCCATTAATGGCAAAAAACTTGCTTCATGCCTAGTTTGCTTCTAATATGTTTTCTTTACCTCTGTTGGTTCTTATGCTTGAATGTTATTTTAGATGCCTATGAGAGGATATTAGGGACACAATGGAACCATTAATATGATATTTTATCCCCTACATCAATCAAAACCCTCAAAAAACTTATTCTACCAAGGTTTTAAAAGGCTCCAAAATGCATCTTTTTTGCTCGTAAACTCCTCTCCTCTACTCCAAATGGCTTGAAATGGACTTGAACATGTAAAAAAGGGTAAAAAAACCCATAAAGAGGTGGGAGTAAGTCAAAATAAATTTTAATTCCTAAAAAGGTTACTTTTTCACTTGAAATTTCTATTTTGAAGACCCTTAAGTCATCTAATGCACTTTTGGGGGTCTTTTGGGCATAATAGCTTCTTTAGGCACAATTTTTGACCCATTAGAATCTCTGAGACCTTTTGAAAACCTCCTTCATACCCCTAAATGTTTGAACAGCCTATAAACTTGTTGGATCCTTCATTTGCAATTTAAGACCTGCTTCTAGGCCTTTTCCTCAAAATTTCTAAATTCACCTTAAAGCTTGCTTAAAGTGTTTCAAAATCTTGAAAAGGACATGAGGTAGGGTCATGAGGTTTGTATTTTATTTCCACCATTGGATCATATACTACTCAAGGACTCTACTTATCTCCTCACATCACACCATTATCTCCTCACATCATACCTCTTAGGATATTACACTACATCATCAAGTCAGGATCACAAAGTGACTAGTCATGGGGGTAGAAGGTTACTAAAAGGTTCAAGAGAGTGCCCTGATCCATCTAGGCAAAAGTTTCATATGTAGGCCAATTTTGGCCAATAATTACATTGTATCTACATGAACACAATTTTAAACATAGGATATGTTAGGTTGTGGAGCTAAAATCTTCAACTGTTGCAGACATGGAGGAGGTTGCTGAGTTCCAGGGATACCGGCATTGACAGTGGGACCGATGTCTATCATCTATAGTGCAGAAGGGCAATCGACATTGGCAAGAGTTGGCCGATGTCAGTCACTTCGAGGCAGAAAGGGACCGACATCGATCGCCTGTGGCAGTTCCAGAATTGTTCGTTGCACGGACAGTTAGTTCATTGAATTGAGTATTTACATGTTAAGGGCTAATTATAGTCTCGAGTTGTGTGTCTAATTATTGTAAATTAAGAGTCTAAGTTATTGTTTAAGTTTGAGATCTATTTATAGACCCATTGGCATGTATTGTAATGAGTGCAAATAGAGGAAGGCAAGAAAGATCCTTCCAAGTGTAAGATCATTTGAGTTACAGGTTGTTGCAAGCTCATGGGAGAAGATCTACATGGTAAGTAAGATCACTTTGAGATCTACTTGAAGTACTTTGAGTACTTGTGTACTGGCAAGGTTATTATTGACTGGTTGAAGAGGTGAACACCAATTCTGTGTGTGAGTTGTGTGTTGGGACCATTTTTGGTAGGAGAGTGAACTCTTGAAGAAAATTACTGTGTACACTTGAGGTGTGGAAAGCTTCTGAGAGGTGTGGAGAAGAAGTGGCATCTTCTTTATTGTATTTTCTTTCTGGATAAGTATTAATACAAGATTGTGTATTGTCTCTCATATTCTGTGCTATTTGTGAATTCTAGTTACTTGTTCATTCTGGTATAATTCCGTGTTTAGTTGCTAATACAAGGTAATCATATATACTCTTATTGGTGGAGTAGGATCCTAACAGTTGGTATCAGAGCTTTTGGTTGGGTTACTAACAGATTGTATCAGATCTAGTTAGTGTGTGTTGATTACAGGTTACTCACAGGGGTTTCTGTTTGAGTGGGAGTATAGCAATGGCAGAAGAAAGTAAGCTATGAATGGAGAAGTTTAATGGCAAGAACTATCAATTATGGAGGATGCAGATTGAAGATTATTTGTATAAGAAAGATTTGTACTTACCGTTGGGTGGGGTTGATTGCAAGCCCCGAGATATGAAGGATGAAGAATGGGAAGTTCTTGATCGGAAGGCTCTGGGATCTATAAGGTTGAGTCTTGCATCATCTGTGATTTCCAACTTATCACAGGTGAAGACAACGGTAGAGTTGATGGAATCTTTGGAAAATTTATATGAAAAACCCTCAGCTTTGAATAAGGTATTTCTTATGAAATAATTATTTAATTTGGAAATGTTGGAAGGTGGATCTGTACATAGTCATCTTAGTGATTTCCATGGTTTGGTAAACCAGTTAAATTCAGTCAATATTGTTTTTGATGATAAAATTAAGGCTCTCTTAATCTTATGCTCATTACCTAAAAGTTGGGAGAATTTGGTAATGGCAGTTAGAAATACTGCGTCTGCTTCAAAAATCTTAAAAGTGGATGATGTTGTGAGTGTAATATTGAATGAAGAGTTTCATAGGAAAAGCACAGATGAATCATCAGGAAATGCTTTGAGTGTGGAAAGTAGGGGAAGGCAAAGAGAGAAGATCGAGTATGAGAGATCAAGGTCAAAGATAGGTAGGAGATCCAAGTCCAGGTATGGTAGAATAACCTGCTGGAAATGTGGAAAGCAAGGGCACTTAAAGAGAGATTGCAGGTCAAATGAAGATCAACATGAAGGACATGAAGAAGTAGATGTTGCAGATTTTGTTGCACAAGATGCTCTGGTATGTTCCTTAGAGAAAGTAAAATCTTGGGTTTTAGATTCTGGTGCCTCTTTCCATGCATCCCCAAATAGGGAATTTTTCCATGAGTATGTCCAGAGAGACTTTGGAGAAATTTATTTAGGGGATGGTAAGCCTTGTCAGATGGTTGGCAAAGGAAACGTGAAGCTGAAATTGCAGACAGGTAACACATGGGTGTTGAAGGAGGTCATGCATGTCCCAGTTCTGGAGCAGAATTTGATTTTTGTAAGAAGCTTGGGTGATGAGGGTTGCACAGTAACTCTCATAGTGGACTCTTGGAAGGTTACCAAGGGTGTACTTATTGTAGCAAGAGGTAAAAAAGTAGGTACACTTTATCTATCTACTTGTGTTATTGATTCTCTTTTTGGGTTATCTACTTCAGTTGTAGATTCAAAGATGTGGCTTAATAGGCTTGGTCACATGAATAAGAAGGAGATGTATGTTCTTGAGTCAAAGGGTATACTTTCAGATTTGAAAATCATGAATCAAGATTTATGTATGCAAAAGAAGAAAGTGACATTTCTTGAGAAATTTGATGTTCGTGACAAGAGCAGGAAAGCCTTGGTTTTCAAGGAGAAGATGACAGACAGAGATCAGCAGAAGGGGCTGAAGAATTTTGAGTAGAGCAAGGTTGATTTGGACAGGGTTTTGATCCAAAAAGAGCTCACGGGTAAAGGTCATCGCTCACAAGTCAAACACAGAGATCGATGTCGATTAAAAAATTGACGTCGGCATCCAGACAGGGACTGACGTCGGCTATGTGCAGCCCGATGTCGGTGACTCAGGATAGATAAACACCAGCGTCAGTCAGGGGGAACTGACGTCGGTGATGAGGCAGTCATATGGAACTAACGTCGGTCGGGTGTAGACTGAGATGTGACTGACATCGCTCACTAAGACAGATTTTAGGCAGATAACACACTGTCAAGGAGTCTCAAGCACCCATATGGAGGACTTAAAGGGTAAGTAAGCCTCAAATTCATCATTTCCCTTCTTTACACTACTTGTTGCTCACTGACGGTCAAGAACCAGGAAGTTATTAAAGAAGCAAAGCAGGTAGATCTAGAAAATAGTGGGAGCTTGGTATGGATGAAGGATGTGATTCCTTGGAGAAGAACCAAATGGGAGTTTTTGGTGGAGTTGCCAGCTGGAAGAAAGCATTGAGAGATGAATGGATGTTCAGGATAAAGAAGAGTGGGAATGGATACGTGAGACGAAAGGCCAGGATATATGGTCTTGAGTAAGCTACAGGACAATGGAGGTTTGACCATTGTGTTTCTCTTTATCAGGCTGAATAATATTAGCTACATTATCCTGTTACTGTATTGTGTGCTTGTTGTAGGGTTGCACTTACAGGGAGTTACTGAACTAAAGGTAAAGCTAGTTTAGAAGTATGTCATGAGGAATCTAGGAGCAACAAGATTCTTTGGTATGAGTGTGTTTAAGGGACATGGAAGGTCACAGATTGACTTTGTTTCAGGATGATTGTGTGACATCGGTTAGCACGCTGATGGTTGGACAATTCTATGAACAGTGTCTTGATTCACATAATGAGGTTGAGTACATGTGTACTAAACCTGAGTTTTTCCAAGCAGTGGGAGCTGTTAGAAAGTTTGGAGCCAATCTAGGAAAGAAGCACTGGAGGGCAGTTTAGTGGAGTCTCAGGTATCTGAGAGGGACCAACAATAGGTTGACATGTTATGCAGGGTCAAGTTCGTTTCTACATGGTTTGTAGATGCGGATGTGTCAGGTGATTTGGATGACAGGAGGTGCACCAAAGGATTTGTGGTGGTTGGTCTTAAAGAGTGATCTTGAAGAGGGATACAAAGCCAAGGGAACAAACTAGATGATGTACAAGTATAGGTATAGTTGCAGTTATTTATCTCCAAGTGGGAGATTGTTAGGTTGTGGAGCTAAAAGCTTCAACTATTGCAGACATGGAGGAGGTTGCTCAGTTCCAAGGATACCAACATCGGTAGTGGGACCAACATCAGTCATCTACAGTGTAGAAGGGCAATCGACATCGACAGGAGTCGACCGACGTCGGTCACCTCCAGGTAGATAGGGACCAATGTCGATCACCTGTGGCGGTTCCAAAACTATTCATTGCACGGACAGTTAGTTCATTAAACCGAGTGTTTACATGTTAAAAGCTAATTATAATCTCGAGTTGCGTGTCTAATTATTATAAATTAAGAGTCTAAGTTATTGTTTAAGTCTGGGATCTATTTATAGACCCATTGGCATGTATTGTAATGAGTGCAAATAGAGGAAGGCAAGGAAGATCCTTCCAAGTGTAAGATCATTTGAGTTGTAAGTTGTTGCAAGCTCATGGGAGAAGATCTACATGGTAAGTAAGATCACTTTGAGATCTACTTGAAGTACTTTGAGTACTTGTGTACTGGCAGGGTTATTACTGATTGATTGAAGAGGTGAACACCAATTCTGTGTGAGTTGTGTGTTGGGACCATTTTTGGTAGGAGAGTGAACTCTTGAAGAAAATTACTGTGTACACTTGAGGTGTGGGAAGCTTCTGAGAGGTGTGGAGAAGAAGTGGCATCTTCTTTATTGTATTTTCTTTCTAGATGAGTATTAATACAAGATTGTGTATTGTCTCTCATATTCTGTGCTATTTGTGAATTCTAGTTACTTGTTCATTCTGGTATAATTCCGTGTTTAGTTGCTAATACAAGGTAATCATATATACTCTTATTGGTGGAGTAGGATCCTAACAGTTGGTATTAGAGCTTTTGGTTGGGTTACTAATAGGTTGTATCAGATCTGGTTAGTGTGTGTTGATTACAGGTTACTCACAGGGGTTTCTGTTTGAGTGGGAGTATAACAATGGCAGAAGAAAGTAAGATACGAATCGAGAAGTTTGATGGCAAGAACTATCAATTATGGAGGATGCAAATTGAAGATTATCTGTATTAAAAAGATTTTTACTTACCGTTGGGTGGGGTTGATTGCAAGCCCTGAGATATGAATGATGAAGAATGGGAGGTTCTTGATCGGAAGGCTCTGGGATCTATAAGGTTAAGTCTTGCAGCATCTGTGATTTCCAACTTATCAGAGGTGAAGACAACGGTAGAGTTGATGGAATCTTTGGCAAATTTATATGAAAAACCCTTAGCTTTGAATAAGGTATTTCTTATGAAACAATTATTTAATTTGCAAATGTTGGAAGGTGGATCTGTACATAGTCATCTTAGTGATTTCCATGGTTTGGTAAATCAGTTAAATTCAGTCAATATTGTTTTTGATGATGAAATTAAGGCTCTCTTAATCTTATGCTCATTACCTGAAAGTTGGGAGAATTTGGCAATGGCAGTTAGCAATACTACGTCTACTTCAAAAATCTTAAAAGTGGATGATGTTGTGAGTGTAATCTTGAATGAAGAGATTCGCAGGAAAAGCATAGGTGAATCATCAGGAAATGCTTTGAGTGTGGAAAGCAGGGGAAGGCAAAGAGAGAATATAGAGCATGGGAGATCAAGGTCAAAGATAGGTAGGAGATCCAAGTCCAGGTATGGCAGAATAAGTTGCTGGAAATGTGGAAAGCAAGGGCACTTAAAGAGAGATTACAGGTCGGATGAAGATCAGCATAAAGGACATTAAGAAGCAGATGTTGCAGATTTTGTTACACAAGATGCTCTGGTATGTTTCTTAGATAAAGTAGAATCTTGGGTTTTAGATTTTGGTGCCTCTTTCCATGCATCCCCAAATAGGGAATTTTCCCATGAGTATGTCCAAGGAAACTTTGGAGAAATTTATTTAGGGGATGGTAAGCCTTGTCAGATGGTTGGCAAAGGAAAAGTGAAGCTGAAATTGCAGACAGGTAACACATGGGTGTTGAAGGAGGTCATGCATGTCCCAATTTTGGAGCAGAATTTGATTTTTGTAAGAAGTTTGGGTGATGAGGGTTGCACAGTAACTCTCACAATAGACTCTTGAAAGGTTACCAAGGGTGCACTTGTTGTAGCAAGAGGTAAGAAAGTAGGTACACTTTATCTATCTACTTGTATTACTGATTCTCTTTCTGGGTTATCTACTTCAGCTGTAGATTCGAAGATGTGGCTTAATAGGCTTGGTCATATGAATAAGAAGGAGATGCATGTTCTTGAGTCAAAGGGTATGCTTTCGGATTTGAAAAGTATGAATCAAGATTTCTGTATGCAGAAGAAGAAAGTGACATTTCTTGAGAAATCTGATGTTCGTGACAAGAGCAGGAAAGCCTTGGTTTTCAAGGAGAAGATGACGGATAGAGATCAGCAGAAGGGGTTGAAGAATTTTGATTAGAGCAAGGTTGATTTGGATAGGGTTTTAATCCAAAAGGAGCTCACAGCTAAAGGTCATCGCTCACAAGTCAAACACAGAGACCGACGTCGGTTAGAAAATCAACGTCGACATCTAGACAAGGACCGACATCGGCTATGTGCAGCCTGATGTCATTGACTTAGGACAGTTAAACACTGGCGTCGATCAGGGGGAATTGATGTTGACGATGAGGTAGTCACATGGAACCAACATCGGTCAGGTGCAGACTGAGATGTGACTGACATCGGTCACTGAGATAGATTTTGGGTAGACAACATGCTGTCAAGGAGTCTCAAGCGCCTATATGGAGGACTTAAAGGGTAAGTAAGCCTCAAATTTGTCATTTCCCTTCTTTACACTACTTGTTGCTCCTTGATGGTCAAGAACTAGGAAGTTATTAAAGAAGCAGAGTAGGTAGATCCAGGAAACAATGGGAGCTTGGAATGGATGAAGGATGTGATTCCTTGGAGAAGAACCAAACGGGAGTTTTTGGTCGAGTTGCCAGCTGGAAGAAAGCACTGAGAGACGAATGGATGTTCAGGATAAAGAAGAGTGGCAATGGATATGTGAGATGGAAGGCCAGGGTATATGGTCTTGAGTAAGTTGCAGGACAATAGAAGTTTGACCATTGTGTTTCTCTTTACTAGGTTGGATAATATTAGCTACATTATCTTGTTACTGTATTGTGTGCTTCTTACAGGGTTACACTTACAGGGAGTTACTGAACTAAAGGTAAAGCTAGTTTAAAAGTATGTCATGAGGAATTTGGGAGCAGCAAGATTCTTTGGCATGAGTGTGTTCAAGGGACATGGAAGGTCACAGGTTGACTTTGTTTCAGGATGATTGTGTGAGACCGGTTAACACATCGATGGTTGGACAGTTCTATGAACAGTGTCTTGATTCACATAATGAGGTTGAGTACATGTGTACTAAACTTGATTTTTTCCAAGCAGTGGGAGCTGTCAAAAAGTTTGGAGCCAATCTGAAAAAGAAGCACTAGAGGGTAGTTCAGTGGAGTCTCAGGTATCTGAGAGGGACCAACAATAGGTCGACATGCTATGCAGGTTCAAGTTCTTTTCTACATGGTTTGTAGATGTGGATGTGGTAGGTGATTTGGATGACAGGAGATGCACCATAGGATTTGTGGTGGTTGGTCTTAAAGAGTGATCTTGAAGAGGGATACAAAGCCAAGTGAACAAACTAGATGATGTACAGGTATAGGTACAATTGCAGCTATTTATCTCCAAGTGAGAGATTGTTAGGTTGTGGAGCTAAAAGCTTCAACTATTGTAGACATGGAGGAGGTTGCTGAGTTCCAAGGATACCAGCATTGGCAGTGGGATCGACGTTGGTCATCTACAGTGTAAAAAGGCAACCGACATTGGTAGGAGTCAGTCGACATCGGTCACCTCCAGGCAGATAGGGACCGACGTCAGTCACCTGTGGCAGTTCCAGAACTGTTCGTTACACAGACAGTTAGTTCATTGAACTGAGTGTTTGCATGTTAAGGGGTAATTATAATCTTGAGCTGCGTGTCTAATTATTATAAATTAAGAGTCTAAGTTTTTGTTTAAGTTTGGGATCTATTTATAGACCCATTAGCATGTATTGTAATGAGTGCAAATAGAGGAAGGCAAGGAAGATCCTTCCAAGTGTAAGATCATTTGAGTTTCAGGTTGTTGCAAGCTCATGAGAGAAGATCTACATGGTAAGTAAGATCACTTTGAGATCTACTTGAAGTACTTTGAGCACTTGTGTACTGGCAGGGTTATTACTGACTAGTTGAAGAGGTGAACACCAATTCTATGTGTGAGTTGTGTGTTAGGACCGTTTTTGGTAGGAGAGTGAACTCTTGAAGAAAATTACTGTGTACACTTGAGGTGTGGGAAGCTTCTGAGAGGTGTGGAGAAGAAGTGGCATCTTCTTTATTGTATTTTCTTTCTAGATGAGTATTAATACAAGATTGTGTATTGTCTCTCATATTCTGTGCTATTTGTGAATTCTAGTTACTTGTTCATTTTGGTATAATTCCATGTTTAGTTGCTAATACAAGGTAATCATATATACTCTTATTGGTGGAGTAGGATCCTAACAGGATACACAACTACATTACTTAAGTATCAAGTTTAGGGGCATGATGTAGGGCACATGTCCTCGATCCCACAAGATTCCACTAGATTATAAAAATGGAATGGTAAATTATACCATTATCTATGTGTAGAATATCAGATCACATACAAATTATCATCGAGATTTTACTAGGTTGGCTCATATAGCTGACTATAATGGTTGATCCATAGTTGTCACCAAACTCAAATTATGAAGGCTAAGTGATAGTTTCAACCTCCAAACAAATTTCTTCTTAGACTCACTTACATGCCAGAGTGGGGGGTAAGCAGGCTTGTTTCTATATAATTATATATTAATTCTCAGACTTAGTTACATGCTAGAGTGGGGGCATGCATGACTTATTTCTCCATGATTATAGATTACTTATCAGACTCAGTTACATGCCAGAGTGGGGGTAAATAGGCTTTGTTTATGTATAGTTCACATATTACTCCTCAAACTCAGCTACATATCAGAGTGGAGATAAATAGGGATTTATCTCTCATAATCTAATCAATTACTTAGATTTAGTACAAGGGACACCCACATTATGGATTTCATCTTCATAGCTAGAATTCTAAATGCATATCCACTTCTCTGGCCAAAAAGTGGGATGGGTCTAGAATACATCCTCATAGGTAAGTACAGGTACTCATTTTATTGCATTACTAGAATAAAAGGGGGGTAAAATTAGACATCCTAATTTGGTCAAGCAAACACAAGTACTATTTATTTTGTTATTCTTTCATGGGAAGGTCCTAAAGATGAATATGAGTCTTGTTTGCATGGTCATTTTGGTCTTTTGATCTTTCTTATGACTTTTTTGTCCTATTTACTACACCTTTAAGGGTCTTATGTCATGTTATCCCAACCACAATGCCCCTAGCCTATTTACCATAGTTAGTACCCAATTTTTTGGTCTCAAAACACTGGCATGATCTTGGACACTAGAGCATTGAACTAGTGTCCAATGATCACATTTTTAACTTGTTACATGTCCTTACCCTTCCTTAAGTCTATTTATTATGATTTGACTTTCTCTTTTGCCTTTTTTGCCAATAAATAAGGGTCTCACACTCAAATTAAAGGTCCTTATATATAAAGAGACTCATAAGGCATTTTATATCTACCACTTACTACTTTGGCACATAATTATTTAAAAATCAATCAATAGTATAGCTCAACACTCTACATATTACTCAACAACACACTTAAACTTGCATGCTTGATCGAAGAAGGGACTAAGTAAAAGTCATTCTAGCATTCTATGCGTGTTGATTATGCATGTTTTCTAAGGGAGAACTACATGCAATCTGAGACCCCTATCATTGGGGTTAATGTAGGCAACAACCAAGACAATAGGGGTTTTGTCTCACATGATCATAACATCTCATTACCCATCTTTTTTTCTTCCTTTTTCATTTTATTCCATTGTTGTTTCATATATGTAGGTGTTCATTATAATTTTGAGAGGATATATAACCAAACAATGACATAAGAGAGTGACCAAAATCATCTAAGCACTTATACAAAACCCTAAAGCCTTCTCACAACATCCCCAAAAGTCTTAGGACCCTTGTCCATAAAAGGACACTAGCACGGTGCCTTAGACACTAGCAGAGTGCACTATTATCCCTCTAACTGTGCTACTATCTAAAAGTAGTTTCAGCTTGAGTTCTAGAATGAAAGAACTCTAAATTAATTTCCAAACCCATTTTAACCTTCCCATCCTTCAGTGACACTTTTTTCACTTCAAATAAGTAGATTCTCCCATCACACTTACTATTTTAGGTAAATCAATTTGATGGATATATTTACAATATTTATATGTATTTACCCTATATACCCATCCTTTAACAACCTTGTATTTACATCTACTAAGTCCTAAACATTTAAAATACCAAGTAAGGGTAAGGATGTAAAGATCAAATATTGTCAAGCACTTAATGATTAATTTTGAGTGTCTACATTTTCCCTCACATTATTCTAGTGATGTAATGATATGAAATTACTAAAGTAAAGGAGATGTGAACCTAAGTGTGTCTACATACTTTATATTTTGATGTGCAACTTGATTGTGTAATATGCCTCAATGCAAACCCTAAAATAATGACATTGAAAGTAATTATTTCCCATATTTAAAAGTATTTAAAATTTGAAAAGAAAGGAAAATATACGCTTGAAAGAGTATACAATCCAATTAATCTATAACTTGAAAATGGATAAATGTGCATACCCCCTTATTGAGGCTTTAGGAGAAATGTTGAACCTATGGTGAATTAAGAATGATCAAACATCACTTTGAAAATATTTGAAATCCCTTGAGTTGGAAAGATTATAAGCTCCAAGTCTCATTTGAATGTGTAGAGTAATTTGTAAAATAATTCAAGGGTGAAACCGCTAAATGTGGCTCACTACAATAGAAAAATTGAAACCATAGACGTTGAGTGTCACTAGACTCTAATGTGACCCACTTACAATATGAATATGAATCACACTACTGTAGATAGATCTAGATTCTATTTGAAACTTTACACTTTGAAAGTTTTGAACTTCAAAACTTTGAAACTTTTGAAATTTTAAATTGCCATGTAGAAACAAGAATAAGAATGAATATAATGCATCCTATATCTGTATTAAATTGATATCAAATGCCAACTAAATTATTAACTTTTAAAACTTGTAACTTGTAACTATTTTGTACATGCCCATGCATATGCATCAGTATGTGAATATGTATTGAAGTAACTATAGGAATGAGTGCATGTGCATGTCACATGGTGTATAATCTTTTTTTTAAAATCATTTTGTATTTTAAAAATTGTATAGTGCCATAAATCTGAAATTTTTTTCTCATAAGGACTTGAATTTTTAAGATATGCCCACTGTGATGCCCTCATTTTGAGATGAAAGATGTAGACTGTAAATCACTTATAACCAAATAAAGTATATGTGAAATATATGATCATGTACAAGTAATTAGAACATTTGAATTCCAATACATCATAGTATTTAATGTAACATTGAATTTGCATATGAAACATGCATTAGATAGATTTAATATTGAAGCACATTAGTAACATGTGCATGATATATATTATAACACAATAATAAAACTAGAAATAATGCATGATATGAAACATGCAACCATAGTAACATGTAATGAACATACAATAAATATAGTGCAATTTGCATATGATGTCACACAAAAGGCCCAAAATCCACATATAAGGGACATGTTAATGTGACCTAAGCAAACAAGGCCATGGGCCACATTCAAATGGCATGATGATCTGAGAGGATCACCACTGAGGAAAACTGATCCAAAATAATCTCTTACTTAGCGTCAAATGAATTCAAGGTGAAAAAATGAAAAAACAAATAAAAATAAGTTCAAAACAAAATTAGGGTCAATAAGCCACCAAACCACCCATATATATTTCATTATTTAATTATTTTACATATTTCCCCTATTATATACTTTCACATTTTTAAATTCCATTCGTGGGGAATTAAAGGTCATGATAAATGTAAATGGGGCTAATTAAATATTAACATGGCACCCATCGAATTAATTTTTTTTCCATTAATAAACCACCCACTTTTCATAACCCCCATGTGGTATGTGGCCTTTAAACATGGAGGAAAGTTATCTTTTAAGAGAAATGCATTGAATGTGATGAGTCTCATTCCACAACCAAAGGTGTGGAAAAGGGGTTTTATCTCCTCACCTTTATTTAAAATATGTTGATAAAGCCAACAACACATTCCATGGGCTTGTGAAGGCTATAAAAGGTTGGTGATTCATTTAGAGAGCATGAAGCATTTTCAACAAAGCATTATTTATAGCTTTTGAAGAGGTTTGGAAATGCGCGAAGGAAGATTTTGGCAGGAAAGAAATATTGAAGAGAATTATTTTGAGATGCAGGTTTAAGTTGTTTACAAATTCATTTTGTGTACTCTTGAATTGTAAAATTCACACCAATTATTAATGGATCAGTCATGCTTATAGTAGACTCGAGGATGTGGACAAATTATCAAACCCCGTAAACAAACTTTTGTTGTCTTTATCTTTAATTTGGTTCTTATTTTGCACATGAACATTACTTCCTTTCTAATCATGTATTTTTAGTAAAAATTATATTTGAATAGTGTTTTTTTAAAGTTACAGAAAAGTGAGCTTACTATTAAAAACATCCATTTTTTAGGTTATTCAAAATTTTCTAAGTATTTTGATAATTGGATAACTATGGATCACATGATGATGTCATACAAGCAATAACATGTATATTTTTCACACAAAAGGTTAGGGGCCACACATAATAAGCAAACAAGTTATATTTTATCAAGTAAATAACAAGTAGTGTTCTAAATAAAATATGGGTTCACCAAAATTTTTAATGTTCTTATCGATTCAACAATGAAATGCTAAAAATAAATAAACTATTGAAAACTTATTTAGATTCACAGAATATATAGATCTGAAAGTGAAATATAAAAAATTACAAAATTATAAATGAGCTATAAATAGTAAAGTGATAAAAAATATCTAAACCTAGTTTGAATATAATTTATTACTGACTATGTAGGTTGATTGTGGATGGAAACTAGTTGAAAAGACCTTATAACTATGTCACATCCAAAAATAGAATTACAAACTATGCTGGTATAAAAATGCATTAGGAGGAAAGGAATACACTACAGCCTTGTCTATTGATTGTGACCACATCTTGGTTGACCATGTAACTAATTTTCTAATCTAGGTACCTATGATTATCTGTGAGGGTTTATTGGTTATTTATGTGTATGTTTAACCCTAAAATCTAGATTAAGGAATCTAGGGTTAAAGAGGTTGAAGATAGCCTAGCGCACAAGGATGGTAGACTATATCTAAAATAAACTAATTAATTACAAAACTCAAATAAACATATATTGGATTTATTATGTTGAGATATACTAGAAATAGAAAGTATAACTATCTTAGATATTATAATGTAATGAAAAAAGGATACTTAACTAGTTATGATACTAATAAAAATTTGGATCTAGAACAAGAATAAAATAGACTAGATTTGAATTCTAGATCAATCACCTAATTATAAAAATTGTACGTTTATAGCTATAGACAATTGTGTCAATGCTTCTATCTAACTTGGATGCAAGTGTCCAATATAGAATACCTACTAAAACTAGATGTGACCGCCTAGATACTTCTGGGTTCTATGTCACCTTCACTCTAGTGCATTCAAATCTGTATCATGGACTATCGCTCCTTATCAAATGATAAAAACCCTAGTTCTTCATCTTTATACTAGTTGTGGAAAAAATGGGTTAGTGAGAACATGGTTTTGAGTTACCCCAAAGACCCCTCTATCAAAGAACATTGCTTACATAGCCAATAGTCTAAAGAGGACATAAGACTTATGTAGTTTTCCCTTATTTGATAGCTTTAGTGTATCATGTAATGTGTGACAAGCAAGTACATAAAGTGACCTAGCTTGTAACTTGACAAATGTGGATCATATGATGTTCCTTTAGTACTTTAGACCTATATATGTGATGTCCCTATGACAAATATAGAAGTATGATAACATAGGGAAGCTTTTCTCACTTTAGTGTTTGATTGAATGCCTTTGGTAAGTTTCCTTGTGAGTAGGTAAGAAGTTGTTAGGTCTATACTAGGTGAGGAATGAATGAGGATTGATATTGTATATATACCAATAATTTTGGAGAATGTATCACGTTAAATAACTTAGGCTGCCCATAGGAATATGTTTCATTTGTAAACTAGATGACTTTAGGGCACTAGACACTTCCATTGGGATAAGACACTTGTGTCGATGTAGGCATCTGATTAGGACACAAATGTTTGGGTAATTAAGAAATTGGCACAAGTCCAGAATTTGTAGAGATTGATGATAAATAGGTTTATAACATTCTAAGCATGATAAAAGGTTTGAGTAATCAAAATAACATTGGCCAAACTAAGAGATAAGTAATATGCATAGAGAGATAGTGTATGTGAGCCTTTCGACAACAAGAAGGTCTAGAAGCTAAAGGCACATCCATGATATGTATTTACCAAGTGTACAAGACCAAGTGTTATATAATTAAAAAATAATGTCAACATTTTCCCTCCATCAATCTAATAATAAAATTGTTAGTTTAAAAGTAAATGAATGTGTACATGGATGAGTATAACACACCTTGCCTTTTCTTGAGCCCAACTTGAGTGATTTGATGGTGACTAACATGCAACCAAGAGCATGTTACGATATATAATCAATACATATAATATTAAATTGAAATCATTGAAATGATTGAAATTAAAAAGAGCAAGGTTTAGGAGTACACATGTGTATTGATGCAATGACCTTGCTTTTTGATAATTTGATTTGAAAAGATATATCATTATGAATCATTAGATCTAAGATCAAGACAAATATAAATCTATAAAGTGCATATATCTATAGATTTAGAGAAATATTGGAGGACACACACCCCCAACTTTAGATAAAAGATGAGTTTCCACTTGGTAGTTGAGATTAGCTCAACCGTGTAACCTAATCATACTTGTAATTTGGTGAGTGTGAGTGAACCAAGCCAAATCACACTATAAATATGGTGAATTTTGATGATGTAATAAATTCCAACCAATAAACTTGGTAAGATTAAGTGATTTAATCACCTCAAGCATACAAAAAAGTGAACCAACTGATGCAGTGGGTTAGCTCAATACAATTCATAAAAGTCCAACCTAATGGGTGATGATAGTCCATATAAGTGTTTTGAAATCTAAAACTAATTTGATTCTATAATTTTATATGCACATTGCATAACATATACACCTTAGATAAGTCTCATGTTAAAACTATGTATAACAATAGTACCAGTGTATATAATTCTACCATAAATGTGTATCTAAATCATATGACTATGCAATTTTGGCCAATTTAAAAACTGTGTAAGTTTATAAAATATACTTCCAAAACATTCCCCCACTATAATTTGAAACTACAAACTAGTGTAAGTGTGGAGAACATTGTTTCCAAAATATGCCCCCACTATATATTTAAAACTAAAAACTGGTGTATGTGTGAAGAACATGTTTATAAAACATGCCCCCATTGTATATTTGAATTTGGTGAGCTGTGAAAAATATGGAAGCCATGCCTCTATGGCATGCCCCCTCTATAATGCCCCCCCCTCTACCATTGTGAGGTGAGTGGAATTAACAATTATTAGTTACCTTACCTCAAAAGGATAATATAACCATGTAAACTGTGAATGTATCATGTAACATATATGAGAAGCATGTATATATAGATATATCATTGAAACATGCAAAATGTGATCACATCAAGCCTTAAGATGCATGATATAGATTGTAGAAATGTATATATAGTAATAATATAAGATCAACAAGTAATCAAGCACACACACAAGAACACTCAAAATAATAAAAAAATACAATGGTTCAATGAGGCCTCAAACAAGGGGCATGTTCAAATGCCACACAATCAAAGGGACTAAACTTAGTCAAATGCACACAAAAGAAAGAATAACATATTAATATGTCCATATAATAATGGATGACATATTGAAATGTCAAAGAGGTAAACAAAGGCATGGGGGCCATAAACATAATGGAACATATTCAAATGCTCGAACAAACAAGGCAAGCCACTCAGTGAAGTGCATAAAATAAAAGCATGAAACATAAGCAACCAGCATAAACATATCATAATAGTCCTTGGATATATGTGTTAGCAAAAAAAAATTAAGTACATAGCATATCAAGGACACTGTGAAATATTGAAACATGGATAAAGGTATGTGTAATATATAAGCTTAAACATGATAATGTAAAGTGACCATAAAATGATATAACCTTGATTTATCACGATCAAAGAAGTAAATAGCCCCAATGTCCATATGACATGAGTAGAAGGAAGGCCCAAAATTTGAAAGTGCATAAATTATGTATTTGTGTATGCCCTAATCACACTCAAATGATTTTTGAAACACATGGAAAATATTGATTTTTCATCTACCAAGATGGAACCAATAAAATGTATGCCAAAGAGCTAATAGAACATGTAAATGTTGAACACATCTTGGAATTTTTAAGTTTTTTATTTTTTTGGTATTTTTGGGACAGGTGAAATATCTCACATAATATATTTACACAAGTGCATGATGTTTATTATATCTTTGAGAGGTTTTCGTCAAGTGTAGCTAGGCAATACACTCCTTTTCTAATTTTTTTTGTAACTATAAGTAGTCCCAACCAATTTGGTTTGAACTTTCCTTTTTTGTCTTTTTCCATAATGGTGTTATTTTGATTTTCTTTTAGTACTAGGTCACCCACAATAAATTCATGTGTCTGAGCCTTTTTATTAAATGCGCACTCAATGTGATCTTGATAAATTTATAAATGTTCAACAACCTTTATGTGTTATTCACTTAATTATTCTAATTGATATAATCAATTTTCATGGTATTCATTATCCTTTATAAATTCTTTGAGAGAAAGATGTAAGGAAGGTATATCAAACTCAATCGATAACACTACCTCTGTACCATAAACCAAAGAATAAGGTATAGCCTGAGTAGGTGTGGGAACACTAGTGTGATATGCCCATAAATCATACACCATCTACTGTTGCTAATTTGTGTCATACCAGTCAACTATTTTGACAATGGCTTTATTTGTTGCCTCTACCTACCCATTACCCTATGGGTAATAAGGTGTAGAAAAAGTTTGTTTGATTTTGCATTTACTACAAAAGTATTTCATTGTCTTTTTTTTTAATTATGATCCATTGTTAACAATAATAGTTGGAGGCATACTGAAATGAGAAATAATATTGGTCATAAAAAACCTACATATGCCATCCTTTGTAGTAAATTCAAGTGGAATTGTCTCCACCCATTTTGTAAAATATTATGTAGTTGTGATTATAAACTTATGGCCATTGATGGACACTAGATTTATCTTTTTAATTAAATCAAATCCCCTTTAGGAGAAATGACATGGCGAGACAATCAACAATAACTCATGAGAAGGTGCATGATTCAAATTACTATATTTTTGGCATTGTAAACATAATTTGGCATGTTCAATACATTCTTGTTCTATGTTAGGCCAATACTAGCCTTGGCATAAGAGTTTTTGGGATATAGCCTTGCCACTAAAATGTCCACCACACTCACTATCATGCATTTATAATAATTTTGTATGTGCATCATTTGTGTTTAAACATTGAATAAGTTGTCCATTGAAACCCCATTTAAATAAATTGTTTCCAATAATAACAAAATAGAGTGCTTCGCTTTGTAATTTACATTTATCATTCTACATAAAGTGGTATGGTATATAAGTTCAGTAAAGGAAATTATAAATATCATTGTACCATTTTATGTTCGTAGAATTATGAGTAATAACAAGAGTGGTTGATGTATCATTTTTATTAAAAGAAATGGAAATATCTCATAATTGGTGTATGGTGAAGTTTTTATGATCATCACTAATGTTAAAAGGCATCAAGTATGATGCACTAGCCATTGCATCTGCATGGCAATTATCCTTATGGGGAATACTACCAATAGAAAATGTATCAAATATTTCTTTGAGTTTATCCCCCATTTATTTATATGGTAGTAGATGTTATTCTTTGGTTTGGTAATGATTGGTAACTTGATTAACAACCAACTACGAATCACCAAAGACTTGAATGTCCTTGATATGAATCTTTATATTGATAACCTAATCATCAAAGTTTCATATTATGTGATATTATTAATGCAAGAAAAGGATGATATGTAAGAGAAAGGCATGTATTTACCTTCAGGGGTGCAAAATATAATATCAACACCTATTCCTACTCTACACTTGGATCCATCAAAAAATATTGTCCATGGATTTTAAGATATATTGTATGCCTCGAACTTATCATGAAAAGCATTGGTAATTGGAAAGGGATCATGTAATGGAGTTGCAGCTAATTAATTAGCTATAACTTATCCTTTTGTTGATTTTTAAGATACAAACTCGAGATTAACTCTATAAGTTACATCACCATTTTACAATGTGGCTAGTAAGGTGTGTTTTGTTCATAAAGAACTTTAATGAATCTTCTTTAATTATAACATGAACCTCATTATTGAGCAAATAATGCCATAGGTTTTGTGTAACAAAAACCAAAGATAAACATAGTTTTAGTCTTTGTGTAACAAAAACCAAAGCTAAACATAATTTTATCTTGTTTCCTTATCTTAAGCATTTCATGTGATGGACATCACTATTATGAAGGTACTCAAAACATGTTCATCATCCCAACCTTTGCCATAATCTTTAATGTATACCTTCCACTCTGACAAACTTAGTTGGCAAGATATGTGACTATGTTATATGCTCAAAAAATAACATGCCTATAGGTGTATATTACTGTATTAGACTTTGTGTTATTATTCTAAGACCTTGTTGAATTCCTTTAGGTTCCTCTCATAATTGAACTTGTCCATACCATGACTTAAGTTAGACCAACACACAAACTATTATGTTCAACTTGCATTGTCACCCTACAATGAAATCGTAGATGTCCATTTTGATAGCAAAAAAGGTCATATAGGTTGCATTTCAACTCTTGGACCATGTGTTACACATCATAGGGTCTCTTTGAGGTCTTTGGAATCATCTCCAACTTGCAAGTGTTCATGTTTATAGGGTTCCCATCTCTAGGTTCATATCATGAGCTTGTAGGTACCTACACTTAGACTATAGGTGACCTTTTTTAGGGTAAAGGTACACCTATAGGTGATGATATAGGTCAATACCTTGTACTTCCACCCCTTTTAATTTTATTTGAAACACAAGTGCCCCTTCATACAAAAGAAGTCATTTACATGTAGACTATCCCTCTACTAGGTCTCATAGCATTGTAAAGTTATTTGGACTTAAGATATTGTAGATAACACTGTTAGAATGTAGTGAAGGACTGTTGAAGTTTGACAACCTCCTTTATCACCCTCTCTTGTCCAAACATTCATGATCTTTTGCAAGGCATTGCCCCTATATGTGGGATACATGATGAAATCACTTGGACCTGTCTATACCTCATGAATTTCACTATGGGATGATCAAAATAAAGGTGAAAACCCTATTTTGGAGACTTTAAGGTAATTTATCCCTTAAGTCACTTTCTCAACTTGTGGTGGGCTAGCATAGGTTTGTTTATCACTTCATGGTTCTACCAGGGCTACCATGACATTATCCATGTTCTCAAACCTTATGAGGCCTTTAAACAAACTTCAAACACTTTCATTTCAAGCTCACAAACCTCTGTATGAGCCTCCTATAGATGCATATGCAGGACATAGGTAGAACTTTAAATATGTAAGAACATGTTGTCTTCTCCAAACTCAAATTACTATTAGATGGCTCAAATATGTGATTCCCATCTTAGGAAAGCTATCAATACTTTATAATGTCTTCACGACATCACCATGACCCTGTAAGACTCTCTTTTCTCTTGATTGTAGGTGTACATGTGGGAAACTAATTGTGTAAGGTTGACTGTGTTATTTTATATAAGACATTCTTGAGACCAAGCTCTACAAGGAAAGGTTATTACCATGATATCTAAGAACTGAAAACATCAATACATTTTTATTGAAACCACTACAGGAAAGGAAAACCTCTATAGTTATGAAACATGCTTGTAACTCCATTAATGATCTCAATTAGCAACTTGAGATGTTTGGCTAATAAATTCACCTCCACACATGTAAGTAGGGCTGGAAACCATTAGAGAATAATTTACAAACTCACTATAACCATGTATAACACTTGGTTTGTATGGATTATCTCAAACAAGGAGGAAACTGTAGGGTATGGGGATAAGCATGTAAAAAGAGGCAACCAAATTATAAACAATGGTTCATAGAGCATAACTCATCAATCCTTAAACTCCTACCATGAAATGGAAGTACAATAAGACTAATATCTACCACCAAGTGGATTTGACTTGAATCATCTTCCGCTATTCGTACTAGACCAAAACTAGTTGGTCATTTTTGCATGCCTAATGGAATGATGGAGAAGTGAAATGGTTTTAGGTGAATTTTTAGATATCTAGGACTAATAAAGTATTTAAATGAGTTTAGGGTAGTTGAAAGGTCACTATAAAATCTTTCCACACATGCCACACTCTTGTATAAGCTGTACAACTCCTAAAACTTCCTCTTTTCCAACTATTTTCTTGATTCCAACATAATACATGTAAGTTTTTAGTTATTACTGACATATCTAACAAGGATCTGACATGAAGGACATTTTAAAACACTTGGAAACCTTTGTCTACTTAAGAAAACTATACAACCATCATAAATGGCTCAAATATGACCCCTAGGATGACATAAGACATAAAGGACTAAAAGGTGACCACAACAAAGCTATATAACATATTAAATGACATTGATATGACCATGACACACCCTATAAAATATTATAAGATGCCTATATCAAGTTTTTCACTAGAGGGGGTTAACTTATTCTGACTTATGGTTAAAATAGTTAACATTTTTGGTAATTTCTTATGGGTGGTATGCTTGTTATGCCAATGACCAGTAGCCTAATCCTATACTTTGGGCCATGGAGTCACCAATGCATAGGTTTGACACCTAATTACTTTTGTAACCACACCAAACAACAAGGAATGATACCCAAAATAAGACACACCAAAGGAAACACACATGTGTTCTCAAGAACACTTATAGAACACAGACACAATTGAAACAAAGACACACACCTATCCTAATATTTACAAGACCTCACTCTCGAGGTGGAAAAAAAAACTCACCATTCTTCAACCAGGGTCAAAGATGGTTCTTCTTGCATCCATGCTACTCCATGAATCAATTTGTCATGTGAATCATGTTCATCATCAAACACTCACTCAGGTCGATGGTAAAAAAGTTTATCATCTTTGGATCTTGTTCTATTTGCAAGTGTGCTATTTAAAGCTTTCATGAATGTGCTCTCTTGATTTCTAAGGACCATTTTTAGACATACAACCTTTTTAGCTCTTGCATGTTTAATTGATGATCTTCAATTTATATGTTAGAAGGTATGACAACTACCTCACCCTTGCTCTCTTCCTTATCATGATGCACTTGATGCTTGGAAGCATCAAGATTGATTTCCTTTTGTTTCATCACTTCTGAAAATGATTCATGTTTAGGTTGAGATGTTGACTATTCCTCAGGCACAAACATGCTTACCTTGATTTCACTAGGCCCCTTTAGGGCTACAACTTCTTGAACAATAATATGACATACACTTTCATGTTTGATGAGCCTTTCTCTTTCTGGCTCAATAGGACACTCAACCTTCTACTTGTTAGTATCATTACAACCTTATACTTGTTAGTATCATTAACAAACATATCATCAGATTCACACTTTTTTGGAGGAAGAATAACCTTACCTAGCTATTGAAACTCTTGACTTATGGCATTGAACCTTTTCCATAAGTCATCTTCTTCCTCATGAATGTCATCTTCAAGGGTGGTTTCATCAATTGAAATAAAAAATATATTGTTATTCTCACCATAGTAATCCATCATGCTCTTCAAGTTATCATCATCATACACATGGATCAAGTAATTGCCTTCAGTAGCTTGTGAGAAAGAATGCTCAATGCTTACCTTAGATTATTCAAATGCCCCCTCATGAATTGTATAGGTACCAAGGTCAGTTTGCTCAAAATATGTGTGTGGATCATGTTTATAAGCATCCACACCATACTCATCTATAAACAAGTTAGATATGCCTTCAATATTGGAAGAAGCAACATCATCCATAATATACTCCTTGTTATTGATAACACAATTGAGATTGGAACTTGCTTCTACATAGGGCTCAATGTGGAACATTGCTAGTGGTTGAGTTATTATGGTCAATTTTTTTCCATACCTTTTCCTAAGGGCTAATAATGACTAATAAACTGAGAGGTATCCTCCTATCTTAGCTATGAAATCCCTTGAGAGTTAGATAGCAAAGTGGGTAGGCAAGTCAACAACCACAATGTCTTAGAGGATGGGGAAACGAAGACAATCATGCAAGAAAACCTTCAACCCAGTGATAAATCCTACTAACTTGTAAATTTACCATCTAATTAAACTACCCCTTTTCTATGTGGTTCATACTTTAGACCTAATTTTTTAGCTATAACCTTGGGCATCACTGATGTGCTAACTCCACTATCAATTATGCAGTTATAGACTAGTTTATTCCCCATAATGAGAGTGAGGTAAAAGGGTGGAGGCGTATCAAACTTAGTTGAGGGTTATACAATTTTATTAGGAGAATTGATAAGAGCAACATGACCATGACCATAGCTTGATGATGGAAGACTAGCATGGATAGTGGAAAACTATTTTTTCAAGAGTTATTTTTATCTAGGCATATAAAGGACATCCCAAAGAGAGATAGATGCCTTAGTATTCTTTAAAGAATCCACAATGTTTAGATCAGAAGTAATTAATTTTTATTGAGTCTTTATAGGCAAGGAAGTGTTTGGAACTTGAGGTATTGAAGTGCTTTGAGCAGACCTTCCAAGATTCTGATTTGAAGAAGGTGCAGGAGTAGTAGGGACTGCCATGATTAAAGTCATGCCTTCCTATCTTATAGGAGGATTAGATGAACTTGTAGGCACACCATTAGCATCTCTTAGAGCCTTCATCTTAGCTCTACTGTTATCTACAATATAATTTCCTTGATAAGAATATAAGTGTCTTCAACTAAGAAGTTGGTGAAACTTACTCCTTGAGGCTGCCACCCTTCAATTGCTTATATTAGGACTTCATATTTTGCAGATAGTAGAGTGAATCCCCCTTGAGAAACTAAAGCTTGTTCTACACCTTCATTTTCATCCATGAATTTAACTTCTTTCCATTCCTCTACTTAGATTATATTAATATGAATTGGTACCAATTCTCTTATGTTAGAGGTGAAATTGGGATTGTATACATTGGCAAGCCTATTGAAATTTGGCTGCCCTTAACCTCTCCCTTGCCCATATTATTGAATATATTTATGATGATAGGGGTATGGGTTTTAATGAGAACCATGTTGAATTATTTCTTAGTTATTTTGAGCTTCTAACAATTGAATTTTTGCATCTTAATCCATGGCATCATCTGCCTTCTTAGGAGCAGTCCTTGACTTGGTATTTACATTAGGAACTTGGGCAACACTTGAAGCATCAATAGAAGTATTTGGAAATAGAATTATATACACTTTTGGAGGCAAATTCATAGCTTGTATGAGGCCATTATTACTTCTAATGGTAAGGTCATATGCCTTAGGTAGGTTAAAACCACCCATGAATTGTAGCATGATGGCTATGTTCATGCCAATGGACCTTAAGTATGTAGGAAACACAAAGCTAGTAGGTGATCTCATGGGAGTAGGAAACCTATACCAAGTCTTTTGGAATATCACATTAAAATCATGCATTATCTCCTTGCAGGATCTTTGAATCATATTGAGTTGGTGAATGAGTGAAGTGTGGTCACTCTTGTCCTCAAATTTTGATGTTAGTAACACTCCAAAATCATCCCATGTTATGATGCAACCACAGGTCAAAGTCCTATACCAATCAAGTGATTTACATCTAAGGGACATGTAAAGGAGTCTAATGGAAATGTTAACCTTAGTAACATTGTGAAAACTACAAAATTTTGATATATCCCTAATGTGCTCACTAGGAGTGACATGGCCTTCACCATTGAATGTAGGAATACTCTTTATAGCATTAGGGGAAATGTCATCATAAGCATCAAGATGGATTAGATTTTTAGTGTTAAAGGATGGGAAGGCATGTTTCCTAGCCATTTTTTATTCAAGTTCTTCCTCACTCTCTTGGTCCTCTTGCTCTTCAAAGGGCATAATAGGTTGAGGGTGTTGAACTTCAAGAGGAAGTTCAGGTTGAAGAGGTGGATTGATAGGATTGAAAACTCTACTAGAAGATGACCTAGTAAGGACCATAAAGTATGAGCATAATAATATGACAAAAAAATGGTATACAAATATATTTTACCTTATTGGAGTTTCCAAATGTTGAGTAGCACACTATATGCAACTATGATATTGTCAAGACTAGCATTCACCTTGACAAGTTATCTTTAGGATAATGGTCCCACTAGGCATGACATAACTATTGGCACAAAATATTACACCCTAGATGAGGTTTTTCAATCCTACTATAATATTTGGGCAACATTGGAATACCTCTAGGCCTGTGGGTTGCCTATAGTAGAGGTAGATCTCTAGGTTTAAGGGCTAGCTCCCTAGATTGACCTTTAAGTGTTTCTCACCTATACTAACTAATTGCTTGTGTGAAAAGGGAGTATAAATATACATGAAATTAAAATAAACTAAGGGGGTTATACACCATGAATATTTCCACAAGATCATCATACTCTTGCACTAAAAAATAATACCTACAACACTAGCTTCAAAGTCTTAAGATGTTCTAACATGAGTATTTAAATATGGAGGTGACATGCATGAGAATACTCAAGGTAAGTGGAACATAGGTAATATTATATAATATAAGGGAAATTTCACACTTTGAAAGAGTCAAAAACATTATATACACTCCATATGACCTATTAGAATGAGAACTTCTTGCGCTAAACATGAAAGGATAAAGAGAAGCAAGGATAAAAGCTTATCACTAGACCTCACCATACATCACTTCACACACTTAAAACAAGATTTTTATGAAATAAAAAATATATTTCATGTATTATTAAAAGTAAAATTACAACATCAAACCATTAGTGCTTTACCATCCCAGGTGTGGAATTAGAAAACAAGATCCAAAATGGCTAGTACTTATAAAATGTGAGAGAGGAGAGAGAGAAGTGGAGATCAAGGGTCACAATGCAACTTTTTAGGGCATGAGAATAAGTTATGTTGTAGGGGATGAGATTATGAAACATACCATGAAATTTCTCTTTGGATAAATGTCCTTTCAAGGTATGAAAACTCTTGAAAACTAGCATAAGATCCTTCAGCTACCTTCTTAGAAACTACCTTCATCATTTGGTCTCTCTTGAGTAGTCCACAACAAACTAGGGAGAGATTCCACATGTGAAATATGATGGGGGGGTTAAGTAAAATATCCAACATGAATTATATGTATCTCTAACCATTGGTCTTCTTTTGGACAAGTGTTTTCACTGCTTGTAGTCACCATCATCCTTCTTTCATTCATTCCTCACACTTGTCATTCAAGATACCTTAAATTTTCCAAAAAAATCCATGAACGGGGTAATATGACACCTTTAGAGATCCATATTGTCCATAAATTCATTAGGAAGATCTTGAAAGTCCTCCCAATTAGACTTTTCACCTTCTCACTTGGTGATCACCCTTCATTCACTATGCCAATTTGGACTACCTAAAGTGAAGGTGCTTGCATAGTTACTTGTGTATTTGTTTGAAGAAATATATGAACATTAAGAGTTGTATTAGGTCAAATATTTTCTCCCAAAGTTATCCTAATTATTCAAATCTTTTTTGAACCTACAAAACACACAAATATGTCAAGAAAAATTGTTTTATGCCCTATCCATATAGATAGGGTACAATCCAATCTGATAGGAAGAAGCTTGGTGGAGTTATCTACAAGTTATAATCACTTTACAAGTCATAATAGCTCATATGGATGAATTTATATCCACTTATTTCCCATCAGGTCAAGAACAAGGGTTTTGGAGGGTTTTAGGTGGTTTTGACCCTTAGCATTTGTTCATAAAAATCTGACGTTCAATATATTAAAATTATCACTAGAATAATGTTTAGGACCATCTTCGACATCCCCTAACTCCTTGGGTCTCCATTATAAGCATCCATACAGATATGAGCTTCCAAAGATGGCCTCTCAATCCATTCCCTACATTTTGTGCATGTTGAGTTATTCTTAATCTAGGAAATGACCCATTTGTAATCTCCCCTATAGAATAATGGTTCTAAATAATATCATATCATCTCATGAAAGTGATCAAATGCATTAGAATTATCACTTGGTGTTATAAGTGAGACTACACCCACTTAGGGCTTTAGGCCTAGTTAAGGCCTAATAGGCCTAATCTGTATATCTTTGGGTTTTGGATACTATGTTTGATTTCTATAAAATTGTGAGGCCTTATTCATGTTTGTTTATACTTGAAACCACTACCAAAACCCTTATAAAATGTTTCAATAGTCTCTCAACACATTTTTCCCTTTAGTCACCAAACTTATAAGGTATGAAGGGATTAAATTTGTCCTAAGGATGTTTTCTATTGAATTTCAAGGTTGGACTACCTTTGCAAGGCCACTAACACCCCAAAATTCTAAGATAGTCTTTCAGGGTATTAGGACTATGCATCAAGTTTGAGTCATGACTGTAGATTGTACTCTTGAGTCTCAATTTTATCTTGTTTCCTTATACATATCATTTAATTTTATGGACATCACTATTATGGAGGCATTAAAAACATGTTCATCATCCCAACCTTTGCCAAACTATTCAATGTATACCTTCCACTTGGACAGGCTTAGTTGGCAAGCTATGTGACTGTGTTAGTTACTTAAAAAAAGGCATGCCTATAGGTGTATATTATAGTATTAGATCTTGTGATATTTTTCCAAGACCTTGTTGAAGTCCTTTAGGATCCTCTCATAATTGAACTTGTCCATACCATGCCTTAAGTTAGAACAACACACAAACCATTGTGTTCAAATTACATCGTCACCCTACAGTCAAACTATAGATGTCCATTTTGAGAGAAAATAGGTCCTGTGGGTTGCATTTCAGCTCTTGGACCTTGTGTTACAAATCAAAGGGTCTATTTGAGGTCTTTAGAGTCATATCCAACTTACAAGTGTTCATGTTTATAGTGTTCCCATCTCTAGGTTCATATCATGAGCTTTTAGGTACCTACACTCAGACTGTAGGTGACCTTTTTAAGGGAAAAATTACACCTATAGGTGATGATATAGGTCAATACCCTATACTTACACCCCTCCCAATGTTATTTGTACCACTAATGCCACTTTATACAAAATAAGTCATTTGTATGCAAACTATCCCTCCACTACATCTCATAGCATTGTAAAGCTAATTGGACACAAGATACTATAGATAACACTATCAAACTGTAGTGAAGGATTGTTTGAGTTTGAAAACCTCCTTTATCACCCTCTCTTGTCCAAACATTCTTGATATTTTGCAAGGTATTGACACTATATGTGTGTTACATGATGAAATCACTTAGACCTATCTATACCTCATGCATTTCACTATGGGAGGATCAAAAGAAATGTTAAAACCCTACGTTGGAGACTTTAAGGTAATTTGTCCCTTGAGTCACTTTATCAACTTGTGGTCAGCTAGCATAGGTTTGTTTATCACTTCATGGTTATACTATAGATACCATGACATTCTAAATGTTCTCATACCTTATGAGGCCTTCAAACAAACATTAAACACTTACATTTCAAGCTCACAAACCTCTGGATGAGCCTCCTGTAGATGCATATGCAGGACACAGGGTAGAAATTTGAATATATAAGAACATGTTGTCTTATCTAAACACAAACTACCATTAGATGGCTCAAATATGTGGTTCCAATTTAAGGGAAGATATCAACACTTTGGAACCTCTTCACCACATCACCATGACCCTGCAAGACTCTTTTCTCTCCTGACTATATGTGCACATGTAGGAAACTAACTGTGTAAGGCTGACTGTGTTCTTCCATATAAGACATTATTGAGAAAAATATATAAAAGGAAAGGTTATTACCATGATATCTTAGAAGTGAAAACATCAATACACTTTTGATTGAAACCAATATAGGAAAGGAAAACCTCTACAGTTGATGAAACATGCCTACAACTCCATTAATGATCTCAACTAGAAACTTGAGATGTTTGGCTCATCAATTCACATCTACACATGTAAGCATGGATAGAAACTATTAGAGAAGAATGTTGACACTCACTAAAACCATGTAAATCACTTGGTTTATACTAGTTAGCTCAAATAAGGAGAAAACTTGTAGGATGTGGGGATAAGCATGCAAAAAGATGCAGTCAATTTCTAAAGAATGGTTCATAGAGCATGACTCATCAATCCTTGAAATCCTACCATGAAATGGAAATAGACTAAGATTAATATCTATGATCAAGTGGATTTGATTTGACTCATCCTTTGCTGTCCGTACTAGACCAAAAATAGTTGGTCATTTTTACATGCCTAGTGGAGTGATGGAGAAGTGAAATAATTTTAGTCTAATTTTGAGATCTTTAGGACTAATCAAGTATTAAAATGAGTTTATGGGAGTTAAAGGGCCATTTTATAAGCCTACCACACATGCCACACTCTTATAAAAGTCATAAAACTACCAAAACTTCCTCTTTTTCAACTATTTTCTTGGTTCTAACATAGTACCTACAAGTTTTCACTTAGGAGTAACATATCTAACAAGGATCTAACATGAAGTATGTTGAGAAACACTTAGACACCTTTGTCTACTTAGGAAAATTGTATAAAATTCAGAAATGGCTCAAATATGACCCCTAGGATGACATAAGACATAAAAGACTAAAAGGTGACCATGACAAAGCTATATAGCATATTAAATGACATTTTTAGGACCATGACACACCCTATAAGATATTATAAGACCCCTATATCAAGTTTTTTACCATAAGTTGTTAGGTTGTGGAGATAAAAGCTTCACTGTTATGCAAACATGGAGGTTGTGCTGAGTGTCACAGTAATTGGCATCAGTCAGGCCAACTGACATCGGTCAGGCATAGACAGGAAGCTGCCAACATCGGTCATGAATCGGCTGACGTCGGTCATCTCTAGATAGATAGCGACTAACGTCAGTCACCTGTGCATTGCAGAACTGTTAGTTCCACGAACAGTTAGTTTGTTGAACAACTAGTTTGCATGTAAAGACTAATTTTAATCTTGGAGCTACATTTCTAATTATTGTAATTAAAAGTCTAATTATTGTTTGTATGGGATATATATAATAGACTCATGGACTATATTTTAAAGTGTGCTAGATAGAGAGAGCAAGGTTAGCTCCTTCAAAGGGAAGAGAGCAAGGTTAGCTCCTCATAGTGCCACAGTGCCAAGTGTATATGATTAGGTAGATCTGTGGGAGAGCAAGATCTGGTAGAAGATCCATAGGGGTGTTGGTGTGTAGAATCAGAAGGGTTCTATCCAAGGTAGAATCATAAGGACTTGGTGAGGCAAGGACAAGGTTCTTTTGGGTGTGTAAGATCTAGGTTGGTAGGTGTGCAAGGCCAAGTTGATCTACGGTATAGCAAGATCAGGGAGATCTACATGGTAAGTAAGGTCGGTTGATCTGTAGGTGTGTGTGTGTGTGTACGAGATCTAGGTTTGTAGGTGTGCAAAACCAGGTTGATTATTAGGTGTGCAAGATCAAGGAGATCAACAACACAATAGGTAGCAAGATTAGGTGAGATCTACTTGGAGTATGTGGTGTACTCAAACTTAGAGTATGTGTGTATACTCGGTAGTACTGGCAGTGTTGATACTGACTGGTTGAAACACCAACTCTGTGTTTGAGTTGTTTGTGTTTTTAATTGAGAGAGAGAACTCTTGAGTGAAGATTACTGGTATGCCCTAGAGGTGTGGGAAGAGTGTGATCTCTTTATTGTATTTCCTTCTGGAAGAGTATTAATACAATTGGGTATTGTCTCTCATATTTTGTGTTATTTTTGAATTCTAGTTACTTATCATTCTGGTTAAATTCCATGTTTAGTTGCTTATACAAAGGTAATCAGTTATGCTCCTAGATCCTAACATAAGTGGTTGACTTATTTTGAATTGTGGTAAAAATAGTTCAATAGTTGGTTGGAGGTGACATTTAAACAATATAATTTATTTATTTTATCAACCTTGATGCTTTCTTGAGAAATAATGTACCCAAGAAGCTTTCCAAAAGACACTTCGAAAACACATTATTGGGGATTTAATTGTACATTAAACTTTTGCAAGTGTTTGAATATTTTTTGTAAATCTATAGCATGGTCTTGGAGACATTTGGATTTTGTAAGTAAATCATCAACATAATATTCAATATTTTTTCTAAACAAAATTATGAAATATATGAGTCATGGCCATGTGATATGTTATTCTTGCATTTTTGAATTTGAAAGGCATGACTGTATGACAAAATGTTCCCCATGGAGTAGTAAATATTGTCTTTTCTTGATTTATTAGGTTAATTTTGATTTGGTTATATCTATAAAAACCATCCATAAATGAAAATGTCTCATATATATCTATCAAATCGATAATCATGTCGATATTAGGTAAAGGAAAGTTATCTTTTAGATAAGCCTTGTTTAAATCATGATAATCAATGCAACATCGAATGCCACCATTAGGCATATTAATAGGTAAAATATCAGATACCTAATCAAAATGTGCAATGGATCTTATAAAGCCAATAACTAAGAGTTTTTGAATCACATCTTTTACTAGCAATGCCACTTTGGGATGCATTTTATGAATCTTTTGTTTAATAGGTTTTACATCTGGATATAATAATATATAATGTATTTCCATTGATAGATCAATTTTGTGCATATCTTAGTAAGCCCAAGTGGATAATTTTGGGTAATCATGTAAAAATAGTTGGTCATTTTTACATGCCTAGTGGAGTGATGGAGAAGTGAAATAATTTTAGTCTAATTTTTAGATCTTTAGCACTGATCATGTATTAAAATGAGTTTAGGGGAGTTAAAGGGTCATTGTATAAGCCTACCACACATGCCACGCTCTTATAAAAGTCATAAAACTACCAAAACTTCCTCTTTTCCAACTATTTTCTTGGTTCTAACATAATACCTACAAGTTTTCACTTAGGAGTGACATATCTGACAAGGATCTAACATGAAGTATGTTGAGAAACACTTAGACACCTTTGTCTACTTAGGAAAATCATATAAAATTTAGAAATGGCTCAAATATGACCCCTAGGATGACATAAGACATAAAAGACTAAAAGGTGACCATGACAAAGCTATATAGCATATTAAATGACATTTTTAGGACCATGACACACCCTATAAGATATTATAAGACCCCTATATCAAGTTTTGTACCATAAGTGGTTGACTTATTTTGAATTGTGGTAAAAATAGTTCAATAGTTGGTTGGTGGTGACATTTAAACAATATAATTTATTTATTTTATCAACCTTGATGCTTCCTTGAGAAATAATGTACCCAAGAAGCTTTCCAAGAGACACTTCGGAAACACATTATTGGGGATTTAATTGTACATTAAACTTTTGCAAGTGTTTGAATATTTTTTGTAAATCTATAGCATGGTCTTGGAGACATTTGGATTTTGTAAGTAAATCATCAACATAATCTTCAATATTTTTTTTAAACAAAATTATGAAATATATGAGTCATGGCCATGTGATATGTTATTCTTGCATTTTTGAATCTGAAAGGCATGACTGTATGACAAAATGTTCCCCATGGAGTAGTAAATATTGTCTTTTCTTGATTTATTAGGTTAATTTTGATTTGGTTATATCTATAAAAACCATCCATAAATGAAAATGTCTCATATATATCTATCAAATCGATAATCATGTCGATATTAGGTAAAGGAAAGTTGTCTTTTAGATAAGCCTTGTTTAAATCATGATAATCAATGCAACATCGAATGCCACCATTAGGCATAGTAATAGGTAAAATATCAGATACCCAATCAAAATGTGCAATGGATCTTATAAAGCCAATAACTAAGAGTTTTTGAATCACATCTTTTACTAGCAATGCCACTTTGGGATGCATTTTATGAATCTTTTGTTTAATAGGTTTTACATCTGGATATAATAATATATTATGTATTTCCATTGATAGATCAATTTTGTGCATATATTAGTAAGCCCAAGTGGATAATTTTGGGTAATCATGTAAGAATTATCGATAGGCCTTGCCTTCATCATCCTGCATCATTGTGATGAGTAATACTAATCAAGGATCATTATCTATGCCATAGTTATATTATACCATATCTTCATTTAAAAAAGTGGATATTTCAGTGATAAATGGCATAGTAGAAATAACATTATGTGCATTATGTTAAACATTAGTATCATTTCACTCACCAAAGTAAGCATGAGTAGAGATGGCATGAGGAAACCTATTCTTATGATAGAAGGAATGATATCTATATATGCCCCCAAGTACTTGAGCAAAGACTCATCATTTGAAAACTCATCGAATGTCAAATTTTTTGATGAAGCATTTTTGTCAATCAAATGAGGATTTACCAATTATAGATATATATTAGAGGTAGGTACATGCATGCATTTTGATTTGGTCTTCATGAAACAAGTATCAATGCAAATAATTTATTTGTGACTTACAATTTTTTCTTAAAAACCCAAACCTTGTTAATTTGTTTTATTTGTAGGAGATATAGGTTGAGATATAACTTGTTTATTTTTGCCTAATCCTTATCTTTTATACCCATATTTTATCAGCTATTAAGAGCCAAAATCTAGGTTGTATCATTGTGGTAGAAGAGTATTTGTTTGGTGGACCATTGCACAATGTTTGAAAGGATTAGTATCCATTTTACATGTATAAATAGATCCCTAATTGATGAGTTTTAAGCATGTGTGCAAGGTAGAAGGAACCACACACATGTCATGTATCTAAGGTCATCCCAAAAGTATGTTATAGTTCAAATCATTTGGCATAACTTAACATAAATTAGGCAATGTATGAGGTCCCACGATGATGTTCAAGGATATATACCCCAAGATGAATCATGAAATGTTATTAAATTCTGTGATATACATGTTGTAGGGTTCCAAATCTTTAGGTCCAATGTCAAGTAAAGAAGGAAAGGATATGTTGCAAATGTTAAATCCCAAACCACTATCCACCAGAAATATTTTAACCATTTTATTTCACACACATACCTGAAAGTATAATGGTAAACTAAAATTTATGAGTTCTTGAGGTGGTAAATCCTCTTCTTCAAAATAAATATTATGCTCCATCCATTTGATATAATTTAACATGGAAGCCACATATGAAGGCTCCAAATTACTTAGTAAAAATTGGGAGATGATACAATAAATAAAATTAGTAATGTGAATAATGCATCTAAAATAACATACTTGTAATGTGAATAATGATACAATAAGTCCAAGAATGAAGTTTTAGTAATAATATCATTGGGAGATGTTGTAATATGGTGGGAAGTGCAAGTCTGTTTCATGCATTGCCTTTGGCACTTTGTAGTAATAAGTAAAAGTTCATTGTAAACATTATGGCTGTAAGAAGTATGAAAGAATGTATTTGATTTTAAATGATTAGATTTTGAACTCCTTATATATTTTTATTAAATTCACCATACATTAAACATAAAAAGTAATAACTACCAAGATGTGCTATAAAATGAAGCAAATGAGAGATATATTCATATTGAACATGATACTAAAATGAAATTTGATTATGTAACATATGAAATATCATTAAATAAAAAATTAGAAAAGAGAATTAAGAAATCCTAGATCAATATCTAGGGTTTTGGGGAGCAGAGGTCGGGTTCCCTAAATGTTTAACCTTAAAATCTAGATAAGGAATCTAGGGTTAAAGTGGTTACAGATGTAACATTAGGAATTCAAAGAGCCACATAATTAATTAGTTCCTTGTTAGTGAATCAAAAGAGAATTTAAACCAAATAATGAAATGGAAACTAAACCATTCTTGTCTAAGTACTAGGGTGAGCTTAACATAATGAATAAAACTATAAATAAGAGATAAAAATATACAACTATGTTACCTCCCTTGTCAAAAATAGTGTTTACTTGTTGGCATAAATGATGTTATTGCTTAGCTTCTGGACATAAAGACTTTGATCAATGCATTTTCCATCTTGGCAGCACTTATCTAAGACCACATGTGGCTTTGCTTGGCTTGGTGTGAATCTTCTTGAATCAATTTGACATTATAACATTGTTTAAGAAGCTTCTTGAAGGCATTCTTGTAGAATAACCATACACACAAAATATTTTTGGAAAAGAGTGAGGGCACTTGTATTTATAGGTCTTAAAACTAAATCTAACTCTAAGGTAGTTAGGTTTAGTTTTAACTTTGGTTGAGTCTAAAGTAACCTTGATCAAGTTTAGGTTAACCCTGGGTTGGGTCAAAGCAATTACGAAGGCTTGATAGCTCATAAAAGACATTTATTGCCATTATAACTCTATTTATGAAGTTGTGACTCCCCTTTTCTTATAATTTTAGGAATTAATAAAAGATATTACTATTTCCTTTGACTTTGACCTCATCTTTATTGAAAAATTACTTTTTTAGAAAATACAATTCCCTAATTCGACTTGGATTTTTTACATAAGCAAGCCAATTAAATCTTGATTTTTAATTAATCGTGCTTAGGGTTTTTTGACATTTATGAATTGTTTTTAATGTTTTGCATTAATAGATCAACATGCCAATAATGTTAATTTTCTAGGTCATAATTTGACTAGGGTTAAATCTAAGATATATTATCAGTGCATATAGGGTAATACCCCAAATAAAAAAAGCCTCAACATGTTTTTGGGTCATTGTATCCTTTACACTAATGAAATTAAGAAATCTAGTGACTTCTAGGCTTAAATTATGTCATTTTCTAGAAATCAATCTTGTACTCTATTTAGACACGAAAGTGGCCAAAAATGAGTGTTTATAATAGATAGCCTAGGACACAAGGATGGTAGACTATATCTAAACTGAGATAATTAATTATAAAACTTAGATAAATATATACTTAATTTATTATGCTAAGATATGCTTAAAATATAAATTACAGCTATGCTAGATATTACAATGATAATGAAAACAAGATACTTAGTTGGTTCTGATGCTAATACAAATCTAGATCTAGAACAAGAAGAAAGTAGACTAGATGTAAATTTTGGATTAGTCATTTGATTCTATAAATTGTACCTTTATAACCATGTTTGCTTATGTCAACCTAGGACAAATACATCGATTCTTCTATCTAACTTGGATGTAAGTGTCCATTATGGAATACTTGTTAAAATTAAATGTGACCATTTAGATGCTTTTAGGTTTTATGTCAACTTCACTCTAGTTTATTTGGATCTAGGTCATGGACTGTCACTCCTTGTCAAATGATAAAAACCCTAGCTATTCAATTTGTAGTGGTTATGGAAAAAATAAGTTAGTGGGCACATGATGTTAAGCTACCCTAATGATTGGCACCCTTTCTTTTGAACTGTCTTGAGTTATATCACAAAAATTTGCCTAAGTTTCAACCCTCTTTTCTCAGCCTAAATTTATGTTTGATTCCCATAATCCTCTTTACACTAAACCTTATTTAGATAGAAATCAACCTTGGCTTTATGCTTCACAAGCCAATTGACTCCTAAGATCACATCATATGACCCTAACAATACTACATAAAGATCCATTACTATTGTGAATTCAAGCAATCTAATCTCAGCTTCAACTAAACACTTGTAAAATTTGACCTTTGACTCATTCCCATATTGTATTGACCATGAATTTACCACAAATCAAACTTTTTTAGATAACTTATTGAGTATTATAAGAGCAATAAAACATTATGTAGACCTCGTATCTATCAAAATAGAGACTGGATGATCAAACAAAATACCTGATAGTTCTATAGGTGAAGCTTGGAATTTGGCCTGTTAATTATAAATTATTACATGAATCCATTACTATAAAGTTCCATATTATGAAGTAGAACCCTTATTCTTTAAAATATCTTGGGTACATTCATGAGCAAAATGGTCACCTCTATAAATGGTCCTTTCCTATCAAACTATTGGTTTCCCTTAAAACTACCTTTGAAACCATTACCAAGTTTCTTGTTACCTGTGCCATTATTGAATCTAGAATTTTGATTCTTGAATTGACTCTTAGAGTCTCCACTCCTCTAGTTTTAGTTATTCTTTTTGAAATTTAGTTTAGAATTTCCAAACTTTTTATTGAACTTATCTCTAATCTAAACAAGAGATTTAAACTTTTTCTCTTGTTTGACTGCCTTCTCAAAGACCTAATCCATGGTAGATAGACCATACACATCCACCTCACCACCAATATAGGGTTTTAATCCCATGATAAACATCTTAATTATGAACCTCTCATCTACCTGATATTAAGGTACATACTTCAAAAGTTTGGTGAACTGTTCCCAGTAGTCATTCACTAATATGTCTCCTTGCTTAAGATTATGAAAATATATAAGATTTTGATCAAAGTACAACTATGGAAGCCATCGTGACCTAAAAAATATCATGAAATGCTCCTAAGTGGTGGTGGTAGAGTTAATATTCATTTCTAGCTTATTTTTGGCCCACCACATAGTTGCTTAACTAGGCAACTAGTAATCTCCCCAAACTGATTTAATGACTTCAAAGTAATTTTAAATATTGAAATACTTATCCATATTTTTCAACCATGCTTTAACTTTATCTCCTAAAATTTTTCCATCAAACTTGGGTGGATTCACCTTTTTCATATCCCTAACCAATTTTACATCTACATGAGCTCTCGCATCTTGAGGCACTTCCTCATGCCTCTGCTCTTAAGGAATTTCCTGCTTAGCAGGGTGCTCTTTAGGTACATCTTGATGGGCTTCCTCTTCATGGCCATGAAATTCCTATTCTAGGGATATAATTCAATCCCTAGTTCATTCATGGCTATGAGAATCTGATCCAACTTTGTTTCTTGATCAATGGTAAATTAAGTAGGAACTGATGGAGGGTTATTATTATTCACTATCTAAGGACCCTCACTAGATGCTCTAGCTTACACCATTCTCCTTTTTGGTTAAATAAGATAAACAAATATTAGTGGACTCATTAAGTCCTAAAATTTGAGCTGTAACTCTGATACCACAATGTAACATCCCCACTGGGATTTACTAGAATAGTGTATTTTTTTAAAAAATTAATTACACATATTCAAACATTAGACTTCACCATGAGAAATCTAACTAGTGATCCAAATTAAATGCACTAAGTATGTTA
The DNA here is from genome assembly GCA_037957365.1 of Torreya grandis. Taxonomy (NCBI): domain Eukaryota; kingdom Viridiplantae; phylum Streptophyta; class Pinopsida; order Cupressales; family Taxaceae; genus Torreya; species Torreya grandis. The sequence goes on along the minus strand of JARHVA010001103.1, from coordinate 1,233,529 downwards.
ACCATAAATAGACATGTAACAAGCTATTTAGTTACTAATCACCATGATAATAAATAAGAAAAATAAGTACAATGTTAATTTACTCAATTTAACTACATATATTCCAAAAGGTAAATACACAATTTCAGTCATGGCTGATACAATATTACAACCACTGATGTCAATGTATAGATGAATAAATATTATAATTTCATCAAGAATAATGTCATAATAATAAATATAATACAAGATACAAGGTTCCACGGAGCATGAGTCTCAACTAACTCAAGTATCCTATGGTAATCTCAAGAGTAGTCTCCAATGAAGTACTATTGTGGGGAGGAAGAGCATCATTAAAGCACTTTTACACACAAACCATGGACCATCGATCCCATACACAGTATCCCAATTAAGGAATGGCCCTCCCTTCATGGATGGGTAGAAAATGATGGTGTGAGAATTTAGAGAGATAAGTTAGTAACTGTGTGCTGTAAGATAAGTAATACATGATGTGCACCATAAAGAAAATCTATTCTAACATGATATCACACAAACATGTAAATCAAACATATGAAATGACAATGTTTAACTAAAACATTACTTTGACCAAAGTTTTTAAAGTTTAAATGATCACTAGGATCAGTCAAATTTATACACACCACTTGATTGGATTACCTTCATCTTGCATTGATGATGCTAACTAAACTAGTGAAGTCCATCTCACTAATTATTTAATGCCATCAACATGAGATTTGGTTAATTAAAACATAACCAATAGATTTAATTGGATTACTTCCTATCAACAGGCATAAAACATGTTAAATATGGAAATAACCAAAGTACATATATTTAGTCTATCAAATGTATGCAATGAATCTCAAATCATATTATTAAATTTAAATTATTTTTAATAGAGTCAATTTTTTTAATAGAGTTAAAATTTTTTTAGTAGAGTTTTTTTAGATAGATACCAACTTTTAATCGAAGATAAAAGTACTTCTATAACACAATAGAAGGTCTAGTCTTCCAAAAGATAAAAACCAAGATTAAATTCAACTATTATTTCTCAAAAACTCTTAAAAAAAATCATGATAAAAACCTAAGTTAAAAATTAAAAACTAGAAACTAAAAAACATCAAAGCACCATTAGAACACCACCAACTTAAATTCTACCTACATAGCCACATCAATTCATCAACCATTAGCTACTTGAAATATTCTACCCCTATTGGAAAGCAAAGACTATGTATTTCATTGAGTACCACCAATGATTGAAGTCTGAGCATATAATTGTAATCATTATGCTTCTATTTTCCTACCTCTATTCCATTTCTTGCCATAGTTTGGGGTCTTTAGATTAGAGGACCTCTGAGTAATAGTCAAAACAACCTTGCTTGCCAACTCTTCTTTTTCATCCTCCCAACCTCCCTGTATATGAATTATCCTTCTCTTGAAGGATATCCATTGGTGACAAAGCTTTGATTATTTTCTTTGGCCTAGCATCCACCACACCTATTTCCTTAACCAACTTGGATGAAAAAGGCTGCTTTGACTCTCAAACTAATTGATCTTCTTCTACCACCAACATCTCATTTTCCTATAATTTTTCCTGAACCTTCTAAAAAGGATCCAAATTAGGTAACTCAATAGATTTAAAATTAGCCAAAAACTACAAGCAATGCACCAAATCATGATTTAGACACCCAAATTTCCTTATCCACTTCTGTAGAAACATAGAATGAGATCCATTAAAACCCTTCTCATGACAAGCCATAATCTTATGATCATTATGATTACATTTGAAACATCTAAAATGAATACCTTTAAAATCAACATATTGGGTCCACTTTCCTTGAGAGGACACAATTTGAATGGAATGATGCAAAGGTTTGGAAAGATCAACCAAAACACACACTCAGATAAAACTCAGATGAGCTTCAGTAGATTCATCAATCTTAAAAAAAACACTCAACTTACTCACCAAAATTTTGAAAAGACCAATATCTCTCATCACTAGGGGAAGATTATAAAATCTTACCCAAACCAGAGCTTTTAAAGTGACTACAATAGTTGGGTCAAAAAAAGGTGCCTAAGAACAAAAAAAATCCCTTGTTTACCCACAAACCAAGGACCATTCTCTTCAACAAACACCTTATCCTCCTAAGACTGAAACTGAAGAAAAAAGAAATTATTAGAAATTAGAGATATAAAAGGAGTTTTTAGGATTTGCCATGAGTCAAAAGCCCATTGTTGAAGCACTTCCCAAGAAGGCCATTTTCCAATACATTTTCCTATCAATGATTTATTTCCCTTTTCCAGATTTATCTCTAAAAGTTATAAATTTAAAATTTCTAGAATAAATGGATTATCTAAAAAAAAAGAGAGAAACATTACCAAGAAACCCTATTTTTAATGCCTTCTAAAAAAATTCTACTTCTAGAATCCCCTTATTACACTCTATTCAACCTCTTTCATGCCCATAACAATTTTCCAACGATATCTGGTCTCCAGAGATGAGATTTGTGTCTGATATTAGCTGAGTCTTGAGAATAAATTCCTTGTAGAAAGCTTCACAGGTATGAAAATGGTTCAAAATATTAATGCAATGTGCATACATTAGAACTTTAGATGAAACCATATATGCCCCTAGAAAAACTTCAGCTAAACTTTTAACTGAAAAGAAGCCATCTCTTGACCTATCACTGGCTTCACCCAACTGGTCAAACCCTAAATCTTCCATTTGAGTGATAAAACCAACATTAGGTAGTTTAGAGGGAGAAAAGACATGACCAGATTCTTGGATTTTAATCCTCCTTCTACTCTTGTTCTTATGAAGTGATGACCTAATGTCCATCATTTCTAACCTAGCTTCAGCTTCAGTTGAAACTTTGCTATCCTCTTCCTCACCTTCCATTTCATACCTACACTCAAACCCAAAACTCCTTCCATGCCTACAACCCTAGTCTCCCACATCCACCAATGTTGCTGCCACTTTCTTCTCTTCTATCTGTTTGTATTTCTGCCAAGCTCTCTACTTCATCACCAACGTCGACATCCCCCAGTTCCTGTTGATAGGAATATTCAAGTTAAATTTTTTAATAGAGTTAAAAATTTACTAATAGAGTTAATTTTTTTTTTATAATAGAGTTAATTTTTTTTTTATAATAGAGTTAAATTTTTTAATAGAGTTAAAAATTTACTAATAGAGTTAAAAAGTTTTTTAATAGAGTTAAAAATTTACTAATAGAGTTAATTTTTTTTTTAGAGTTAATTTTTTTTTAAAAGAGTTAAAAAAAATTTATATAGTTAAATTTTTTTAAATAGAGTTAAAAATTTCTATTAAAGTTAAATTTTTTCTAATAGAGTTAAAAAAAATTATAGAGTTAATTTTTTTTAAATAGAGTTAAATGTTTTTTAATAGAGTTATATTTTTTTAATAGAGTTAAAATTTTTTTTAATAGAGTTAATTTTTTTTAATAGTGTTAATTTTTTATTTAATAGAGTTAAAAAAAATTTAATAGAGTTAAAAATTATTTAATAGAGTTAAGTTTTTTTTAATAGAGTTAAAAAAATTTTAATAGAATTAAACTTTTTTTATAGAGTTAAAAAAAACTTAATAGAGTTATTTTTTTTAATAGAGCAGTTAATTTTTTTTAATAGAGTTAAATTTTTTTAATAGAATTATTATTTTTTTAATAGAGTTAAAAAAATTTAATAGTGTTAAATTTTTTTTAATAGAGTTAAATAATTTTTTAATAGAGTTAATTTTTTTTCAATAGAGTTAAAACAATTTTTAATAGAGTTAAATTTTTTTCATAGAGTTAAAAAATTTATGTGATTCACTCACTCTTGATAAGGAAGAATAAAAGAAAAGATATGAAAAATAGAGTCGAATAATACAAGATATGAAAGAATTGTACAAATATATAACTCAACAATCAAATTTCCAAAACATGTTTCACCTATTAGAGGCTCATCAGTTGAAATGGATAATGATGTTCATAAATGCCACTACATGACATAAGCTTTGTCAATAGGGAAAGAGTCTTGAGGGTGAAAAACCTAAAATATTATGTGATTAATTTAATTAATTAAATAATATTATTCTCCCTTACTAATAAATGCTTCATGGTTGTGTTATGATTATTATCGAACACTCATAACGGTGCAACCAGTGTGATATCAATTAAATTTAATGAAATACCCTAACATGGTAAGTTATACCCCATACGAAGGCCATGACCTTGAGAATTTATGCCACATTCACTAGTTAAATAGTGATAGTGACGTTTATAAATGCCATCACATGACATAAGCTTTGCCAATAGGGAAAGTGTCTTGAGGGTGAAAATCACTAAATATTATGCGATTAATTTAAATAATTAAATAATATTACTCCCCCTTACTAACAAATGCTTCATGGTTGTGTTATGGTTATTATCGAACACTCATAACAGAGCAACCAGTGTGATATTAATTAAATTTAATGAAATACCTTAACATGATAAGTTCTATTTATCTCACATTCACTAGTTAACTAGTGATAGTGATGTTCATAAATGCCACCATATGACATAAGCTTTGCTAATAGGGAAAGAGTCATGAGGGTGATAAGCCTAAAATATTATGGGATTAGTTTAATTAATTAAATAATATTACTCCCCCTTACTAACAAATGCTTTATGGTTGTGTTATATTTATTATCGAATACTCATAACAGTGTAGCCAGTTTCATAATAATTAAATTTAATGAAATACCCTAACACAATAAGTTTTACCCCACATGAAGGCCACGATCTTGAGGATTTATCCCACATTCACTAGTTAACTAGTGATAGTGTTGTTCATACATGTCATCACATGACGTAAGCTTTGCCAATAGAAAAAGAGTCTTGAGGGTGACAAGCCCTAAATATTATGTATTTAATTTAAATAATTAAATAATATTACTCTCCTTTACTAAAAAATGTTTCATGATTGTGTTATGGTTATTATCGAACACTCATAATGGTACAACCAATGTGATATTAATTAAATTTAATGAAATACCTTAACACGATAAGTTTTGCCCCACATGAAGGCCACGACCTTGAGGTTCTATCCCACATTCATTAGCTAACTAATCATAGTGATGTTTATAAATGCCACCACATGACATAAGCTTTGCCAATAAGGAAAGAGTTTTGAGGGTGACAAGCTCAAAATATTATGCAGTTAATTTAATTAATTGAATAATATTACTCCCCCTTACTAACAAATGCTTCATGGTTGTGTTACAATTATTATCAAATACTCATAACCATGTAGCCAGTGTGATCTTAATTAAATTTAATGAAATACTCTAACATGGTAAGTTATACCCCACATGAAGGCCATGACCTTGAGGATTTATCCCAAATTCACTAGTTAACTAGTGATAGTGATGTTCATAAATGCCACCACATGACATAAGCTTTGCCAATAGGGAAAGAGTCTTGAAGGTGAAAAGACTGAAATATTATGTGATTAATTTAATTAATCAAATAAGATTATTTTCCCTTACTAAAAAATGCTTCATGGTTGTGTTACGATTATTATTGAACACTCATAATGGTACAACTAGTGTGATATTAATTAAATTTAATGAAATACCCGAACATGATAATTTCTACCCCACATGAAATCCATGACCTTGAGGATTTATCCCATATTCACTAGTTAACTAGTGATAGTGATGTTCATAAATGCCACCACATGACATAAGCTTTGCCAATAGGGAAAGATTCTTGAGGGTGAAAAACTTAAAATATTATGCAATTAATTTAATTAATTAAATAATATTAATCTCCATTACTAAGAAATTCTTCATGGTTGTGTTACAGATATTATTGAACACTCATAATGGTATAATCATTGTGATACTAATTAAATTTAATGAAATACCCTAACAAGATAAATTCTACCCCACACGAAGGCCACAACTTTGAGGATTTATCCCACATTCACTAGCTAACTAGTGATAGTGATGTTCATAAATGCCACCATATGACATAAGATTTGCTAATAAGGAAAGAGTCTTGAAGGTGAAAAGCCTAAAATATTATGCGATTAATTTAATTAATTAAAAAATATTACTCACCCTTACTAACAAATGATTCATGGTTGTGTTATGGTTATTATTGAACACTCATAATGGTGCAACTAATGTAATATTAATAAAATTTAATGAAATACCCTAACATGGTAAGTTCTACCCCACACGAAGGCCATGACCTTGAGGATTTATCCCACATTTACTAGTTAATTAGTGATAGTGATGTTCATTAATGCCACCATATGACATAAGCTTTGCCCATAGGGAAAGAGTCTTAAGGGTGAAAAGTCTGAAATATTATGTAATTAATTTAATTAATTAAATAATATTACCCTCCCTTACTAAAAAATGTTTCATGGTTGTGTTACGGTTATTATCGAACATTCATAATGGTGCAGCCAATGTGATCTTAATTAAATTTGATGAAATACCCTAACATGATAAGTTATACCCTACACGAAGGCCACAACCTTGAGGATTTATCCCACATTCATTAGTTGACAAGTGATAGTGATGTTCATAAATACCACCACATGATATAAGCTTTGTCAATTAGGAAAGAGTCTTGAGGGTGAAAAGCTTGAAATATTATGCAATTAATTTAATAAATTAAATAATATTACTCCCCCTTACTATCAAATGCTTCATGGTTATTATCAAACACTCATAATGGTGTAGCCAGTGTGATATTAATTATATTATAATGAAATGCCCTAACATGATAAGTTTTACCCCACACAAAGCCCATGACCTTGAAGATTTATCCCACATTCACTAGTTAACTAGTCAAGTGTAGTCTCCAATGAAGTACTATTATGGAAGGAAGAGCATCATTTGAGAACTTTTTCTCATCAACCATGGACCATCAATCCCCTGCACAATCTCTCAATTAGAGAATGGCCCTCCCTTAACAGATGGGTAGATAGTGATGGTACGGGAATATAAAAATACAAGCTAGTACCTATGTGCTATAAGATAACTAATACATGATATGTACCTAAATAAAACATGTAAATCAAATATATAAAATGATAATGTTTAACTAAAACATTACTTTAGCCAAAGTTTTCAAATAGTCAATGATCTCTAGGATCAATCAAATTCATACACACCACTTCATTGGATTACCTTCATCTTGCATTGATGATGCTAACTAAGTTAGTGAAGTCTGTCTCACTGATTTTTTAGTGATATTAATGCGAGATTTGGTTAATTAAAACATGACCAACAGATTCAATCAGATTATTTATTTTTAATAGGCATAAAACATGTTAAATATGGAAACAATCAAAATACAAACATTTAATCCATCAAACGTATGCAAGGAATCTCAAATCATATTATTTATTACATAAATAATAAATGTAAACAAGTATAGTCCTTTATAGGACATACCATCTGAGTATATTTTATACTTAGTCTACAAGTAGCTGAATCTTAAAAGTAACTCATATTTAGTACCATCTATGACAAACAACATTTATCATAACTTATTTCCATGTACATAATTCACAAATTACAACAAATAAGTCATAATAAATTTCAAGGTTCAATAACTTATATTTAATGTCTTAACTCACATTAGATAATAATCCAACTTTCATATTAACTAGTTGTCTATTTAATGTGTTGTATGCATATAATCATGGTATACTACACAAATTTTATAACTTAAGTAACAGTCATAACATATATCATATTTATAAGCATAAATATCATTAATACAAATATATACTATATATGTGTATATATACACATCACATTCATACATATATATACTATATATGTATATGTACACAAATTATTTTTGTTAAAAGACATATCAAAAACATTGTACTATCATAAACTAATAATGTATTCATTATGTTATAAGTATTCGACTGTCGTAACCTTAGAGTATAATGTATACAACTGTTATACATTTAACTTTTATTTTTCATTTGGAACTTCATATAGTCTGAACAAAACCAATATAAATAATTATTCTGGAAATTGCATACAAAATCAAATATAAGATTTCTAATCATACGAAACCCTTGTTCTCTATTTCTTTTACAAGACATAATCTATTATCAATAGAAATTATTCATAATCCATTTTATCTCATTCACCCATAATCTAGTTTATTCAAAATAGGCAAATCATTCCATGATATTTGAAAAATAAGTTTTTAAATTATCTGTCAAACTCAAATTTTTTACTCACTCCCCTTCTACTCATTTTAAGATTGTGTTTCATCCTAGTCTCACAAACATAGATGAAAGCGAGTCAACATTCAACTCAATTCAAAATAACTATATAACATATAATTCTAACACAACCAAACATAATAAATTATTTTGAATAGTCCATGCACAATCAACCTTATAATTTCATCTTAAAAAATTTAATTAATGCTTAGTTTAAGGTTCGACTCAATCGACTAATTTTATGAAATATATTGAATATGCTAAATGATTCTATAACACATTATAGGTTTCCAAACATAAAAGGGCTTGAACCAATTACCCACATCACATAAATATTATACAAATTGTATATAATGATTTATATACATGTGTATGTGTATTTATCTGATATACATATATCTATCTCATAATAATATCAATGACATGAATACACTGTCAGATTCTAAAATGGGTATAACAGTCTCCTCATTAAAAAACAATTTCATATAAATATGAAACTTTCTATTTAAATGGAACATAGCCACTCACAAAACTTACGCTAGGATGGTGCTATTTTAACAACCATTCCATTCATAAAAAACTTACACATACCTAAGGTTATCATCACAGGGTTTCTAAAATATATTCATAGTCCTTTATATATATAACCTCAGGGTTTTGGAATAGTCACAACCATTTATATTAGCTTAAGGTTTAGAAACTAATATACATAGTCAATCTATATAAACTAAGGGTTTTCAAAACAAAATGTACATTGTCATTCTATATATATTAAAACCCGACTATATAAATATTAATTTCATGGTTTGAGTGATATAGTAATCCCACCAAAACTAAAACCTATTTTGCCCATATTAATTATACACAATCCTAGTCCTCAAATTATAAGGATTTTGGGGATATAGATTTAGTTATGTGGATGTTCGAGTCATCCACAGGGCTAAATTTGTATCTAATAAAAATACCTAGTAATGAAATTACCTAAAACATTAATAATACAAATATACACAAAATTTCTAGTGTTTAAGCAACCAAAAATGGAATTACATCCCCTACCTTAGTATAACTTCCAATTGTGAATTTTCTTGTTCCAGAATAATTTGCCACCCCTTCTCTCTACTCAATATTCCTTCTCCTTGCTGTGTTATGTCGTGTCATCCCCTTCTCACTACCCTATGCCTCCTCATTATCATTATTTTTCCATCAACCTCTCTCATACATTCAATGCATGGAAATGCAACCATCAAAACTTGTAGTTTACCATTGCTTTCATCATGCAAAAACCCTATTATCCACAAATCTATTTTCTTAATCCATGTTAACTTGAGCTAGAGCCAAAAAAAAAAACCCTAATTATCCTGAGTGTTCTAAAATTAACTAAATACTTAGTATTTTAATCCTTTAAATATCTGCATGTTCTTTTGACTTAATATGCTTGTGCATCAACTTTACAAATTCCACTTACACCATCATTTCAAATGATGTCGCTAACTCTCAAGTATACCAAACCAATAAATCCAAAAACTCATAGTCTAATGCTAATGTATTCAACCCTCTACCTAAGGTTAGTTTCATATGATTTCAACAATTACCATTTACATTATCTTAATAAGGGTTATCAATATTGTAATTGAAAATGGTAATGTGACACATATTAAAATCAAAGTAACATACTATAACACACTATAACCTTAAATTGAACACAATTATTTTTATCAAATATTATTTTAACCAACCAAAAAATTAAGACATCCTAAAGACATTTCAGTAAATCCATAGATAGTAGTAAGTACAGATTCATAATAAGCATCAAATAACATAAACATAAAACAACACTACTTATGTACTACTGTCATAAATGAAATCATGTAATCAATTTAATGTAAGCATCAAATTGTAACAAGATCATTGTATAGTTTACTAGCAACCATCTAAATGAAATTAACGCAAAAAACATACTACAATTATCATAAAATAAGCAATAATCACAAACATATTATTTTAATGTGGTGTGTACATAGGTATATAAATTTTCTTCTGTCATCTTCCAAAATCTCCATCTATGCCACCCTCTCGAATGATTGTCTCCCTTCATCACACTCTGAGGGATGAATCTATCCTGCATCCAACTCATAACGAAGAAGGTAGTCTATAATATCATCATATAACTATAAAATATTAATGTGTAAACTATCAACATGATCATAATGTGAAGAATATACAAGTTTAACTAACTCATAATAATTTAATCATGTAACATAAGTAACATGTTATTGTCCCATAAACAACATATGACATATAGCTTAATTAAATAGTAATCACTCAACTAATAATCATAAGAATTCATGAATCAAACAAGTTATTCAATTTAAAAAGAAATCAAGATGTGACACAAATTTAATATAACACTTTTATTTCACCTAAATTAACAATACTCTTAAACACCATGCTCTCTAAGTTTTATTTCTCATCAACCAAGTCTAAAGTTTTTAAATCATAGTCATCTTTATCACCCATGTTTGGTTCTCTGAATCTGTATGGAGGAGGAATATAAAAATCCATCAAAAAGTTAAAATCCAAATCATTTGAAACAAAAGGCAATGATAAAAAAGGCAACAAATTCAAAAGTCAAAATCACACCAAAAGATGTAATTAATAACACATCTCTTATTTCTAATTGAAGCTCAAACTCCATAGTTGGTCTCATAATAAAGCTGAAATCTATTGGGGTATGGTAAGCTAGTATACTGGAATAAAATAATTCAAAAAAATCTATGGTGCTACCTACTTTCTCATGTAATTACCCAATCTTTATAGTAGATTGAAAATTCTGTAAGGGGTTTTGAGGAATAGGGAACATGTTGTGGGAAGGTAGGTTCATTTTAGTTTTCATGTTATGGCCTTTATGGGATGATATTCATACTTCATTTTATGATCTAATATTTGTGTGGCTAGGAGAAGTTCTTCAGAGTTTTGAATGTCAAAAGTCCTCTTGTTTTGATAAACTTGATTTAAGTGTCTTGACTTCAATAAAGAGATTTTCTAACTTACTTTTTCCTTCATTTTCCCTCTACCCATTTCATTTTCCCCCTTGACAGGCAAATGTAATTCTAAATCTATTTTTCCATTTCTTCTATTTTTCCTCTTCTTCATATCTTTTTTTATTGGATTAGATAAAATACCAGGTTCTACAAGGACTTGAAACCTGAGTTATAAGAAAAAGTAAGATAAAGTAGTGAAATCCCCATGGGCTAAAAGAAAAAAGATGGAAATATCAAAACAACAAGTTAATGAACGTAGTTGAAGACAAAACATAGAAAGTAAAAAAGAAATTACTCAAAGAGGGAGGAGCCTTTCATGAGTGTCTTAACTACCTCAATGTCCTTTACCTTCTCTATCAATCTATTCTTAGTGATTTTAGCCTGGGTTTTATTGCTCAGACCTTCAACATCCTCCTTTGGCATTATCATCCTAAGATTCTTTTGAGGGAGTTCCCTTTTTGGTGTCTTCTTGAAGGGAGATTTGAGGGAGGGTTTTGGAGAATGAATCTATGCTACCTAAGTGATCTATTTATGGGGAGTGCCCTTAGCCCTAACATGATGTGAAAATGATTGAATCATTTTGGAAGCTTCTCTATTAATGAAGTTTTAGTCCTTAATCAATCATGCCAAACCAATTCTAGCCTCATGTAATTTATTATTGAACCCATCAAGCTATTTCTTGTTTATTTTGATCACCTCTAAAAAAGGGGCCTAACCTCTACCTGATGCTTTTGTAGAATTCCCTTCCTCTAACACTAGAGATATAGGTTTGGTTATAGTGATTTTTATCGGAATATCCCCGATGGAGCTCTTAGAGAGGGGTATTACAAGGGAGGAGTTGGGCAACCGACAGTGGGAATCTATGGTAGGGTCTTCTTCAGGGGAGTCCTCCTCTGCAGAAGACCCTACTGACAAAACTTCCTTATCATGAAGGGTCTCACCATGTTTAATCAACAATAGGATGAGGCCTTAATGAATGATTATGTTGGATTTATTTATCTGAAATGTGAGTGTCATGCACTCCAGAGACTTAAGTAGGAAATAGGGCAAGCTAATCTTAAAACCTTGGAAGTGATTAAACAAAAGCAAATGTTGCAAAAATATAAGTGTAAACTTACCTTGGAAGGTAATATATTATCCCTCTTCTTCATATATTAAAAATAGGTTAGCCTTCTTTCTTTTAGCTTTATCTATCCTTAAAACAAAATAACATGATTAAGAATCTATGGATTACTTTTTTTTCACCATTTCTTTACATCTCTAAAATAATTTTTGTTTCTTTTACCATTTTCCATTATTGTACCTCTTTTTTTTTGAACACCTAAGTCTATTTATACCTTTTTAGTACTTTTTCCATTGTTGAGTAATGATGGCTTGTTAATTTTCACTCCCCTATGTTGTTTTCCATTTTTATGCTTTTTTGTTACCTAATTTAATCTAAAATGTTGACTTGGTCATTAGGTTCTAACTTAGAATTTGTCACCCTAGATTACCAAATTTCCAAGTATATCCTGCCTACATCACATAAGTTATCTTGTCTTTCTTACATTTTTTTATTTTTGCTCTTTAGTTTTGTATCCTTGGGTTTGACCAAAGTAGTCTCTGTGTCCTCCATGATCAAAACTATAAAAACAACAAAAAACCATGCAATGATAAAAGTAAGTCAAGGTATGCATATATTATTTTTATTTTTAGTTATTTTTCTCTTAGTCATTTAATTTCAGTTATTTTATGATTTAAAATACTAAAATTTATTTAACTTTAACATTATGTATTGCTATGTTATTTTCTTGAAGCACCATCCCCTATTGCACCTAAGTGATATGTGATGAGCTTCGAGTGGGGCATATGTATACACATAATATTTTCAAATTTTATCAATTAATGATGTTTTCTCTTTTATAAGAACCTATCGAGTCTTAATCTCTTTGAGTGTACGCCTTAAAGGATGCATTGGGAAAGGGGTGGGCAAACCATTAGTGTTTCACAGGATTATTATCTTCTATACCACCACTTGATATCTACACAACCATATCCTAAAACACTTCCCTAAGCTTTGTCTTCTCTCTTGCATTATCAGCCCCATTATCATCCCTTTCTTTTTTGATGGTTTATATTACATTATCAGCCCCATTGACCTTGTACTTAAATTGATAAAATTAATTTAGGGTCTAGGTCAACCCCTGGATGACCTAAACCAAGACCTAATTAATCTTTATCAATATAGATACATAGTCAATTAGGTTGACCTTGTCAGTTAAACTCTTAGAAAGGTTTAGGGTTAAATTCAGCTATATATACACATCATTTCATCATTTATTATGTAAGAGAAGAAGAAGAATATTATATTACGTATCTACTTATCCATCATTCTACTTAAGGAGCATAGTTTAGGGTTTTAATAATTTCTTTGGATATATGGTTCTTATTTTGTGGAAAAGTATTTTGGATGCATAAAGAAGTTATGTAGCCTATAGATGGCTTACCCTTGTTATCCTTACATACCACATCAACCTATTGTGAATCACCTTAGCCATGAGAGAGATTAAGGCTCAACGAATTTGTATTCAAAGGTAAGTATTCCAAACTTTGTTACTAATTTTTAAGAGTAGATAGATTTGTACTTGTACTTATTTCCCATACATTATAATTTCCTATACATTTATGTAAGTATAGATCTTCTATGTATGTTTACCTTTTATGTTTATTATCCCCACTTTGTGTCATAAGCTTTGGTGAGGACTAGATTAGAGTTTAATTTATTTTCCACTTACTTTTGTGAATATGAAAGCATAGGATCTAGCCAGTGTTATTACATGGTTTTACATGACTAGAGGCTTTGGATCCCTCTCTAGTGATGTTATTTTGGTAAGATATCCCTTGGTTAGGTCAAGTAGATCCATCTTGGTCATGACCCCTAATATCTAATGTATCAACAATTAGAAGTATAAGTATGATTTATCTTCTTTGAGATACAATTCATTAATAGATCAATTGAATTTACCTTTGCATATAGTTTAATCCTTTTCCAATATGTATTTTATACAAGACACGTATGTTAGGTTTATATAGTAGTAACGACACAACCTTCCACAGCTAACACTAGTGTCCATAGCTCTAGAGGCATTTAATCTAGAATCTGAAAATTGTTCATTTTGTTATTTGTTTTTTGCATATGTTCCAACAAAAGATCAAATTTTAGATATATTCACTAAACCTTTGCTAAGGACCAATTTAAATATCTGAGATAGTAGTTGGGTGTGGTAGCTCCTACACCACATGACTAATTCCTAGTGATCAGACATGTTTCTGAGGGAAGTATAAAAGGAACATCACTAACTCTTGGAAGAAGGGTTTAGGCAATTGTTTCATGGCCTAAGGGGGAGCTTCTCATAAATGGTTCTTATATTATAGGTTTGAGGATTAGAACAATGTAATACCTAAAGAAGTGCACTTCAGGTGGAGCTAATTGATCTTTTTTGGCAGAAATGCTTTGTCATTAATGTTAAAGGTGGAGAAAAGAGTAGGATGTAGGTGCAAAACATAGATTATGCTACTTGTTTTTACCATTAATGACAAAGGGGGAGATTGTTAGACATAATCATTGACGTCTAAATAATTATCATTGATGTCAAAGGCAACATGTGCTATCATGCATTAATTATAAAGGTGTTGATTTAAACATACTTGTGTGTGTACTTTGAATGCTTTTGCTTACATGGTTATCTTGACAAGATTTGGATAAGCACATAGGATGATGTTATTAACATTTGCACATATGAAAACATCTGAAGGAAATGATCACACTATGATAATCAGGTTTGTGTCTGTTCTTTTTGGTCTATGTTCTATGTCATAAGGATGAATAGAGCAAATGTTATAAATGCATAAGGTTGTTCCTTAGCTAAAAGCCTACTAATTTTCTATACTTAGTTGATTTTGCACCTTTGTATTTTTAAGGGGAATTTTTTCAAAAATATTAGTAAAGATATTTCTTTTAGAAATATTGGCAAAGACAATTATCTTGGACAAAAATCCCACAACAAATAAGGGAATTCTTTCGAGAAAATGTTAAAGGCAATTCTTTTAGAAAAATTATCCCGAAGGAAAGTCCTGAAGGAAATGAGTCCCGTGTAAAAGTTCCTAAAGGTACATTTGAAAAATCTTGAAGGGCAAGTGATCTGATCAAAAGTTCCAAAGGGGACATTTACAAAGTGCCAAAGGGAAATTGACCCAAAACAAAATTTATGAAGGGTATGTGGATGCTTGAAAAAATTCTAAAGATTTGTAAAGTGCTGAAGTTATGAAGGGTATGTGTCCTACATAAATTTTTTGAAATATATGAGTGAAGAAGTGAAGGACAATTCAAAATTCTTGAAAGTCACTTAGATAAAAAGCCCACATAAATTGTCTCGAAGGGAACTTAGACAAAAATCCCACTACAATTTGTTTGAAAGGATAGTTTGATTGAAGAAAGGACATTTATAGAGTTTATAAAGGACACTTTAAAAGGATAGAGGACACTTGCAAAGCTTTTGAGGGACACTTCCAAAGGAGAGAAGGACACTTTCAAAGTTTTGAAAGACAATTTTCAAAATCTTGAAGGGTAGTTTGAATGAAGAGAAAGGACACTTGAAAATTTTCCAAAAGACATAGGACACTTCCACAAGTGTTGAAGGATAATTATGGAGGACATAAGACCATTTAGAAAAATCCAAAAGGCTTTTATGACAAACTATTGAAAGGCATATAGGCAAAGATAAAGATCAAGCATGTCTAAGATAATCAAAAGGAGCAAAAATAATACATGAATGCCAAAGAAAATGAGATGAAGTCAACATGCCAACGTTTAATGACCAAGATAATATAAAGATCATGTATCTTCAAGAGATCGAATAGTATGCGGAGATTGGATGGAAAGATTGATGGACATGTTTCAAAGTTGGAACAAAAAATAAACAAAGAACCATTGAAGTGAGTTAGTTATAAGAATATGGCGTGATGGTTGAAGAAAACCAAAAATTGGTTTCTTGAATAACTATGAAATAAAATGATTAATCATAGATTCATTACAATCATGTGAATGTTGTATATGAAGTGAAAATGATAGAATTTGAAGAGGCTCAGATAATGAAATTTAATTAATCATTTTATTGGAATGAGAAGAGATAAGCAACAAATGCAAAATATATAAAAAAAGAGACTCATCTAAGATTTGATAGATGCAAAATTCCAGAGTGACAAAGAGTAGGGATGAAAAATAGTCATTTTTCATTTTTGGGATGAGAGGAGTCAAGAGGAGTCGAGCTGTAGATGAAAAAATATGAGACTTGTTTGAGCATAGAGTAGTAATGGTCAAATTGGAGAATAATAGAGTGTTAAACAAATAAATTTAGACATAGAGAAAGGGTGTAGGAAGAGTGAAGATCACATAAGATTGTGTTGAATGATAAATGAGTAGTTAAAAATTAGACATATAATAAAGAATAAAAAGTTAGATTCTTTTGTGAATCTGATTCATTAATTTGAAGTGTGAATATCTAATCGGTTGGTGCCATCAAATTAAGCTGGGTTGGTACTCAGTACAGGGAGTGGATGCTTCCTTAGATATGGTGCTCTTAAAATAAGGGATTGATGTCTCCTTGGGATGGGTGTCCTTAAATGTAACTAGTGAGGTTTAGACAATGAGACAAACTTTGTGAGGCTGGATAAGAATAGTAGCTTCTAGCAACATTCTCACCTTGGTTTTTCCCTTTGAGTTTCTAGGTATAGATCTAGTGTTGTGTGTTGTGATTTTATGCATGTGATATCTTTCATTTATTTATCTAAGATTTTATATGTTTAAAATTATCTTGAAAGTTGTAAGAAATTCATTTTTGAGATTTATTGATTCACCCACCTCTTAGTAGATAGGTGTGTTTAACATTTCCAGATCTAGAAATACATTATCATTAGAATCAACTAAGTACATTACTTATTTATAATTTCCATATTTATCATAGTGGTACTTGCTATTTTTATCCTATCTCAACTTAATAAATTTATCATATGTTTATATCTAGGTTTTAGCATCTAATTGGTATGATATAGAGATAATTTATCATCCTTATGCCCTAGGCTATCTCTACCCCTTTAACCCTAAATAAATACAATCTATATAAATTCTTAGGGTTAAACATTTGGTGAACCCTATTTTTGAATATCAAATCCTAGGTAAATTAGGGTTTTCTAGATTTTTATGTTATTGATCCCTAATTTTTATACAATCTATGTAACATGTATGCATTTATCACCCATTTTGGTTTCCAATTTATCATAGTTACTATGGTTTGATACATTAGTTTCCTTGTTAAAATTGTTAAGCAAATCCGTGCAAATAATGAGATGGTTTTAAATTAGAAACAACACTTGATCTCTCTTCAAAATTCCTTTTGTATTGTTATAAATCCAATATCTAGATGCCAATGCACATATTGTCAACAATTTATTCTATGTCCTATTCTAATGATGGCTACCATCCCACACCCATTATTCACCCATAGCTTATACTGGATCTTGTGGTCTATGTTGTTTCTAATTGAAAAGGTAAGGTTGTTCAACCCATTCTGCCACCTGTTAATACACAACATGTGCCTCTTAAATGCAAGATTATAATAAAATCTAATGGATATGATATTGTTGAGCAATACTCACATGCTAAAAATTCAATCCTTGAGCTCCAAAAGCAATCTAATGTTTATAAAGATATCCTATATGAGGCATTGTGTGAGATAAAAGTTCCAATTAATATTGAATTTACTTATTTTGAATATATCATGAAAGATTTCAAGAAAAAATCCAAGATCATTACCTTTGATCTAAAAAATTTACCATCCAAAGATATTAATGACCAAAATTTTCCTTCCATACAAGTGACCATGTAAAATAAAGGCATCAAAGTGGTGCTCATTGATAATGGATCAAGCCCAACCATTTGTAGAATAAAATTCCTAACCACCATAGGTATTAGCACCAATCTTCTTCAAAAAATGGTTATGCACATAAAAGGATTTGACAATTCACATAGCCCTCTAGTTAGTCAAATCACATTGGATGTGACATTAAGATAAAAAATAATTTCAAATAATTTTAAAGTGATGTCTCAATCATTACATTATAATTTAATTTTGGGTAGACCTTGGATACATTCAATTGAATTTGTCCCATCTACACTACACTGATGTGTAAAATTCATACATGATGGGACCATATTATCCATGCTTTCTGATGATGAACCTTTATTAAAAAAAAAAAAAATACACTCTAAAATTGAAGACATTCCTATAGGGGTACCACCTAAAGAATGCATTCCTCTTGACAACATACACATTTATGAAATATGTGAGTCAAGTACAATGGTTTCTTTATCTAGAGATGTAAATAAGGCACTAAATTTTGAAGTACACATAAATGCACATAAAGAGAAAGAATCATTACCAAAAGAGCTCATAAAAATACAAAATTCCATTACATTTGAGCTTCCTTTATTGGTCAATAATGAGCAAAAATATGGACATGTTTCAAATTATTATGATAGTTATGATGATATAGTTTATGGCATGATAAATGAGAAAATGTGAAAATTAAAATTTGATCCTCTTGATCACCTATCTCATAACCTATTCGAACCTATGGGTCCTGACACATATAAATTAAATCTAGTTGCATAAAATATAGAAATGAATCTAGATAAGGGCAAAACAAAAATAATAGATGAGCATGTAAATGATTGTTACTCCATACATCCCTCTTAGTTAAAAGCATTGATTCAGTCGTACAAGGCTCAAATATAAGTACATCATGTGAATAATGTGGAGTCTTCTCAAAAGGATTTATACTAGATGT
This sequence comes from Torreya grandis, assembly GCA_037957365.1. Classification (NCBI taxonomy): domain Eukaryota; kingdom Viridiplantae; phylum Streptophyta; class Pinopsida; order Cupressales; family Taxaceae; genus Torreya; species Torreya grandis. The sequence continues at coordinate 1,214,363 of JARHVA010001103.1, read as the reverse complement.
TATAGATCAAAACATAAAAAGATACTACATATACCATACTATCTTTGTTACTTGAACATAGAATGATTTATTTACCTTCTACTAGACACATATTAGGCAATAGAATTCTAACTACAGATGGAGTACCATATTGTAATTATCATTGCATCATTAGCCATAATACCAATCAATGTGAGGCATTGAAGAAAATAATTCATAAATATAAGAGCAAAGGAGGCATACACATTATGTCTGACATAAGGAAAAGGAAAAATATATCATATCTTTCAAAAGATAACTCTCCCTTAAAATGACCAAAGAATGAAAATTTAATTATTACTATTACTAATGATTCAGTATATTGACACCATCCCTAGTTTGAAAATAACAAGTGACATACAACTTATGGCACCACATATCTCACACAATTGGGACATACTATATATGAATTAATACACTCTCCATTAATTCCATAATCTTGAGGATTCATTAAGTTACATATAGTTTATGGCCTATATGTGGAATCTTATACCATATGGATACTACACCACGAACCAAATTTGAAACTAAAGTTTGGATGAAATTGGCTAGTTAAGTGGAATGATAAGATAGATACTATAAACATGTGTTAATTTTAATAATATGGGTACAAATATTTGCATACAACATGATAAGCATGATTATTTACCTATGCCATTGGCTTTAGGTAAGCCATTAAACAAAAACATTGAAGTGGTGGTAATGCAGTGATTTAAACAAATCTTGATTAATTTTCTGGGTGGTCCTATACATTTTTATTATGAGGACTTACTTGATTAGACATATTTAAATATTCCAAAAATAAAATAAAAATAAAAAAAATAAAAAATCTTAAAATAATTTCAACATAGAACATGTTCTATTGGCTCCTTGGCATATGTTTTAGTTTTATGTTAATGAATAGCATATCAATTACTCTTACATATACGTATGTGTCACACTTTTACTTGAGTGTGATATAGGCATACACAAATACATGATCTATTCTTATTTTAGATGTTGGGCCTTTCCTCTACTCATGTCATATGCACATTGGGGCATCCACCTTTATGATCATGATACTTCTAGGTTATATCACTCTATCATCACTTTACATTATCATGTTTTGAGCTCATATACATATTTACACATGCCTTTATCCATGATTATATCTTACACAGGGTAATTGACATGCTACACACTTGACATTTTTAACTAACACATTTTATCCATGGGCTACTATGATATGTTTATATTAGTTGCTTATACTTTCCTTTATGCACTTCTTTGAGTGTCTTGCCTTGCTATTTTCTTGCTTGTTTGAGGATTTGAATATGTTCATTTGTTTGTGGCCCTTGTGTCTATGTATGATTTCTTTGACATTTGGATATGCCATTATTTGATGTATGGACCTTTGAATATGTCATCCTTACTTTTGTGAACATTGGACTAAGTCATGCCCTTCAATTGTGAGGCATTTAAACATGCCTATTATTTGTGGTATCCTTGTACCATTACCTTTTAAGTACTCTTATGTGTGTGATTGATTTGCTTATTTAGATTGTATTGTTTCTATCTAGACATTATCATGATGACTATCATGCATCTTAGGCCTTAATGTGATCACATTGTTCTATGTGCTTCAATGTTATATTTACCTAGACATGTCCTTTTATATGCTACATGGATACATTCATAGATTATACAGTCATCTTATCCTTTTGAGGTGAGCTAACTAATAGTTTCTATTATTACCTCACTTTAAAGGGTGGGAATATAAATTGGTTCATGTCATAGAGGCATTTTTTCCATATTTGGCATAGTTTTTATATTTAGTGGAGGCATGATTTGGAATTCTATTCTCCACACTTGTTCAATATTCAACACACCTAAATTCAGTGGGGGCTTATTTTGGAAACATGTCCTCCACATTGGTACTTATTTTAGTTTTCATATTTATCCATACATAGTGGGGACATACTTTGGAAGCATGTTTTCCACACTTACACAATTTTTGAATTAGCCAATGATATAGTTACATAATTTAGATTCACATTTATGACATAATTTTATACATTGTACCATTGCCATACATAGTTTTAACATGAGACATATCTAAGGTGCATATTTTATGAAATGTGCACCTAATATTACAAAATCCAAATTAGTTTCAAATTTAAAAACACTCTCAGGCACTATCATCACCCACAAAGATGTACTTTTATGGACTATATTGAGCCAATCTATTGCAATAGTTGGTTCACTTTTGGTATGGTTGAGGTGATTAAATCACTTAATTTTACCAAGTTTTGAGGTTGGAATTGATTTTATCATCTAGCCTTACCAATTTGATAATATGAGTTGACTTTATTCGTTCATGCTTACTAGGTTATAAGTATGATTGCGTTGCACAATTGAGATAATCTCAATTTCTAGGTGGAAACTCACCTTTTCTCAAAGGTTGGGGGCATGTGCCTTCTAATATCTATTTCTATTTATATATTAAGACATATGCACTTTAAAAATTTATACATATTTGTCCTAATCTTAGTTTCAAAGCCTTACAATGATACATCTTTCAAAATCAATTTCTTAATAGGCAAGGTGGTTACATCGATACACGGGTGTACTCTTAAACCTTACTCTTTCAATTTCAATAATTTCAAATAATTTAATTTATATATTATATTAAATAATTATGTATTGTAACATGATCTTGGTTGTAGGTCTGTCACTAGAAAATCACACAAGTTGGACTCATGTAAAGGCAAGGTGTGTTATACACACCCAGGTATGCATTTCTTCTTATTTAAACCATAAATTTCATTACTAGATTAAATGAGGGAAATGTAGATGATATTTATTTATTATATATAACCTTTGTCTTGTACACTTGGAAAACTTAGACCTTAGTTTTTCCTCTTAGTTCTAGACTTTTCCCACTTTAAAAAGTCTCATATCTGCTCTATCTTATGCCCTTTCACCTATATCTTAGTTTGAAAAGCCTTATGTTGATGACCCAAACCTTTTATATTTTCAAGAATGCTTAACACCTAATTATTTTAAACCTATAAATTTTTTGAGTCTATACCTACTTTATTTTTACCTAGACACTAACATCCAATACATACACCTATGTCGACGCAAGTGTCTTGCTCTGATGCAAGTCTTCAGTGCCCTATAGTCATCTAATTTTCAAATAAAAGATATCCTAATGGTAGGCCTAAGTGATTTAATGTGAGTTACTTATCCAAAAGTATTGATGTAGATAAAAGATCAACATGCATTAATTCCTAACCTACGAAACCTAGTAGAACCTAGAAAAGACCTATGTCAACTTATCAAAGCATTGAATCAATCACTCGTTAAAGTAAAGATTCCCTATTTTCTCATATTTTCATATCATTAATATGGATAAAAAAACATAGGTATGAAGTACTAAAGTAGTATCCCAAGAGCCTAATTTTCCAAGTTACAAGCTAGGTCACTATTGTACTTATTTTCCACATATTTCATGACTCACATACAAGCCAACATGTAGGGGATAACTACATCAATCTAAGGCCATATTTGGAGTATTGGCTATGTAGGTAGTAATAATTCATATAGGGGTCTTTGGGTTCATCTAGACACCATGTGACGACTAACCCATTTCCCCCCAAGGTCACTATAAATATGAATAATTAGGGTTTTATAATTTCATGAGGAGTGACAGTCCATAACCTAGATTTGAATACACTAAAGCGAAAGCAAAGACAAACAAAAAAACATTTGAGTGGTTTCATCCTTTTCAAATAAGTATTTTATATAGTATGCCTACATCAAGTTTATCCAATAGTGTCAATGTAACTGACCTAGGTTGATGCTACTATCCACAACTCTAGAGGTACTCAATCCTTAATCTAATGATTGTTCCAAAATCATCTTCTAGTTTGCTTCCTACATGTTCTAGATCTAGAAATGCACTAACATTAGAACTAAATAAGTACATTAATTATTTTTCATTTCCATATAGAGCATACTGGTACTTACTATTTTTTATCTATCTTAGTTTAATAAATTTAACATATGTTTATATCTAAGTTTTAGCATCTAATTATCATGCTATAGAGATATTTTATCATCCTTGTGTCTTAGGCTATCTCTACCCATTTAACCATATATAACTCCAATCTAGATACATTTTAGGATTAAATAGTAACTTATGTGATGATAGTAAACATATATTGTTAGAAATGAGTTTCTAAGCCAATAAGTTTGTATCTTATTTTGCTTAAGTAAATAATGGTTTGGAGGCCTATACAATTGTATGCATTAGTTACCTCTAAGGTTTATTTGAGTTAGTTTAAATTATGTTAAGTTTTGTCAAATTTTAGAAATGGTTTTAAGGAGATAATTTGCTCCTTATAAACCTATGGGTATGGGTTCACTCCTACCAATAAGGTTATAAGGGGACAAGTGTAATTAAATTTTAGACTTATATTCATTCCTAAGTTTAGTGTTAAACACATGGATTTTGATGAATTATGACCTTAACTGAATTCTAGACTCAGTGTAATATCAATAGTATGAGATTTTGGTTTGGGTTAGGATAAATCTTGAAAAATTCATTCATAAATAGGATACACATGAATTTATATTGTGAAGGAACACACTACAGATGATTGTAAAATAGACTATAAGCTCAACCAAATAGTGGTATGTCTAAGTAGGAATCTTGATTTTCTTTAGATTGAATTTACTAATCAATCACAAAGATGCATGAATGTTATTTTGTGGTAAATGGATTTATAAATAATCTTATTATAAAATTAAGTGTATCTAAATTAATATATTAAATAAGTGTATTATTATTAGGTGATTAGATCTACACTCTAGGGTTTATGGCTTTGAATGATGAACTTGTATGTGAATTCCATGGAATAGTGGAATAGCTTAACCCTAGTTTGTGATTATTTTATTTTAATATATTTCATTTTTATTACTTAAATTTAAATGATGTTGATTGTGATTAGTATAAAACAATCATATTTATCATTAAGGGATGATGAATGACAAGGAATGAGCCTATTTACAATTCATTCATCATCAATTGACAAGAAAATAATGATGACTATATGTTATAACAAAAAGTATTGTTGATTTGGAATATGACCTAACTTATTTTAAATGTTGAGAAATATAAAAATACTTTGGCTAGAGTAATGTTATAGATGAATATATTATCTATCCATTGTACTTTCTAGTTTACATGTATGATTGATGCCATATTAGATAGAGAAGTATCTATGGTTTGTATGATTGATGCATGTAATAGTGATTGTAATTTCAAACTATTTAGGATTGATTTTTTATGTTTGCATTTCCATTATCTACCCCTTTAAAAAGGAAGGACCACTCCCAGTGAGAAGGTGTGTGGGGAACTATTGATCTGTGGTTGAAGGTAAAACACCCAAATGATGCTATCCCTTATAAAATATTATCAGAACTAATAGAAGTTTATTTCTCATAGATACTTTAGGATTTGATTTAAATTATTGATGTATTAGTTTATTATACTATTCATGAGTGGTTGTTGATAATATTTTATATTGATGTAGTTTTGTGTTGCATTGTACAATAGAGGTTGTGATTATATTCATTAAATGGTATTGAATTTTAATGCATATTTTAGTTGAAACTAATTTTTAGTGTTGAACATTGGTTAAAATGTTTTTTTGTGATGTATAACTAAGAGTGGAATTATAACTCTTTATAGCATAACACCATTTAAGTCTCAAGAGGACTAATTGATGCATAACACTTGATTTAGTGGATTTAATGTTTATAATACCTTTATTTCACCTAATCATTAGTTTAGAATACATTATGGTTGATTATTAGGAAATAATTTAAAATAATGTTGGATTAGATGATTTAAAAATAGAAATTACTTTTCAAAAAATAATGTATTATAAATTTCATTTCAAAAAAGGAATTTATTACATGTAGTATCAAATCATAGATTTAAATGCTCAAACCTAATGACTCCACTAGTGTTGATTTACATCATCCTTACTTTAAGATGGATAAAATTGTTTGTGTAAGGGAAAATGTTGAAATAAATACATCTAATCAAGATCAACAAATTGATCCCAACCAAATAGTAACAGAATGAGATGCTAAACTTGATCAATTCCTCCTAGCCCTAAATGAGACATAAGGAATGGTTGACCACTTTATATTCCTATACCTATAAAGGGGTCAAAATAATGCCTTGAGTCTTGATCTATCATTAGTCTTATGATTACATCTTATCTTTATGAGTTTGGAGGGTGTTCAAGTAGTTCACTATTTTGTCATGTTACAACTTTGCCTTATCAGTCTTCATATCTCCTTTCTAAATTGAATCAAGTATTGTCATGATGATAAAATGTGTTATATGGACTTTGATTACTTTGATGGAGCTACAATAGTTAAAATTTCCATGGTGAAGGTAAATTGAAAAGGTAGTCTAGTGAGAATTCAGGAGCGTCTGTCTAATAATATGAGGTATGTTCACTTTCAAGCTTTCAAGAATATCATGATTTTTTTAAAGATTCATTTGAGGTCTCTCATAGGTCATAAAAGTATTTTCATATGACATTGACATGATAATTCAGTTGATACACCTTTTAAGGTCATATATGTGTGCTAAAGTCAATGTTTTTGGTCATAATGAGACCTAATTTGGCCTTGATAGACCACTAGTCACCTCACATGCCTTTAGAAGACCTAATAATCCTTATTAAGCCATTAATAGACCTTTTCATACCTCATTAAATCCATTACCATCATGATCAAAGTCTAAATCCCCCCAAATGGTCCCCACACATGCTAAATAGTGACTTTTCAACTCCATTAATTCATACCATTAGGTTTAAAGTTTCACATGACCCATATTTTCCCTTTATAACACTTGCTAATCATGTCTTTAGGTCTAAAACAAGAAGAATTATAGAGAAAATGGTAGGTTGCAAAGGTTTCTTACATGATACAGATCTATATAGTATAGACCAGATCAGGCAAGGTCATGGATTATAGAGGGAGGTCAATAATGTTAAATGGAGAAGACATTAATGTTTTTTAGTGCCATAAAATCTCAAAATTATCCCATCTCTCCCTCGATCTCATTGGCAGACTTAGAGAGATCCTTAGGTTTATGCTTGTACCATATAGAGGAGAGAGAATGGGGCCCCAAGCTCATAACCAAATAAATTAAACTTAGGAAAATTCCACCCATGGGTATTTATCTAGGTATTGGTATCATAAAATTTATGAACATATTCTTAAGAAGTTAAGGAATTTGTATGCCTTTTTTTATCTACATAGGCCAAGTTAGACTGAACAGTTTTCAGGGAATCTTGACTTGCCTGATCAAACCAATGACTAAAGTTATTTCCTTAGGTATTAAAGGATCATATAATAAAATTTTAAACACTTAAATCACATGTGTGAGCTCATAGAATTAGCAAACCTTCAAGACTAGCTCCTATGTGTAGCTTGCAACCAGCTTGGGACATGAACAAAGTGTTTAAGTGTTTTTATAAGAGCCATGGGATGAGTTGAAGAGTTTTTAGAGTATTTAATGTTCCCTCATGCCTCATTTATTATATTAAATGTCTAATTTCCTCTTATTACCTTATAATATCTCAAGGAGAAAGGGCTTGTGCATACTTTAGAACCATTGTATGGTGAACACTATGTGTGGCTCAATGGCATTTACAAAACCTCAAATGCAACTCAAAAACATGTCATAAGGTATTGAAATCATGATGGGGGGTCATAATATCCTTTTGAGAAACTTTTAAAACCCCCATGGTGGCCTCACAGGCCTATACAATATCTTCCTTGTCTCCAACCCACATAGTTAGTCTTAATAGAGTTTAAGGTCTTTTACAAAAATTAAGTTTTTTTTGAGTTTTTGAGGTTTCAATTTAGGGTTATGTATGCTTCATTTATGCCTCCAAAGTTCCATGTTTGATTAATTATATGTGTAAATGTCTACAAGGTTTATGTGTTTTGTTTTAGAAAGGTTCTTATTCTCCATTTCACACCATTTTATATCCTTGTCTTTTCACATGGTTTACACTACCATTCACACTGTGTTAACATTGTTGTCATGTCCCACACTCCATATATCTCCACTTCCACCCTCCTCCATTAATAAACTCTTAACTCTAGTCTATATCATACCAATAGACCTACATGATCCCTTAGAACCCTCAAGAGCAATGACATCATGAGATGTTAGTCATACATAGTAATATAAGTAACTGAGAAGGCAAATGACCACCTACAACCAACCCTTTTAGGCCTACTATAATAAAGTCTCCAAGAACACTGCGTATACCATTCAAGGCATGAGGACTGGTGAACATAAGATGGTATGCATTTTAAGGAGATGAATGAAGATATGAAGGTGTTACTAGAGTTTGAGGAGCTATTGATCACTCTCCCCTCAGACAAACATGACACTCTATTTATGAGTGTGTACAAAGAGTAGATTAATGTATATGAAGAACCATAATTTGATTATGGTAACATGTCAAAACTCATATAAGGATGAATAGGGTTAAAATTAAATTAAGGTTCAAGTTTAATAGTCATCACCTTTGAGGAGGTAGAAGAAGACCAATGCAGGATTGGAAACACATAAGCGTACTCAGACATGAGACCTAATCCTGAGTAGAGGGTAGTGTATGTAGATAAAATAACATTGAAAAATAATCATTTGAGCATAATACTAGCCATAAGGCACATTATGGACACTCCATGATCACAAACCCCTTAGGAAATGATGATGAAGGCCATGCTTAGAATGTTCATGCTCAAGCGCATAGTCAATAGGAAGTTTACTACCAATTTGAGCCAAATGATAGTTTGAAGCCTTTATAGGCATGGAAATGTCTCCAAAATTATTATGAATGGTAATCATGACCAATTCAAAGTGTATGCACTAAAATTTGATCACCCCACTAATTCTACTAAATCTTCTAATTTAACCTATAACTACATTTCCTAGATAATATCCCATTGTCCCCTTCCCATTTACTACATCCTACAAACCTTATCCCATACCATAACCAATTAATCTCTTCATTAATCCCTTAACAAAAATTATTTACCCACTATCCTACTCCCTAAGCCACTTGCCAATTTTAAAACACAAAATATTCCACCTACCCATCTACCACCCTATTCCTAGCTATTCCTAAACCCCTAAACCCTAATAGGAGATTTATAGAATTGGAGGACTTTATAAATCTCCTTAATTTTATCCCTTTATCCTCTAGAATTTTATATTCTAGATATTTTGATGAAATTAAAAATTCCATGGGAAATCCCTAGCCATTGATCTTAATGGCTCAAAATTAAATTTGAGCCATTGATTTTTCCCTCCATTCCTATATAACCAAGGTCACTCCCTCCATGAAACTAACATGAAATATTGAAGCTATCTTGCCATCTTGCATCCATAACTAGCCTTCTTGCATCTATCAAGAGCCACTACCAAGTAAAATTGCCCATTTGGAAGCCATTATCAACATCAAGCAAACAACCTAACATCCTTCAATTTGGCATCAAAAATCCATTTGAAAATATTGGAGAGGAGATATAAAGAGGTAGAGTGATGGTAAGATCATTCATACAATTATTATTATCTCTTTTATCCCCTCCTATTGGTGTGTTTAGGCTTTAGGTTTTTTATTACTAAAAATAGTAATAAGAGTTGAATCTAAAATTTGGGATACATTTTGGCAACCATGATGGGAGATTACTCTCTAAACTAACCTTTTAAGATTATTGGGAGTGATTTATAAGCTTGTAAGGATATATGGACATGAATTGAAGACCAAATTTTGAAACACTTTCATGCACAAGTAATTTGTGATTTTGCACTGGTATTTGTGGTATTGTAATTGCAATATTATAGGTTGAGTTACAATATTGTCTAATTGCTAATGGTTTTTGAATTTTGTAGGTTTTTGAATTTTGAAAAAATAATAACTTTTTAAGTTTCAGTTTTTAAGGTGTGGGGAGGATGTGTAAGGTCACCAATCTCAAGGGGCATTAAGTGGTTCGACTTTCATGATTTACAACAATACAAAATTTGAGGAATTACTATTTTTAGAAACTTACTATTTTTAGACTACACTACTAAAATTGAAATTTGGGGAACTTTCATTGGGTTTTCGGGGGTCAAACTTCATTGATCAGATATCAATGCCATCTCATGATGTTCCCCTCATTATTATCTTTCCAACGGTTCAAACGGTGAGTCAATTGGAGCTACGGTGCAAAAGTTATGGCTCCCAGAAGTTCCGCCATCAATTGGGGTGGACCCATCACCCGAATTGTCATATGAATTGTTGCCCAGATCATTCTATCTATGTATTAGCATAAATCATTATAAAATAACTTGTTCATCACAAAGTCCTAATAATATAGTCCACTATCATAAGTAATTGAGAAACACTTTTAGTCTATCTATTTTATAAATTTATGGAGTATTTATCTCACTAATATCCATCTAGGCAAATCTATATAAATTTTTTTCCATTTTCCATAAAATCATAGATTGAAAAATTTTAAAATTTTAATATTATAGTTCTATTCATGATTTTGCCTAACTATCATAGTTTTGTATTTACCTATTTTGACCTAACTGTGTACTTGTAAAAAATACTTACAGGTGTGCTATCTATGTGAAGGACTAACATGTATAAAAGACAACTAAGTAAAATATCAAACACTTCACCATAAACATATTTTAACCCCCTGTTGTAATATCGTAAGTCTCAAACTTATGATTTTGATCTGTGATTAGTGATTTTGTAGATAATAGTTGTAATTTTATTTTTAGATAATAAATAGGGTAGTCTAGGTCATCTGTCTAGCTAAACATTATACTTAGTAGTTTTATCATTCTATCTACATACTAGCATAATCATTCTATCTATGTATTAACATAAATCATTCTAAAATAACTTGTTCATCACAAAGTCCTAATAATATAGTCTACTATCATAAGTAATTGAGAAACACTTTTAGTCTATCTATTTTATATTTTTTTGGAGGATTTATCTCACTTAGTATCCATCTAGGCAAATTTGTATACCTTTTTTTCCATTTTCCATAAAACCATAGATTGTAAAATTTTAAAAATTGTAATATTATAGTTCTAGTCACGATTTTTCCTAATTGTCATAGTTATGTAGGTTTAATGTAACAATTAGTTGACTATTGAAATATCACAACTCATGATCTGTGATTTTGTGTTAGAGTCATGATTTTGTTATTTTTGGTTTGATTTTGCTCTATGTAACTGTGGCTTTGTAGGGAGTCATGATTTTGTGAAAAATTAAACTACTAACCCCTTTCGGTGCATGACCCCTCAAGACTAAGGCACCTCATTTTGTTTTTTAAACCTTATGATTATAAGAGGGGTGCCAAAACATTTATATTTGTTTATTATGTGTTACTTTGATTGTATATATATTTTATTGATTGTATATACTAATGTCTTCCTCACATAGAATAATAAATCAATAAATTGATCAGGTTGTGCTTGCATGTTATTATCCTCCTTGAGTCTAGTATAAAACATGGACGTGGAATTCCATCCCATGCATGGGCTTAGTAACTAGGGGTTGGTGACATAGATTTCAACACCATGCACTAGACCAAAATCCATGTTCCAGTGGAGTTTAAAAATTAGGAGAGCTATCATTTGACACCTAAGTGGAATTCCTCACAAAGGGTTTCATGGAGTGAGGAACACTTAAGCTCCAATACATAGGGTAGTTAGAAAATATCCTATATGGACTTGGGCCCCATTGTACCTTTATGTATATTGAGGATGGACCTAAAACCCTTTTGAAAACCTATATTAGGAGATTTCAACCATAACAAGTGTACTACTATCAGAGTCATTATCATCTCCCTAAGTAGCCATCATGTACAAATAGGGTCGAGAGGGTTTGGAAATTTTTGTAATAGGTCACCAAACTATAGCCTCACTTGTAAAGCCATTTGATGGTGTAGGAATTAGGTTACACACCATTATTAGTTGATTAATTTAGGATTCATGATTGTGTGTGTTGATTGAATGTTGTGATAGACCTGCAGTATTTGAAAAAATGAGTCATCCATACCCCATTTTGTGTGTGATACCTTAGATACACCTAGGTTAACATCCATTCTCATCTCATCATTCTAAACCACACCCATCCTAAATCCCACACTCATATCATATCCTCCATACCTTAATATTTAATCCTCTATCTAATCTACTATCTAGCTTATAGTCTTTATCCACTCCACTAAATATATCATATGTCATAGTTTTGTAGGTTTAATGTAACAATTAGTTGGACTATCGAAATATCACAACTCATGATTTGTGATTTTGTGTTAGAGTCATGATTTTGTTATTTTTGGTTTGATTTTGCTCTATGTAACTGTGGTTTTGTAGGGAGTCATGATTTTGTGAAAAATTAAACTACTAACCCCTTTTGGTGCATGACCACTCAAGACTAAGGCACCTCATTTTGTTTTTTAAACCTTATGATTATAACAGGGGTGCCAAAACATTTATATTTGTTTATTATGTGTTACTTTGATTGTATATATATTTTATTGATTGTATATACTAGTGTCTTCCTCACATAGAATAATTAATCAATAAATTGATCAGGTTGTGCTTGCATGTTATTATCCTCCTTGAGTCTAGTATAACACATGACATGGAATTCATCCCCATGCATGGGCTTAGTAGCTAGGGGTTGGTGACATAGATTTCAAAACCATGCACTAGACCAAAATCCATGTTCCAGTGGAGTTTAAAAATTAGGAGAGCTATCATTTGACACCTAAGTGGAATTCCTCACAAAGGGTTTCATGGAGTGAGGAGCACTTAAGCTCCAATACATAGGGTAGTTAGAAAATATCCTATATGGACTTGGGCCCCATTGTACCTTTATGTATATCAAGGATGGACCTTAAAACCCTTTTGAAAACCTATATTAGGAGATTTCAACCATAACAAGTGTACTACTATTAGAGTCATTATCATCTCCTAAGTAGCCATCATGTACAAATAGGGTCGAGAGGGTTTGGAAATTTTTGTAATAGGTCACCAATCTATAGCCTCACTTGTAAAGCCATTTGATGGTGTAGGCATTAGGTTACACACCATTATTAGTTGATTAATTTAGGATTCATGATTGTGTGTGTTGCTTGAATGTTGTGATAGACCTGCATTATTTGAAAAAATGAGTCATCCATACCCCATTTTGTGTGTGATACCTTAGATACACCTAGGTTAACATCCATTCTCATCTCATCATTCTAAACCACACCCATCCTAAATCCCACACTCATATCATATCCTCCATACCTTAATATTTAATCCTCTATCTAATCTACTATCTAGCTTATAGTCTTTATCCACTCCACTAAATCTATCATATATCATATACCCATCTTACATTGTTCACCCATCCCACATTTTCTACTTCCTATCTTAGACACCATTTAATATCTAGCCTATATATATTCACCTATCTAGTAATCATTTTTACATCTTTCACATCTCTCATATCTAATAACATCCATTATACATCCTTATTCTAAGTAATTTTCTATAATCCCTCTTATCCATCCTATATCCTCCATCACTTATCCCATACACTACCCCATACCGACCATATTTTCCATCCATGTAATACCCATCCCATAAATTTTATTCATCTCATATATTCCCATCTTATATCTTTCATACTCCACTCATCTCATATCCTCCCATCATCTTTGAATACTATATTTAGTCTTAGAATTAATTTTTAGTGGTCACCCATCCTTTTAATCCTCATTATCACTTCCTACCTCCCTAGACTACTGTTAAACATGAAATATACTAAGAGGGGGGGGTGAATCAATATATTATATATCTTTTACTTAATCTGATTTCTTTTCTTTAACCACTCAATCATACATTCAAGATATGCAATAAAATTGAAATAATAATTTTCACCATGAGAGAGAGAGAGAGAGAGAGAGAGAGAGAGAGAGAGAGAGAGAGAGAGGGAGAGAGAGAGAGAGAGAGAGAGAGAGAGAGAGAGAGAGAGAGAGAGAGAGAGAGAGAGAGAGAGAGAGAGAGAGAGAGAGAGAGAGAGAGAGAGAGAGAGAGAGAGAGAGAGAGAGAGAGAGAGAGAGAGAGAGAGAGAGAGAGAGAGAGAGAGAGTAGATTTTTACATGGAAACCCAAAGTGGGAAAAATCACATAGAACAATCTCAAGTATATGAATGACACCAACTCAAAATACAAAGTTTGCAAGCACTAAC